>JAHREE010000367.1:11387011-11435073 GCA_033628505.1 Tringa tobata
TTTGGTATTTTTCTTAGTCGAGGGCATTCTGCGCCTTTCTCCCCCGTTCTGAGGAGTGACATTGGCTTGGTAGCACCTTCATAGCCGGTGCTGCCCCAAAGCTGCGTTGCCTGCCTCAGCTTTTACTATTTTGTCTCTTTTATATTTTTTTTCCAGTCCATAAACTCATGAGGAAATGTATATAAGGGTAGCAAAGGCCCTGTTCCTTCTTAGAAAAGATGAAAAAGCAATCCCAGCAAGCGCAAGGTTTACATCTGTCCTCATTCAGAAGTCAGCTTTAGAGCAAAGTTGGAAAAGCTATAGCATAGAAAAAAAAAATAAAAACAACCATGAAAATTGAAGATAATACAACATAGAATACTTGTCCTTTAGTCTTTCTGTAGCTTTATAGGCAACCTGCTCTAGTGGGAGGTGTCCCTGCCTATGGCGGGGGGGGAGAACTCGATGATCTTTAAGGTCCCTTCTGACCCAAGCCATTCCATGATTTTACTATAGGTTTTACCATATCTAGACCAAGTCAAAGAGGGAGGGCTCTATGGTGGGATGCCCTTGCTGTGGTTTTGCTTACGTGTTTCCATAGAGAGCGTGCAAGGGAGTGAAATGCAATCTCTGTAGGCAGATACTACATGCAGTTTAGCTGCCAAACTCTAACATACTTATACTAATGAATGGCTGAAAAACATGTGAGCCAAATGTGGTAGATTTTTCGTGGGAAAAAAATATCTCGGAACTAATGACATTTATTAATGTTCTATACTTTTTCTGTAGAAGTAATTTCTGATAAAAGTGTTTTAGCCTTTTTTTAATGTGAGAAAAATAAATTATTTCCACCCAGTTTGATTTACCCCCAGAGGGCTGAGTTCCTTGTGTTGAAAATCTCCCCTCTCCTATAATTCAGTGTTGATGCAGACATCTCGGGGCGGGGGGGGGAGTAAATGTGGCAATGTTGTACAGGTCTGGGGAAGACTCTTCTAAAGTCATCTGAATGTTAATGCTGAGTAAAACTATTTATATTTGCTTACAATATTCCCCTTATCTTCATGATTAAAATATTTTTATCAAGTGAAAATCTGTTTCTGTGTTTTTGGCATTTAAAAATAGAAGTTGTAATTGCAATTATTTTGTATAGAAATTTTTTTTAAACATCAAATTTGATGTCTACCAGTCTTGATAAATCCCACGTGATTTTTGAGGTTTGTCAGCATCAGTTTTTGACAGAGCACATTACTTTGAGTCTTGACAAAACCACTGAATTTATTAGGCTTTATCTCGGAAACCTAGGTGTTGTCTTCATGCTTTGGTTTTTTATCTTCCAGAGTGTTTCCCTTCAGGGAATTTCAGTATGTATAATGCGTATAATTATCTTCAAAATCTATGAGTGTGCTGGCAAGCTTACTTTCTTCAGGCATACAAAAGGATCAGAGTCAACAAGATTAAACAGAAAAGCCTTGTGATAAACTGTGTATGAGATACGTAGCTTCACTGTCATTCTGATGATTTAGGAAGTTGGGGATTGGTTATTCGTGTGATGATCAGGTAAAGATATCAGCAGTTTATATGGTAGAGTGGTCAGAGTATAATGAACGTGGTATTTGTAGGTGAAGGTAACATCTTTTTACTACACTACTGACATAATTAGGAAGGGGAAAAATAGAGCTTCTTGGCACTTGGGTCCCTTTACAGGGATTCATTGGGCCCTAAAATATCTGAAATGTTAGGAAGCTGGGAATTGGGAGTGAGGAATCCCTACCTTGCTGGTGTGTTACACGCTGCTCCGTGTGACACGCCAGCTGCTCAAAGCGCCTGTGTCACACGGAGTAGCCGTAGATTGATCCTTCAGCGTCTGGTTTTCTCTCGGGTAAGTTTGCCCAGAACCCTGAGATGCCTCCGTAGGTATTGGAAGAATTCAGCAAGAGAGCTTTCTAGAAACAAAAATAAGTTGCCTGTGCAGTGGCTTAATTCCTACCAAACGCTTGTTGAAGTGCTCCTGATGTCAGTCCTGTGCCTCTTTTACTACTGCTGTGGAAAAAGGATTCTATTGTAGCATAACCCACTTTTATCTGTCCTCATAAAGAAGTAGTACTAGGCACAGATTAAAAAGACTTATTCGTGCTTCCTGGGATGTTGTGTTTATTTAGGTTTTTAACATCACAAAGGACAGCAAAAGTCATATCGACCTACCAAGGAACTCTCTTGTCTTTGAGATGAGGGTTAGAGCTTCAGTTAGTCTGTAATAGCAGCAATTGTGAGAAAAGGGTGCAGTCGGTGAGATATATAAAATAATATGCAGATTCAGGCAATTTACAGGAAGTGTATGAATTTTGGGATTTAATTGTGTTAGCTGTGACAACAAGGAACATTAGTTCACTCTTTATTTATTTTTACTAATGAGCAGGACAAACGTCAGCTCAGGAGAAGGTGCCTCTAGGGGGCAGTTGCTAAGTGATCCTAGCAAATCTGCCTAGTATCTTATATCTTTTTGATGGACATATTTAGACCAAAACACAGGAGAAAACATCTCCAACCAAAACTCCAGTTGTACCTTGAAGGTGCTATTTTTAAAGTTCTGTTTCTGTGAGAACAGGACAAGAATAACAATAACCAAAATCTCTCATTTTTTCTTAAGTTGTAAACTTACAAAAAAGCGGCGAGCTTAAATTTGAAGAACATGAAATACATTACTATGTTTTTGCTGGAAATGGTCACAGAAAATAACTTTTTTTTTTTTTACTAGTTTATAATCTGAAACCAGAAAAGTTGAGTTGTTTACCCATGACATTACCTCTGCTTTATTTGCTTTGGCATCAGCTGGATGCATGATTTTTATCGTGGTAAAATGCATCATAAATACTACCATAAGAATGGCTCACCACAGTGTTGTGAAGTCAAGCACTGGGGAGAGATGACCTTTGTTTCTGGGTAGCAGTGCAAAGGATGGGGTTCAGACTGCTTCATGCCATAATGACACGTGGTGTGGGTGCCCAAGGGGATTCTCCCTTCACTCGCTGAGACCAGACCAAACCACTGGCAAACTCTATAATGATCAAAGTACTCTGTCCTGAGCAATTTCTCATCCTCATGGTTCTTCTTCCACTAGTTTCAGAGTCCTAGACAAATGAGAGAGTTGTTAATGTATAAATCCAGCATGCGATTAAAGTGAGAATAAATTGCAAAACTGTCTCTCCCACAAAATGCAGACATAATTGAGGTGGTGCCCTCAGCGGTGGTAGCAGTATGGAATACAAAGGCAAATACTTTAAGTAGGGCCTATGTTGTCTGAGTTTTTTTAGGTGAAAACTAGAACTTTTACAGGAGGTAGCATAAATCCTGAAATGCTGCCTGAATGTATTTTTGGTTATCCACTCGATTCATTGAATGTATAAAAAAATATTGGATGGATTATTTGATTTATTAGTCTTTATTTAAACATTTACACTGCTGTAGTACATTTTCCTTGCATTATTAATCTCTCTTTTTCGTGCCATGTTATTAATGTATTTTCTTTTAATTTTCTTTTTTAACAATAGACTTTCTGTGAATTTTGAACCCAGGATGGCTCAGAAGAGGAGCTCGAGTGGGCGCTCATTCCCATTGCTGCTGCTCATTATTGTTGTGGCCTTTGTCCATTTAACTGTATGTCCTTTTACAAAAGTGGAGGAAAGCTTTAATCTACAAGCTATCCATGATGTGGTCTACCACCAGCTGGACTTGGATAAGGTAAATGGGGAGGACAGTGTTCTTTCTTGGACACTGTTAAAGATCAAAATTCCCTGTTATATGAGTAGGATAAATGTAATGTGAATATGATTTATCCCAGTTTTCCTTTGTTTCTGATTTGTCTAGCTTACATAGATTTTCCTTTTTGCAGTATGACCATCATGAATTTCCTGGAGTTGTCCCAAGAACGTTCCTTGGACCAATTTTTATTGCTGCTCTTTCCAGCCCAGCTATATATGTACTTTCTGTGCTAAGAATGTCCAAGTTTTACTCCCAGTTGATAGGTATGAGAACTTTAAATCCTCAGAATAGAGATGTTTTTACTACTGGACTAATGGAAGGCATGGTTGTAACATTCAGTGTTTGGACCAATGGTTAAAATGTTCTTTTCCTTAATGATGGGTTTTGCAAACTTAGAGCCAGCGTGGCAATTTCACCCCCTCTTTGGGGTAACTAGCGGCACAGAGAAGGTCTGTGCTAACAAATGTCAGACAGCGTAGAAAAAGCAAGTGTCTTCAGAGAATACACTCCCATGGGTATTTCTGCGTATGCTTCAGAGAGTATTGTTTAACTTGGACATAGAAGCATCAATCTTTGTGCAAAAGTATCAGATGAATTAAAGGTGGATTAACATAGGTAAACTAATGGGGAAGTTTGGTTTTGTTTTTTTCTTTAAGTGGGCTATACTGTGATATCTTCAGTATTATTCTTAATAACTTCTTCCCATTACATTATGTAACGTGGTTGTTCGTCAGTGATCTGTCTGATACTACTCTGATGTCCCATTTTTATTCTTTTAATAGTCCGAGGAAGCTTGGGGCTCAGTGTGATTTATACATTATGGAAGTTGCAGAAAGAAGTTAGAAAACAGTTTGGAGCAACTACATCAACAATCTTCTGTCTCATCACTGTTACTCAATTTCATTTGATGTTTTACTGTACACGAACCCTCCCTAATGTGTTTGCACTTCCTTTTGGTAAGTATTTGCATAGGAATAATTTTAAAATATAAAAATTCTTCTCAAATATATCAGTAGTTAAAGCACATAAAATGTGTGGTGAGACCAAATTAATGTATGTACTTGGTTAAATAGTGTGATAACAAACCTAGAAAACTTAAACGGTTGTGATTTCTTTCTTTCTTTTTAACCATATATGCTTACGATGACTGCTTTATTGAACCTGAGCATATGTGGAGTTTGTAAGATGGCTTTGATTGACTAGGCGTTTGAGTACATGCATCTGATGCATAAAACATAGAGCTATTGAAAAGAGAGTAGGTACACTTGCAGTTCAAAAAAAAATCTGTTAATTTAGTCTGCACAGGAAACAGCTTTCTGATGAGATTGTGGAATAAACTCCCACTGCAACATCTCCACCTTCTTCTTCTGTAGTTATCTACAAATGTAGCAGTTTGTACACTTAAAGGGGAAAAACCAAAATCAAAGTCACAACCTGACTGTACGCGTACAGTTTTTCCCCAGAGATGATGAGAGGGAAGATTAACCACATGTGACAGATATTAGCTGAGTCACTTAATGCTTCAGTGCAAGTTGTTCAACTAATAAAATCACGAGCTTGGTGTAAGAACCTGTATAGATCTGAACTAAAAAAACAAAACAAAAGGAAGTTGAATTGTCAGACAAATACTGTGTAGTGGTAAGCCTCTCAGATAATTTCTGCAGGTATTAAAAAACACAAGTTTTTTTCGTGTTTTTTATGCTATTAATATTTCACACATTTTCCTTAGGATCATGACCACTTTACTATGTAGTCAGTGTTATCATGTGATTTGAAATGGGAAAAAGTAGAGGCAACTTCATGTGTAGAGATACAGTGTGTCTCCAGCTCACCATGCAACTGGATTTATAGTTCTTTCTCCCTGTGCGGTAGTCTGTAGTCTCATTTTCATATTTGAAATGACTTGCCGTTATCCTGAATACGGGATATACTCAGCCAAGAGAATAAACTAAGTCTTTAGCTGATACCGAGGAGTAATAATTATGAACCATAGTTTGAAAGGCTTTTAGTACTCCCTTAAGGTTTCTTTTTCTTTCTTTTTTTCCCGCAAAGCTATTAAATATACTGTCTAGGAAGAGTTCCCATGTGTTCCTTCTGTGCTTAGACTTTTTCTAATTACTTAAGTGTCAAGAGTAGAACGTTTTGTGTTTTTCCAAATTACATTTCTCTAACAGAGAAAGAATTTCTGGATGAGGAATAGTAGAAAAACAAGAGAAGATTGGTGGGAAGTTAGAGGAACAAGACACTAGCATTGGCAAGTGTTGCCTTTTAGAAAATAAATAGTTCAGCATGTCAGATAGTGTGCTTTATTTGTTTTTGCAGTGCTCCTGGCATTGACATTTTGGATACAGCAAAAGCAAAGGCCGTTCATTTGGTTCTCAGCTTTGGCAATTATAGTCTTCAGATCAGAGCTCTGCATATTCTTAGGCCTCATGCTCCTGGTGACGTTATTAACTAAAAGAATCTCCATTTTCAAGGTGCTTTCTCATGCTGTTCCTGCTGGAACTTTTTGGTTGGGTAAGTGTTTGCTTGGAAAAAACAAATGCCACATGTTAAATTGAACAGAAGTCTGGAGATTTGACTGATTTCTCTGGTGACCTGGCCCTTAGGGCTTTTTTTTTTTATGTTTGTTTCATTTATTCCATTTGGTAATAATATGAGAGGGTATTTATTTCTTTGAAGATTTCCATGTGAGGAAATAGGTATGCACAGAGCAGTAGAAGCATACTGTGACCCCCGCGTTTGGATGTTTACAGTATGATGCTCTGGTCTTAAAAAGGCTTAGACATGCAAGTTGACTTCAGTATAATTAGTATTTGGCTGTAGCTACGTGTACATTATCAGTTGTAGTATCTATTGCCATGACGATAAGCTGAATCCCAGGATAAAATATGAGAGTGTGACAGACAGGGGTGTTGAGCAAGAGGGTTGTGGGGATTGTCATGTTCAGCCTTGTTTCTTTATTACATTAATTTTAATAGCTTGTCATTATCCATGCTAGAGAGGTTGAAAAATCTCCTTGTCTCTGCCCCTTCCATGGAAGGCTTATGCATATGCACAAATACTCTGTGATTCTCTGCCAGCCTTCCTAATTAAAAATGCTATTTTCAGATGCCTGATGATGACCTCTGGTAGTGTGCTGTCCCTTCCACAGCATGGACAGTAGAAACAATAAAAGATCATGCCATGTGAGTTTGGAGGCACCTCACAGTGTAAGAGTTTGCAGGTCCAATGGCAATTGGTTACTGGTACTCCCATTCCCCCTCTGGGCAAACTTCTTAAATACCAGAGCAGTTTTCATAGAGCTGAGCGGAGGAGATGGGGCGGACGAATTGGGTGCTCTTCTGTCTTTTTGCCTTTCATTCTTTATCCTCCTCCTTCCCTCCCATCTAATAAATAGTAGCAAACTTCTGGACCATTCATTGCATTTAATGCTCTAATAGTCTTTTAAAACAAACCTTAATTAAACCACTGCTTTTACACCTGGGATTGGAGTGGGGTGGAACAGATTTAATCAGATTCCTATCTAACAGGCTTCTGTTAAGACATACATTAAGAAGTGCCTCCCTCCCCTGCGTTTCCGCTGCAAGACAGGCAGATTCAACCTTCTCTGTGGCTTTGGGTGATCACAGCTTACAGTGCATGTTCCGGTTTATGTTGATCTCATCAGTAAATGTGCAGTTTGGATGTGCTAGTTTGCTTTTCCCCAGTTCTTAATTCACACAGATTTGTATTTCTTTAATTCTTTTAGGGCTGACAGTTGCTGTGGATTCTCTATTTTGGAGGCAACTTGTGTGGCCTGAGGGGAAAGTGCTCTGGTATAACACAATTTTAAACAAAAGTTCCAACTGGGGAGTATCCTTTGAATTGTCCAGGGAAAAAGATATATTGAACACTACCAGCCAAAGCAAAGACATGATGTAACCTATTCTTGAGACTCAGTTATGGTGTTAAATTCTACTTTTCATCTAGTATTTCATTATTTGAAGCTTATGAGACAATGTCTGTTTCTTAGATCTTTCCATAAATTTTAACTTTCCACTGCTGACTGTTCCTTCTTGCTAGTTTGTGTTCTACCAATATAAAGCCAGGTTTCTTCCCTTTGTTTTTTCATGTTGCCCATTGTTAGTGCCACTTGATGTGCCTAGTGTTGAGTGATGTGAATGTAGTTAGGCAACTGCTTTTATTTCTCAAAGGGTAAGGCAGGAAAACAAATGCCTAGAAGAATGTGATATAGAAAAATTTGCATGTAGTACTGTAAAGAGTAGTTACTTTACTTGCTAGAAGTGAAAGCTTCCTTAACTCTCCTTTTTACCTTGAAGACCTCTCCCTTCTTGTGGTATTTCTATTCAGCCCTGCCTCGTGCTTTGGGATGCAGCATTATATTTGTACCTTTAGGTGTAGCAGAAAAGAGAACTCGGATATTACTTTTGCCAGCACTGGGCTTTATTTTCTTGTATTCATTTCTCCCGCACAAAGAGCTGCGTTTTATCATATATACTTTCCCTGTCTTCAACATAGTGGCTGCTAAAATGTGCTCACGAATGTAAGTTCAAAATTCTGTTTTGTTTTTTTTTTTCCTCTGAAAATGCAAAACTTATTATTACTATTTTTATACACTTGAAATCTGTATCATCTTGACGTCTTTATTTCTGGTTTTACAAAGGAGATTTGTATCATTGTACCCACTTGACTAATGAGGGAAATGGAGACATAGAAGAGTTAAATGATTTGACAGGACCATTTGGCAAGTCTGGGATAGAGTTGAGAATAGAGCCCTGATTTTACTGTTATGCTGTTACAATTCAGTTTATTTTATCCACCAGAGAAAAAGGCAGTCCAGTGTACTACTGTATTGTTACCGTAACTTACCTTAAGAGATAGTTTAATATACAGGTGGGGCTCATGAAACACGGAGTTTTATTAAATAGTTAAACTTGGGTATATTGTGTAAACAAATTGGAGTTAAGCTCTTGAATTTCTTTGAAAGAGAATACATTCATAGCTAAAGGTTTTAAACACAGAAATACTTAGCTTTACTGATGAGTTTATATTAGCTTTATTAATGAGAATATTCTAGTTTACATGTCACTAGAAGCTAGTATTTTAGAAATGGATAATAAATGCATTACATACACATGGAATAATAAAGTTTGCATGAATCTTTATCTAGCAATGAAATTTTCATAAAAGTTCTGTTACAAGAGTCAATGACCAGTATGAAAGAAAAATAACAGTTTGTTCTTACTCGTTTTTCCCCCTCCCTCAACAGTCTGAATAACTACCGGAAATCCTGGCTGTACAAACTTGGATCTTTCTTTGTTATAACGCATCTTCTAGTTAATGCTGCTTATTCAGGAACATCTTTATATGTTTCACATTTCAATTATCCTGGAGGAGTGGCAATTCAGAAGTTGCATGAGTTGGTACCTTCAACAGCAGGTACGTAAAACTGGTTTGAGGTATGTTTGTCTAATTTCAGTTGCAGGATTTTTTTTTGCTAGTGCATCTTTACATGTATTGGATATTACTACTTCACACTATTTACATGCATCTCTTCTGTTACTGTTTTGTTAATTTATCAGTGCTTTTAGAAGAATTTTGAAACTGTATCTTGTTTTCTGTATTTCTGTAGACGTCTCTGTTCATATTGATGTGGCTGCAGCACAGACAGGAGTCTCTCGGTTTCTAGAAATCAATTCAGATTGGAGGTACGTTATGAACAAGGTATTTTGATCTGAAGATGGGAGACTGCTTTTTTCCTTTTTCCTATGTGCACAGGGACAAGCATCACAGATATGGTTTGTGGTATAGCATATTTATTAAGCCAGGTCAAGAACAATGTGAATCTTCAGAGAATTTTGACATATTGCGGTGCTGCCATTTCAGAAATAGAGCACTGCAAGGTCTTTTAGTTGTTTTCGTTGGTTCTGGTTTGCCTAAATACTGTAGAATCTTTTAAAGACATCAGAAACAGTGCAAAAAAATGTTAGCTTGCTAAAACACTATTATCTTTAATACAGTTCAGTTTGATATCTTACCAGATCTTGTATAAAACAGCTGTAAATGAACACTTTTCTGCTCTTGGCAGAATAGGGTATATAATTGTGGGGATACTGTCTCTCATTTTATTTGTTTTTAAATGATGCGTGGCATTGTGAGGCTTATCTGTGTATTAATATTCAAAGTCTATTTTTACATGGAACATCCTTCACATAGATAGCATTGAAGCTGCTCTTGTGGACTATGGGTCACATTAGCTCTGAGAGAAAGCAGTGGAGTGCTTTGTTACCGTGACCAGCAGTAACGTCCAAACAGTTTTAAGAATCAGAATATTTAAACGAATACAAAGAGACATTTGTGGGATGGCATTGTTTGCTTTTCAGGATGCAGACTTAAAAAAGGGTGCCTTTCTGATACTTAGGCCTACCTCTTCAGCTGAAGCGTAGACTTCTAATTTAAAATGTCATCATAATGAAAATGATTCAGCAGAAACTGCCACAAAGCCTCACTTCATACTTGCACAAAACAAAAGCAATAGAAGCAGATTTGGTTTAAGAAGTGCTCTGAGCATGAAGTTTTTTTTCCCCAGATACAGTCTCCAGGATCAGAGGAACAAACATAATTTAATTATTGGTATGTTTAGAGAGAAAAGTATTTTGGAAGTAAAGAGGAAGAAGGGAACGCTTCTGGGGGAATTATAAAAATCATCAAGCTTGCTATGCCTTATTTTATTTCTGTGCTCTCTCATATTATTGTGATATGAATGATATGAACAGTGTAAATCTGAGTTGCCTTCACAGTTCCCAATCCAATGCTTATTTGAAATTGTTTTTTCAGTGTTCAATCTAGAGAAAGTCTTAAGCCATGAACAGTCAGGAGAAGACATTAAACTATCAGACAGCAAGTGATAGTACACACATAATAGCTAAAATGTTCTACTCTGTTTTTTGAATACACTAAAGTAAACACACTACTCTAAACACAACTCTACCTTCTAAATACAGTGCTTCATTTCAATAAGCTTTTTTAGGTGGTGGGTTCTGGATTGTTGTGGGCTTGCAAGGCTGTAGTGTAGTGGGATCGGAAGTTGAATAATATCCTTGTCCTGATGGATGTTTCATACTGTTGCAGCTACAGAACAGTTTGTGTCTCTCACTTTTATCTTTACTCATCGTACAAAAGGGCTGATTCGTCATTAAATTTCACATTAAAAAAATTAGGCAAAATCCACAATTGAGCATCATACCAGGACTATCACTTTGTCTGACAGCACAGTAGTGCAAAGTTTAGTGGCACCAGCTGTCCATTTTCTTTTTATCTGAGGAAGTGATGGTCTTTCAGATGGGTGAAAACTAATTTACCATCTTCATAGACTGTGTTCATCAGGTGAAAACAGATTTACAGATGGAGTGGCTATGAAGGCTGATGATTCATCAGGTTAACTACATACCATACATAAAAGTATCTTAAAGTTAACAGCTTTCAGTGGTGTGTTCAGATTAGATCTACTTGCCTCAAGAAAAATGCAAGTGATCCATAATTTTTCTTCAAAGGGTGACTGAAAGTAGCTTGATGCAGATTCTGACACAGAACAGGTGTTATAATCTTGTCTTCAATTAGTGTGGTGTCTTTGAACCAGCAATAAATATGCTGTGTAAGCATGAAGTATTTAAAAATAATAAAATTCAGAAATGATTGCAGCCAGATGAAAGGCCCTTTATTTGCTGATGAAGAAAATACAAAATTAGTAATTGGTAAAGTTGATACGAAGTATGCCATTCCTTCTGCTAGTTTGGATGCATGTGCCATCACAAGTGGTCTTGTGATCTTTTTGGAAATAGTAGATGAAATTAGTGTGGAGGTTTTTTAGAAGAAGAAAGCACTTGTTCAGTGTGCAAAGTCTAATTCTGTATTATATGGTATATTTATTGACACCTCTGGATTCTATCAGCCTGTTCTGGGTTGCCAAAATTTTAGTTAACAATCCATACAAATCCTCTAGTTTGCAGTAGAGCACTTGCTTTTAGTACTTGAAATGTTAATGACTGGTATGTCAGGGAGTTTTGTAAAAATATAAATTGAGATTAATGTTTCCAGTTATTCACAGAGAATTCAGAGAGGCCAGGTCTGCAAAGATACTTGTGGCAAAAGATGCAGCCTGGATTTACTTCTAGGTGCATTTAAGAATATGTAGTGGTTGCACCACTTCCTTACCAGTGTCCATGCCTGTAAGAAAAGCCACAGCCTTGAGTAAATTCCTTGTGAAATAAATGGGAGACATCAGATGCCTAAGAACAAGGACTCCAAAAGCTGGTAGAAAATAGTTCACAGAAAAGGGCAGCAGAAAGGAGGAAGCACTGGGCACTGCTCTGTACTTGGGTTACAGAGCATGGACTGTCTTTTATAGTTAGATGCCCAAGACTCTCTCGTCATAGACACACATAAAGGTAGGCAACCTCCATCTTCACCTCTGTCTTCTGGACAGTATTAGTGTGTAAGTTTTTCTGGGATATAAAACAACAATTTGAATCCAGGTCTCCCCCTTTAGGAAGCACAGTTAACAGTGGTCTACAGGGTGTTTTGGCGTAGACTTCTCTTATTTTTCACCTTTGAAGTTGTTGGATTGAGGATGTGATCAAGCTGCCGTGTCCAATATAAGCATCCTAACCCTTGGGCTGTAAATTCCACCTGACTCTCTTCAGTGTCTTCATGAGACAGTGAGGGAGATCTACCTCAATTACTAGAAAATTAGAAAGGTCCATACAGCTCTGTGAGATAACAAACTTCGGTTCTGGGTTTAGATCAGACAAAGAGTGGCAGAACCTAGATCTTTCACATCACTGCCAAATGCTTAAGTCACTTGTTTTCTCATCCTCTATGGCTACATTAAATATATCTCCTTTTAAGAAATAACTCTAAGTGTACATGTTAAGTAGCTTTAGAACTCAGTAGTTACTTTTGATATTTTTAGGGGGTTTTTATATACAGTTTTTATATAGGTACGTAACCAGGCTTATAAAAGCTGACCCAAAGTGACCTGCCCAAGCATGCAGTAGATCAGGGAACTGAACCCAGAAATAACAAGTGTCAAGCTAATACTATAATTGCCAAGCTCTTCTTTCTTTCCTACAGTGTTCAAAGAAGTCTTCTCTGTGCAATTCTCTGAGGCTCCTACTTTAATGCATGACTACCAGAAAAGAAGGGTTTCTGCTAAAGTGCCTCATAACATTTATTTTATTTTAATGAAACAAAGGAAAGAAAAAAACCCAACACCAAAACCCGCACTTACCCAAATTGCAATTCTTGTGGGGTAAAACTTAAAAATTAGTCAAATTTTCTACAGTTTTAGGCTTTGGTGTACTTTCTCCAGAGAACTCAAATAGAGAACTAGTGAGAAACTTTCTAGCAGTTCTGTTTTATATCACAATAGCAGTAGAAAGATGTGCATGGAATAACTGGCTCCCTAAACTCTTCAAAAATACTGTTTTCTCCTCCAGTACTAGTTAATGTAATCAAGAGATATAACTGAGAATGTTACAGTTCCTTTTGTGTTTCGTCTTGGATGCTGCATGCCCTTGCGATAAACGAGATGTTTAATATGTAAAGAGAGGAATGTAAATAAGCCTTGTTTATTCTTTACAGGTACGACAAAAGAGAAGATATTAAACCAGGAGACCAGTTGATGTTTTCTTACACACACATACTGATGGAAACAAACCCTCTTCAAATATCACATTACAAGACAACCCACAGGCCACTGGCAAATATACCTGGCATCAGTAAAATTGGGTTGAACCTTACTACGCTACCTCCTTTTACTTTAAACTTGAAACCAAAATTAGTACTGTTGGAAAAACTTCCTCTATCATCTTGACTGTGAATTTTAAGTAAGTTTTTTGATGTAATTTTGCTGATGACTGAATAATCTAAGACAGCAGCAAATTGTCATTCCAGCACTGCAATTCAGCTTCTGTGGAAAGGCACGGAAAATCTTTGTACCGATTGATATTTAGCTCCGTCCTGTTTCTTACGTAAATATTACAATGCATTCCTAGTCAGTATATACTCAAATACTGAGTTGTATTTTTAGATACGTTTGAGAGAGGCTATCTACAAGTTTAGTGGTAATAAGTAAACCTGTTGACTTGGTTTGGGTAGCTGTTTCATAATGTAGCGCAGGTATGTCCTAATTGTCCTATATAAGATACATAATGGAACAGGTTTGTGCTACAGCAACAATTTGATATATACTCTGTGTGTGAAAAGATGTATTACTTGATGTATCTGCAGGATTGTAACCCCATCAGTTGTCAGATTGCCTGTGTGAAACTTAATGATGTTATCAACATAGGAAAGCCATATTCATTGTAGCTTCATCACAATACCTAATTGTGCCCTGTAGGCTACTGTGCTAATTAAAGTGAAAGATTCACTTAAAAAGCAGTTGGACCTCTTGACAAGCACTGTCTCAAACAGACTTGAGTTTTAAAGGATGGTTATCTTTATCCCAACAGTTCATGAATAAGCAGCAACTTGAATTTCGCAGGAAAAAGAAATTTTAAAATAATGTTTCTCTCTTCTGCTGCAATGATATTATCTGATTTTGCAGTGCAAAAATTTACCTATGAAAATATTCACTTGAATACGCTTTAGGAAGAAAGGTGCTGTTTTCTTTTTTTTTATTAAGTAGTCCCTTTGGAAAGGAATTATCTAATGTGCCATGTGTTGCATTCTATAGAATAAGATAGCATGCTCTGTAGTCTCTTCTTTATTAAATGTTTTTTGTTAAGGATGTTTGCCTACATTACTGAATGGAACAAGTTAAGGGTTAAACTAAGGAAAAAAAGTTAGTGTATTGGTTAGGGCGAGTTGTAATATGATAGGAGCTCCATTAGTGTAAAAAAAAATCAATATTACTGAAATAATCATGGACAGAAAACTATTCCTTGCCGACTGAAAACTCGAGTAAAAAATCTTATTGAATAAAGTGGTTTGTGTTCTTTTTTTAACTCTTAAAGTGTGCTTCCTTCAGGAACTACCTTTATTCGTGTTTTAGGACCATGTTTTCTTTTTGTCCTCTAGATTATGTATCGGAGGAACTGATCTGGTGGGGTGGAGCCTGCTCCCCTGTGGGTGGCTGTTGCCGTTGTGCAGGCTTTCTCATGCTGAGCAGATCTGGCAAAGGCACCTGCAGAACTTGTTGGTCCAGTCTCTGGCTGTTCTTGAAATTGAAATCATTCAAGTATTATCTATTTGACTTGTCTTTGGAAGAAACCTCAGCTTCCTCCAGAGCCAATCTGAACATCAAACAATTCACATGAGACAGAAGGAAGTACATGTGCAAATAGCTGAGACTTTGGAACAATACAAAGGAAAACCTTTGAGTAGGGATGTAGACCCGTATGTTAAGTCAAATCAGTGACTTTATCTAACGCCCCCATGCTGTGATCCACAACTCAAGAATCTGAAGTTTATCCTGCCCAAGCGCAGACAAATGTCTGCACTGTTGAAATTAAACGTATAGTTACTCCAGCTTTCCAAGTCCCTGGTTGTCAGAATTCCTCTGCAGAAACTTGCTTCTATTAACTACAGAAAAAAACCTAGGGCTCTTATGCTTGTAACATGGGCATCTTGAGGTAGTGCCTGAAATGGCACAGAATATGTGGATGTGAGGCATCTGAAGAGTTTAATCTTACGGAATGTCAGACGCACATAGTCGATCAGGTCCTTCCACAGACTTTGGTTCTGGTGTTTGGGTGCTGTTGGACTTAGAGCAGTGGTGGTGTTCAGACATGGTAGTAGTGTGTGCTACTGCTCACAGCCTCACTGCTGATGAAAACAGAAGCCGTCAGCTCAAATTGGCCTGTTCAGTCTATTTGTTTAGTGTAGAGAAAGGTAAGATGCACACAAGGAGACAGAAGAGATACTGGATTGCAGTTTTGAACAGTGTCTGGAGTTTATTTAGGTCTTGGTGCATCTTGCTTTGCTTATGTGGTTCTTGAAGAGTGCTTAGTTTTAAGATCTGCAGTGTGGTTGGGGGGGTAGCCAAAGGGCTGGTTCCTAACCCAGGCAGTGGATGCAGCACTGTAACACCCGTAGCTGTGTGATGTCTGTGACAGCATGGGTAACCCCCAAACACAGGGCAAGAGTGTTACGGTAGCCCATCCCCTGAAGAGGAATAGGCATCTGTCAAACTGGTATGATGATTACTGCAGTTTTTCCCCAAAGTCTGCTTTCAATAAACAAAGTCCTTGGAATGGAAACTACAGCTATCTCTAGCTTTCTTAGCTCCACAAGAAATACAGAGCTTATCTTCTCCTTCAGTGTACTCGCATGGAAGAAAGTGTGGGTTTAAATTTCCTTAGATCTAAGAGAGCATTAAGGGAGTTTCTCACCCCATCTACAAACTCGAAATGGGGTATTACGAATTCTTCTGCATTTGGGAGAAGTGGAGCGAGGCCTCAAGTTACCAAGAATGGTGCAAGTCAGAGAGACTCTGAAAACTTACTTGGGGAGTTTTTGAAGGGACTTGGAAGTAATAAATTGCTCATGGCTAGTCAAGTTCTTAAAAATTCCTTATAAAAAACCATAGCTTTTCTTAATAAAAGCAAAAATAGGGTGAGTGTATTCAAATAATCGAGGGTTGAATTAACCTGAATAAAGCAGAAGACAGTAAAGTCCATCTATAAATTGTTACATTTATGACATTTAAACACAGAATGGAGTTGTAAATAAAATGCATTTAACATGTATAATACTGCTGTAGAATGAGATTTATTGTAGGATGTCTTGCTAAACTCCCCAAAGGTCAGAAGTTGGCATCGCATCACGCATTGCCTTCTGAAATTTGACTTAATTTCTTGCAAGCAGCGTTTGTTCCTGTAAAGAGCAAGGCTCATAAATGATTTGGACACAAACATGTCACCATGTCATTTCACCTAGAGATGGTGAATAATCACTGTCTTACAGCATGAGATTTAGGACACTGTTGTGAAATTAAATAAAAGGAACCACATGAAAAAAGTTGTGGAACTCGCTGATGGAGGATGTTTTTGGATGATGAAAGTAAAAGCAGCTTCAAAACAGGGTTAAACAGATCACTCTCCCATCAAGAACTAGAAGAACCAAAGATCAAAGAACAACTTCCATTTTACAAAGTCTTTAGGTAATAGACCTTTCAGAGCTGGGAAAAAAAAAATCAGACCGTATTTACCTTATACCTGCCCCAAGTACTTGCTATGGGTCTTCTCTTTCAAGCTATTTTGTGGTGAGGGGACCTGGATCTGATGTGAAATACGTCTATCTGTTAACAATGACAAAAGCCAGAATGTGTTTCAGGTTCTTCCCTTTGCCTTCCATTTCACTTCAGCCATCAGAACACAGCCTCAACACAATGGAACTGCTCAACACATTTTGAAACACTGATCACACCCCTTTCTCTCGCTCCCTGACCATTTTGCACATCCCCTTGGTGGACTGGTGACATTGAGATTGTACTGCCTCCCCTGCTACAGCTGCTCCAGGACCATCCCTGTCTTCCTGAATAGGGCTAGTTCTTTTCATAACGCTGAAGAGCTTCAAAGGTGATAAAACATCTTTGTCAGTGACATGGACAGTAGGACAGAGTGCACCCTCAGCAAATTTGCTGACGACACCAAGCTCGGTGGCGCAGTTGACACACTGGAGGGAAGGGATTCCATCCAGAGGGACCTGGACAGGCTGGAGAGGTGGGCTCGTGCAAATTGCATGAAGTTCAACCAAGCCAAATGCAGGGTCCTTCACCTGGGACACGGCAACCCCAGGGACAAATACAGGTTGGGAGGAGAATGGCTGGAAAGCAGCCCTGAGGAGAAGGACTTGGGAGTGCTTATGGATGAGAAGCTCAACATGAGCTGGCAGTGCGTGCTGGCAGCCCAGAGAGCCAACTGTGCCCTGGGCTGCATCAAGAGAAGTGTGGCCAGCAGGTCACAAGGAGGTGATTCTACCTCTCTACTCTGCACTTGTGAGACCCCACCTGGAGTACTGTGTCCAGCTTTGGAGTCCTCAACACAGGAAGGACATGCACATGTTGGAATGGGTCCAGCGGAGGGCTACGAGGATGATCAGAGGGATGGAGCACCTCTCCTACGAGGACAGGCTGAGAGAGCTGGGGTTGTTCAGCCTGGAGAAAAGAAGGCTCCAGGGGGACCTTATAACAGCCTTATATCTGAAGGGAGCCTACAGGAGAGCTGGAGAGGGACTCTTTGCCAGGAAGAGCAGTGACAGAACAAGGGGCAACAGTTTTAAATTGGAAGAGAAGAGATTTAGACTAGATACCAGAAAGAAATTCTTTATTGTGAGGGTGGTGAGACACTGGAACAGGTTGCCCAGAAGTTGTGGATGCCCCATCCCTGGAGGGGTTCAAGGCCAGGCTGGATGGGGCTTTGAGCAACCTGCTCTAGTGGGAGGTGTCCCTGCCCATGGCAGGGGGGTTGGAATGAGATGATCTTTAAGGTCCCTTCCAACTCTAACCATTCTGTGATTCTATGAAAAGATTTAAGCACTTGTTTGCTGTATCTCTTTCAATGCTTGTGCGTTTCCTTTGCATCCAAGAGCACTAACAGAAATTATACAGAAGTCTAGGTGCTGCCTTCCCTGCTTTATTACCTGTGCTTCTGAAATACTCTGCTTCATCACTTCCCCTGAGAAATTTCCTTGTAACTTGGTGTTCTGAGTCTTTCTTGTACAAATGACTTCACTTTCTATTTGCAAGAGAAGAACAAAAACACAGCCCGAGCCCACTGCCCATGTGAGCCAGGCTGTTTGGCCACAGCCTGCCCAGTTGGCCCGTTACACAATTCGTCTCAGCTATGTCTTAAATGAAACGTATAGCTTATCTGCTTAACGTGTGACACAGCAGATTAAAAGGGTGTTTGCAAGAACTCCTGAAGTTAAATGACAAAGAATACCTCTGTGAAGATTTTCTTTGGTTTTTATTTAAATATGACTCCTAAAGTAAGTAATTGATCCATTTTGTATGTGACTACTTGCTTGAGATCAGCCCTTGAGATCAACACAAGCAATTACAGCTACCTGTGATGGTTCATTTCATGCCTTTGTTTATTACAGCAAGGACAGGCTATGATACAATATGATATTTATGACAGGCCAAGAGAGCTGGGATTGTTCAGCCTGGAGAAGGCTCCAGGGAGACCTTATAAGGGCCTTTCAGTATCTGCAGGGGGCTTACAGGAGAGATGGGGAGGGACTCTTTATGAGGGAATGTAGTGATAGGACGAGGGGTAATGGCTTCAAACTGAAAGAGAGGAGATTTAGATTAGATCTTAGGAAGAAATTCTTTACTGTGAGGGTGGTGAGACCCTGGAACAGGTTGCCCGTGGAAGTTGTGGATGCCCCATCCCTGGGGATATTCAGGACCAAGCTGGATGTGCCTTTGAGCAACCTGGTCTAGTGGGAGGTGTCCCTGCCCATGGCAGGGGGTTGGAACTTGATGACCTTAAAAGGTCCCTTCCATCCCAAACCATTCCATTATTCTATTACAGACAGTGTTTCTTCTGAAATCCTACATCTTACAGCAGTCTTTTACCAATTCCGCTTTTTTTCAGCTGCAGCTGCCCTTGGTTCTGTACTAAGGCTTGATTTGTCGTTATGCCAAGTGCAAGGTAAAAACAATGTCAGAAATGGAGTCTATCTTTTCCTTTAAAACTGCCAATTTCTTGGTGATTTAAATTGGAAGCAGGAATTGGTTCATGCAGTTTAAAAAAAAAAAAAAAAAAGGCAGGAACTGTTTAGGTATTGATCTAGCCCTTGGAACCCAAGTTGATACTTGAGTCGGGGACATCGCTGTGGGTATTATTTCTGGTTGGCATATTCATTTTATGAAACGAAGCCCTTTGGGGTCAGTTTTGCAAGGAAACCAAGAAGGTAAAGAATCACTTTTTCTCGTCGCTAAGAATAAAGCAAAGGATGAATATATTTTTGGAAAAACTAAAATGCCTAGTTTATAAAATCTAAATAATATGTAATTAGAAAATGTTATTTGCTAATTATATGTTTATTTTTCCTGTGTTTGGAGATGCCTAAATGCAAGCTTTTCATGGTCAGCTCTATATAGTGGCAGAAAAAAAACCTGCTACTTTAAGAGACAAATCTCTCAGCAACTGTAAACATCTACTTTGAGCTTGTTGTCTTTGAAAAGGCTGTTGCAGATCTCTATTTCTTACCCTTTAGTACCCTTTACTACCTTTAGTATTACAAAATATTTCCTGTTGCAGTGCCTAATCAGTTGTTACACCTGCCTACTCTTAAAAGAAGCAAGAGCTGTAAGATTCTTGCTGTGACACAAAGCATCACCTTTAGTACCACCTACACTTTTTATGCTGAGGGGAAAAAAAGTCTGCTTACTACATTTAATTCTGAAGTTGCTAACGTACTGAAATTAACTGTTTAAATAATTTAATATCACTGTGGCAGGTTCGCCATATCCTTATGCATTAGGGAACTGTCTGCTTGGTGCAGCAAGGGATTGGTGCAGCACAAACTCACCTTGATGAAAATTCCCATTGTTGATAGAGCTTGTGCTGAGAGAAAGTACTGTAAAAATAAGGGAGTTCATTTTTTTCCAACTCTTCTCATATTTGTAACGTTGGGGGAAAAAAAAATTAACAATCACTAAGAATTTACATTAAAAATTATAAAGTAACAAACCCCACCCACTCGACAACTTACCTTAATACTTCAATGAAAGCTTTCAGCCCTTCTTTTGAAGTCATTCTTTTCTCAAAGGCAGCAGTGCCTGTACTGAAGATAGAGATGGTCCCGTAACTCCTATAAAAGGATCAAGGTTTACATCCGAAAAATAGCAGCTTTGTGCATTCAGTCTCTGCTTTTTTTAAGAATTGCATGTTTCAATTTTAAGGCCTTTTGGGCTTGTGTATTTTCTTTAAAAAAATTCTGATGTAATTTTTAATTCTTAGCCAAGCTGATACTGAAACAGTGTGGTCTTAAGAACTAAGTCCTTCAAAAAAAATGGGAGTTGCAGGTACAAATAAAGTAGACTGATAAAATTTTACTTCCAAAAATAGTGACTAGTTCTCATGCTCTCAGGAAAAATTTTAACAAAAAGCATGACTATACAATTAAGTATCCACATGAATAAGATGCAAATTGGGGGCTACAAAAATCCTTCACTTCAACTTTCCAAATGAGAGTTACATAGGAGCTCCATTTAAAGACTGCCTTCAGAGGAGCCAAGCTGCTAGTTTCCAGAGAACTGGGATTTTCAGGTAAACTTCTTCACTGCCAGTACTCCTGCTGGCAGGAAGTGGCTCTACGATGCTTTAAGCCAAAGGCCTTGAGTGAAAATTTTATCACTTGTTTAAGAAAAAAAAAAAAAAGTTTCTTCATTCTCTGCCCCCCTCTCTACTGGTTTGGAGAGATTAAACATCTCGTTTACAAAGGTCAAGGTTATATTCACAGTTAAAATGTACGTGGGGAAATGGAGATAATAATTAACCAGTAACCATTTAAACATGTTTCCCAATAAGCTGTTCCAAACTCACCTAGTTCGAACTATACATAAACTAGAATGAATTGTTTTATTACTGCAGAAAAAACACGTGCTGTTCTAATTTAACCCTAGAAGAACAAAGAAATGCTGACTGTTGATAGAATTAAATTAAGTTACCTTTTAAAATACTGGAGACAAAATGCAGTATTAATTTTTCCCAACTACACTATATAGTAATTTACTTAAACATTACACATGTAAACATAACTGATGAAATAACAATTGAAATACCTGAAACCGTAACATATTTAGAGAAATGTCATGTGGAAACCAAAGCAACGTGGGAAAGAATTCAACAGATTTTCCTGAGGTTGAATAGCTTGAGTAAAATTAAAAGAACCAGAATCCAGACTTAGGTACAAAGAGCTAAATGGAAAACAAATCCTTTCCCATAGCGTGCTCTTGGTATATTTATGATTACAATTGTATCAATGAATTTTTATTGAATGATTGTCTTAAATCTATCTGAAAATAAAAGGCAATGCTGACCACCACTAGAAAATTGCAAATAAAATGTTTAATTTCAGAAACTGAGTTCACCATTTATAAATACACTAAAACATAGTAAATGCAAAATTAGATTAGGCATAGGTACAGTATTTTAACAAAGCTACAACTTTTCTAAAAGGTCATAGGCAAATGATGACTTGTTTCCCAAAAGGTATTCAATGAAAACTGAAATGAGAAGATTAATCTTTCTAGAGTTAAAAACCCACAGAGAATGTTCCTTTCAAATTAAAATGCTGGCTATTTTTTTCCATCTTATTTGAAGTTTCGAGGCCTCTGTATCCCATTTGCCTGATGGACACCAACAGTTAAGAATCAACCCTACTACATAAAATTCTAAGCAGTGCACCATATCCATAAGGCTATTACTGAAAAATCAGAAGATCAGTTATTTCTGTACTAGGAGCTTTAAGACAAGCTGTTCTACACAATTGAAATTACATTAGGAGTAAGGGCTCAATTTTTACAATAGGGAACCTTATAGTTTCGATGCACTAAAGATTAGAAAAGGCTTTAGAATGACATCACAGTCTTCATGGTAAATTTCTTGCCTTTTTTGTACATGGCATTAAATAACAAGCATTAATTCACAAACTTGGATAAGACTTCCAAAGAGCTTTTATAAATACCCAGAATATTTCTGTAGTTCAGTTAAAATGTAAAACCTGAACAGGAAAACCCAGAATGGGAAGTTTTACTACCGATTGCTGTATAACTGACATTCCATATCATCTCAAATTTAAGATCTGCTTTCAGATACTATGTCAATAGTCTCTGGTAAACACATCTTCCTCAGTAACTCTTCTTAATCCTTTAAGTACTTTAGGGCTCGCAGTTAAAAACACCACATAATAAAAAGACGGCTTGAACCCCATCTTTCACATACAGCTTTCTTTTGACAACTACAAAAGCTGTTTTGTTGCAATTAAAGCAATGTTCAACTAAAATACAGTACCTGGTTTATGGTTTTTACATAATAATTGAATAAAAAACTACAGAATAGAACTGTTTACATCTTTTTTTTTTTTTGCCATTCTATTAAAACAAATGACTGAGCTTTTTAAAAGTTCATTTACAATTAAGGATTAAAACCTACATAATTTTGTATAATTTGACAAGACAGGCTATCTCTAGTGTGAACTTTTAAAAAACATATATACAATATCTGGCCTGAAGTACTATGAATAAGGCACATGTAGACATATTGAAAGCTGAAAAAAATGAAACTAAAATTTGGAATTATAGTCACTGATTAGATGTCATACATGGCCCCTATTGGAGCAATTTAAAAATCCAAGTTACAGATAGTTAATATCCAGTGAGCAACAATAGATTTAGTCTAGCAGTTTGTTCATTAGTTTCAATACTGGAAGTATATTAAAGGAAGATTCACTTTCAAAAAGATAAGCTTTTCAAAGTGTTCAATCATTAACCTTGACTGACTAAAGTTGTTGCTTTCATTGGATGTATTGAACAGTCTCTCTGAAGGAACAATGCTTGGGGGACAACCCAAGAACCTGACAGCCAATTTTGACAGTACTGGCCAAGATGACTTCTTAAAGTTCCAGTAAGTTAAAGGATCACAGTTATGCTCAAGCACTTCTTCCTCCAAGTAAGAAAGCACCATTTCCTCTGGTAACTTCGCTCTGTCTTTCAGATCTTTTGTTTTCTTCATGTCACCCATGAGTGACCAAAGATTATCTTCCCCATAGGAATTTGTAGATGGTGAACCTATATCACATCCATTGGAAACAGGTTTATCATCATCTGAGGTAGAACTCATTATTTCCAGCTCCCTGATTAAGTCTTGTTTATATTGTTCAGCCTCCTCTTCTGTAAATAAGGATGTTTTATACCTGGGATCCAGAAGCGTAGCAAAAATGTACCTTGGATCATGAAGCGTGGAGGACAATCTACTCACCATAGCTTCTTTCAAAGATTTCAGCATAGTATCTATGCCCATTGTTTCCTCAAATAGCATTTCTATTTTCCTGTTAAGTATATGAATCATCGGAATCACTTGGCTTAGAGTAGACATGTGTGTGCTCATCTCCCTACTTGCAGCTTCAAAAGGTTTGAGAGCGTGACACACCGACTGCATGACTTCCCACTGATCACAACTTATTAGCTCCCGAAAGCTGCACTCTATTGACATTTCATCAATTGCTCTTTTCTGTTCGATAAGACGTTCAAGCATATGAAATGATGTGTTCCACTTTGATGGAACATCTTGTATCAGCTGATGCTGAGGCAACTCATACTCTTTTTGCAACTCAGCTAACTTCTCTTTTGCTTTTGCTGACCGATGGACGCGTTCACAGATCTTTCTTGCAATACTAAGCAAATTCTGAACCATTCTCTGGCTTTTAATAGCCTCATTTACAATGACATTAACAGTGTGACTAAAACATTGTACACTTGAATGATCACCTTCATTTAAAGTTTTCTCTATACTCTGATTATCAGTAACAGTAATCCCAATCTGAAGGCCAATGGAAGTAATCCATGTTTCCCACCAGTACTCTAACTGCTTTTGGATACTGATTCCATTGTAGTCACAATCGATCTGTGATACATTTAGTAGTGCTGAACAATGGTAATCCTCACACTGTGGTCGAAATGAAGACTCAAATGTTACCCAATGAGCTGTCAGGGTTAGATATTCTCGTGTTTGGTTGCTCATCCATATTCCGGATGTAAAATGGATCACTCCACTTTCAGCTTCTTTAAGATGTGAAATAATTATTTGTTTTACATTATCATACATATCGGGAATTGCTGTCCTAGAAAAGTAAGACGGGGAAGGTAAAGAATACTGAGGTTGCAAGTATTCAAGCAGCCTGTTAAAGCCAATGTTGTCTACAAAAGAATATGGCTGAAGGTCAAGTGCAATCATTTCGGCTACAAGACTTGTGATTTTTTTGGCAACTGGGTGAGAGTCACAAAACTTGTCATTGGTTTCATCAAAATTTGAAGATCCTAGTAATTCTGTGCTCAGTGGCACGTGATTATCCGTAGATGAGGATAATACTGTCTCTGAGACGTCAGTTTTCAAAACATTGTTATGAAACCGCTGCAAATGTCTTAGAAGGCAACTTGTGCCCAGATTCGTTGGCTTTTTCCCCCTACTTATTGTACGTCCACAGTGCATACATATTACTTTTGTTGAATCTGCAGAACAAATTGAAAAGTGATTCCACAGTTTTGAGGTCTTCTTACTATTAACAGGAAATATAATTTGATTATCATGTGTAACCATTGTAGGCAAGTCAGTCAACTTTGAGGATGAACATTCTGCAGAAGCCAAAGTGGCGTAAGGAGAATTTGCCAAACTCACATCAAGAAAGCTCTTTTGGTTTCCAATTACATCGGGATGGCGTCTATATAGATGTCTCATCAAGCAGCTTGTGCCCACATCTCCTTTCTTACCGCGACTTATCATACAACTGCAGTATCTACATACTGCTTTTAGACTGTCTGCAGGTGACAGTGAAAAGTGATGCCATACTTCTGATTTAAGCCTCTTCATAATCCTTTTATTTTGCTGAAATACAGCAGTAGGTTCAAATATTAGTGGACCTAATCCCTCACACTGTTTCTCTGGAGATGAAACAAAGGAGACTTCACCTATATCATCAGAAGACGACAGCATTGAGTCTTCCACTAGAGCATCTCCTGAAGAGAGATTAGTATGGATCTCCTCAGAGATTCTGTCTGGTGAAGAAGAAACAGATGTTGATTCTTTCATTAGTTTTCCAGGAGAGGATGACATGGAATTCAGATCACTATCTGAGGGTAGTAAAGAAGGCAACAGAGTTGGAGGTGCAGTGTAGAGAGGTGGTATGCTGGTACCACCCCCATTCTCTTGCAGGACAATGGAACGATGGGCTCTCCACATATGTCTTATTAAACAACTCGTTCCCAAGTCTTTTCCATTTTTTCCTCTACTGAATTCATTCATGCAGTGGATGCAAACAGCTTTAGAATTATCTAGAGGCGACAAATAAAAGTGTTTCCAGACAGCAGATCTCCTTCTGGAACCTGATGTGCTCTTTGGAATAACAACATTTTTTTCTGCTACGTTCTCCACAGCGTCATCATACTGGTTGTTGGGTAGCTGCGGAGATGACCCAACCATGACTTCTTCTTTGCTGCACTTTTCAGAAACTGAGAGATCTGGTATTTCCTCAGAAGAAACAATAGACACAGATTCCTCAATTATTCGATCTGGAGACGGTATTTTAGAAGCCATTTTCTTGACCAGTTTTATGGGGGATAACATAGAACTCAGATCTCCAACATCTGCGGACTGAGGTGGCAGTAACAATGTAGGTGAAGAAAAGGAGGATATACCTGGCATACTTCCATTTTCTTGAATTAGTACAGTGGGATGGGCTCTCCTCACATGTCTCATGAGACAACTTGTACTCAGGTCCTTTTCATTTTTACCCCTGCTAAATTCTTTCATACAGTACATACATATTGCTTTAGTGCTATCTCTAGGAGATATAAAAAAATGATTCCAAGCAGGTGACTTTTTTCTGGAGCTTATGTTTCTGCTAGAAAGGAGGCTTTGCGTCACAGCTTCCATTGCTACATCATACAGCGTACTACTATACTGAGAAAAAAGAGATCCATAATCATCTTCATTTTCTGTAGATAAATATTTGCCAGAGTTGTTGGTAATGAAGTTTTTTTCTTTGTCTTCCTGTTCATCACTGCTGTCCGCATGTTTGAAATCATCTTGTTCTGTCTTTATATCCATTCTTTCTAGAGTACAGTTAATGCTGTCTTCCTCTTGCTCTACTTTTAAGTTATTGATTTTATCCAATACAAAACTGCCATCCATTCTGGGGGAACCTGCTTTACGCTTGTCCATAGACGACAAATGTTTCTTCCCAAGTCTTCATTTATTAATAAATATAGATAATTTAAAAGATGTAACTTGTGTACTGAATGCACAAACACAAATGTGCGTATGTGTTAAAATAATATCTGGTTTATGAATTCTGTATCCGTGTTGTGCATAAGTAAATATGATAGTCACAAAAATGCATTTAGAAATTATAGACTTAATTAATGGAATCTCATTTTTTCCCCAGGATCAGGACATTTCAGGTCATAGATGAACGTTCTCAAAGACAGCTACTGTTAAATGCTTCATGTTGTACACATAATCCTAAAAAATGAATGTTCTATTTTCTTGTTGAAGGAAGCCATTCTGTTCATCTTGATTGGGCAACTGTGATTCTTTTGCACCATCTAGAAATAAAAAAAAAGCAGAAGACAAAGTTGACTAACGCACTTTAAATAACTACAGTAAAGGTGAACTGAAAACATGCACTAAATGTTCCATAGTTTGTTTTTTCTTTTGAGATAAAAACAATTCAGTGTACTATTGAGAAAAAAAAACCCCACCAAAAAAACCAAACCCCAACATTTACTCAATACATTTATGATGGGCAAATACATGTCTACACGTGCAGGTCTGGTTCAGCTTTGACAAAATCTAGAGTCCAAACATCATTTTTGTATTTGCTTGAATACAGCTATGCCTCATCCTACATCCTAATTCAACCAACGCATAAATCATACATACACACACATATATACAAACATATATTACATAGGTGCCTATATCTCAAGATACATATGAAAACAAGCAGGCATTTAATCATGTTAGCACAGAAATATGTACTTAAAACCACATGTTAAGTTATACTCCTGCACATGTGAGCCCTTCATTACCGACAGCAGTGTTTAAAAGTACAACATTTTTACAAGAAACCTCTGTAGGGGTGCCCCATGTTATCACACTAATCTCTCTTCCTCTGACCATAGTCCCATGGTTATATTCATACCATGACACCCCCAGACAATACCACACTACAGAAACAAGCTACTTTTAGAGTTTTGCCAGAATTGCTTAATTTAGGAGAGCTGGGCTATGCAAATGCCATATATACACTGAGATCTCCCAAAAGCATACCACCACCACTCAGGAGGACAGATACAAACAGTTCATATGCCGGCGCCTAGTTCCTCATGTACCCAAGGGTTATACAAGAAAGCCCATTTACACCAAGGTAGCTCATTTCCCCCGTGGGTAAAGATTTCCCCCACCAATTCCAGTACAAAGAATAGGCTTGTGAAATACAGCTGCATATCTACCACAGAGCAACTACAGCCTCATAACCCAGAACCCCCCACACGAACCTGAAGAAACTGTCTGCATTTGGCAGCCACTTTTCTTTTTACTACAGTTCTATGAAAATTCTAAATTTTACTAAACCTTTTCTCACTTATTCTCTTGTATCATTAATGTAGTTATTGGTACCTTTATTCAAGATAACAAACATTTTTTGACCACACAGCTGGTCCTACACTAGCCACTCAGATTTGTGCAAACTGGATTTTATGGGACTCTTTCTCCCCAGCTGAAGACAAAACACAAATTTGAACTGGTTATTTTAAAAACTTCACACACAATTTTCATGTTCTATTCACACACAAGAAGGATTTCAGCAGACAAAAGCTGAAATTAGCCATAGCTACAAGACATTTAAAAAGTCTAGATTGTACTCAAACAGATTTACCCCTGGATTAAGATCGTCATATTAGCTTTGTAACCTAGATTAGGTAATATTTCTCTGAGGTCTGTTTACAAGAGAGATCAGAAACACTTATTTTCTGTAGATTTCAGACTTCTGGAAAGCCTAAAGTAGTGATAACTTTATTTCTTTTCCAGTGCAGGGGAAGGGGCAGGGAAAAGGAGGGGCAATCAGCTTATAGTAGCTATTTTAAGAAAAGAGAGATGGATGGGCAGAACTTGCAAAGAGGAAGGCAGTAACTCTGGTTTAGTTTGGTTTGTTTTTTTTTTTCCTGTGGAAGTTTTATTATTTGTGCTCTGCCTTTCCCTTTCCCTCTCAGAAAAAAATGTTTTCAGACACCAAAAGATATGAGGGTTGAACATGAATCTCAGTTCTAACAAAGGGAGAGACTTGATGAAAACCCTTAAATTTCTAGAAGAAATTTATCACACTACACAGTACTTTCCACAGGTTTGTGAAATCACAAATCTAAGAACAACTCTGGCAGCAGAGCCTAAATTTACATCCCTGTATAAAATTGAATGAAACATAAGTTAGTGATCATACACATATTGATGATATAGAAGCATGTGCATCTGGGACAAGAGAGCATAAGACAGTCAACATTTCTAATAGAAATCAATCTAAGAGGATTTTTTTTTTCATCTTTATTTCAATCTAATCTGTGAATTTGGAACTTGTACTGCAAACAGGAAAAGCAAGAATATATAATAAGCTGTTGTGACTTAAGATCACAGAATAGAAAGGCTGACAAGCAAATGACTCCATACAGAGCTTACAGAACATAAATTATGCATCTAAGTGCCAAGTTACAGTAAGCACATTACACATTCCTCGCTAGATTTGCACAAAATACACACATGCACCCACTGGCATCCGGTTCTGATGAAGCTGTGCACAATTTCTTTGCCTCAAAACAGGTAGTCACATCTCTAGCTTGCAATTGCTCTAATTTCTTAACTATACAAAAAGTATTCCAGGCTTTGAACAGACAAATCCATGGAGCTGCTTTGCTTGTCCCTGTCCCAGTAAACAGTTAGTGCTTAGCACAGCTAAGCGTACGGCAGCTGTGATGGGAAGATTTGGAAACCTGATTAAATGAGACCAGTTGCAAACTTCATAACAATACTTAACTAGATTGATTAAGAAATTAACCATTGGCAAAGCGTATTGTTAATGAATGTAATTCTCAGCCATTATCACTATATTCAGACCAGTAGGCCCTAATCACCTTACCCTAAATTAGCTTTGAGTATACAGTATCACTGAGCCGATGCCATGCAGTTAAATACTGGCTACGGTCCTTGAAGTTCTTCCTTGCTGAAGTTGAGGCGAGAGAGCTATTTGGACTCTGAAGCAGAAATTGAACATTGCCATTCCTTTCTTCCTTATTTCTCCTTGCTGTTGCTGAATGTTTTTAATGCTCATCATCTCCTCCACCAGAAAAGGGTGTGGAAAGACAGACAATCTCCTCTGCTCCTGACATTATTTATCTTCTTTTCTTCAGAACCAGAAGCTGTTCTGGTTCCACCAGAAATCTTTCCTGATTGTTCTGTATCCTTTGTTTTCACTTGCAGATTTTACTACCCAAATCGTTGATTAACATGTTTTTCTGTCCCCTATTTGTGAAATGAAATATAGGTCTGCCTTTGTAGCTATGCATTATTTCTATACATATATTTAGCTTTGATATAAAATGCTTTCATGCTGTTAGGAGGGTTATGCTATTAGCAGTGTTATGAAGCACTTAAATACTGTGGCCAGTTACACTATTTCAGTGTACTTATGACTGGGTTTAAGGCAATAAAACATTGATTGTATCTTTTACACTTTATGGCTGTTACAGGCCTATGGCTACATAGCACATATTATTTTCTGGGTATTCTTGCTGCCTCCTAGGAATGCACAATATCTGAGATTCTTAGAGGAGACTCGTTAGGGCTGCCAGATCACTTCCTGGGAAATCCCCAAAGTTGGATGCCCCTTAAAAGAATCTGCATGGTTGGATTTGGGTTTTTTTCCATTTTCTTTTAAACATGTAAGCATGATCTCAACTGCTTTGAGCGTTACTACATCATAGCGTAAAATTTACACACGCTCCCTCCCTTCAAACACCCAGGAGGGTTTAACCCAAATTTTCTTTGGAATATGGTTCCCAATATGCTCAGGGTTAGAAAGATGGATATAGTTTTCATCTCCCCCTCCATACCATATGCAAGTGTCAATCTGTTTTAAAACCAAACAAAACACTCCATCCTATTTTAAAATTTTATAGTAACCTAGAACAAAGTGTGAATTTGCTTATGACCACCTTTAAATAGCTTATTCACCCTTTGACACAAGATACTCAAAGTTAAGGAGTACTGCTAAATAAACAGGATATTCAAGGAGAAAGAAAATATTTTCAAAGGTACAAAAGGCTACAGGTAGTGAGTGCAAAATTAAAATTATTTTAAAATTTGAAATCTCCTCAATTAGATACAGACAAGCAGCGAAACAAAGAGAATTAAGAGTCACCTTGCAACAAAAATCTTCAAAGAAAATAAATGGAACTAGAGAACAATTATCTACTCAAATGTACCACTCTAGACTATTAAGTCCTGAGCGGCTGTAGACAGTCAGTGGTTTGCTGTGGTAAGAAGCCTGCAGAAACATTTTATAGGATTTTCCATTCAAAATGGGATTACTGAAATCATATGGCAGTTGACAAGAAATGTCAGAAGAATGTCACTGATCCAAAGAGTGCCACAGCAGACTGCCATGACCAGAAAAAAAATCACTGCTGAAGGGAGGGGTTAAAAAAAGAGAAACACTGGTGTTTTGGGATTGCAGAGACATACATTAGCAGACAGAGAAGTATGAAAAGTATGAAAGTACACTGAACCATGAGGACATTATTTGTTTGTAAACCAGATAGAGACCTGAAAGCTTTAAGCAATTTTAAATTTTAGGTTGAGTAGTCAGGCAATAAGCATAGACTTGATTATATTACAGAATCTTAGTGCAAATCATGATCTAAAGAAAGGAGTTTAAAACAAAAAACTTTAAATTATTATACAAGTGTATATAGTGTGAATATAAACACACACACTTGCAAAATGCCAGAGCAGTTATTTCAAGAAAGGTGCAAAATGTGGAGACAAAGTGAAAGCAAAACTGTTCATTAACTTGAAAAAAAAAAATCAAAAGTAGTGACAGATTTTGAACGTCGGAGGTAAAGAAAGCACATTAAAAACAATTTGCACAAATGGATGTCAGTTTTAGAATAAATAGTACTAATCTTGTTTATTTTTGGAAAATTATACAGGCATCATTAAGAACATCAAGGAAAAAGAAAATCCCTAATAGGAAGCAAAAAGGAGAAGACATTTTAAGAAATTATTATTAGCTTCCACTTCAATGACAGGTACTATGCTAACTAAGGAATATTTGCTAAACAAAAAAAACCCTCACAAACAAACAAACAACTCAGGAAAACAAAAAAACAGAAAAACAAGACACACATCCAAAAACTTGTAACAGATAAGCAAAACATTTTTATAGATGTATAGCCTAGATGAACCTTACTGCTTTTCAAAATCACAAATCCCTTGAAAAAGGAAAACTGAGAAAGGTGACATTTTTTCTATAGAAATTTCCTACAACAGCAATAGCTCACCCCTAAGTTTGCAAGATACTGAGCAACTGAAATGTGGTATTAGAAGAGACAGCAAAATTAGCATCTTAGTCACACTCTGAAACGAGGTGGGTCCTACGCTCAGGTCTCTCTGAAGATCACAGGAATCTGCATAGATGCACAAGCATGAACTAGGGGATGCAACAGTGAAATTGGCATCAAAGGATAGAAAGTAAGGCTTAATAAAAGAAACAACTTGGTTTGGACCTCATGGGACATATGATTTTTAGAGGACTGTCGGGAGAGAAAAAAAAACCAACCGCCACCAAAGAGGAAGGTAAAGCCAGCTTTACTATTCCATTACTTTTCCAGTCACCTGAAAGGCAGATCTTACATTAACCAATAACTGTTGAAGTTTTATAAAACTCTCCAACTTGCAAAATAACCTCATGTCCACAACCCCAAAGGTTCGCTCTATCTGGACACAAGAGTAAAGTGTGGAAACAGCATCATCGATGCTGTACGTTGCTCCTTGTTGACAGGAATAGCCTTCACCCTAACTCAATACTGGAACAGAATTTAATAATTAGGGCAAGTAATATTAGACTTTTTTATTAATCTTATATGAAGAATTGAAGTTTATAAGAATTTGTGAACTTAACAGAAAATATGTTTAAAAAAATTTAAAAATTGGAGAAGCATATGTTAGTGGAAAAAAAAAAGGCCACAAAAAAGGAAAGAGGAAAGAGAAAAAAAGACAGAAGCTCTTACTTTTACAAGTGCTCTCTTTTATCTTAATAAAATTAGGTATTTTTATTTAAAATTTAAACTATTTACTATGCTTTTTCCCCTACATATATATATTAAAAAAAATTATATGGAAGTAACAAAAATACAACATCTTTGACTATCAGCAGAGAAATACTATCTAGAGTTAGCTCTTTTTCTGTAACAAACTACTGTTCTTGCAGAAGTCTAAATTTCTCCCTCTATGGCACTCTCCCAATTAGCGCAATTAGGAGAGCTGTAGTATTTTATCTTTCATCTTTTTTTTGTTCCATCCATTCTGCCATGAGTTTTACAGGTTTGTCTTACTATGTGGCTTATCTATCAAGGTTTCATCCTAAGGTTCTTTAAGTACTCCTGAAACACTTGTAGAATGACAAAAAGCTTTTATATTATTTTCAAAGTTCCATTTTGGAGTGAGAGAAACATTTAGAAAAATCCTAGTTAACACACAGGGAACATTCATGAACAGTTTTACATGTTTGTGTAAACAAGAAAAGACCAATTCAGCTCAGGCTAAGGCTGGTGGTGGGAAGGGCAGGTGGGGGGAAAAGTTGGGGGAGGATTATTTCCTCCAAGGCTGGAGCATTTCACAGATGTGTGGCCAAGCAAGCAGGGTGCCACGCGTAGGAGCTGGAACAGGCTGGGAGGCAGGAACCAGGCAGCTCCCAAGGATGCTGCGACTGCTGTGCTTCAGCTGCTGGAAGAAACAGGGCAGCATCCCTGGCATTTCTCGTCCCTGAAAGGGGAGAAGCTGGGAAAAACTGCAAAGAGAAAATAACATATCTAGAGTAACACATAAGGAAGGAAACAAAAACGTGCTTTGAAAAGCAATGGGACAAAGGTACATGCTCAGAGGCTTAGGAGACGGGGTAGGAAGAACGAGAGTCCTCCAAGACAGGTATGTGAGCTCCCTGGTGCACTCAAGCTACTTGTCAGGACATGACACAGAGACCTCTGATTTATCCAAGTATAAAGACTATTCATGCTTCTTCACGTTGCGGCAAAACTCAGTGCTTGGTGCTAAGCTGCGGCCTAAATCAGCCATCCCAGATGGAGAAAAAACAAAGTATGGAGAGCTGGGTATTACAGCCATAAGTATCACCATTAGATACGGGGTACTCAACCCTAATTACAAATGGAGGAATTTAGCTAAAGTAAAGTAGAGACTGAAAAGCTAAAAAAAGACTACCAGCTAAATGTAAATATTCCCCCTATCTTGCCTTCTGTCCCTCCAAACATCAAATAATTTTACTGTGAACACAGGCTATTTTGTATTAAGCAGTAAAATAGACCTGCTAGTGCCAAGTTGTATTTTTTTGGTTTTTTGGACTCTTCTGCCTGTCTTCTATTTTCCCCACTGCCACTACATTAGCAATAATGCAGGAAGATAACAATCAGCAGCAGAGCTCAGAAGTGACAGTTTTAGTCTTAGACTCTTGCTAAAGGGATAATGTCAAGTTAAAATCTAACCAGCACATGGAAAACACCTGACGCTGCACACACACAAAATCCCCAAACTCAGCCTCTTACTCTTTTAAAAGTTGATTTATTCTGTACATCTGTTTTCTCCTCTTGCTGCTGTCAACACCAAAAAGTTTATGGAACTCTGTTTACCAACCATTTTTCTGATGCTCCCTGAAACCTCAGGAACGATTCAAGAACTAAGAGTCCCAGCTTTGTACAAGTGTCTCTAACCCTAAACCATCTGCATCAAGGTGTATGGAAGAAAGTGTGCACATCTGCTACCCTTGCACAAAACTGCACTGGCTTTTGCACTGATGTGTAAAAGGAGTGAAAATAATTCATGAAAATGGCAAAACTGAAGAGAAACATAATTTCCAGGTTAACACTATTTAAAAAAAACACCCTCGAAATAGACACAAAGCAGAAATGAAGTAAGATTTCATTTTCAAAATTAGTATGTGTTTGTTTAGGTTTTTTTTAGAAGGGGACCTGGTTCTTAATTCAGTTTTTACACCGGTATATCCTCAACCATAAAACTTCTTAAAAAGATTGAGATAATGCTTTTAAAAACATTATACATTTTGTCTCCATTATTTTTGAAGCCTGATATAAATATTGATGTTTGTGTTAGCATTATTCACATCTGGCTGACATTTAGTTCTGGCATCCCTGCTTAGCACCCAGCCAGATTTGCTAAACATGCTCGATACCTAAATGTTTCATCAGACCTTGCTGATACAGGCTGAGCGCTCAGCACATTTCAGAATAAAACAGGTGTCTGATACAGCGTAAAGAGTCAAAACTCAAATTTCTTTCTGGAGAAATTAGTCTTCATAATTTATCTGACAATTTACTAAGCATATATCTATTTGAAGCATCACCTTCCACCACCTAGGTTTAAGTAGCACTGCTAAATACTGTAAAGCCCATAGCATAAGAATCCCCAACTCCACATGATTTCAGACAACATTTATCTTAGAAGTAAAATAAAAATGCAAAGCTAAAACAACAAAAAAAAAAATCACCTCAGCCAAAACAACGTCACTCACCAGTTTTTTATAAAAAAGTAAAGAAATATCATTGTGTTGCACATACTACCATGCATAATATTACGTATCACCACAAATAGTAACACCACTCACACCTACAACTGCCTGATAAGCCTTTAATTGTTTCCTTTTTTTTTTTCCCCTTAGTGCACTAAAAATACTATCAGATCTCAAAGGGAGCTGTCTTCCTTCACACACCCTTTGCTAACTTCCCATAGCAACCCAGTATAAGAAAGGAAGAAAAAAAAAAAAAGCAGGTTGTACACACACTAATCATTTCTGTCCCAGCTTTTACTAAGAGATCACTCATAAAAAGTGTACCTGTCACAGTAAAGTAAATTATGTCGACACTTGTCTAGGATCCAAATTGTCTCTTAAGCATTGAAGTGTTCTTTCTCATTATCTGGTATGATACTACTGAAGCAATGCTTGCAGAAGTTTCTATGCTACTGTTCACACCTACCAAACGTCAGATCTGTCCGTCACTTGTTGAAACACTCATATTTTAAGCAACAATTTAATTAAAACTTGAAGCAGGATTTTCGTAAGTTTTACACATCAGTTCAACGTTGCTCCAAGTGGAACTTACAGATTGTACTCTTATTTTGAAATTTTTATCATTTGCATTTTTGACAAACAAATATTATATGCTAATAAGATGGGATAATCCTTAATATTACAAAGGATAAAGTGGTTTTCTTAAGAAAAATAATTACATTTTTTTAAACAGCTGAAGCATGTATTGTTTGGTTTATAGCATTTTTAATGCAGGACGTGAAAGCTGCCTTTAGTATCTCATTCTGTACAATTTGAGGGGAAGGGAAACAAAGGTTGTAGTAACACAACAGGAAGGTAAAATGCAGAAGTTAAAAATAAGAACAGAGTAGGGAAAATGTATCAGTACTATCATGGAACAGGAAACAACACACAAGCAAAAACACAGTAACAACAGATAAGTTCTGAAAGAATGAAAGACAAAACATTTACTGCATGTTGCTAGAGAACAGCAACCTACTCTCAGGAAAACATCAGAGAATTCAAAGGAAAGCTTCTCTGACACGTCTTTTCCCCAAGTGATCAATTCCTCAACCTCACCCATTACACCCTTCTCTTCCTCCTCCTGTGCAGTCCACAGCTGACAAAATAAATGGGATAGGATTAGGACAGGAGATTCTTCTCCTGACTAGTCCATCTTCCTAGCTTGCAATATACCCGAAAAAAAAAGTTGGTATTTTTGTTTAAATTTTATCTTTAAACTCAGTAAGAGCCAAACCTTGAGCACTTTAAGGATGATTTCAAACAGTTAAAAATGAGACACCTGTAAGAAGAAAGCTGAGAGTTACACAGTTGAACAGTCAGGATGATGAAGAATGAAAAAGCAGTTAGAAGAGACATGCCGTGGCTTGTGTAGAGTAAAATCTTCTTGGAACTCTTGCAGAAAGCATCCATGTAAGTATAAAGTGGAAAAAAAACTCACAAAATGTAAACAGGGTCCTTTACAGAATGCAGTATTATATTAACCTATTTGAACTATAATTTTTCTAAAATAAATAAAATTGAACAATATCTGTTGAACTGCTAAGACTATCACATATTAGTATCTATTTTTACAATGAGCAGATCAAGTCTGAAGAGATCTGTTTTAAAAACCTTCCATAGCTACCCATTAATCCAATTCTGTGTTCCTATTGATGCCAGTTAATTACCTGTGCTCAGATAGTTTCACTTGTGCAATGGAGAGGTTTTCCATGGCTTACATATATCGTATTCGTATATGTCTAATATGACATTATACTACACTTATGTGTTTGTATCCCAGAACGCTTGTGTATATAAAGGCAGGTTAGTAAGAGTCATAATCCCTAAAAAGACAAAAAATATTTTTAAGAGGATAAACAGTAGTTTAAATACTTTGTAGGGATATTTTTATAGGTAGGCTTAATCATTCTTCTGTCACAAAACTTTATTTCAAGTCGGAAGACATTTCTCCATTGCAAATGATTCTCCAAAGAAATCTGTTTCTTCTCTGTACCAGGTATCTTCATTCTTCCTCATGTAATAATTTAGAGAAATACATCTAGATATTACTTGACACAAGGAAAACACTTGTCTCTTTACTAAATACATTAAATGTAACAGTAAACAATATCCACAATACCATCCCAAACAAACAATTTTTCTGAAGTCCAGAATACTCAGTTTCATCTTGCCAATGAGCACAAGAAGTGCAATAAAACCAACCAGGAACTTTAAAGCCAATCTTCCATACCACACTCAGGCATAATCGATCATGCCCATCATAGGGGTGAACCTCCTATGATTTTTTCAAGTATTATTTGTCATTTGGTATTTTCTAAGTAAACTGTGCGTCCACTGGTAGCATCTGCTATCTTCACCTCACACCCCCGTTTAAAAAACAACATCTTCAACTCCGTCCCTCTTGAAACAAATGTTCCTATTCATAAAACGGGGGAGAGGGAGAGATAAATGAGTGTACAGATGTCCCTAGTTGCTTGTCAACCAGCCTGTCCCTGGCCTCCGTGACAGGGGGGTCTTTTCCCCCTTAACATCTTTCAGGGACACATTCTCTTTGTCTTCAAGGCAAGGTATGACTGCAGCAAAGACCCAGCTGACATGGACACCCAAGTCAGGAAAGGTGACATCGTTTCCACAAGCACCACACTGAGCTTTAGCAGGAAATCCAAAGAGACACTCCTGTCCCTGGCAAACAAATAGCTCAGTCTTCTTCTCCCCAAATAAATGATTTATAGAAGAACCAATCCTACTGCCATAGACACAAGCTTTAATTTGAGCAAATAAGGGCTTGCTTGAGGAGCTAACAAAAAATATAACAAGAATTTTACCTGAGAATAAAGCTTTTTGTAGTACCTATTCTAAACAGTACAGTTCATGAGCTTTAATTCGTGTAATACAACCTATAATTTAAATAAATTCTACAGAATAAGGTTACATTGGTGTTTTATTCAGAGCAGGATCCAAGACATTATTAGTATAAGAGCAGGTAAAGAAAAGGATAGCCCTTGCTGTTCCCCTTTGCTTGATTTCCATTATTATACAGAAGCCATAATAATTATTTTAATAAAACTAATATTTTGTGGGATAGAAAAGGGAAATAAATAAAAACATTTAAAGGAGGGAAAAGGCCCAGGAAGCCCCCTGTTCTTTACATGTACCATTGTATTTCCTGTCATAAACAGGATTACGGTCTCCCCACCGCGCAGTAAGCCACAGAGAACAACTTACAATCTCTAGGAAAGAAGAACGGAACCTCAGTTCCTCCTGTTTCCCCACCACCAAACACAAAGATGCTGCTGATAGCATGGTCTGCACGCTGCTTGGCTCCCTGAAAGCTGACCCACGCTTCCTACTATTCCAGCGGCTACTAATGCAAGTCGCAACAAGTGGAAACCTCTCATGTAACGAGCAGTACCCTGTTGTCTTTTGGGTTGGTTTTTTTTCCTTATCTGTAGATATGCTCCCACCGTTATTAGCATATCACGTTCCCACCTTTAATGCAGAAGAGAGAAGGGGAAGCAGAGGGTAAAAATAGAAAATATGATAAGATTGCCATTATCTATGCCACATTTCGGCAAGGATTTGTGATCCCAAATCTTAAACAAGAAAAGCTCTCAGGAGCTGGGAGCCAGTAGTCGAGTGGGAGTTATAAACAGGCAGCAGTTTCCACACCGCTCTTTCCCCTCCCACCTCCTCACGGCACATCTAACCCTACTAGATCCCTTGAATCAGGAACTAGATTTTCTTTGGTGACCTCGCTGCACATAAAAGCTCCTGCATAGTGCCTGCACTAGAAGACCTTAATTCTTAGAGTGGATGCTAAAGGATGTATACCTGTAACATTTCTGACCTACGAAACTTCAAATTTTAACAGAGGAGATAACATCTGGACAGCAGAATATTCCCATCTTTGTTCTTTGGAGACTCCAGCTCTATGCAAGTACCCATTTTCCAAATGAGTACCTTCTTAATTACGAATGAACAAAGCAAGGACCATTTGCAAAATGCTAGGTCTCTGGGCTGCACTACTCAAATCCAGAAGCTAGTATGCAATGACTCGTATGCAATAACATGTGGTATGGTGCAGTCTGTACCAGTGAATATACAACCTATTGCATATTGACACATCAAAACACAGGAAAAACAAAGTCAGTCTTCAACTATCACATCATAAAGAAGAAATACCCAAGCAGAATGTACTATGCGATCATTTAAAAGACTATGTGTTACATAGATTCCTCTCATTTCATGTTGCCCAAAATAAACATGTGAAAGTGACCGTGTTCTATAAAATCTTAACAAAAGAGTTAGAGAAAAACAATTGTCACAAGGAACTCAGAACATGTTACATAAATGCCTTTTTAGGATGACCAAAATTATCTAAACTCTATTCCAGAGTGCTTACAATCTGAATTTCAATGAAGCACATAAATATGACAAAAAAAAACAGGTGATAAAATGTATACCCTTTTCTGTTGGAGCCCATACTGGCATTTACATTCTTTAAGACTAACCACTTACAGATTTTATTATGTACCAGAACAACTGAACTTGCAGTCAACAGTTATTTCCTCTGGGATTATAATTCAAGAAATAGTTTCTTAAAGAAAAAGATACTCATTTTCAGTAGACAGGTAGCACAAAGCAGGTATTTTCATTAAACGCTTTTAACCTTGAGAGGCACATCAGAAAGGCACTTGAGATAGAACTATAAAATGCTACAGTGCTTGGTATCATGCAATGAAATGGTGCAAAGTGTAAAGTGACCGAGATGAGTATATTACAATTCACCATTAAATACATGAGAGTGAACTTCTGGACATTCTGGCAGAAGCAACATTGTGCCTTTTATCAGATTTCTTTACAGTGGTGTAGGACCAACTCAAAAGGCTGCTACAAACGACGACTACTCTTTCCTGCCCTTTGGAGATGCTGTGGACTCGAGAAGCACTAGCAGCAGTCCATTTCTGCTTAGACTTGAATGTAGAACGACCCACAAGCAGATTTAGTATGTAACAAAATCCCCCACACCTTCTGTTCGTGTCACCTAGGAAAACTTTCCTTTAGGAAATGAATCTGAACCATGTTTTTATTTTTCTTTTCCTATGGAGGCCAGAGTCTTAAATGACCCCAACAGTACTTCCTAGCTCAGCATTTTACCTATCTTAAACATATTGTCCATCTGTTGCTAACATACACATTCTAACCAATACTATAGGCAGCTTAAAAGCTGAACTGTTTTATTGGGGGGAGGGTGGGGAAATACACAGAATGCTCTGAAACACTACACAAAAATAACATTTATTGTTAAGCTACATGTAAAAGTTGATCTGCATATGAAAAATTTTCTTCTACTGCATCTTAGTTGGGAATGTCAGGCTTCCAGAATATCTGTACTTACTAGCTCAAACTGAATATGTAAAGAGAAAAAAATGTTTCAGACAAAAACCCTAGAAACAAATATTAAGATTTACTCTATCAGTGAGAATATGAAAATCTCAATGAGGCAAGTGCAATTTTAGTATAGGGTGAACGTAACATGTAAATTACTTCCCCTTTTTTAAGAGGTAAACTGCAAGGTAAGGATGTATATATGCCAGCTGTTACCACAGAGTAAGAGGTGCGCCATAAATCATAAGCTAGTTACTATTATTGTAACACTGTAAAGATATCCAGGCTTCCAAACTTACTTTTTAAGTCTCAGACACTCATACAAAGCTCCTGCTAAATTACTACGCTCCATATAAGTCAATGCACTGGCATACAATTATTCATTACCTTTATCCATTCACTTATTCTAAATTAATAGGAACAACAGTGATAAAAGACCCAAAACAAACAAGCTGTCTGCTGGTTTATTGAGAAAAACAAATAAACAAACTTACAGATCTGTTCCACTGCATGCAGGCAGCTTCATTTGAGGTTAAATACTTGCTACTCACACTTAACGATGATGATGATTGTATCTAAGGAAGAGAAGAAAGTAATTCCTTTCAGTAATTTTTTTTTAGTCGTGTTAACTGTCACAGTGACAAGTCATGGGATGTTTCAAGTTTCTCTTTAAGCGATAGCTCTGAGAGTTGCACTTACATGACTAGCTCTTGCCCTTTTTTTTTTCCCCCAAATCCCTAGACCTTATAATTGTCAAGAAAAATCTAGACATTTTCAACTCTAGAAGTGCAAAGCAAAAAAATCAGAATACACACATCCCCCCCAAGATGAATACTAAAAAATACTTAAAAGTCCAATTTTTCTATTTGTCTTGGCACTGCTCCATTTTTCTAATACTTCAGGATAACTACATCTCATGATGAATAAAACCAAGTCTACACGACACGGAAGGTTTCAAAGGAGCTCGTCGTCACCTTTCAACGCGCTACAGGATTCATCTGGCAGCTTGTAACACCACCTCTTCGCAAACTAAAGGTACAGCTTACACAGCGCACCTCACGTGTGTTAATCAACACGCAGCTGCACAGCGTCGCAGATGGAAATATTTGACACGGTTGTGATTTAGCAGCAATTCAAAATGTATTAATGATTTGAGATAGATCAAGAGGTTAAGCTTTAGCATCACTTAATGATTAACTGATTTAAGGATTTACAAGAAAACTTGACAAAATAATTGAACGGCAACTTAATTACAACGTTGAGAATGGCAAGATTGACAGTAACTTACTATAAGGTAACCCAAATCAATACATCCACTTACAGCACAAGCATAGAAACACACACCTCCTGAGGGGTCACGCACACCCCCACACCCGAGTTTTTAACTGAGAGGACCAAAGGTCCCTTCGCAACAGGCGACTCCAACGAGCCAATGGGTGCCCCTATTTTAGTGCACACAGACAAATATTTGGATCCAGTGAAGTATAAGAACTTCCACGCTTGTAAGAGCTAATGAGTATATAGGGGGGTGGATAAAAGAGAGGCTATATTGCCTATAGTTCAGTTTTCCCTCTTTGAGTTTGGAGTCAATACTCAGAATGCATCAGCATTCCTCGGCGGGCAGTACCTGAGACTCGAGGGGAGTTGACTCGCCCTGGCCTTTTAATTCTTGAGGTGTTTGCCCGAGCAGCATCCCGACTCAGGGGAGATGCTGGTCACAGCCTGCTGCCATCCAAGAGGGTTCAAAGGGTCTCGCTAAAATCGCTACTTATAGAGTCCAAGATAACTGACTTTCATCAGGTATTTTTCAACTCCGGCCAACATGGACGATGGGATGTGCACAACTTACCACCAATTGTGCAAGTCCAGAACTTGCTAGATCTGCAATTTCTGGTATCACCTCCCTTTGGGCCACGATCCAGGTACAGATGTACTAGGTTGTCAGGGGGTGATGGATTGTCATTACTGTTTCCAAGCAAAAGGGGAAGCAGGAGCCAGGAGCATTAAGAGAGTTCCTCACCGCTCTGGTCCTTTGTCCTTTGCAATTCATGCCTGACTTCTCCTAGGCTGGTACGTGGCCCAGGGACGGGGAATCACACCAAGCGCCTGAGTGGCACCACCACACAGGGGAACAACGCAAGATTATAATTCCCCATGTATGAGAAAGGAATGATTGCAAGTGGAGCATATTAAGTCAGATAATTTGACTTAGCAACAAAACAGACCAAAACAGTCCATCGCAGGCCATATTTTTGGAGTTTTGCAACTTCAGCCTCACTGATCATTATACAGACATGAGTATCATTCTGCAGAGGCCCCAGCTGTCACACTGCCCCAGTACACTAAATAAAAAGCAACCAACCAAGAAATTTTTTTGCTGGATATTAGGAAAAATTTTTTCACCGAAAGGGTTATCAGACATTGGAATGGGATGCCCAGGGAGGTGGCTGAGGCACCATCCCTGGAGGTGTTCAAAAGATGGGTTGATGTGGTGCTGGGAGACACAGTTTAGTGATGGTGTTGCTTTTTGTTTGTTGTGGGTGTTTATTTTTTGTCAGAATTAGGTTGACGGTTGGACAAGACGATCTTTAAGGTCCCTTCCAACCTGGAAGATTCTGTGATTCTGTGACTACAAATCCAAAGGCAGAAAATGTTGGACTCTGCAATACTCAGTGGTCAGGATGGTGTTTTGTCCTCTTTTCTAAACTTTATATGGGTCAAGCATCAACAGGGGTTAAATCAGCAAAGCATCAGTCAGTGCTTACTGCTCTTATTTAAGACACTGAGACCATGATTGATACATACATACACACATTTAGGTTTTTTTTTTCCCTTGAGAACACCTCTCAGAGGGAGGAAGGCCTTGATTGCTAGCTTAATGTGCATTATGGAATGAAATAAATATAATCTTTCACCAATATTTTCACTTAAAGATACTTCCATGCTCCCTCTTAAGCAAGTGAAAAGATCTCCAGAGCTGTGTGGCTGGCTAATCTGAGTGTTAAGATGAGACACCTCAGCTGTCCCTACTACAGTGAACACTTAAATAATGTATACAAAGAGGAAGGTGTCAGCCAAGGAGACAGAGACCCACCCGATGCAGGGTGCTCACCAGGAGCAGTCAGGGAATTCTCCCAAGATGCGGATTCAGGTCCTCAGGCAAAGCAGGGAAGTGAACCTGGCTCTCCCACATTCCTTGCAAGTGCCAGAGCCCTCAGACTACAGGCAAGACAGAGTACAAATAATGCACGTTTATCCTCCCTGATGTCTTAAAAAAACAACACCGAACCCCCATAACCCTTCCATTGCCATTTTCCCATTCTTTCAAGTGTTAAAGATGATTATAAAATATTTTCAAGCTGGGTCAAATATATCATTCAATTCAAATTGATGTTTGGGTTTTCTTGATTGTTTATTTTAGTGAGAAGAATAACAAAGAAAAAGCAATTTTATCTGGATCTGAGCTTATTTTCTTTAGAGGCAAACACTGACTCAGAAAATAGCATACAGAACTACAGCAACAGGTAAGCAGCATAATTATTGCAATGTTAATTAAATGAACATATTTAGGGCAAAATTGGGACAAACTCTTTGATCACTGTCATATAAGACAAAGATATGGATTTCAAAGATCTTCTTCCATACATTTGTAAAGAATAGCAAGAAAATATTGTTAAAATGTCACAGCTGTTAAACCAAGACTATTTTCAGCTAAAATTTTCAAGCTATTGACTACTGAAATCCAGAACCACCTTTTGTATTAAATGTACATAAGATGAGAGCATTCAGTGCAAAAATTACTCTAGAACACCAGGGAAATGCCACTGTATGGCACTAGTGAACATAAACTAGCAGACACGACTCCAAAAAAAAAAAAAACTAATCCAATGAGCTTTCAGACACCTATAGAGTTGAAGTAGTAACCCTTTAAACCCTCGAAGAGGGATTGTCCAATCCTACATGTCACTACGAAGCAAAGGGGGAAGGGAAAGAGGTGAGAGATGGAAGGGAGGCAAGTGTGCAGTAATAGCTAAACAGAGCACACAGGTTGCAAGTTTAAATAAGAAATATTACGATACTGCCATAATCTTTATGTCAACATGCACTGTAAACCAGTCTTAAACAGGTTATAGGAAAGACTGATACTTCACTTTCCAATATGTTGTTCAATAAAAAATAAAATAAAAATCACAACTTATTCTGAATTATCACACTTGAAAGGAAACAAGGATCTTAAAAGTCAAGCTATTTCCCTGTTGTTACCTTAACAGACCATATTATGCTCTGCCTCAACATCAAATAAAAAACAAAACCTAACAAAACCAAAACAATACTACCATAGTTAAACTAGGAATTGCACTACATAGGATAGAAGTTCCTCCACTTCGGGGGGAAAAAAACCAAAACTGATAAAAGCTTTAGTCATTCTTCTTGTTGTGTGTGCTTTAAACTCCAGGTTTCACTTGAAAGCTGTCTCTAGGCCACAGAAACTACTCAATTTTTGCACTAACTGGTTGAAATCAAACATCGCATAGTTGTGAACTGACAGATACTGATGATGCCAGTAGCAAATGCAAAATAAACAGCCAAAGGTGTACAGAAAACCATGCACATTTGCCACATGCAAGATAACACCTTTTTGTTAAGCCTGTTTTTAAAGTGTACGCTAGAACAGAAAACACAATGCAAATTACATTCATTTATGTTGATACTACTATAATATCTAGATTGTCCCTACTTAGGGAAAAAAAAATCAGTCACAAGGATAAATTAAACACTATGGTTTACATTGTGCTAAGTCCCCAACTGAACTGTCTGTAATACTGTTTTCTACCTAAACTTAAGCTAATATACATGTATCATTACACCTGTTTGCATAAAACCAATTATTTTAACTGCACGTTACAGTGGCAACCCCATAGCACAATTTGCTCATTTTAAAGACGAGAACTTGCTACAAATTGAAAGCGAGCCTCAAAAGACAGGATTTACAAAAATCCTCTCATGCAGACTCTTCACTGTGAATGGTGATAAAATGCAGCAAGGTGTTGGGAGATACAAAATCTGCATTCCTTTACCCAAACTTTCTCAGAGACGCACAAAAAAAAAAAAAATCTCCAGGAAGCTACGTATTTTGAGTTCTAAAAATTAGAAGAAAACAAACTCCAAAGAAGAGGGGAGGAAAAAAAAGACACAATGGGCTCAAAGGCCACATAAATCAGCAACTATTCCCTACAAACCAAGAGTTTGCCAGGACTTTTTTCGGTAACATCTAGTTCATAAGAATCTTTGATAAGAGGATATCCTACTTATATCCAAAACTTGGGATTTTGACAATTTTAAACAAATGTGTAATATTCAGTTGGTCTCCTGTATTTCCAAAGGACCTGTTATAAGCGTGATGTATTATGTGTACTGAAGGAGACCCCCTCTGCACTAACCACCCGTGACCCCATGACACTGGCTGTTCAGCAAACACAATTCTTGCTCAGGACGTTTGCAGTCTAGATTTAAAATGAGCCAGAATAGGTGGAAATACCAAACAGAGAGAGAGGCCATAGCAGATAAGGTAACAGAAAGACAGCAAGCATTACTCTAAGCTCATCACCTGTCTAGCCTTCTGCTATTATATACTTTGCCTTTCACATTACCATTGAGGATGCTGTACCTGTCACTATTTTGCTCTATATAAAGAAACAGTAAAAGATTTACAGTTGTTCAAAAGTACAAGCGTTTAGAAAACTTCTCTGAGATGCTTAGTTTAGATATTTTGTTTTACTTTCTTTTTACTTAATTCTTACACTTGTCTGCTCTGGAGAACTTCTATATAATAAATTCCTCAACATCTGTTAAAGTTGGACAGTAGTAGCAATACTGTAAGCAACCAAAGGAGATTGATGTCCAACAGTATAAAAACTGTCAGCACCTTATCTGTTGGTCTTATCCCTAGCAGACAGCACTCCAATTTCTCAGAATCCCCAAAAGAATTTCTACTGCTTTTAATATACGATGACATGTAAGATTTTTTTTCCTCCACAAAACCAGTCTCCATATTAAAGAATAATTAGAATGCCCCTACCCAGTATTTGTACAAACACAGGCTTTCTAGTAGCAGCATGGTATCTTGGGGATAGTTGATAAAGTGTTCCAGACTTCACTACCCCCAGAAGGTACTCCATGAACATTATCCTACGTGTGCACATCCGAGCTTTTAAGCAAAATGTTGCGTTGCTGCAGACAACCTTTGAAGCGAAGAACTGCACTCACTCTCTTGAAAAGCAAAACACACGCACATACACATGGGCCACACAGAAAACAACACGTAAGGAAATCCTGTGAAGTATATTTATTTTATGGCAGCTTGAAAGACTTTCTCTGCTTGGCATTATAGGCGTAGCACGACAGCTCACACTAAATGATTGAAATCTCTCAAAGGTACCCTCCAGAAACAAGACACAACTGCTAACACGTAAGCACCAGGGAGAAATGACTGGGGAAAGAGGACTTTTTTCTGCAGTGCAAAGCCAAACACTACTAAACTTAGCAATAACAACTTGAATCGCCATTAATGCAAAAGAGGCCTTTTACCTTTCATAGCATTAATGACTGTTTTCACACTTCTAGTAGACTGCACGTGCAGCAGACAACTTTAAGTGTATCAGACACCCTCGGAAATCCAGTGAGCACTGTAACACAGCCGCTGCTTGCCACCAGTGTAGATCTAGAAGTTACAGAAGACACTTTTAAGCAAAATTATCCATCTACTTGGCATCCCGAGTAGAAAACGAGAGAAGCAGCACACGAAAGGTAAATTCTGCTGGTTTTCCACGTTACAGCCCCTCTTGAGCGACCCTGCCCGAGGCAGACGGGGCTGGGAGCTTCACCCCACGCAGGAAGCGATGCGGTGTTTACGCCGCGGCGCCTGCCCCCCTCGTGCCCCACGTTCCCGGGGAAGCGGGGGAAACGCTTTTTAGGATTTCTCGGGGTTTTCGGCCCCGGCGTTCGGCCGGTAAGCCCGTCCCCGAGGAGCCCGCCGGTCCCCACAGCCCCGGCCCGCACCGGACGCCCTACGACCGTCGCGGCCGCCCGCTGCGGGGGGACGGCGGGCTTTCCGCCCCCGGGGCTGCCCGGGCCATCTTAGCTCGGGACGGCAGCGGCCACATGGTCACCGCTCCCTCCGCGGGCCCGGCTGCCGCGTCCCCGCCAGGTGGGAGCGGGCGCGGAGCCCCCGGCGGCTCCCGCCGGCCCGGCCCGGCCCGCGCCGCGCACAATGCCGGGCGGGCTCGGGG
>JAHREE010000367.1:11449836-11637894 GCA_033628505.1 Tringa tobata
CCCCGCGTCGCTGAGCCGTCCGCGGGCCGGTCCACGGGGCGGCGAGAGCCCCGGTTGTGTGGGTTCCCCCCAGGGGGGGGAATTGCTGAGGCGGGGTGGGGGGGTTTCCTCCTGCTCCACAGCTGAAGTTGTGGGTGGTGTCTGGCCCGAATGCGTGTAAGCGCTGTTCGCTTACCCCCCTCATTGTCTGGGGCTAAAGAGCATTCCTGTGTCTTTCTCTTTCTAATGGTCTGCCTGAAAGTATCCATTGAGAATGGAATTCCCCTCTCCCCTGAGCAGGGGGGGCAGGGACCAAGGGCAGTTTATTTGAAGAGGAGGAAGGTAACTAGGACCCAGACTGTAAAAGGAATTTGTAATCAAAAAGTACACGTTATCATACTTTTCCTGTTGATTTTAGTTATCCTACGCCTCGACAAAAAGTATTTTCCCCCCTCATACCATGCATTCCGCACAAACAGCTGTCTACACGGGCATGTTTGTTGTGGTGAGGCTTCCCTCACTGCTGTGATTTTGCTCCCAAGCAGCTGTTGTGATTCCAAGACGGGAGAGCTGTGGAAAGCTTTTCTTTTTAATTTCCTGCAGTCGTTGAGTTGTTGTAAGAGGCCAGAAAAGCGCTCACCGAAGTGCGTTAAAGTACTTTCATGTTGCTGTTACTGTGGTATCTCTGATAATACTGAATGGAAACTCTTAGTTCACTTTTTCACACTTAGGTCCGTGGTCTTCATTCTGGTGGATCTACAAAATACCACGGGGGAGGGTGGGGAGGGAAGAGAAATGTGTGATCATTAACTACGAAAAGCAAACCATTTGCCAGGTATTTGCTATGCAGAAATCTGGTCTTCCTCCGGCATATTTATAGGGCATTTGCAAACAGAAGAATTTCGGAGAAACAAAACACTGCTTTGGCTTCCAGAGCATTTAAGTAATTCACACTAAGTTTCTATGAAATTTGGCCAGAGTGCTACCAGTTCCTTTTCTGTGTTCCGTTGCATTGTATTTGTAGGGTGTCCATTCTGCATTTAACTGTGACTGTAATTTGCTTCCTAAGCTAGCTTTATTTACAGTTGAGTGTTATGGGGAAGATACTTAGATGATAGCTCAATTGTTTTTGGTTTGTTTTTTTTTTATCATTCTGGTTTGTACAGATTATTTTACTTTTACGGTAGTAATCCTAAATCTTAAGGCAAGAACACTTGTGCTTCTGAATATTTTGTTCCTATTCTCATTGCCTGCTTGCAGCTATGCTTAAGAATATTGGGAACAGAGAGGGATGGAGAGCTTGGAAACTAATGTGCTTTGTTTTTTGTTTTTTTTTTTCTGTGGTACTGGGTTAAGTTTGATAGTGAAGTGTGGACAACTTGCACATTTTTTTGCTTTCTGAAGGCTACTTCTCATCCCTCCCCCAAAATTTTATCCAAAACAGTCACTATCATCACAAACCACTATGAATGCAACCAGGTACGATGTAGGAAGGGACATTAAAAAAAACCAAACAGAACAGATTTTTACACCTAGGCAGGCTTGCAATTGTATGAAGTAAACATAATGTAAGTGATTTATTTTTTTTCTTGATTGATGACTAAATTAAAGACAGATTTAAAAAAAAACCACAAAACCAAAAGATTAAACCTTTCTGATCTGTAGTAGGTTACTGTACATTGACACATTGGTGTGTTTTAGTTGAAGAATCCCTCATTACTTGTTCACAATAATAAGCAGAAATCAGGGCCATTGTGTTATCTTTGGCCTCTGAATTATAAGATCTATTGTGGAACTGGGAACTAACTTCCCAGTTAAATTATCAGTATGCCTTTGTTTCTAGTTACTGGACCTTCTGTAGCAGTATTAGTGGTTTAAACTTTTTCTGCAGTTAAGAAATCAATATGGTTTAATCCTATGTTGTTTTCTAGAATTAAATCATTAAATATTTATTTCAAACTTGTTTGAAGAGGTGGAGCCTTTTTTATTCATCTGTTGTTTATATAGAGCAGATCAGAGGTCTGTCATGATTAAACACTGACTGTTGTCTGTTTTTGTGCTTGTGCTATAAAAGCAAGTAATGAGAGTTAAGGATTAGTTGTGTAAGTTGAGCAAGGCAGTTCTCACATGAATAATAAAACTAAGGTTTTATAAAAACAAGGTCAGTTTGTGAGAGCAGATCGATTAGACCCTCTCAAGAGCTAGTTTTAAGGCTAGCTGCTTAAATTATTGTAAAATTGTTGTCTTCTGTAAAAGGAGTTCTTTCTGTACTTTGGAAGTTCACCTTTTAGCAATTGGCATCATAGACTGAGCAGAAGGCAAGTTACATGGAGTAGCTTATGTAATTTTTCCAGTCCTTGCTATTTTCTTCATGAAGTACATATACAGTAATTGTGTTTTGATCTCTGTATTTCTCTGCTGTTTTGGCAATACATGCTAACACTAGTTGCATTATTTTAACTAATGCACAACACTGACTTGAAGCACAGAATTTCTAATTGGTCAGAATTGAAACGGTGAGGCCCTAATAATACTTTAAGACTGTGATTAAAGATCAAGAGATTTTTCTGTAGTTGGGGTTGAATTTTGCTGTTAATTAATGATTTATTAGGAAGGAGAGGGATATAACTTTTAAACTTGACATTATCAGTTGGGTTTTTCAGTAATATTTTTCAACCCTCACAGGTGGACCCCCCCCCCCAATCTTACAATGTCAAAAGGCATAAGTATGGCAGCTTTTAATTAGAAATGTTGGGATCAAAATGGGTGCTTGTCCTAGTCATGGTATTTCAGTGGGAAAAAGCTATCTTTTTATGTGGTATGTGGAACGATCTTTTTACAGTAAGTGATGAACTTGAAAATTACATTAAAGTAAAGGGCTGTCAGACTGCATACTTTCCAAGTTTGGAAGTAGGCGTGTTTTTCTAGCTTTAAGTATAGATGTAGTAATTGAGTTGTTACATGACTTTCAAATTGCACTGGAAAAAATCATGGAGAAAACTTGTATTTTCTTTCACAGTCAGTTCTTTTGCGGAGAGATCTGGAGAAAATAATCTGTAGCTATTTCAAACTGCGTACACCCTTAAGGTGTTGGGAGGTATTGTATTAAAGGTTTTCTTAAAATGTAACAGTTGTTTTTTTTTGTTTTTTTTCTGGGGCACTTCTGAAATATTTTTTTTTCCTCATGCAGAGGTCTTACAGACAGATCCTTCTATAGGATTTTTGTATCAAGGATTTTGTATAGCTGTGTTTACATAGAGAAACTGTTATTTAGGAGATTTATTTATTTTTCGGTCAAATTTGTGCAATACAGTGTGAGCAGCCCTATTAAGTGTGACAAGCTTTTTTTAAAATTGGGTAGATAGGTTGGGAACTATGGAACTGAAGGGTTTTTTTCCTGCTATAATAAAACTATTATTTTAATACATGTGTTTAAGGTTGTAATATTAACTGTTGCTCTAATTTTAGGTAAACATTACCAAATGAGGAGAAAAGGAAGATGTCATCGAGTATCGGCAGCAAGGCATTCTTCTTCCCCATGCAGTATTAAGCACTCCCCCACACGAGAAACCTTGACGTACGCTCAAGCTCAAAGAATGGTTGAAATAGAAATTGAAGGTCGCCTGCATAGGATCAGTATCTTTGATCCTTTAGAGATTATTTTGGAAGATGATCTTACCGCCCAGGAAATGAGCGAATGCAACAGCAATAAAGAAAATAGTGAAAGACCACCGGTTTGTCTAAGAAGCAAACGGCATAAAAATAACAAAGTGAAAAAGAAAAATGAAGCTCTTCCGAGCTCACATGGTATACCTGCTACAACAGCTCCTCTTCCAGAACCAAAAGTACGGATTGTTGAATACAGTCCCCCTTCGGCACCTCGGAGACCGCCAGTCTATTACAAATTCATTGAGAAGTCGGCAGAAGAACTTGATAATGAAGTTGAGTATGACATGGATGAAGAAGATTATGCGTGGTTAGAAATAATAAATGAGAAGCGGAAAAGTGATGGAGTGTCAGTTGTTTCACAAAATATGTTTGAATTCCTTATGGATAGGTTTGAAAAAGAGTCTTATTGTGAGAACCAAAAACAGGGTGATCATCAGTCTTTAATTGATGAAGATGCGGTGTGTTGTATATGCATGGATGGTGAATGTCAGAACAGCAATGTAATCCTGTTTTGTGATATGTGTAATTTAGCAGTACATCAGGAATGCTATGGGGTGCCATATATACCTGAGGGCCAGTGGCTCTGCAGACACTGTCTGCAGTCCCGTTCTCGGCCTGTAGACTGTGTGCTGTGCCCAAACAAGGGAGGTGCCTTTAAAAAGACAGATGATGATCGTTGGGGACACGTTGTGTGTGCTTTGTGGATTCCAGAAGTTGGATTTGCCAATACAGTTTTTATTGAGCCAATTGATGGTGTCAGGAACATTCCTCCAGCCAGATGGAAGTTAACATGCTACCTCTGTAAACAGAAAGGTGTTGGTGCCTGCATCCAGTGCCACAAAGCAAACTGCTATACTGCATTCCATGTGACGTGTGCTCAAAAGGCCGGTCTATATATGAAAATGGAACCTGTGAAAGAACTAACCGGCAGCGGGACAACATTCTCTGTAAAAAAGACTGCCTATTGCGATGTACATACTCCACCAGGTTGCACACGGAGACCTCTAAATATTTATGGAGAAGCTGAAATCAAAAACGGTGTTTGTAGAAAGGAGGGATCAGTCAGAACTGCTAGGTCTTCATCAAAAGTCAGAAAAAAGACAAAAAAGGCCAAGAAAACAGTGGTTGAACCCTGTACAGTTATGCCAACAGTATCTGCTCCTTATATCCCCCCCCAGAGGTAAGCAAACCATCCAAGTGAGAGAAACCTTTACTTAATTAGCCGTTTAATATTAAAACAATGCTTTTAGATGCCGACTTGAAGCTTTTGTGCATTTCTAGTATGTTTTCCTAAGAGGTCATACTCAGAAGATTAATGTAAATTATGTACATTGTACTTCCATGAAATTGCATTAAAATGCAGTAACTTCCCCAGATAAATTAGTGATCTGTCTTGTCCTTAGAAACTTTTTTTTTTGTCAGACAAAATCATGTTGTGTGCTCAGTTGTCGTTTGCCATACTTTTGAGAATTAACCACTGAATTCAGAATAGCATATGTAGTTGACCTTCATATTAAAAAAAAAAAAAGCCAAGAAAAAAACAACAACCAAGCTCAAGGTTACTGAATACATGGTTTGAGAATCTGAACTTCTCTTCCTAATTTTAAGAGTTCCAAACTGAAAATTATATTTGCATGTATAAAATTTGAAACCTGTTCATCTCACCTAAATTAAATATAAACTTGTACTGTAAGATCTATGTAAGTAGTACAAACAAACCCTCCAGGAATTATTTTCCTTGTGGGGCAGACTTAACTTTTCAGGAGGTTTTTCCTTTTGTGAACGCAATAGTTTTTTATCAAGGCTTGGATGAATTTGGTACCTTGCAGGCTTTTTTAAGAAAAGTTAGCGAGTAAGCGATGGTAAGTTAGTTGGTTAATGTATTCATAGTCATGGAACCTGAAATTAATGTTCCCTCCTGTTCAATCATGTCATCAAATATCTGACCTATAACTTCAGTAAAACGTTTGTCTGAACAAAAATGAATTAATGCATGTGACAGAATTTTAATCCTAATCTTGTCTTTGCTTACGAATTTATACTTTGTAAGAAGTTCTGTTTAAGCTGATTTTTATATTAGTGTGTCTTCTGCAGTTCTTGCAGGAGCTTTTCTTATCCGAGTGCAAATATAAAGCATGAACACCAGAACTGAACTTGCTCCTTATGTTTAACATGTCATATTGTTGTGTTTTAACAGTGGGGATTGGGGGCTGGCAGGTGCCTCTAGATCTGGTAAGGCTAGTGAGGTGATGCATCAGAAAGCAGGATTGTTTCAAGTGATATTTTCATAAGTAATAACAGAATTGGAGCAAAATGAAGATTTTTAATGTCTTTATTTCAGGAGTTCAAAACCTCAGCCTGAACTTCAGTTAGCTTAGAATAGTAGCATTTCTTCAGATTTCTTTCCGTTAAACTGAGTCATGATGCATTTCAACAGTGGAAGTAATTTGTTTCTGGGATTTGAGCAATGGCAGAAATCTCTGTGGTAGAAAGATAGAGTTCTGGCTTTGCTGAACGTTTGAGATGTGATACGCTGGGCTGAGAAATGCAGTATTGGACTGTAGATACTAAAACCAAGTTTGTCTTTATTGAGTAGTTGTTTTGTTTCTAGCATTTACAATACCAGTAAGTTTGTTTACCCCTTGAATTTAATTCTTACTGATTTAAGAGCAGTAGTTTAGAAAGTTTCTCAAATCAGGCACAACTTCCATGTTCAGGTTCATTGTTTGTGCTGTGTCAGGACTCTGAATGCTCAGTGAAGGCTCTTAAAATAATACAAATAAACTGCTTTTTCTGAAAGCTGACTCCCAGTTTTCAGGTAATGGACAATTGAGGCTGGTGTAATTAATCTAAATAAAAGCATGTTTTGGTGCTGCAATCCTTTTCCATAGTAATACGTTTTGTTAATGTAAGGAGCTACTTACTGACTGACTGACAAATAGCCTTTAGCTCCTGTGTGGTGTTTACAAACATCAGATTGATTGCACTGTTCACTGTAATAATTTGCTTGGTAAAATGGTATTTTTGTTTAGTGACGCAGTGCAGAAAAGCTGAAGTTGATAGTAAGCAACTAATAATGTTATGTAAACAAGCACTGTTGTCTGTGGGATGGGGGAGTTCATATAAAAGAATTCAGCTTTGCCTTAGTTACAATTCTGACTGGTGGGGTAGTGTGTCTTCTTTTGTTTTAAGACAAAGTAAGAAATAACATGAGGTAAATGAGAGTTGAGTATTAGAATGCATGTTCTCAGTTGTACCTCTGGCAATTCTTCCCGTACGTAATTTTCATAAAAGCCAGACCCTAAAAGGATATTATTATCAGGTTTTTTTCTTTTCTTTTTAACACTGCCATTAGATGCCAGGAACAGAAAGGCTTTTTTTTTTTCTTTTTTCCTTTTTTTTTTTTTTAAATAATAACTAAATGCCCTTTCAAGACTGTAGAGAGATTCAACTTTTTGTTTATGCTCAGGTTCATGTCACTGGACACTAGTTCCCATATTCTATATCAGAAGGCTAAAAATGGGCACAGTTTAAAACTACTTTAAAGTTGAGCTTTATTATAAATTGCCTGTCTTCAGCTGAAGGAGACTCTTGCTTTAGTACTCTTTGTGATGTGAATGTAGTCCTAGAAAACTAGTAAAGCAAAACAGAAATGGGAATATTAAAAGGAAAAGTGATTATGCTGTAGACTCAAATCTCTGTTTTCCTCATTTTCTTTGGCTATTTTTTTTTCCTTTACAAAAACTCATGTGTGTGTTTACAGGAGCTAAATACATACCCATAAACTAACAATGAATGATGTGGATCATTTCACAGCAGTCTTCATTTAAATTATCCCTTTCCTCTAATCTGTTTTTTAATGCGCCTTTTTCCCTTGGAGCTGAAACATGATTTGCCTTCCCAGAGATCTCGGGGAAGAGCAGTTAAGGTATTTAAAGTATCTGAGAAGAAAAATGCACACATTTTTAACATCTCTGGAAATTAAAGCACACATTGAGATGTTTGGTTTACTTTCTTATTCATTAATAACGAGACTTTATGTCTCCTTGGCATATAGCTGGGTCTTTAGAGTTGGTAGCTGGAGAAGTACAGAAATATGAAGATTATAGTGAGGGGGGGATATACATGGTGGATGTGGCCTCTGAGCACACCTGAAGCTTGAGTAAAACCCTCTTGCTGTTTAGCTAAAGGTGGAAGGATTGTATGCTGTTTCCTTACCTGGATAGTGAGAGCGCATGAAAGACTGCGCGTTTTAATAACACCACTGGTAATAATTCTGTTTTCCGAAACACCTATGTTTATGTTCAGGACGTGTTAAAAAAGAGTGGTGGAAAACAACATCATAATTTCCACATGACTTTCTGTAGCTTGTAAATTTCAGTATCAAGTTGTCTGTAGGTCAGGTATCTGTGCTGCTGCCTTGGATGATTTTGAGATCTGTACACTTTTCAGTTACTGGAATTTCTTACGCAGGTGTCATACTGTAAGTTTTTTGCTGTTCAGTTGCATTGATAGTGTCATTCTGAAGTCGTTTGTAATCTAATTACATGGCCTTTCAGACTTCTGTGAACTACTGATCGAAGACTGTAAGATCAGAAGGTTTTAGCCATTGATGACAGGAAAGGAATGCCTGCTTCCCCTGTCTCCTTTATTTTTTTAATTATTTTTTTTAATCTATCTATCCTGTTGCCTAGGTATTTTAGAAGGTTTATACCTAAGGATCCACTTCCAAAGGTGTGGTAGGTCATGTTAGAGCCTTAAGATGACTCAGTCTTCAATGCCATGAGTGCTGACTTCTTTACCACTGGGGAACCCCTTATGCATCTATGATTTGCATCAGACCTTCTGGCTACAGAAAGGTGTTGCCTCTTTACTAGGAAATTCCATTCAGTTTTTCTTGAAGTATAAAACTGAAGATTGTTGCTTACGTTGCATTCCCTGCGTTTATCAGCTGCTTTTTTTCTTCTGTTGTTGAAAAGGCAGAAGTAAGTGTAGTCTAAAAGTGATGTACTTCTGGGAAGTGTGAGAGCAGCTGTGTTGGGGGGGCGAGTGGGGCAGGACAGTTCCTCAAACTGTTCCCCTCTCTGGGAGGGACAGACGGTACCTTCACCTGTTGTCAAATGGTCATCAGAAAAGTGACCTCCTGCTGCCACCAGCTAGGTTGGCTGAAGACGGGCAAATTTCTTCTTGCAGTGTTTGTATTCCACGAATAATGTGCGATGGTTGAACATAATGATTGATGATGAATAAACATTTTTTTTCCTAATATAACAGAAAAAGAATTTTATCTATATTGCAGGTCCATTATTTCCAAGTGAAGAAAATCCTAGCTTTTAGGGCTGACTTGACAATCTAAATCTAGCTTCTTGTCCGTGTTAGTTATCTTGTACTGGCTCTGTGCTCCATTTCTTGGGCTATTTTTTTTCCCCTGTTGCTGCTCTTCCTTGTCCTTTATAACAGCTGAGTGCTTGATTCTTAACTACAAATAACATCATTTTGGTGTAGCCTCTTGCTCTTGTATATTGAAAAAGGCATATAAAATGTGGTTGCTTTATGAAAAGCAAAGCCAGTGTCAATTTCCATGTTCTTTTCCATGTGAAACTTAAAGATATTGTGGCTATATACGTGGAGGGAAATTGAATGTAATACAAAATATTTAATCTTCAGTATTTTCAAAATACTGAGATGCAGTGTAATCTGCTTTATTAAAATATCATTCATGCAATTATTGCTATATTAAGTGGAAGCAGATATTTTAAAGTGTATAAATATTTGCTTTCATCTTTAGTTTCAGTTTCTACATGGTATATTTGTAGTATCTGAAATGAAGAAAGCAGAAAGTATTTGAAATCCAATAATGTACAGAGACCAAAAAAAATAAGCAAATAAAACCTGCTCATGATAAGTAAGAGTGAGGTGTTTTACTTGTTTTCCATATTGTATGCATCAGTTGTGTTGCATCGTATTGAAAGAGAATTGAAAGATCCTTATGGAAGTAGGTAAGTGGTGGGCAGATAATAGAGAGCAAAAATTGCTGATATTTTTTAAAAAAGCTAGTGCACGTTAATTGATATTTTTTCTATGTTGACCTTTGCTTTTATAAGAAAGCATATTGCTCCTAGTAGTAAAACTGGATTTCTGTTATTGTATGTCTCAAGACAGAACCAGTATTTCCTATTGTTTTATAATTTATCCAGTTGTAACTATCCTGCACTTTCTCACTAAATAATGAAATGTAGTCTTGTTACCTTGACACAAGAATCTCGATTGTTTCTAGAATAGAGCATGGACCAGAAAAACAAATGAACAGAAAGTGATGAAACACTACCTAAATAGAAAGGAACATTTATAAGGCCTTTGAGAAAACAATGTTAGTCTGCATTCACAGACATATGGCTTGTGGGTTCCTTTTGGGAATTCATTTTAATGTTTTTTTTTTAGGGTACTGGGTTTATTTGTTTGGTTTATTTGTTTGGGTTTTTTTTATTAATACCTTCAGAAATTTTTTAAGTGGGGGAAAGAATTAAGAAATGCTGGTTAAAATTCAGGATTTAAAAAAACATTGAAAAAATACTACTAGAGCCAGAGTTTCAAAAAAAATGAAAGCTGAATAAATCCAGACTTATGTCTGTTAGCTCTTTATCCTTGAATATACATGCATGTATACTTTCACAAAATCATGTGGCAATACTTATTTTAATTACAGGAGAGTATGATGTATGTTTGCCTTATGGCTGTACGTAATAATTAGGTGATGGAACCACCTAGGTAAAGTGGAAGGGGATGTTAGCAGTCATTGCCCACTGATGTTTCTTGTAAGATTGATCAACTTTGAAACCTTTTTCATACACGTGGAAACTACTGGTGATGTCATTCTGACCTCTTTCTTAAATAAAACAATAATTTTGCCTAAATCAAGAGCAACTGAGGTGTTCACTAGCTTTGCCTCAGTGGTATTTAAAAAAAATAAAATGAGGTAATTTTAGATCTCTATTTTCAAACTAGTTTGTCTTGACTCTGGCTGGCTTATTTAATAAGAATCAATATGTTCAAGAAAGCGTGACTTAATAAATAGTTTGTAACAGTGGATTTTGAGTAAAAAAATAACAGGGAAGATACTTGTATATCTGGTATTAAAAGCTACGTGTTGATTAATGTCTGAGGGGCAATTCCACTCCTGTTAAATCCAGGGGATGGAAGTGCTATCTCATGTTTGAATATGCCCTTTTTACAAAATGGATATAGGAATATACTGTACATATCATTTCTTTCTGTTTGGTTGGGTTTTCCCCCCTGTTTGTTTTGCATGTACAGGGCAAAGAAGCTCAAAACAAATTAATATGTTAGATATTTCTGTAAGGTACATCACTAGTATTCTGTGCGTCCTCTAAGGATTTCAGTCCACAATGATTATATATGTGATAATGTAGTTATGAAGATCAAAATTAATGTGTTTTTATTTTTCTGTACTTTTGTTTCACCAGTTATGTGACCTTTCATTAGATTTTTTTGGTGGCAGTTAGAGGGTGTTGTGTCCTGTTAGTGCTGTACAAAACCAAGATTTTTCAGAACGTATTGTCTAAAGAACTGTCTCCTGGCAGTTTTGCATTCGATAATCAGGTTACATGGTGCACAAAAATTACTAGACAAATACTGAGATTCCTTTTATTAGAGATAAAAAGGCAGGTTTTGATTAACACTTTATCTTCTGCTGATGTGAATTTAGATTTTTGAGATTAGATTTCAAATTCATGTGTGGTATACTTATGACTACTACAGAAAAAGAAGCACAGAAAAATATTTTGAGTATTTTTAAGGAAAAGTTATGACTGAGTATTATGTATAGGAAGTGGCAGCAGTAAATCTATGCATGTGATCTTTCTGAGAAGCCCAAGGAGGTTTTCCAGTGTGACAGAGTGGGGATTTTTTGATTGTGTTGGGCTTTTTCCTTATCCAAAGGTTTGGAAGATCACAAACTTAATTGTTAGAATAGGAACAAAATAACCTGTTACAACGAATAGAGAATTGACTGAAATAACATAGCATTTTCTTAACTCTTAAGTTCAGTACTCTACTTCCCTGTCCAAGAAAAGTTTTACAAGCTCTTTGCTCAAGTAGAAAAATGCCTGGTTTCACAGGCATGTGAAGCGAGAAAAAAGCACTTCCTACACGTCCAGTCAAAATCAAACATTATTTAAATGCCAATAAATGTAGAATAAAGAATAGGAACCTGGAGAGACTTTCAGGCTTCAGAAGATGTATCAGTAGGTAAAATATCTACTATTGAATTCGCAGCCTAGCAGAGAAAGGCAAATTCAATAGCTAGATTTTAAAACTTACAGACAAAAAGGAGTAACTATGAACATGATTGAACACTGTGTTAGACTCGTGAGGGAAGTCATTTTGGAAGGGAACGTTCCCGTTTCTTCAAATCTCTAATACAAAAGCTGCAAAAGTAGTTATAGTTAGGAAATTGTGTATTTGCTATGTGGGGATTCTGAAGACTTGTGTTGCAGAGAAGTTTAAATGAAATAATTGTCAGTCTTTTCAGGATTTGATATGTACTCTGTTGGGTATGCAGCTGACTTCTGCTACTTACAAAAGAAACTTTAACCTCTGTCAAAAGGAAATAAACACATGCAAATGAACTCCAATTTTTACATAGTTGCTCATCTACCTGTATTCTCTTTAAAGCTCATCAAAGGGTTTTGTTTTGGTTTTTTTAGTGAAGAAATCATATGGTAAGTTGATTTTTTTCATTTTAATTGAGGGAGAGCATAACAAATACAGACATAGCAATAAAACTGTCTCAATCCACTGTTTATAAAAATAAAAAAGTTGTATTGAAAGGCAAGTTTTACACCGTTTGACAGCTGCTGCCAGAGTTTCTCTGTAAGAAGAGCAGGGTTTCATCTGTCCAAGCAGGCTTTCTCATCTTCAAAAGCTGAAGTTTTTTTGGATACAGAACTAGGAGGAATAGTTGGCAAGGCCCCAGAACTAATTGCGATTCCCAAAATAGACACTTTCATAGCTTTTTATTCTGTTTTTCTGCTAATTCTGTTCCAGTTAGTGTCAGTGGAATTACTATACTTGTTTGTAGGTAATTTTTGTGCCTTTCCTGCTTCCTATGAGTCTTGGTATGTTCTGTGGAACTTTGCTGAGCAAAAGTTGAAAATCCAGATGTTCTTGAAACTCAGTTTACTTTGTTGCAATTTGTTATGGTGTGTTTTGGTTTTTTTCTGACAGGTTTTAGAAACATATCTGCAATCTTTGTGTTGAAAAATAGGAGTATTTTATTTACCCTGTAAAGTAGAACATCATTTGTTTGTTTATGGGATTTACTATCTCAATCCACTGTTTATAAAAACTGGTATTTTAGTAATATAAAAAAAAATTTTATGGAGTATAATTTAGTTTTACTAGTCTTCTGCATGTACCTTTAATACAGCTATATTGAATAAAGGAAGGTGCAAGATAACTGATGAAACTGGAGGCTCAGGGCAAGTGTAGTAATTAAAATACTAGGTTTAGTCCATATTTAAAAAGTGATACAATTGGGTATTTGGTCTTACTCAATCTTGCAAATTTCCATATTAAGTTCCTTCTGCCTGAATTACTGTAGTAATATTTTAGCAAAATGACATATTTGCTTAAGGAATTTTTCTTTCTAGTCTATATTCTGAAAACTTGGGAGTTGAGAGATGCTATAGAAGTCTTCATATATTATAATACTTAAATTATATTTATGAGGCTAAAAAGCATGTATAGTCTGTGGGGCGTTTGGTAATGATTAGTAGAAAAGTGGCTCATTATCTCTCATTGGCTTTCTTACGTTAAACTGCCACAGAGTTAGTCACCAAAAATACTGTTTTCACTTTTTTTTTCTTGTAACCAGTTGCTGTAGTTGCCACAGTGACATGTAACTGAAGCTGGGAGAGGAAGGCAGTTGTGAGTAGGAAACAAACCAGTTTCTAGAAACAAGTTTTTTAGAAACAAACCAGTTTCCTCTCCTCGTCCTGTTTCTTTGTAAATTTAGTGTATTTTTAATGCCACATTTCACGGTTCAGCCTAAACTATGGTTTCAGTCTGGAACTGCAGGTGCTATTTGAAAGCTTCAGTTGAAAGGGAATCTTTCCTTTTTAAAGACAAGGAAGGAATTGTATCATACCTTCGTATCATGTTTGTGGTGCACGTCACAGTGCTTTACAGTTGAATACAAGTCAGGCTGTGGAAGAGAAGCAGTACTGGTTTTCTCAGTTGCCTGTGGCACAAATAAAACAGTTCTGAAAAATGTTTTGACATCTGTGTAGTTGTGGAAGGTAGCCCAAAAAAAAAAGGAAAAAACAAGAGGGAGTATGACTGGTGGTGCCAAACCATCAAAGGGCTGCAGTGGTCACCAGCTTGGAACCTAATGCTTCTTCTTTGGGACCAGTTATATATATAACAGCAGCTACTGAGTTTCATGGGAACAGAGTCACCTTTTTAAGAATTTTCAAATTCTACATACTTCTTTCTAAGTAACTGGTAAGTTGAAGGAAAACCAACAGACTGACACTGTTCTTAAGGCTTCAGAACAGTGGTTCAGGCTGCAGCAGGTTACAGTGCAAGAACTATTCTCTCTGGGTTTAGCTTAATTTTGTTAATTGTTTCAATGTTTTGAGAGAAAAGTGTTTAGCAATTAATGTGTTCCGTTTCTGGATTCTCCTTGGGAATTTTGTCTTAACAAATCCTCTGTTCCATGAGGAACTTAGACAGCAAGAGCACTTGTTGTGCCCCTGCTTGTTTTCTGTAGTTCCTATAGTTATGGCTTTCTTTTCTCCCAGACATGTCTAAAGTCAGCCGTGAAAGGGGAGACCATCACTCTGGTAGTATCTTCCGGGTACATGTCCCTATTTTCTCTTGTTTGTGATCTGTCTTCAATAGTAGTCTTGCATTTATTTGGCAATCTTAAGAGAGGTATAAAAAATTATTCAGTAATGAGATTGGTTTGTTGTTTCTGAAGAGAAAGCACAGGTTCAACTTAAATGCTCGTGTTTAATGTGCTTTTAAATATCATGATTCTTTTTTTTTTCTCTCAGTACTTATGCTTGACTTGCCGTTAAAAAATAAAACACCACAGAAAGCTGTTCTTTTCTGATGTTATTATACTTCGAAAAAGTTCTAGGGTGGACAGATAACTTAGCAAAAAAGTGCCTTTTCTGAGGTGTCTTGTGTAGTTCTGGGAGGCGACCTACGTTCTGTAAGCCTTGACTCTGTGTGGGGGATTTATTTGTCAGTGTAGTGTAGCAGTTAATCCTGTCTTGTGCAAGTCAGATCCTGGATTGCAAAACTGTGAAGTCTTCAAACAGCCTTACCTTCCTTACCTGCCTCAAATTTGCACATTTTTATTTTCACTCTTAAGGTTTTGGTTTTTTTAAATTACATCTCTTTTTTTTAAAAAAAAAAAAAAGGTGGGGTGGGGAAGTGAAACGGGCAGCAAACTCTTTTGAAGACCTCAAGGAATTTCAAAATTCTAGTTTGAAAACTGCATTTCAACATTTACAAATCTAGTGCAAGCTCAGGTAGGCAGAAAGGAACTTCTTCGAGACTGGTACATACCTATGTGCCTTTCTTCATGTGTTCAGGTTCTCTGCAGCTGAATGTATGTTCGTGAGTGAGAACTTCTTCCTCAGCACAGGGTAGTGCTATCAAGGGTGGAGCTTCAAAATCAGTGGCCAGTCTGTGCTACTTCTGTGGATCTACAGCAGCGGATGAATCGTGTCTGATTTCCTCAGAACATTTGTTGTCTGTCAAAATTTAACATGTTTTGGACAGTAAAAGTCTACCAGGGAGTGTCTAATTAAGCAAAAAGATGATCAAAGATCTGTGTGCGAGGGGGTTCTTAGGGTCTAACAGCAGATGTAACATCCTCATTATATCAGTAAGATCATAGTGTAGAGGCTGTAGATATCTGCCATGTGAAGAGCCTCTGACCTCTGTATTTTGAGAAGTTAAGGGGTGATTGGTGGATATTGTCACTACTAAAATCTGGTGTCTAAATGAAATATGAACAGCCAATATTTGTTTGGTTTTGTTTGGAGGGATGGCAGAGAGGAGTAGATTCCTACCCCTTGTTAAGTAGTTTCTGCACTCCAAATTACTTTCTGTTTATTTGTATTTTCCAAGTTGCAGAGTGTCTTCTACAAACATTTTTCCTAGGCTTATTCTAGCACTTTACTATTATAATTATCTGTGAATAGGATGGTTGTTATGTGAATGGGCAAATGTACTTAAAGCTGTAATTAAAGATGTTTGCTTAGTCTTGCCACATCTGATGGGCATGAAACCAAGGCACCTTTCTTTGTGTTAAGTTATGATCCTCTGATCTTTCCAAATAGGTATGTATTTGGCTGTGCTTTTTTGACTCAGTTCAGTAGGTTGTGCTGTTTCCAAGAGAGAAATGGGAAAGTAATTATTTGATTTTGATTGCATTCTATAATTAATTGTAATTCTGCTGTGTTTGAAGTTTAATATGGTCACGTCAAGGTCTGTTCTGCTTTGAATAAGTATTTATGGAGCCTGCTCCTGCCCTTCAGTGAAAAACTTAATAGACAGTCCTAAGTCCAGCTGCAGACTTTCTGAGCTTTAAGTTAAATTTTTCAAGAATGCCTAACTAGCTTAGTTATTAACTGAAAAGTAATGTCGCTGAAGAACTGAAGGACACAGTGGCTCTGTATCTTGAAGAAAATCTGTGTTTACTCTGCCTTTACCCTGTGATGGCTGAAAGCTCTGTTGCTGCAGTTGATGTAGGACTGAGGAGACCTGTTGCACCTTAGGTTCTATGCAGCCCAGGAGAAAATACCAGGGACAGATAACCTCAGAGTAGACTCACTTACATGTCTGTCTAAGAAATATCATTCAAGTTTCCCAGCTATTCTTAAAGTCACTTTACCTAAGGTTTACTTATAGCTTTACGTTTTGTTTAGGCATTTGACTGCTTTTCTTCTACCCCTTACCTGAGAAACTGCTTTATTCCTAACAAAAAAGAAAAAGCAGAAAAATACTAATATTTGTATATGTTGGTGATTTTTATTTAAACACCTTATGGTAGTGCTATAAAAATCAGGCACCTCTTGAATTTAATTTTGCCTATTTTGATATTAAATTTTATTGGAGAATGATATTTCTTTTTTCTACATGTAGTAATATACTGAGTGAAGAATTAACAGGTTTCTCTTAATTGATATTATCCTTTCTGTAACTCTGTTTTATGTCCAGCTCAGGAAAATCCTTTTCACTTTCTCCAACTCAGCCCAGCCCCCAAACGAACAAACAATCTCCCCACAATACTGGTGGTTGGTGGTTGCCACACCTGCAATGTCATGCAAAGACAAAACCTTTTCATTTTACAGCTATCAAGTTGTTTTTTTTTTTTAATTTTTTGCAGTGATCAGATAAACATTTTTTTTTCAATGTCTTTTTTGAGAGGTTAGTGCTGTGTGTGAGACTTGGACATTTTAAGGTGTCATTATTTATAAAAATAGGAGTCAAGGTTGTTGCATATGATGTTCAAATAGCACTTTCCTAGACTGTTTGTAAACACAGTATATGTAAACAGTATTTGCATCTATTAGAAACCAAGTTTGGAGAAAATACTGTTTAATCAAGATACTTTGCTTAACTGTTTGTATCATCCTCTCTTGCATCTTTTTTCTGTGTGGATATTTCCATCTTATGTGTAAATTCATAAGTGTTCTTCTGTGTTAGTTTTGTTTGCTTTATTTACCAAAATTTTAGTTTCAGTAGATGAGTAATACAAGTTTTTTATTGCATGTTTTAATGTAAAATGTTTGAAGATATATTGTCTTTAAAATAAACTACTAATTCTGTGTGAAGATGGCAACTAATGATCTGAAAGCTCTTGTAGGATTTAGAGCTTTATTTCTGATTTTATTTTCAATGAGAAAATTATTCTAGAATGCTTATAAAGCTTTATTCTCTGTCCTAATCTACGATTGCTCCTGAGATAACAATAATGAAAAAATTGATAGCCTTTAGCTCTATAAAGTATCTTAACGTATTTGATACAGAGTCAAACATATGTATTTGATTGTAATCTACTGCTCAGAAATAATTGTGCTGAAATGGATGTTATTGAAAGAAATTAGTAATATGATGATCATTGCTGTTGTTACATTATACCTTTATATATAAATGATGTTTAACTTCCATAGACAAGTATGTTTTATGCTTTGCTGCAAAAAATACAATATCAGTTTTTCCGTATTTTAGATTAAATAAGATTATGAATCAGGTGGCCATTCAGCGGAAGAAGCAGTTTGTTGAACGAGTGCACAGTTACTGGTTGCTTAAAAGGCTGTCTAGGAATGGTGTTCCTCTGTTGAGAAGGCTGCAGTCCAGTTTACAGTCACAAAGAAACACACAACAGGTATGTGACACACTTTCTTACTTACAAGAAGAAATCAGAAAATCTCTATAAAATAGAGTAAAAATCTAACAAGGGAACGTAGCACAGTGCAGAAACTTCCTCTGATTCAGCACTGAGCAAATTCTTTACATTTTTCTTAATTAATATGACCTATATTGAAAATCAGGCATTAATCCTTTTGAATTTATGAGCTATGAGGAAAAAAAAAATAATTGTGTGGGTTTTTCTGTTTTGCTTCAATGTTTCACAAAAATGCTGTCACCAAAACTACCTTAATACTGTTGCTCGTTGACTAGGATTGTGGGAGTTTTTGGAACTTAGCGCTCAATGTTCTGCGAGTTAGTAAGTTAAAAAATAAATTCTATTTTAAATTCATCAAGAGCTGCAAAGCAAATGTCGTCTTTGACACCTACAACTGAGAAAAATGGGGATTTTTACAGACTAAAGATTAGACCATTCTAGTTTGCAGTTCTCGAATTCAGATCCATATTGTCTACCTTGTTCGGAAATAACAGAACAAAGAGGAAGATGTTGATGAAGTTCAAAGACCTGTTTCAACTTTTAGTTTCACTTTTGATATATTTGTAGTTAGTAAGTGGGATTATAGACAAGCATAAATTTATGCTGATATTTTGGTCAAGTAAAACTCATCCTATCTAGGTTGGTTAACGTTGTACACATTTGCCAGTCAGAATTGCTGAAAAACAGAAAAACAGTTACTCCAGATGTGAGTCAGATTCAGAATGCGGTACTCTTCTGCTTCCCATTTCTGTAATATGACCAACTAGCTCTCCAGTGATATTAGAGATTTTTGACAGGTTTTTTATTGTTTTGGTTTCAAGAAACTGGGTGGCTTTGAAAATGATTAAAACTTCTTTTCTGAGTTCTGTATATGTATCCATGTGTGTAGACCTTGAAATCTTGTGATGCATCATGAAGTGAAAATTCTTACTGCATCCTGGTTGGCTTTTTTTAATTGAACTAAAAACGTAGTTGACTGTTCTTTCCAATCTCCAGGTGCTTGACTTCCAGTGGAATTGTTCTGTAAAATAGCCTCTAGAACTTAAGAATGCATTTTATAGTCATTTACTTGTATTAAATTGACGTTATTTTTTCCCTTTAAAGCTTAATTGCTATTTTTGTTTGAATTGCATTGCTCTTTGCTGATTAAGTCTTTATTTGACGTAGTCATAAAAATACTGTGGTCAACAGTGCTTCCTAATCATTTGATCAGTCCTCTCTGTTTGTTTCTTTTGTTAGCTTTTCATGAAAAAAAATAATAATTTCCAGAACAGTTGAGGTTGGAAGGGACCTCCGGAGGTCCTCCAGTCCAACCCCATTGCTCAAGCAGGGCCAAGTAGAGCAGGTTTCCCAGGACCATGTCCAGACAGCTTTTGAGTATCTCCAATGATGGAGACTCCACAACTGCCTTGGACAACCGGTTCCAACACTCAGTCACTCTCACAATAACAAAAAAGTGTTTTCCTGATGTTCTGGTGGACCCTCCTGTGTTTTGGTTTGTGCCCATAGCCTCTGGTCCTGTCACTGGGCACCACTGGAAAGAGTCTGGGTCCATCCTCTTTGCACCCTTTCTTGAGGTATTTATGTACATTGATGAGATTCCCCCCCGAGCTTTTTCTTCTCCAGGTAGAACAGTCTCAGCTACCTCAACTTTTCCTCGTAGCTGAGATGTTCAAATTCCTTTTAGGTGGAATTTAGGTGAATTCTTTTCAGGTGGAATTAACTTTGGATATAATTGGCCACTTGAATATCTTTCTTTCATTGCTTTTATGTTACTCCATTTTAACCCTATTTTTTGGGTTGTAACTTCTCTAAAATATTTTATATTCTACTTTTAATCTTTGATTAATCTTTTAGTTCTGTTCGACAAGTTTTTATTCTGAAGAATGATCTCTGGCAGTTACCTAATAATAGCTGAAATTAATCTATTCAGATAGTAGACTTCCCCCCCCCCCCTCAATGAACTTAAGTCCTTAAAAATAATAAAATCAAGCACAAAAGTCCAGGGCTCTTGTGGCAGTATAGACCTAGACTATAGTTAGTGTCTGAAAAAATTATACTTACTAGGTGGTAGTTGGTACTTTTCCTATTGAGATGGTATGATGAGACTGCAACATTTCCAAACATTTGAATTTTAACTACCAAAATAAAAAGATTCCTGTAATTATTGTTTGTTTATAACAAAATAAGCCTTAGATTGGAACTGTTTAAAATCCCTTTGCCTGTTTGCAGTCCTGTACAAACACTACTTTCTTTTCTAATTTCAGAACTATGCACTATTCTTAAGTAAGAAAATAATGAAAATATTTCCTAAGTTAATTGGAAGCTATTTATATTGGTTTATAAAATATCGGGGCAGTTCTGAGACTTTATTCTTAAAAACTTATAATTGAAATTGACTTCGTCATTTGAGAAGAAAAAGCAAGTTTCAAGCAAAGCTGAGTATTAAAAGATGCTGTTTATGTAAAGTGTGTAGGTAGTCCTTTCCAATAATAAGCAAGTGTTGTGTGTATGATGATGTTTTCTCCATAGCTTCCTCAGTATGTGTTTATAATACATATTAAAGTAGTCAGAACTGCAAAGCCTTTGATGCATTAGTCACCTTCGTTACTCCAAGTATAAGCCAAACCATCATGAAGACTTTAATAAACAGCTGTGACTTAGCTGTTGTGAGAGCACCTCAAAATGCTGAGGTACAGAGGATTATTTTGTTTGTATCAGTCTAGATGGGAAAATTCTTACCTTATTTTATGTGAGAGGTCAGAACATCAAGAAACCTAAACAGGTTTTCAGTCAGTGAACATAAATGCTGATGTAATACAGTTCCAGAGGAGATTTTTATTAATATTATCATTAGTGAAATGGAAAAGAAATGTTAAGATGGGGAACCAAAACCCTGAAAATGGTTTCAAGATGCCTGGTGGAAGGTGGTTTTGATCCATCTCTAATGTTTGTTTACTAGAACAAGTCTGGCAGGGAGGGAAGCATCCTGCGATTTAGAATTGTTTCCTAATGAATGTGTTTCAGAGCTCAGTTATGATATGCTTTTGAAGGTGATGGTATGTCAGCTAACGGTTCTAAACCAGCCAAGAAGAGCTTGACTTACATACTACCTCACCTTCTGCAGGAACAAGGAAACCTCTGAAAGACTGGTTCATACTGTCACTTCTGTCTCCACCTAGAAATTGAGGAAGGGTATTGGAAATACTGTAATTAATTTACATCCTCATTACTTTAGTTTTTCTCTGTACTTAAAAGAATTCTTGAATAAAAATAAGGCATGAAATTTAAGTGTAGTGGCTTGTTGCTGCTGTACTAAGTGAGGTTGGTTTAAGACTACCATTTGGAGATGAAGTAGAAGATGTTGGTGACTAAGGTCAGTATCTGCACTGAAGGTGTCAGTAAGAACACAAATTTCAACCACAAAATGCTTTTGCCTGATTGGCATAGAAGTGCCAGTGGAAGTTCTTAATACAACTAATTGTATTGATGAAGATCCACTTTAATCACTGTAATTCTGGTTTTGTTTGGCTTATATTAAGTTACAGTCCCTGTAGGGAGTGAGGCTGTTCCTCTGTATTCACATCCAGCCTACGGATGTCTGTTGGTACGCTGATAGTATTCCTGCTAGTTCTCAGAGACTGGTAACGTACTCGTGGTAGGAGCTGGAGACCAATTCTCAGTTGATGCATATTATGTGTTTTTCCCTCTTCCTGCAGTATTAATACATGTCTCAGTTTTATTTTTTCTAGACAGCATTTTGTGTTCAGCACGAACTAAGCCCATCAAAAGTATCATAGAGTTTCTTTGTAAATTTTTCTGGGGTCGTCAGCCAGAAGAAACTTCCTGGTTTTGTTATAGAAAGATAGATTTGGAAGAACAACTCTTTACCGGGAAGTTAATATAAACTTTCCTTGTCAGAAAGCTTTTGAAAACTAAAAATTTTGAAAGCAACTCCTTTTATCCAAATTTTTACTAGTTAGATATTGGAAACCAGTGCATAATGCTCTTTCCAGTTTGACTGGATCTTTTAATCAAATTACAGTGTATGGTGTATGTTGTATGTCAGATGATAAATAGGCTAGGGTAAAGTGGGTTTATCTTAGCTATTATAACCATTTCTGCCAATATTACTTCTCACAGAAGTGTCAAAAAATTGAAGGCTTGCTGTTAATCCCCAAACTGGAGTGATGTTCAAGAAGGGAGTGTATGTGTGCACAAAAAAAGCAAACAAGGTGCTCTTGATACTTTGAGTCACATCTGCAGATTTGCACCTACCTAGCTATTTTATGGAATGAAGTCGGTCAAACAACTGATTCAACTAAAAGAATAAACTTGGGAGGTTTAAAAAAAAATGCAGCTCCAGATTTAGCCAAATACTTAAGTCTCCAGTGAACTACCCAAAGACCTGATGTAACCAAGTAACATTTCTTTTCTGCTGTGTAAGTTTCCTGACCCACCCTATAACTACTATGGTTTTGTTGACTTAGCTTTCAGCAGGATCAGTTCCCCAGTTTCATCAGCTGTGCAATTGCGTAGGGCAAAAGAGCAGACTCTGAATGGCTGCCAGCAAAGGGATGACAAGCCTTCCACTTTTAGCAATAGCCACAACTTAATTTTGGTCCTGAAAAAATAAAACTATGGAAAAAATTGTATAGCTTTGTCAGTTAACGGTTACATTGCTTTCCCAGATGTGAGATTTGTACTCAGAGGTGAAGGGTTGTAGAACAGCAGTTAGTGGCAGTGTAGACTTAATAATTCAGTGATTCTCTGAGAATTTCAAGGAATTGAAAATGTGTATATTAATATTTGTGAAAATTTACTTTGAACTGTTCTGGCCCTCAACAGTTAAATTACTGCGTGTCTAAGTTGAGACTTAACTCCTTAAAAGAAATGATAGATGTCAGTATTTACAGTCATTAGGAAAGGGAACTGGAAGTTTCTAGCTATATTTTTTTATCTTTTTTCAGTGAGGTTTTTTTTTTTTTTTTGGAGAAGAACAAACTGTTGTTTCCAGATTAGCATATTGTAATACAGAGATAGTTGATAGTTAAGGGTTTTCAACTGCAGTGAAGTCAGAGATTTGAATAAAACTAGCTTCATAGCTTCCATAGGTACTTGCCTTTATTGTGTAAAGCAATAACATATGTTGCAGGTCATAGAATCAAATCTGTTAGATATTTTTTTAAACTACTAGTTTTTGTGATTCTATTTTTAGAACCTTGTGTCTAAAACATTGCATAAGCTTCCTTTAGAGGAACTATGATATTTCTAAATTATCGTTCTCTTAAGGAGGTTTTTGCTGCAACAATTTGTAATGTTCAGTTATTGTTCATCTACTTAGTCAGTTTTCTTTATTCCTTTGTCTTCTTGCAGAATTTATTGTTTCTTTGCTTTAGTTTAAAAAAAACAACACAATTGCTTAGGCAGTGTATATTGCATTATGCTAGTTACAAGCAAGCATACAAAGCTTTGCATCTCTTTCTGAGATTATCTTATAAAATATTAATTTTAAATAATTATCCAAAGCAGATGTTTCTTTTGTGTACTTGGTACTAGTATTAGGACTTCTACTTATTAATGGCCTTGTTTCTGGTGAATTACCAGTGTCATTTGAATACTCTACTATTCCAATATACTACTACTACTACTTATGAAAAATAGTAAGAACAAACAAGAAAGGCTCTTCTTTCCGTATATATAAATCAAACTAAATACTGCAAGTGTTTAAATACTACTTCTTCCTAAAAATGTATGAATTAAATTCTTTCATCCATTCACTGAAAGGTTGTATTACTCCATTACCCATTTTTGGTACCATACGAAGTTAGTGTTTTATTTAATAAACTGCTTTTCATTTCCTGTCCTCAGAAGTCATAGTGATTTTGTTGTGTTAGAATTGTATCCTAATTCTGCTGTGTGTGGGGAAGCTGGACTGTGTTGAGCACATAAAGAATTTGTTTCTACTAGACTTGAGTTTCTGAAGAAGCTAACGATGTTCACCTGGTTTGCATTTCAATGTGAAATAACACAGCTTGTTATACTGCTAGCTTGCTGCTTTCTATATTGCTTTTTCTTATGTAGATACCCTTCACCATAGGATTACTTTCCAGTTTATAAATTTTGTTTTTAGCTAGACAGTTGGGAAAATCAAGAAGATACCCTGACCAGAGGTCTTCTTTTGTTGCAGTATGAAGCTTATGACCAAATGCCATAACCATAAGACAGTAATTTCTCCTTTCCTATGAATATGTTCTATAATTGCATAAAACAAGCTTATAAAAAGAGGTTGGTGTTTTTTGTTTCATGAAAACCTTTTGATTCTTTTCTTAGAGAGAAGATGATGAAGAAATGCAAGCCTTAAAAGAAAAATTGAAGTACTGGCAAAGGCTGCGCCATGATCTCGAAAGAGCGCGTTTGTTGATTGAACTTATCCGTAAGCGAGAAAAATTAAAAAGAGAACAGGTAAATGGAATATCTTTCAATCTGCTGAAACATTTCCGAAGGGAAAATAGTTTAAGTATTCTCGCACATAGCTTTTGTAATAGAAAGACTGCAGTGTTTGTCTTCTAATCTTCATGTAGGATCAAGAAATAAACGTACATATGTGCACTCATACAAACTGTTCAAAATACATAAAATTATTATACAATCATAGAATGGTTTGGGATGGAGGGTAAATTCCATTACAGTCATTAATGGGTTGTTAATAATTTATTTTTGCCACAACAGGAATGGTCCAGTGTTGATAATTCTTTAAATGGACTGAAAATAAAACTATATAGGAGTTGTAATATTTGAAAAATGATGAAAATTCTGGAGGGTGATCAAGCATTGAAGGTGGTGTTGATTCTGGGAGGGGTGTTAATTATTTTCTTGGAATTTACACATAGAACATTGCCTTTAAACTGACTCGATTTGGTTTTATGTAGCCTGTAAATGTTCATCAGATTCTCTTTTTGCACTTTGAACATGGCACTACAACTGAAACTTAATTTAAAACAGGTTACCTTTAAATTCTTGTTCTTATTTTTGCATTGTTGGCAAAATATGAAGCTGTACTTATGTAACATCTTTCCAAAGCAAAAGAGTACAGTTAAAAAACAGAACAAAATTAACTTCTAGATAAAATACAAATTTACATTCTGAGAAGCTGGAGTTGGAGTTGAGTCTACAATGAAGGGATGAGAATGTTTTTTCTTAGAAAGTCATCAGCTGAAAATACATGTCAGGCTAATGCCAACCGATAATATTCAAAGCAGTGTTGAACTCATTTACTTATAAGTACATTTATATTGTTTCCTATCTAAAGGACTTTACTATTGCTGCAAAAAAACCTTGCTTTAAAACACTTAAAACTTACTTTAAAACATATTAATGAAAAATGCTCAGCTGAATAATTATTGCTTCTTTAGGTCAAGATTGAGCAGGTTGCTATGGAACTTCAGCTTACTCCATTCACTGTACTTCTGCGATCGGTTCTGGATCAGCTGCAGGAAAAAGATTCTGCTCGTATATTTGCTCAGCCAGTGAACCTTAAAGAGGTATGTTGTGACCTCTGTTTCCAGGTTTCAGATATGGCAGTTAAGTAAAAGAAAAAAATCATTGCATGCAGAGTTGGGAGCAGTGTTACCTTTTAATCTCTATTCTGATAATTTACAAGTTGACTTTCTGCTATAAAAGTCCATTTATGCTCATATACCACAATATTTTCTGGTAAACAGTTGTATGGAATAACACAGGTACATACTGATCTTTTCTGATAAGTTTGTTTAATAGAGCAAACTCGAAGGGTGTCTTAAAACATTAAATATGGAAATGAACTTTGTTTTTGCTTGGAGGTGAAATTCCTTCTCGTTAACTGGGAAACTATTTGCAATATCAAGTGTGTAATTCTAAGCTACATTTTGAAGTTACTGATTTGAGGTGTTACAAAAAATGTTCAAAAAATGTGGGTAATGTTACTTTGTCTGTAATGAGGTAATTTTACCTATTCGTGTTTTACCTATTCGTGTTTTAAATATTTATTCAAAGGTTCCAGACTATTTGGATCATATTAAACATCCGATGGATTTCTCTACCATGCGAAAACGGTTAGATGCTCAAGGCTATAAAAACCTCAGTGAGTTTGAAGAAGACTTCAATCTTATAATAGATAACTGTATGAAATACAATGCAAAAGATACAATATTCTATAGAGCTGCAGTGCGGTTAAGAGATCAAGGAGGTGTAGTTCTCAGGCAAGCTAGGCGAGATGCTGAAGGAATCGGTTACAATAACGAAACTGGAATGCACTTACCTGAACGGCCTAAACTTGAGTCACCCCAGCCTTTCTCTTGGGAAGATGGTAAGATGTTTTTGGATTATTTTTAAAAGTTGCTTTTTTTCATTACAACACAGCATGTGCTTTTCATACAGATGTTTAAAATTGTTGCTCTTCAGTTTACTGACTAGATTTCCCCACCCCTCCATTAAATACAGTGCTTGAAAGACTGACACATTTCTGGATTGCTAGATCTGTTGTGAGAAAAGAGTGTTCTCCAGATTCTGATTTTGACAATGCCAGAGCCTAATTGAACAAGATACATGAAGAAGGTTTTTAAATGGAGCGCTTTCTTCACAAGAATGTATATGCTTTTAAGTCATGGAAAATGACTACCAGTGTGCATAAACTTAAGCACATTCCTAAATGACCTACTGAATTGAAAAATCAAGCACATTTGTAATACTGGAAATTGAAATTACTTCTTTTGACATATATACCAGTTTTCTGAGGGTTTCTCTTATAACCATAATCTTGCCCTTCTCTTTGACAAGAAGGAAATAATCTATTAGGATGGGAAGGATTAATTCTGTCTTCCTTCTGACCTTTTAATTCTTTGCTCTACTACTTAGTTTTCTTGAGCAAAGTACTGATCAAGAAGAATAGTAATTATATGGTAGGAATTCATTTCAGCATTTCTTCACTGGTAATGGCGAAGCTAAGACTGTAATCTTAAGTAGCTTTTTGATTACATTTTTTAATTCTGGCAAGTAATTTTTTTTTCTATTATTATTTCCACCCCTCTCCTTCCATCCTACTCCCACCCCCTTCCTGTTGGTATTATAGTTGTTAATATTCTCGGAAACACTAACACATTTTCAATTATACGTATTTTGACTTCAGTGGATAGGTTACTGAATCCTGCAAACAGAGCGCATATGTCATTGGAAGAACAGCTGAGAGAGTTGCTAGAAAAACTTGATCTCACCTGTGCAATGAAATCCAGTGGGTCGAGAAGCAAAAGAGCAAAGCTCTTAAAGAAAGAAATCAGCATTATTCGCAACAAACTTAGTCAGCAACACAACCAAGCTCCTCAAATAGAATCAGGTATTGGAAGTTTTGAAGAAGAAGGTGCAGCATTAGAACAAGATGGGGAAGAAGAAGGTAAGATTTTAAACCATGTTTGAATCATTAATGTTCTGGACCTCTTCAGTCAGGTGCTTTAATAATGTGAATTAAAGAGTGTAATAAATGAGTATTATATTTAATCTTTAAATGGACAAGTAACCTCTTAATCACAACAATTATTTTAAGTATATAAGAATGATCTATTTAAGCAAAACATTCTTCCATTATTTTTCACAGTAGTAAGGCTTTTTAAAAATTTAGGTGTTAAGAAATGAAAGTACAATCAATCTCATACAAAAAGGAATTGGAAATGCCTGAGTGGAAAACATCTTTATACTTTCAGAAATCCACTCAAATGTCAAAATATGGTGTTAGGGATCGTGTCAGCCTGGGTCAATGGTGCTGAAAACTCTGGCTGTTGTACTGTCTCGTAGCTTTTTATTATCTACTCCTGGCTCTGGGGAGGGAGGAGGGTAGGTTTGGGGTTTTTGTTTTGTTTTGTTTTTTTAAATAAAGCTAGCTATTGATAGAACTTAACAAGCTTCATGTTGTAGAATCAAGTCAGCCATATCTAACCAGCCCTTCCTCTTGTGCTAATCTTCCTCCTCATAACATTGGTCTCAGAACTGCATTTGCTTTTGGCTAATTCCCGTGGATTTCAATGAGAGCAATATACTAGAAAGACCTATCTTCAGATTTCAGTTTAATATCGTATTTGCTTTTTTAGCTTTTAAATGTTACTGAGGTCTTTATTGCTCATTTTTAAAAGATGCAAAGAAAATCTAGTATCTTAAAAAAAAGAAAAATTCTGTTTATTTTTTTCACGATCAGCTCTTCTCTAAAAAGCTGACCTTTTTAGGAGGGTTGAGACATGTTTCACTTTGAATAACTTCATTGTATGGGGTGAGGAAAGAGCTCAAGGGAAAGTGGAAGCATGATGATAAATAAAACAGTTTGTGTCTGGTGCACCTTGATGCTATCAAAATTTTTGAAGGGTGAAGTCAGTAAAATGTCTGTCCTTAACTGCCATTCAAACAGCAACTTGGCGTTTAATTCTTAGTGTCACTGAGAGAATGCTTTTCAAACATATAACTTGCTTGTGTTTGGAATGACAACAGTAGAATAGGTGTATGTGAATCAACATGCTTATCTTCTTCTGAGGCTGTTAAGTATTCTTCAAACATTTAATTATTTTTTTTATTTTATTTTTTTTAATTTGTGTTTTTTTAATCTTCAAGTAATGCTGCTAGTGAATATAGTTCTTTAGGAGTGTACTTTCTGGAAGATAACGAATACAATAACCTATTTTACTTGTAGCTTAATGTTTTTATGACACAGCCTTTCACTGCAGCTGTTTTGCAAAAAATAGTCCAACAGTGACCAGTAGCTGTTTTCGTATATTTACAGTACACTTTTTTAAAAAAGCATAATCCTGAGTTCATTGGTGTTGTCGTTACAGTTCTGATCTGGTGAAGAGTAAGTTAGTTAGACTTGATTCTGAAATGGAAGGTACAAATTGCCAAAATGACAATAGTAGAATCCTGTGTCCTGGATCTCTACAGCAGCTGATTTTTAGTAAAGCTGTGAATTACCCCCTTGCAATTCTGTTTTCAGTTTCTGATTGCGTGAAAAATAGGGTACCAGAAAAACCCTGTGAAATTTATGTTTTTCATGTCTAATTAGTTCTCAGGTGTTTTTCTGTGCTTAAAATTTTTTTGTGAATATTTTTCGATTAATCGTAAGAAAATCGGAATTTGTTCAGAAAGAACAGTCATCTTGGACGTTCTAAACTACAGGCTTTTTTAATTGGTGGTACTTCAAGTGTGCTTATCTGACTGTAAATTTCATTCTAAATATCCTCCAGGAATATTATTTACTAATTCTAATACTTGTCTTCAAAGGATGTTGAGCATAGTAACAGTTTATTTTAACATTATATTTTTCATGTCAACCATGCTATTATTTGAATCAACGTTAAACAATGGGGCAGAGATCTATCTTTCATAGATTTCCAAGCAAGCATTGCTGAGCTGAAACCAAAATAATATAAAGATAATATTTAATCCACTGCAGATACAGGGTTCAAACCCTTCGTTTTTAAACCTTTTTTCAGGTGGCATAGAAAAATTAACTAAATTTTAAGATTTCATGTGTTAGCATAAATATTAGTCTTGTATAGTTACTCCAGAATAAGCATCTTCTCTCCTTATTAATGAATATTTTAAAAGATTCTTTTGGGAGCTAGAAAGTAGTCGATAATTATGAGTTAGGAAGTCCTTCTGCTTGCATTTGGGAATGCTGCAACAGTATAACCTTTATTTTCTTTCCCATCACTTGGGGTGGAAAAACTGAAACTAGCTGTATATGCTTCTGTCTTTTCCCAGCATGAAATTATTGGAATTAAGTGGGACATGATTATGATTAAAAAGTAATAGAAATAAGGGAAGGAAGAAAAAATGGTAGAGGGTGGTTTTTCTGATTTCTCCTATCAAGTCTGCATTGTCAAGTGTGTATTTGCCAGCTAGTGGCTAATAAAACTGCAAGGCTTTGGGGGTGGTTGGGCTTTTTTTTCTCCCCTTTTTCTATTTCTTTTTCTTTTTGGTAGATAAAACTTACAGCCACAACTGTATAGCAGCTTTGCAAATCTTGACTTTCTGTAAATTTAATAACACTTTAGCTCAGTCTAGCAGATCATGTTACAAATCCTTTTTTCCCTTTTTTTAATGCTGATCTGATAAAATTTTTCTTAGGCAGATAAGGTGAATATTGACAAGGTGAAATTGATAAAAACGTATTTTATCAAAAATTTTATTTGAATGGCAGTGTAATTGCATTTAACAGATAATCATCCACCACCCCAGCTTTCTATTTAAAAAAATAGTTTTCTTAGTTTTTAGTTAATGAAACTAACATAACTGCATGAGAAGTAAAAAGTGTTTATCCAGGTGTAAATTGTTAACACCAACTATAAACACCTACTTTTCTATCCATGTTACCTTCCCAGTATAAAAGTAGGAACTACTAACTAGGAGAGTTTGTTGCTAGACAAGGTTTGTTTTTAAAATGTTATGCTTTGTTTCCAAACAACGATTTATTTGGTGGGCTGCACATTTATAGTGAGTTTTATAATAGACTTTATAACTACAAGTTTTCAAAAATCACACTCTATTTATAATTTTTTCAGGAGATAAATCTCCCCCTAAACTTGAACCATCAGATGCATTACCTCTTCCTTCAAACTTGGAGACTAATTCAGAACCACCAACCCTCAAACCAGTAGAACTCAATCCAGAGCAGAGTAAGCTTTACAAAAGAGTAAAATTTGATAATGAATTATATAGCACTTCCATTCAGAAAGAAATAAATGGACACACTCCAGAACACTTACTTGACAGTAATCTCAATGAGTCGACTGTTTCTGCTGTAGCTGAGTCATCAACTGATGTAAACAGACGTACATCCATTCTCTTCTGCAAATCGAAAAGTATAAGCCCCCAAAAGTCTGCAAAGAACACTGAAACCCAGCCAACTTCTCCACAGCTAGGGACCAAAACCTTTTTGTCTGTAGTCCTTCCAAGGTTGGAGACACTTCTGCACCCAAGGAAAAGATCAAGGAGTGCATGTGGAGATTCTGAGGTTGATGATGAGTCCCCTGTAAAGCGCTTGGATACAGGTAAATGTTACAAAACTTATTTGAATGGATGCATCTCAAAAGTTAACATTCCTGTTAATTTTTTGACGTACATGTTAATCTTCGCATTCTAGCACTTGAACAGTTTCTCCTCATAGTTGAGTAATCAGATGTAGTTACAGTTCAGAAAATACTGATTCGTTTTTGTGTTGGCCCTTTACAATTAGACTTAGTGAACCAAATTTTGCTTTTTCAGTTTTTACCTTAGCAATGGAACTTTCAAGTTTACGTGTATGGGTGGGTGTGTTTTTTAGGTTTGTTTTGTGTGGGGTCCCCACCCCAATATTTTCTATTTCCTTTTGTTTCAACCAGTACAAATAGAGAATCAGCTGCTTTCTTGGAAATTCACTGTTAAATTACATGGAAACATTGTATATGGTGCCAAAACTGAAACTTTTATAAGGAGGAGCATGGAAATTGCATATTCCATGTATGACTTCATTTTGCTGTAGCATTCTCCAAGAATATTTTCACGTTTTGAAACTGATGACTGCATATGAGGTGCTTTGTATACCTATGTATTCTATGGAAGTGTTTAAAATCCCAAATTATAATGGCATTTCCTATGTTTCTTTTCTTTAGTCTGTGCACTTTAAGTAAATAAAGGTGAATAATATAAGTGTAAGATTATGCTCTTAATGAGACTTCTCTAAAGAACATGAAAAAAAATGATCTTGATACATTGGTGCAGTGCAGTTGAAGACATGAATTACACTTTTCTTAGTGAACTGCTGTTCTGGTTATTGGAGAATTTTGAATAAAACCCTTTTTGAGGAAGAACAGCAGCATAAGGAAATTACTGAAATATATTTCCTGAATGTTATCCATGGCAATTGCTGTGACTTTTATATTACCTTTGAATAAATACTTTGTTTCATTGTCATGTTGATAAACTCATGTGCAGTTATGAAAAAAGCATGTGGGGTTTTTGTGTCTTTGAATGAAAGATACAGGAATTCAATTTGAACATTTACTGTAAAGACATGCTCTAAAAGCTGCTTGTGTTTTTTTTTTTTTGTTGGGGCGAGGGTTGTTTGGTTGGTTTTTGTTTGATTGTTTGGGATGTGTTGATTTTTTTTCTGAATGATAAGTGGGGAGGAAAAGTAATGCTAGAATCATAACATGAGAAAATGATAAGTAAGATTTGGTACAAGGGTGTGGGGGGTGTTGTGGTTTGGATTTTTGCTTCTTTGTTTTGCCTCTTTGAAAAGCACCAGTTTCCATTTCTTTTCAGATTAGCTTGGGAAGACCATGCAGGTTTGATCTGGTACTTTAGTTCTGAAGTAGAATCATGTGAAAGTAGTGTGATGATAGAAATGGGTTAATCTCCAGTAATGATATAAAAAGCTTGGATTCCCAAATATTCGATTTACAAGTCTTTAATCTAGATAATTTCATTATTTATCTTTATACAGATCACATTTTACCACATGTACAGTGAATCATCTTATTCTAGATCACAACAGGAATTAGTACTAATTCCTTGAAATGTTTATCTTAAGCACTGTGAATCGCTTCTTTGGAGAAAAACTGTTTTGTTATATAGGAAAACAGACTTAATTCTTGACCACAAAAAACCCCAAACCTAAAAACATCAAACCCCCTGGATTTCTGAATATATTTAAAATCTCTCACACTTTTTCCGTTTCCCTCTGTGGAGTTAGGTGTATGTGGAGCAAATATACTTTTGATTATCTTCAAAACAAAACATCAACCCAAACAATTATGGATAGTTTCTTCTAATTTTAGTACTCTTCCAGTTTCAAAATTTCTAGGGCTTTTTTTTTAATGTAACATGTAGGCTAGTAACAGGAATAAAATCCAAAACTCTAAAAGAATTTTTGGTTTTATTCATTTTAAAATAAAATTCTGTGGCCTCTTCCTGAAGCTAATGAAGATATGCACAGAATTAAATGTTCTAGAACTAATTCTTAGGAGGTGTTTGTAGTTAAAGTTTTAGTTTGCTTGCTCAAGAAGAGACTGTATGTGAATTGAAATGTTTTAGACAAATTCACTTGAAGGTGTTCGAGTTATTCTTTAATAGTACGTATTTTTTTAAGCATATATTATTCATAGAGATGTGTCAGCTTATCAAATCTTATTTCTGTGATTGTTTTTCCATTTGCATCCGAACTTTGCTTTCGTGTTCGAGATTTTATCCATGTTATTTTCAAACTTAAGCAATTTGCAATTGGCAGCTATTTTGAGCTACAATTCAGCAGGAAACCAGCACAAACCTCAGATGCTTTCCAAGATTTAAAACCAGTTGAATTGTTTTTCTTTTGCACATGCAAGCTGGTGTCAGTTTGTGCAGATGTCTGTATTCTGATAAAAGTAAATGAGATGATGCATACAGTAATGTTGGAGGTTTTTTTTCTATTTGGATATTTTTTGCAAAAATCTGAATTTCATGCTCCTAGTAAATTGTTTTATTCAGAAGGAATTCAGGAGATGTGAGTCTTTCCCTCCAAAGACGCATACCATGATAGAAAAGACATGCTTCAGGCTTCTTGCATGCATTCTTCCGAGTTTGCAATTTCATGAGCAGTCACAGTAGCTGAAAATGAATTATTATTGCAGTTTTCTTGGACTGGCATGAAAGTTAAATATCTTCATTTCTAGTAGATATAGAAAAAAAGTCATTAAAAAGGACTTTGATTTATATGCAAAGCATTTACATTTTTAAGTGATGAAGTCTGCACTGTCACATCTTTTTTCTTCCTTAACTATCCATAAACAATGTAGGGGGTTTGCCATTACTTAAGGATTCCTTGTTGTTTTGTCCCACACCTTACTTAGCTTTAGTGTCACTTACTTAACTTCCTTTTGTGCCACTTATATATTCTTATATGAAGAAGTCAAAAGAAGACTCTAAAGCTTATCCAGTTAAGTAAAACCACGCCTGCGGTTTCTGATGTTCCGTTATTCTCATAGGCTGCCTTTTATTATGCTCTCTCGAGTTACATTTGAGGTTGGTGTGCTTGCCAGTTAGTTTCAAGAAAGACAAATAGAGAATCTGTGGCACACTACTTTGTAAGTGTGGTGTCCCATATGTTGTTGGTTTTCATATACAAAATAATTATTGAAATACTAGCTTTTTTCAGAAATGGGGCATTATTGCACAACATGATTTAACCTTCAAAGCAGACTGAAAGAAGTTCACTTTAATACTCTGACCTCCCTTTATATGAGAATCCTTTTTTAAAAATATAAAGCAATGGTGCAATGTAGCCTTAAATTTTAATTTCATAGTGTTCTACTAGGACATTATTACTTCCATATATAGCACAACTTTCCACATAGTCGCTATGCGGAACCTGACAACTACATAGAGGAGAGATGTGTTTAAAAATTTTCTGTACATACTTGATATATCTTGGTTTTGCTTTATATATAGTACCTACCAATTTCCAAAAGATGATGACTTGTTTTTACTTAGGAAATTTTGATCACATCAGAGATTGATGGATGATTCTTCAAGTTCAAGCATAATGAATCTTAACTGCAGCAAGTTCAGGGAACTGTTCAAAATATCCATTGTATTCTTACTCTCCTGTTACAAAGATGAATCCTTTTAATCAGGAAATTAGTTGGTGCAGTTATTACATCTGGGAGAAATAAAGCTGATTAATGGATAGAAGGTAGATTTTTACCAATTATTTAAAAATTTTACTGTATCAGTTGTGTATAGGTAAAATAAACTGGAACAAATGACTGTTTTAAGGTATTTTTTGAGCAGTATAAAATGATAAGTTCAGATTAAATTTGCATTTTGTTCTTGGTTTTATCAGTCACATTTAAGCTTTCATAAATTTAGGATAGTAACTGACAGTTACTGTGTTGGTACCCTCTATTTTAATTAGAAACTAAATACATAGAATGTACTATCCTGAAGCAATTACTTTAACTTACAGAATTATGATTGCAAATACTGATTATTATCGTGCAGTATGTTGGCTAAATAGCAATAATAGAATATTTCAGTCAAATATATAATTTACTTAGTATCCTTCTTGCTTCCAGCAAGATTTTTCGTATTTTCGCAAGGTACTGAAATGGATGTAAACAAATATTTATAACGTGGATCACTGAATTAGAGTATTTAACACAGTAAAAAGCACAGGGGCCAGGAAATTTATCATTTCTTTATATATGCTTTGCATGCAGTTGTCGGTATACAACAAATGTAAATCTATTAGTAAATGTTGGGCTGACTTTGTATTTGCCCAGTTGCTACAAAGTATTTGACAGCACTTAAGAACTGTCTGCAAGTAGCCTGTACATGAATTCCACTTACATTTGATATAATTTAATACTGTAGCAGTGACCACTTCTACTTAATATTATTTGGTGTGATAAGGGTGGAGATTATAGTTGGGGTGAAATGAAACATAGGTTATTTTTCTAATTCTTCAATACTTGATTTCTAAAAAATCTTTGGCTCTCTGGAGCACAGCCCAATTTAATTAAAAGTCAAGCTTCGTATGTGCAGTGTTCAGTTACCGTTCTCTGAATGGAAGAAGTGAAAGTAAAACATGCATATTAAAGAACGTAACTTAGATCCTCTAAGAAAATGACGAACTAAACTAGAGATTGCTCAGTGAAGAAACAAACTGGCATAATTACTTGTCTGGTTAACATAAGAATTACAGTCTTTACATATATATTTATGAGTAAAATGCAGTAATTTGACTAAATCTGCTGATGGATCCAGAGTCCTTATACTTTGAATTAAAACTATTCTTTTTGTTTCCTTTTTTCTTTAGATGCTTAGTGATTCTTTCCTGTACAATCCGAGGTGAAATTTAGTTGTTTAAGCACTTAGCAATGTCCAGAAGCTTCAGCTGCCTGCCTTCAGGAAGTTTCAAAACCTAAAACATTTTAAGGTGTATAGGCAAACAAAACAAATAAAGCATTGGAGATTGTAGTGGCCTAAAAGGAGTTATCCCATCTTGTTAAATTTGGCAGTACAGAGAGCTGAGACAGTGAAATTTGACTAGAACACCACTGAAATTATTGGGAGGGGGTTTGCTAGTGCATTTTTGCTTTGTTTTGACAAGTTGTTTTTTGTTTTGTTGTGGTTGGTTGGTTGGTTGGTTTTTTTAATGGGATAGTAGGTCACTGAGAAACTTTGACCATTTGCTAAGAAAATCAGGCAAATAAATAAGAAACATTTTAAAAAAACTTGAATGCTGCATTTCTTTATTTGTGTTTGGGCCGCTCAAGCTGTAGACAGGAATTCCGGCAGCCCTACTAAAATTTTTTCAATTTAATTTCTGGGAAAATTTTAAGAAATAGGAGAGGATTTTTGTAATATATGTGGAATAAAATAAGTGCGTAAGGCAGACAGAGGGGGAAGGAAACTATTTTATACCAGTCAGCAATTGCAATGACATTTAAGGGAGTCAGTATTCCTTTTGATTTTATCTAAAAAACCATAGTTACTGACTTCCTCACCATTAAAAATCCTTTGCTTATTTCTTGATTTATGTTGGAATAGAGGGAATTTTGAGCAACAAAAGTGAGGCTTGATGAACAACTAGGTAAGTGGGAGGGTTGGCCTTTTTCAAGGCTTGTAAAGTGTGGCGTGCATATGTTACAATACTTGTTGATATTTTAGAAATTTTTCTTAGGTCTTAAGCCTGTTAATTTCTTTGAAAGCACTATCTTTTGGGTTATTTTTAAGATGTTAATTATTAGGACCCAATTTACAATTGCTGTGTTTTCTAAGATCAGTGTAACTGAATATTCTGTAATAATAAAAATTTTTTCTAGATGCCCTTCTGTTTTTCTTGATGCTGTAGGAATTGTGGAGACTTCTAATGTATTTTGGCACTTCATTTTTTTGGGGAATGCTTGGCTTTCTCATTGGCCCAGGTTTGGATTTCTAAAAAATAAAATGTCATAGTCCCCTATGTGCTTCATCCGTAGCATTTAACACTAATTTTTCTGTGTGGTGCAGGTGATAAACAGAGAACTGTGGGATTTATTGAAGGTATTAAAAAAAAATAGTGAATTCAGAGATCCACACTAAGCTTTAAATTAAGAACACACTTGCCACAGCGTTGAGGCTGAGTATAGATGACCTTCCTTCAAATTCACAGGCTTGGATATCATGAAGTCCCTTTTATCAGATACATAAGGTACCAGAGCTGATTAGATCACAGTTATATTTCACCAGTTGGTAACATCATAGAATCATAGAATAGTTTGGTTTGGAAGGGGGCCTTTAAAGGTCATCTAGTCCAACCCCCCATGTACTCACCTACAGGTCTGATTTAAGAGATGAACACTCATAAAAATGAATCCAAAGACTCCAACGCTAACTTTGGGCACTGAACCTGGAAGTCAAAAATGTAGATGACTTAGGGCACGTTCTACTATGAGTGGAGAGAGGAGACAGTTCCCATAGTGTGATTGACTGCAAGATGAATGTCTCTCAGAAATAGTTTGTGTGTGGGTTTGTTTATGTGTTTTGTTTTTTTTTTCTTTGCCCTTTTTTACCCCTAGACAAAAATAACTTCTGTAGTTACATGCATAGAGGGAGGTCCTCCATTAAGAGTAATTATGGTAGTACGTACTCTTTTACTGTATCATACATGCTCTCTGGATCTTTCCATCCTGAGATGTAATTCTGATTTCTGGATTACTACTGAAGTCAGCAGGATAAGTGTACAATCTGTACAATGGCTTACATTCACCCGAAGTAGAAAAGGAAGCATACTAAATCATAAACCCATAAACAGTAAATTGTTAATCCTCTATTTGTGATATATTTCTAGCTTTTCCTGTTCTGACAGAGCAAACTTTTCAAAATTCAGGACTGTCTTGAGTGTTTTATCAGCCTTTGATTGTTCGCTTAATTACATAGTTTTTCTATGCCCATATGTTTCTCCAAACCAAAAATCTTCCATAAGCATTTAGATGGGGCAGAGTATCCTGCCATGGTAGAGTGCTGGACTTAAGAGCTCTAGAAAAACAGAAGTTCAAAATGGTTTTTAAAAAGTCAGAAGGAAGATGACTGATTTTAAGTTTCTGCTGAGGCTGTACTGCAAGCAAAATTAAGAGTTTGAAGTAAAAGGAAACCTGTGTCCTGAGGGTCCCTTTCCATGAAGGAAACTTCATTTAGAAAATAATTGGTGGCAGTTACACAATATACTATCAAAAAAACTCCATTCTCCGACTTGTTGGGTTTCTTTATCAAAAGCTCGTGGGAATAGATCAGCTTCAACCTTTCAAGTCAGAACTGAGACATCTCAGATTTCCTTTTTCCCTGGAAACGCCAAATAGGAAGTAGAGATCCTTGAGCCAAGTAGAATTGAAATAATTGCTGCAAGAAGCAATACAGTTGAAATGACACTTGAACTGTGATTTTGCATGTACTTCTATGCTTGTGTGTGTACTTTTCCGATGGAAAAGATTGTGTAAGCGTTTCTGCTGTATGGGAACAGGGACTCTGCTCATGCTATGGGAAAATCTGGTGTTAGTCTTTTAAAACTGAAATTACTAATTTTTTTTCTCTTAACATTCACAATGTTAGGTGCGATCATAATGTTGATGAATTACCACTTCGATATCTTCTAAGTTAGAGCAATATCTCCAGCTGATTCAAGAAAAGAAAATTTAATGAATCCTGTAAATCTGGGATATGCAGAAGACTCTGAACTGATTAGTCTTCTATTGGCTTAATTAGCTCACTGTCTTTCTACATGAAACTGTACTATTCAGTTTATTCCTTGAAGTTCTTTTTGTAGCTAGATCATGAGAGGAACTGTTGCAATAAATTGCATTAATACCTCATGACAAAAAAGTAAAATCAGTGCAATATCAGAAAGGACACTTCATACTGGTAGAGGTTGGTTTGTTTGTTTTTTGTAATTTCTCAAGTTTATAAAAATTTTACAGTCTGTCAATATTAGGCTGACCTAAGTCTTAGCCAGTATAAGGAGATGGGAATTATAACCTAACCATCTTGTCTTTCAGAACTTAATGGATGTGGTATTATCACTTAATAATGTGTAGTGTTACAAGTTAAATTTTTATGGTGACTGCTTTTCAGCTGTTTGTTTCGTGAGGACACCCCATAGGATAGGTGTGTTTGTTGTTTGTTGAAGGAGGCACCCAGCATTAGTGTACTTTAAACACAGATGTCCAGTGAAGGCAGTGAAGGTCAACTCTGGTTGTTGACAGAAAAACCTAGTAAACATCTTTGAAATTAAGGTAGACTACTTGAACAGTATCATTCTTGCACTGTAATGGAATCAGTTTATGGTACATTTATTATCTCAGTTCCAGTTGTGTATAACGTATATGCCTTGTAATTTCAAGAACACAATTTTTAATGAGAATGTCAGCAGAAATGTTGGTAGTGAGCAATGTGCTTTCTACAAAAATCTGACTGTACTTTCTTCTCATTGTCTCTGTTAAGCAACTGATAAGGGAACTTGGGACTAATTTAGGGATTTTAATCTTGCACTTTGCTTTTCTGTTGATGTTGCAGAGTAGTGTTTGTAAGATTTTGGCAAATAAAAATGGTATCAAGTGGCACATGTGACTAAGAATCCTTTAGCCAGTCCTGGGGCTACAATATTTTGAGACATTTTTAATTGGCAGCTCTCTTCTGTGTTTCCCGCAGACACAGGGGGTATTTTTGGTGTGCGTAGAGGAATTCTACACATAGGAAGGTATCTCATGCAAGGAAACGTGTATTGCTCAATAATAGGTAAAACAAACATAATGATGTTGCTCTTATTTTTTGTACTAAAACAGGGTTCATTGGTCGTGCTCTCACTTGAGCTTTGTGAGGCCATGCTGTCTTAAGGTGGTAACATTCCCCTCAATTTCATTCTCCTTTTCTCCTCTTTCTTTCATTTTTTTCTCTTTTCTTCCTTTGCTTTTCCCTTCCCTCCAAAGCCATAACAATACAGCTGTCATTCAGAAATTACTTTCTAACAACATGTCATTGGAGAAAAATGGAGACAAAAGCAGATATTGAGAACTAACCTTTGGCTGACAAGAATGGCAAATTGTTCCTGAGTTTCAGAAAAATGGGGTTTTTGTTGAATATAAAAGTATTTTAGGTCTGAGAGGAAAAAATGTACTACAGATTCATCTGATAAGATGCAAAGATGTGAATATTCATGTCTTATTTCAGCGCTTTGTTTTCAGCGCTGCCTAAAAATAGCAAAGCTGGGTTGGTGTTCAATAGCCTTTGGTTATCTTCACTTGAGGAGGCTTTAAGCACTGTCAGATTGACTGCACAAGCAGTGGAACATCTTGCAGCTCCTTCCGTTGAAGCCAGGAAGACTGTCTTAGGATTATAAGCACTATTAATTTTTGCTAGGCTGGAATAAAATTTTAGTGTGATGTTACAGTCTCTAAAAGGATCCAGATCGTGCGTTGTCTTAGGAACAGTGGAAGCTGTCATAGGAGGAGATTGTTGCATGCCTGTAGCAAGCACTGGATCTTTTATACTGAATCAGCGGAGGTTTTCATCTCCTTGTGTGAAATACCTCTCAAGGTAGAAAAGCCCTGGAAAATTAGGTCCAAAAATGCAGCTGTGTAACTTAATGAAGTAATTGGCTAATTCAAGGACTTTCCATTTGCTGTGCTGTCCTGTAGGTCGTCTCGGGAGTGGCAGATATCTGGTAAACATTTCTGCCTTTATCTTCCTCTCAGAGAGCAACTTCAGTTCCAGTTTCGGTTTCCTGTCCTAGAATGCAGCACAAATTAAGAACTGTTTTTTCTGAATATCTGTAAAAGGCAAATAAATGGTATATGATTTGTTTCCTTTTTAATAGCGTAGAATTGCTGGACGTGTTTACATAAGAAAGCTCTGAAGTTCACCTGTCCCTCTGTTTCCTTTTCTTTGCATCCCATGCCCAGCAGTTGTGTTCTCAAAATTACAGGGAAACATTTACTTTTGAAGAAGGAAAAAAGATGGTGTTGGTAAAAGCTCTGTATAAAATCCTTTAGACAGTAATTTAAGAAAAAGAAGTTAGTTCAGTTTAGGAAATGGGACCTCTGTAGGTCCCAATGTGCTGCTCTGAAAGAATGCTAGGGACTAGGATTTTGATGCAATATATTGATAGATAATTCTCATGCTTTTTCTTGATATAAGTTGAAAACTAAAATCTTTTTTATTGATTTATGTTTTTAATAACTCCTTAAATTTTCATTCTTTTAATTTATATCAGGATTTGGTAGGTGAGAGAATAGAAATCTTCAAATAGAAAATGTGTAAGAAAGTATTTTTTTCTAAAGGATCTTTATTGTTTGCATTACTGCATAATTCAGGAAAAAAGATTGTGATCTTAAATCCCCACAAGTAGTCTTTGCCAAGATAATTAGAAGTGAATGGTCCTAAATATTTCTGACTTTCTATAGTCATTTATTTCTTGGATCCTGAATGACATACCACTGATCTATGTGTGATTCAGGCACTTAAATCTTGTATTTTACAGTCATCTGTGTGTGTTTTACGTGTCATAAATCATATAAACTAGAACTGACTATAGAATTCAATTTGTGAAGACAGTTTCAAACCAAGTTTTGTGCTTGTGCTTTTTAACGGCATTTTCTACTATACTGTTACGGTCATCAGTCTTTTCTGTACCACCGGAACAGCTGATACTCTCTAGAAGAAGTTGTAAGAGTTTTTTTGAGAAACATTTTATGGATTCACGGATTTGACAGAGTTGGAAGGGACCTCTAGACATCATCTAGTCCAACTCATTTCTGATTGTATGCTTTTTTTTACCTGTCAGATTTTTCTGGAATGTTTTCATACTCCTCCACTAGTGTTGCCTCACAGTATATATTTTAAAATGTCTTGAACAGTCATCCTACGATACAGTGATCCCATTGTAGTTCACAGAGCAACAGACAATCCTTATTTTCCGGAAGCTGTAATTACTAAATGTTGATTAGTTTTCCTTTCTGTTGTGCAATTCAGATTCAGCTGTTTTAGCAGCCTCTCATCTGATCAGCCAGAGATACTTCTTATTCCCAGATTTTGAAGAAAATTAGTGGTTACAGGATGAATTCTGTAGCATTCGTTTGAAATATATCAAACTGGCTATTTTGTGAGCCACCAAACTGCATTCATTATGTGTTACTTAAACATGAAGTTTTGCTGTTTAGGATCTTGAAAGCTGCTGCTGTTTAGTGTGTAGGTGCCGTGTCATGGGCTCACACTGAGCTCTCTTTGCTGTCTTTGGCCATGACCAAATTTTAAGCAAGTTTTAAAAGCTTTATTTCCAAGGGGGCTCTTCACACCAAACTTCATCATCTTTGAGAGTAACCGACTTCCATTTTTTCTGCATACTGAAGACTTGCTTTAAGAAATGTAAAGTTTGATGTGCTCAGATATTCATCTGTGTATTCTGAAAGAGGGTTGTGTCTAATATCTTACCTCACTCCAGAATTTACTGTTGGAAGTAGACATCTATAGGGTTACTCTAAAGTTCACTTTTTAAAGACTTTGTGGATGCCTTTCTATGGCTGCAATGTGCCTATTTTCAAGGTCTCAGTAGGTAAGAATTCATGACTTCTGATTATTTATTACCCTAAAGCATTTCTTGATCCTGTCTGTGCATACATGTGTATATATAAACCCTCTTAAATTAGGGTCATCCCCCGTCTTACTCTTACTGGAGGGATTTAATCTGTCCTTTCAATGACTTGCAGATATTTTCTTTTTCAAGAAAGGCCTGAATCAAAGTGAAGCATTTAATCTAGTTTTGCCCCTTTTGAAACTTTAGCTGAGTATTAGTTTTAGAATATGTGGAATGCTTGTATCATTCTCACTGTCTCTGGACGCTGCTGTAAGAGTGGCTTATTTATTTGAAAGCTCTGTTTCCTTTCAGAGAGACTTAATGGCTTTTTCACTGTCTTCCAGGTTCTCATATTAACTAATATCATGCTGGGTATTTATCTCTTTGGATCCTAATTATTTTCTGTTATCCTCAACATGGAATGGAATTGAATTAAGTGATCATTTTGGAACGCAGAAAGACAATTACATTTGAAGTAATTATTTTGGATCATGTTGGAGACACCAGCCATCCTTAAAACAAAAAAAAAATATGAACACTGTTGGAGGAAGTCTTTGACATATATGAAACTATGCTCTTCATTCAATATATTGCCCCATTTCCGTAAGTGATAAAGTTGTACATGTTGTAGTATATGTGACACAAATTGGTCGCAGATTTTTACCAGTCCCAGCATTCTTATTCCCAGAACGTGCTCTGTGAGAGCAGATTAGTTAAGAATGTTCCATGTTCATCCTCTTCCCTTCCCGAAAAGCCAGTCTAATCTTCCTTGGAGAAGTAAAGCTTACAAAATAAATGTTTTACTTAATTTTTTGCATTTATGTAGTTTTAATAAAATACACATTTTTCTTTATATATATTTTAATGAAGACTAACATCACTGTGCTGGGTAAGTGCACAAGTCAGGACTTAATTGGTCCTTGCTTGGTAAAATGAACATAAATCATAAATAATGTTAGGTACATGCTGGTGCACTGCGTGCAGTCGTTTTTTGAATGCTCCCACTTCTTTTAGTGGTCGACATGAACCTTTTTCATTATTTCTCAGCTCTTTAGCTGTAGTTTTAACGCAGCACTTCATCTTACATTTGGATATGCTTGGTTTTGCATCAAGCTATGACTAACAAAGTTTTAATTGCTTCAGAATAATTTTATACAAGTTCTACTTCTTTATTTTTGTTTCAGCAGTGCCGCAAGATGCTGTTACAGTCTGAAATGCACAATTTGGTATTCTGTGATAGCCTTTTGTTCATTCATGGAGCGTGTTGCTCCTTGGACTATCCTGTGCTGTGTTCCTCTATCATTTTTTTCTAAACTTCTGCTGTCTTTCTGGAGTTACCTTTTCCTGCTTCCATTAATTTGGTATGGGCAACAAGATTCTAACTTGTTTGATGTAGGTAGTCAGTGAAAGTTTTTTAAGAGCAAACTGCTACTGTTGAAAAATGAAACTTTCCCCAATAAATACAATTTTCAGAGCAGTGAGAAACTTGTGAAAAAATATCAAGCTGATCATCTTTGGCTTCCTTTTATTTTCTTCTTAGTTTACATTTTTTTGTTAGCATTTCTTTATTTTTAAAATGGTTATGTGTGTTACATGCCGTGATTGACATGTCAGTAAAAACTTTCTATGCAAATTGAAGTCTAGAGCTGAAGATTGGAAATGGCAGTAACCCTGCATTTAAGATTGATAGCAGCAGACTTCACTGTTTGTGAATTCCTTTTTATTTTTAATGAAAAAAGTTGAGCTCTGCCTCTAAGAGTGGACTGCTTTTTTGAAGAAACTTAAGAACGGAGGGGAAAATAAAAAGGCATCATCCACTAATGAATGGTTTTAGTTTGATGTTCAGGATTTATTTGGGGGTGTGTGTGGTGTTCTCAGTCAAGAGTGTTGGTGAGGAGGTATGTGTAAGAAGTTTAGTACCTGATCTTTTAGTTTCTCTCTGTGACTCTAGAGAAAACTCATTTGGTCTAACAAAATCATGAGCTTTTGGAAAATGTAAGTGGCTCATATGGGTTGGTTGCGAGTTTACCCAGGCTACTAATCCGCAAAAGCAGGATAAGTTCATTCTGTCATGGATTTTCTTTATTTGACATTCTTAGAAATATCTTTTGAGTCACTAACATGCAAATTACTTAAAACAAATGGGGATCTTTAATCTTACTTGTTCTAGTAGCTCCAGGAGACTGGTTATTTCTTGGTTCATGGGAAAAAGAGTTTTGTAATGATCTAAAAAACCAAATTCTCAGTTATAGCATATAAATACAGTATAACTGGGCGGCTTTTTTTGCACATCAGTGATACCATAAAAGCAGTTACATTTTATTGCCTGGATTTTTCTGTTAAGTTGCAAGGTCAATTTGGAGCTGCTACATCTTTGACTAGATATGTATGTGTTTATCTTATGGTAAGTGTTGAGGTCTTCCTTTCTTAAAATAATGCCTACTCCTCATAATTTCTGAAAAGTGGACTGTATAAACCGAGTCTCATGGACCTGTGTAAGCTCATGTAATTCAGGGATTGATATTCAGGAAAAGTACTCCTCCTGATAGCCTGTGTGTTCTTTGTTTTTCATACTTCCACAAGCAAGAGAGAAACGTGTGTGAGAAGTTCTGACTTCTTCTGTGCTTTAATATTTTAATATTGTGAGAAAAAGTTTTGGTGGGTTTTTTTTTGTTGTTTTTTTTTAGCCTGGTAGTGACCATTCTGCAGATTGGAAAAAAAACTTCCCATAGTCTAATCTGTTACTGAATTAAATGAGTGATTAAACTCACAATGTTTGTTATGTTTAAACTAGTATAAGACTGGACTACCTCTGCAGAGAGCTGTCTCCATTGCTATAGTTGCTTGTTTCTGTTGTTTCCCTTGTTTCTCACCATCAGCAATCAGGCAATCCCATGGTTGCTTTGCCCAGTGCATGACTGAAAACTAGTTCATTGCCATGACTGCTTATTTCTTGGTACTGAGATGGTGACAATGAGACGAAACCATTGCAAGGGACTGAGACCCAAAATGTCCGTGTCAGCGGCAGCACAATCATAAACTGTCTGAAGCAATCAAAATGTAGAACTACTCCCTAATTTTGTTTTGCCCTTGATACACATACAGAACCAATGTACTTAGAGATATGTAGCCAAGTCGTATTTGGCATATGGTATGATTGAACATCTTACAAGAATAAACAGATACATCCTTCCGCTGTCTCAGTCCACTGGGAACTTCAGCTGTACTCTGGTTCCAGTAGCAATATTTACTCAATCTGTCTTTAAATTAAAAATTTAATCTGTGATCTACCTTGTTGCTGCTGATAGCTGATATATATATCATTCAGGCTTCTAATATATAACTTGAGTAATTTGTCTCTGGCTTGTGGCAGGATGAAAACAAAACCGTTTCTACACCTCACTTGAAAAATAAAGCTGACAGGATATCTAAGAATAAAAAATAGTTGTTTGCAGAGACCTAAGATATCTCCTTTTTATCTTTGCAGAATGCTTTCTTGGCTTTTCATTTCAGATGCTATGTGAAGCGTGCTGTGACAGTTTATAAGGGCATTTAAGCTTTCTCATAAAGCATACTCTGCTTTGACAGGTCTTTAGACATAGCGTAGGACTGAACTACTTAATCTTCAGCTATTTGTACTGACTTGCAGAGAATGAGAAAAAGATTAATCAATATCATGTGGTTCAATGCTTGAACACTCAAGACAATGGTAACTTTATCATTTCCTTTCCTTGTATAGGAAATCAAAGGCAAATAGAGGAGTTACAAAACAGACGCTGTTAAATAAATGTTCTACTATATCAACTAAATGACAATGAAAGAGAATGCTTATCTGTAGTAAATCTTTCAGACTGTTGAATAAATTCTCCCTTTTCTTATAAAAACCTAAAATTGTGTTGATAATTCGAATGGAAGGTCTCCTGGGGGCGGAGGGGGAAATCCCTTAAATCACTGTATGCAAATGAATTAAAGTCCAACTGGATCATACAAAGTAACTTGCTAAGCTCAAGTTCCTTAGTTGTCAGCCTTATTTGCAGAGGTCTTTGTAGCAAACAGACTGAAAGAATTAGAACTTAATAAATGGAGTACTGCCATAATTATCTTACAGCATAATGCTCTGTGGAGAGGCACGTGAAGTTGCATGAGCTTATTTGACTACATCTGAATGAACAAAGATCATGATGAACCTTTAAGACTCTGGTAATAGAATGGCTGGGATGGGTAGCTCTTTCTTGCATTATGAGAAGCATGCTGTTCATATGCCTTACATAAAAACATTAATTTATTGTAAGAAAATAAGTGTGCTCAGAATTGAATTTGGGTTAAAATTCTCTTTTCTTTGCAGTCCACAGCTTGCGGTAACTGATTGCAGGCTGGTACCAATGTCTTTAGCCAGTTTATTTCTGTTGGTACTCTGTATTCTGTGTTGGATTCTTTCTTTTTTTAGCCCTAATTTCCTCCCTGCCCTGCCTTTGTAAAGTCTTCAGAACAATATCTTAAACATCTTCATTTATCTCTAATCAAATATGGAAATGGGTTAATAAGAACTATACTGTTTGTGAATTAGCAAACCCAAAGCAGGATTGGTAGCAGCCCATCAATCCGTAGCTTGTGAAGTAAAAGCCTTCTGTTCTAGTTTCATTACAATTATGAAATTAAAATATATCTTTGGATGTATATAAACTTGGGCTAGGGGAAGGATAGTAAAAAATAGCAATGTGCATATTATTGATTGTTGATCTCAGAAAACAGACACAATTATGTTAATCTGAGTTTACTGAAATGGAAAGACTTTCAGAAAGAATTAGGTAGCACCAGGAGGGAATCCCTACCACTCTTTACTTCCAGTGTTTGAAAAGGATTTTCAGTATTTCTTGACTTCTAGTTGTAACATTATATTCAAATAAGTCTTGTGTTGACCTGATAAATCTGCCTGGTTTGTAACTTGGGGATTTGTTGTTTTTTTTTTTCTTGTGTTTTTTTTTTTTTTTTTTCTACCCAGCTTCTGCAGCCTGACTGTCTTATTAGTTGGAAACATCACATACAGAGACTGATATGATATTACATTTGGCATTTCCCATATTATAATCTTAACTTATTTTCATGTTACCTAAACTTCTAGCCTGTCTTTAAAATTGGAACTACAGGAACTTCCTATTTATAATATTGTGTTTTGAAATGAAATTTTTACTTAATGTTCGTATTCTTTCTTTTTCATTACATCAAAGTACCTGAAGTACAGAACAATAATGATGTAATGTGTGAATGTAAAATGCTGCTAATTGAAATGGTGTGGTTTCCAGTTTGATGCAGTTTATTTTTGTGTTATGCTGTAGGTCTGTCAAATGGTTTTGGAGATGGAAGTAAAGAGAGAACATTAGATGATACTCCGGGAAGAAAAGTTGAACCTCGTCGCCGCTGTGCATCAGAATCTAGTATTTCATCTAGTAACAGTCTTTTGTGTAACTCAAGGTAAAGCTGTAAATCAGAAATACAAATTTGAGACTGAATATACCAGTTTTCTGTGCTGTTGATGACCCACATCAGAGGATTGCAAAAATTTTAGAAAACGGTGGAAACTTCAGTTTTCTCAGCTATGTGTCAAATCTGAGACACTCAGGATTGCTAGCATTCATTTGTTGATTTCAGGATTGCTAGCATTCATTTGTTGATTTCAGGGTACTGCAGANTCATTTGTTGATTTCAGGATTGCTAGCATTCATTTGTTGATTTCAGGGTACTGCAGATCCAAGTAGTTACACTTATTTGACTCTACTTCTCTTACTCTGTATAGATACATATACATGTTTGTGTGTATAGTATCTTGTTTTAATTACCTTCCTAATCCTCAGTACTAAAAAAGGGTGTGTTTATCCTGGTGAGGGAAGGATAGAAGTCATTTCCAACAGACACGGTAAATTTAGTAGCTGTGGAACTGTAAAAAATCAGTCTGTGATTTGGATTACTGGCTAGTTACTACAGTGGTGGTAGTACCCACAATATCAGCTACTGACCTTCTCTTTGTGAAGTCTGTTGTTAAAGATGGGACTGTCAGAATGGTCACCTCTGCCATCACAGATAAATATTTCTCCATTTTCCATGGTGTACACTAATCTCGGGGGTAAAAGGTAGCTATCTCCAGTCCTAGGCTATAAGAATGGAGCATACAGGAGTATAGAGTAAATCTGTTTTAAAAGAAAAATAAAGGAGGCTGTGGTGGCTTTATTCACATGTTCAAGATTGGTATTAAACTGTTTAAGGGAATGGTGTTAACGCACTCATGTCAAATATCACATCCCTTGTGATATATTGAGCATTTGATTTAGAATAATTGCTGTTCAGATTCTTTGATCTCTTAAAGAAAACTCATGTGTGCAGAGAACAAATTTCCCATTTTATGTATTGACATTCCGCGGTTAAAAAGCTTGATTTTGTAGCGAAAAACGAAAGAGAAAATAATTGTTTCCGATGTAGTGGAACTGTTGCAGCAGATGGAATGTGTTTCCATTTGGCCAGTATCCACTGTAACACTCGAGACAAAGCAGGTTCTTATTTGTGCACGTATAACCTGTACATCAGCTAAGGTGCAGTTGTGTACTGTTTGTCTTTTGCTGATAACCAGACAATTCTCTGCATGAAAATAATCTGGGATTTTAGCTTTTATGTTGTTGTTTTGGGTCTGTTACATAAAATTTTGTTAGAGCTTGCTGCTCTGATTTTACCGTGTACTGGTGAATTCTTTTTTTTTTAAAATTTTTTCAAAGTCTTGATTTATAGTAAACAATGTTAATTATCAAGTAACGGTTTTTAATATTAATACTTTCATAGTTTCAGCCTACCCAAGTGTGGTAAAGGTAAACCGGCACTTATACGGAGACACACACTGGAAGATCGTAGTGAATTGATATCATGCATTGAAAATGGAAACTATGCCAAAGCAGCAAGAATTGCAGCTGGTAACGATAAATAATTCTATTCTATTCTTAATAATATTGTGTAACTACAATTTTGTTCATTTATTCGACAGATTCTAACATTCTTATTTTCTCTGCTGTAATACATCTAAGCATTCTGAACGTGGTGTTGATAGCATTGCAGAATCCACTCGTTTCTCTTTTTGACTCTCTAAAGACTTTGAAGAGAAAAGAATAGTACCTGATTTTGGTTTTTTGATTAAGAAGTGGTATTTGAAGTGATCAAGCTACTCTAGTAATACAAGTAAAACATGGCCTGAAGTATTACTTGTGGTTCTGTCAATATTTTCCTTTCCTCTCATACTATTCAGCATAAATATGTTGAGAGACAGGTAAGACGTGGTCTGCTTTGATTCAGGAAAAATTTGAAATGGGAAAGAAGTGGAAATTTCTAGGAATGGATAAGAAGTTGTCAAATTTTAGGGAAATAACTATGTTCTGGTGGTAAGTTTTCCATCCATTTCAAAATTGTAATTGGATTACAAAATTCAAGTAGGTCATCTCTTCCATAAGTAGAGCTGTGTTTGTGTAATGCAGCGCTATCAGACTGAAGTTAGGCATCAGCCTTACAGTTTCTATAGGCCTGCCTTTAGTTTCTGACCTTGGAACTCTTCTCCCCCTGATCCTGGGTGTTTCTTGTCCAGGACTTTCATGTATTTTTAGTGCATCTATCTGACTTCTTGTTTGCCTTAGTCTGTTCTTCCCTCCCTGTATGATCCCTTTTGTTTTTCTTTCTTGCAGCTAATCTGTTTTCAGCTACTGCTTCATTACTCTCAGATTTAGTATCTATTATCTGTGTGGCAACCTCTTATACAGGACCTAACCTTTTCCGTTTGCTTTTCTTACTCTGTCCTGGGTAGTCTTATATTTAACACTTTCCACTTAGAATTCCTGTACCTGTTTTTTTGGATGTCTCCTTGGTCTCTCTTAATTCTGTCTCCGTTCTCAGATACGTTCTACAGCTGCCTAAAAAGAGGAGCAAATGACATTTAACAGCATTATTTTATATATTACCACATATATGCTGTCTAATTTGAGCTCTTTTGGCTGTCTTCTGTACCCCGTTACCTCAGCAGGTCAAGAAAAGGCAATAAGTAGGAGTGAAGTGAAATATCTTACTGTACACTGTATGCATAATGGGAACATTACCATGATTTACTTCTTTTAGTAAAATTCCAGACCTTACAAAGGAACTGAAATAAAGGGTTGTTCATTCTTGTAAAAATATCTCAAACAGTTCTCTTAGAGTATATATGCTTTAGAAGCACACACAGTTCTTACAGTTATGCTGTCTTTATGTCCAAGGAATATCTTGTATCCGTTTACAAGATGCTATCTTAGAACCTTTGGTATGGAGTGTTGTAATACTGCAATTATGATGGGGTGCAGTTTAGCGTTGATTAACGGCTGTAATCATTGTAATGCACGCACACTGACATACATTAGTTCAGATGCAAAGAGCGTTACAGGAGAACTACTGAAATCACAAAGCCAAGGGTGTGCATTTGGGTGTGCTGTGCTCTGTAATGCTGCTGCCACGTTCACTGGTTTTGAGTCATGAGGCTGAGATATGCTCTAGAACCAGGTCCACTCTATGTACTGGACAAGTTAAGGCTATTATGAAAAAATACATTCTGTACTGGAATGGGAAGATTATATTGAGATATAAATACAGAGGATTAATTAAAGTTTCAAAAACGACTTGGAATTCTGCCGAGCTTTTGGGGCTTGGACTTGTAGGTTTAATAGGGCTTTAATTTTCAAATAGAATTATCTGTATGTAATAGCTTGTTGTCCTTGATGTGCGAGAGCACTGAAAGATGAACAGACAATGTGCTACGAGTGGTTTTCATTGATAGCTGCTGTATACAGACACGTGCTGAAGTTTGTAGGTCTTGGATTCCTTTACAGGGTCAGGAAGCTGCTGTGCCAAAGCGTTAACATGTTCTTCTGCCTGTCCCTCCTGAACCTTGCCTGATTCTTTTGCCTGGCTATTTCTTGTTCCCTGATCTGAGATTCTTGTCTAGTTCTCCTGTTCCCAGGCTCTCTCATGCTTTTTGTCCCAGTTTTCAATTCTTTGTCCAGTCAGTTGCTCCACCTTCTTGTCAGACTATTTTTTTTCCTTTGTGAATCTTAGCAATGGTATTTTTTCCAGCGGTGTCTGTCTTTTCAGTCACACCAGACTCTTGAGCGAGAGTGGGCAGGGGGCAGGTTGTAGGGGAACATTTGCTGCATTAGACTAAAATAGCTTTCTCCTCTGCGTGGTCTTCTAATTTCAATAGGTAGTAGTGACAGCAGAAGGAATGCTTTGTCCAAGAGTTACATAGTAAAAGGAAAATCTCGATTTACCATTTTTGCTAAAAAATTATCCATCTAAGCTGCTGACACCACAGCTACTTCCTGAGTGGCAGTAGTTTTGGAGCTTAAATGTGCTGTGTCAGTGGATTTGTCTGTGCAGATTTAGATATTAAAATCAAAGTTTCCTCTATGTAATTAAAAAAAAACAACACAAAATCAGAACAACACTACTTACTGTTAGTCTGGTCATCTTTCAGGAAAATTTCTGTTTGTGGCTGAAGTTTCATGTTTATAATAAAATTAGCCTATGAAGAGCTCACATTCCATGTCGAAAGGTGTGCAGATACTGGGTTTGAAGTTCTTGGCTCTGATTTTGAAGACAGAAGCACCTTGAAGTTTTGAGGATTGTGACACTGGCACCTAGTTTTGCTCAACTTCCCACGAAAAATGAAACACATTGACTTTATTATGAGAGTGATACTGAAGAAAACACTAGTTGTTTTTAAAATACTGTGAGAAGGAAAAAGTCTGTATGTAGAATCTTAAGTGTGGTTTGTGGTATTTCCTTACTGTTGATTTTCAGCTAGTAAGAGTGTTATTTAAAATCTTAAATAGTACGTTGTCCTGGCTGCAAACTTGAAATCTGTTGTCTCTCATAGCTTGAGGAAATAAAGGGGGGTTTTATGTTGTAAAAGAAAAGTACTAACCATATGTGCTAGTGTATTAACCTGCTACCACCACATGGAGTAAATTTTGACTAGGAAGAATTCTGAGACTCTTCCCTACTGTGTCTATGCCTGAGAAGCCTCTGAGGGAGGTCTGGCTGTGTGCATTCTGTCAGATTGTGTATGACCTTCTACTCTGTATGAAAATATCATTTGCTTTGTTTCATATCAACTCTGCAGCTTGAGAATATTACAGGTTTCTTTTCTTTCCTGTTAGCTGCCCTGAAGAAGATGACTTGTACTGTTCTTTCTACCAGATGCAGTTCTGTGTATATTTTTCAAAATAGTCTGTGCATGAAGGATACATTAATCGAAACCTTCATTACTCTATAACTGATGTGGATACTTAACATACTGGTATTAATGGAGCAGAGAAATAAAGAAGCTGCCCAAATTGCTTTTTCTGTTGTGTTAGCAATTGCTTTGATTGTTTTGTTTTGAGATACTACCAAAATGGTTCATCTGGATTTAATATGTCTTTCTATAGTATCCAATATTTTATGTATTCAGCTATACTCTTAGAAGTGTAAGACTGCCTGTGTGTATTATATATTTATAAATCTGAGGAATATTATTATGGCTTTTCATGAGAACATGAAAAATGTCCTAAAAAGATGTCTCTAAAAATATACAGAAAGGAAAAAATAAATAAACCAGTAAATAGATTTAATAACTGTTTTTCCAAGGTTATATAGTTCAGTAAGAAAAAGTGTAAATAAGACTTAAATTATTTTCATGGTTTTGTGTAATGGAATCCAGTGATTAAAGATCTCCCCTGTTAAGTCTGCAGGGATTGATGGCAAAGATGTTTTCTTTAGACTTGAGATCTTAAAGACACTGAAAAAATTGTATTTGTTTCTCTTTCTCCTATGTTACCCACCCCTATAATAGAACCTGTAACAACGTTTAGCTTCAGAAACATCCAATGTCTTCGTTACATTGTGATGGCAAGTTACTAGGAACTATTACATATTAATAACTGATTTTACATAGTTGTGAATATCTGAAGCTAAGACTTCCCAATGAAATATTGATACCATTATAGATTAAAAATAAAGTTGAATGAATAGCCTACAGCTGAAAATTGATGTAAAAGATATTGTGAAGAATGATTGACGTCTTTTTATATTTTTTTTTTGGTGTATTCACCTCAAACACTTTTTCCTTGCTATTTCTACTCTTACAAGGTTTGAAACAACTTTTTTTCCAGTACTTCTTGTGATCTTGAGATGAAATGTATATCTGCACACTACATTTAATTACAAATAAGCATTGCCCATTTTAAATGGGAGCAGATTGAGGAGAACTGAAGAATAAACTGTATCTAGGCAAGTAGTGAGCTACTTGTATTGCCTTACTGCTAGAAAAAAGGGCAACTGCAACCTCTGAACTTCACAGCGTCTGAACTTTCCATACCTTCTTCCTACTTTTTCTACCCCAAGTTCCATCTTGAGGGGATAACTCGCTGTCTTCTGTCCAGTTTCTTGACCGTGTCCCCATGTGTCTAGGGGGCCAGTTGCAGTTCTGGTTGACTGAAAGGCTTAAATGTGTCTCATGCTTCAGTCTCGTGGTGAGCAAAAGAGAAGAAAAGGGAGGATTCTAGCAGAAGTGAGCAGTAACATAAACTCAGTTTTCTGTTATGCTGCCTCCTGAGATGGAAAAAAAACGCTATTGCAGTTGCTTCATTGAACCCTGTTGGTGTTTTTAAATTTTGCTGAAGGAAAGGGCTGAGCAGAGAGACCAAGAGGGCTGATCAAAAATAAATAAATAAACACAAATTAAAATGCAGGTTAGAACTTATGCCTAAGAATAAAAAGATGTACCAGACAAGCATTGTAAATTATCAGGTGCTAATCCTACTATGTTATATCCAACACTTCATAAACATCCATGCAACTTGCATCTTCAATACCGTTACCTCTCTGACAGGATTGTTGTCATTGTTTCAAAAGAAACTGCTTATTTGGAGTACCATAACTTTATGTTTTCATTTGATCTTCTTCAAAGGGAAAGGGTTATTAGAATGCGGTGAACATTTGCTTTCTGAGAATTAAGATGGTTTAAGATATGCTCTTTCTAGAAGTGTCTAAAAACTTGTTCTTTATCTGTAGGCTTGCATTAAAGGACTAGTATCATTTAAAGAGCTGTTATGAACATCACCTGCTTTTTGTTGCTGTGTGCATGGAAGGTGGTATTGGTATTTAGATTCTAACGGTCACGACATACTGATGAGGAAACAAAGAACTACAGAAGATTTGTCTGAGGTTTCATTCCTTAACATTAATTTTATATTTAATTATTATTTGTTCTTAGAAGTTGGGCATAGCAGTATGTGGATATCAACTGATGCTGCAACATCTGTTCTTGAGCCTCTGAAAGTAGTATGGGCCAAATGCAGTGGATATCCTTCTTACCCAGCTCTGGTAAGTACACAGCTTCCACCAGTACCTTAGTGATACTGTTTCAGGTCTGAGAATATTGGTGCATGAACTTAAGGTAACTGATAAATTCCCGTTCAGGTTGAATAAAAGTGGATTATTCTGCCCTGTTTACCATGTATCCTGTTTGTAAAATTATCACAATATCAGATACTGAGTCAATACTCTCTGCTACCCTACCCATCTTTGAGATGTGTAATACCTGTCTCAGTAGTCTTTATTTCTGCAATACATAATATTGTTTGAAGAATCAACTGAATAAGCATTTCAAAGACATCTTGTTACTGTTCAAACTATAGAATATTTTCTGCTGTAAAATTAGTATAACAGTACTCTGATCCTGTGGTTCATTAAAGGAAAAAAAAAAAACTTGGGAAGGTCGAAATAAACTGAATAATTGTATCCAGTTGTGAATGATGTATGGAAAACTTAAAGCTGTTGTGCCCATATTTTAGGAAAAATACACACGGCTCTACTTAAATCAAAGTGTGCAGAGAAAATGTTGATAAAGTGTTGTGTTTGGGGTTATAGAAACAGTTTCATTCACTATGGCTTGATTTATATAATTAACTGTTTTAATATATGTGTGTTGAGGAGATCACAAAATGACATTAAAACCTGTGGAGGTGAGATTCAGAGTACTTGAGTTGAAGTGCTCTCAGTGGGTGACCTGAACAATCTTGGGTCAGATGCTGAAAATTTGATTATTTGATTGTCTCTTGAATGGTGTTAGCACTTCAGTGTTAGATTCAAGATGATCTTGACCAAAGGGCTCCTTTTCTGCCCACTACTTTGTCAGCACTGCTGTTTCTCTGAGTATGTGATGAGTTGATTGGGGAATTAAACCTCAGTCAAGAAAAGAAAGTTCTCCTGATTTTTACAAACTCCCCACAGTGATAACTTCCTATTGATTTTGTACCCATAATCAGTTTACTGTGGATTAAGATTGATGCCAGTGTGGGTGCCAGAAAACCAACAGTTTGTAATGTAGGAGATGAGTGGAACAGGCATGGAGTGATATAACAACTCCTTGGTGGAAGCTGAGCACTTGATAGTCCTGTGATGTGCCTACAAAGGAGTTTTTCCATCAGCCTGATTAGTTTAATGTTTGCTTCCCCAACCTTTTTTTAGAAAGAATTTTTGACTGTGATTACATGTTTTACTGAAAACCGAGTCACTGTCAGATATGCAAGATATTTGAAAGTGGCTTCTGATGTATTTTTTTTCTGTTTGGGTTTTTTTGCTTGTTTAAAGAGCGTGTTGCTTCAGATTTTGAGTGTGAGGCTTGTATTTTGCAGAAGCAAATATTTATACCTTAACACAGTTTGTTTCTTTAAGGTATCTGAAATTCAAAATGCAAAATTTGAGGCCCGTTGACACTAGTTGCTTTTGAAAATCCCTGGTCAGCTTTTTCATTCTGAAACCTCCTTGTCCCTCTGCAAAGTTGTACTAAGTGAAATTCAAATATGACTTTCAGAAGAACTGATATGGGTGAAAAAATGCTCTAGAGGTAGTTTTTTTGGTGTAATTTACCACTGTGCCCCCACTCTGCCTCTTCAGCTTCTGTCAAGAAGTTGTGTGTGTAACACAAAGTCAGTTTATACACAGTGGCTGTTCAGGTTGTGATTCTTTGCCCATTAACTTTATTTGTAATACCTCCTTAAAATAAATGGTGTAGTTAAAATAGGAACTGTCCTTTCTTCTCTTCTATAGATTATTGACCCTAAGATGCCTCGTGTTGCTGGCCATCACAACGGTGTTACTATACCAGTGCCACCTCTGGATGTACTGAAAATTGGAGAACAAATGCAGACCAAATCAGACGAGAAACTATTCTTAGTACTATTTTTTGACAATAAAAGAAGTTGGTACGTTATTGAAATGCATTCTTTGATGCAATGACTTAAAATTTTAAGTAACTTTAGTCTAAAAGAAAATTATAACATTATCTTTCCTTTGGTATCTTTCCTATGTAAATATCAACTGTAATGTTAAAATTTCATATTTGAGTCTGTTCTTGAACCAAGGTGTATCATCACTGAAAGATACTTCTTTATAGTCAGTTTGAAAGAAAATAATAGTCTTTTGGTTTGATTTACAAGCTGGTTTTATCTATTGACCTGATAAAATTGCTTCTTTGGCTAAACTGGTTTATTTAAAGGTAATATTCTTCAGTATTTATCTGTATCAGCCTTCATCATTGCTTTCCAAATGACAACACTTTTTTTCCCCTCAGTCTGCTCAAGTGTGTTTTCTTTGAATTTTTAACCTCTCTAGTTAAATGCTTTATTAACACTCTGATTTGAAGTTCTTAGCCCTTTCTAAATTTTTTTTTGTGAAAACCTTCCTTTTTTCCTTTTCTTTCAGTATCAGCAATATGCTGTGTGGAGCCTGAAGGAAAAACTCACACAATAAAACATTCTCTTCCCCTTCCACTAGCGCGCGCGTGTGTGTGTGTGTGTGTGTATTTTTGGTTGGTTGGTTGTTTTTTGTTTTGTTTTGTTTTTCCAGATATGAAGCTTTTCATCACCTCTCTTTATTCTTTTCTTCAAGTTATGTGTTGCTTTCCTGTGTTATTAATTCTCTTAATTCCCCTTCTCTCTGGGTTTCCATACAGGTCAAGCTAGCTTTAAATTTTTTTAGATCTCAATTTTACTCTTAAGTTTGTTTACACTTTGAGATACCATTTTCCTCTTTAGCTGATTAAATGTTTAGAAATGCTGCCATTCTGCTCACTGTCTCCAACCCAGTGCACTATCACCTAAATAACTTCTTGTCTGAAATTTAGAGCTCGCGTTTGCTTTTCTGTCCCTGTAGATCCTTTGGCAAAACCAGGATTCTTTGGCTTGCTCTCTCTGTTTTTCAATTCTTTTCTTAATTAATTGGTGGTACTTCATGATCATCTTAGATCAGTTATGCAGGATCCCATTAGATCCTGCATTATTCCGCCTTTGTTCATGGAGAAATCCAAATTTAAAAGCATTTTATTCTGTTTGTCTTTTTTCTCTCCTTTGCTTCCTTAATAATTGCTGTGATTTGCTTCTTGATCTTGGGAGTCTTCTGTAGCTTAAACCTTTCTGGCTCATTGCGATACGAAGGTGGTCCTGAATCTTACCAATACTATGCAAAGCTGTATCTAATGGATACTCTGTTTAGATGGACAGAAAAGGCTAAATATTTTTCCAGTCCCTTCCCCCTTCTTCCCCCTGCCCCCCAGCTTTTTTTGGTAATGGTTCTTTTATCCTGATTATATTGGCTCTTTTGGCACTCATCACTCCAACTCACTTTTGTCTCTTTTACTCCTGAACCCATGTCTGTGATTTTCATTGACTTGCAGGGTGTATGTCATCTCCAGTCTGTGGTACCAGCTTCCATCACCTATGGATTCCCTTTTCAAATAGGCATATTTGTTTCTCCTCCTTCACCACTACCTTCTTAAAACTTCCCTCTGATCTGTACTGAAACTGATTATAGTTAAACTGCTGGTTATCATGCTGATCACTGACATTATTCTTTATTGTTCTGTCTTTGTCCTTGTACTGTTTTTCTGTCAGGTTCTTGCATCTCTTTAAATTTTGTTATTTTTGTTGTTGTTTCAGTGTCTGTGCTCAATTCAATGGAGTTGTAGATTAGAGTGCTTTAATAAAAAATAATGTTTTAAGAGGCAATTTTATTCCGTTAAAAATATTTGAAGAAGATGTTCTATATCAGGCTTTACTGGCCCATTTGCAGTTGGTTCGGCTCCAAATGGACTCCCAAACTGAAGTTCTTAAACAGAATCATGGCTTCTGCCATTTGCAGGGTTGGGATTGCAGGCTACAGTAACATACTTTGATAGATATTCATTAGTGGGTTGTTTTTTGTTTGTTTTCCATAATACCTGTAACTTTAGAAAACAGGATTAAGATAAACAGTTATGGAAGTGAAGTAAATTTACTTCATACATTTAAAAATAAATATTTAGAATGGTTTTCCTTTAACTAGAAAAATGGATTGTAGAGCTTTTTTCATTATCACTTCTCTGTGCCCAGCATTTAATGATATTCATGGAGCTTAAACTGGAAAAGTACTCTGAATACAGATTTAGTGGGGTTTAATACTGCAGGATAAAAGCGCGCTAAGCAGAACTTCTTGCCGGTTTAGCTTTCCCCATAAAGACCAAATTGAGGTCTTAACTGTAAGGCAAAAAATCATCATCTGCAAATTCCTTGTAATGATGGTAATGAAAGAATGAAGAGGAACGATACTGTGTCAAGTAAATCTTGAGTCGTGCTCATAGTTAGTTGCTGCTGCCTATTCCTAAACTAAATTGTGTCAGTATTTCTGCTGATTTTTTTCAGTTGATACTTAATATCAATCATTAAATAAGTAGCATTGAATTTGAATGTATTCTTTGTTTTGTGGAAGAGGCTTTCTTATTTTAAGAGTTATTTTACTTACTTAAGGCAAGTAAAGACTATCTTAAAAGGAATTTTATCACTTCTATCACTTACTTAAGGTGGTAAATCTGATCTGCGGTATGAGAAACACAATATATCAACCCTCATATTTCTGGAAAAACTTCTTGATTTTATTCTGTATTTTACATACCTGTTTTACTCTTTCTTACAGGCAGTGGCTTCCCAAATCCAAAATGGTTCCCCTTGGGATAGATGAGACCATAGACAAGTTAAAAATGATGGAAGGGCGTAACTCAAGCATACGAAAAGCAGTAAGAATTGCTTTTGATCGAGCTATGAATCACCTGAGTCGAGTCCATGGAGAACCAGTCAGTGACTTCAGTGATATTGACTAACACAGATTCTACTGAGGCATGAAAAATACCACACAGACTTGAACTCTACTAATGAACCTCTTTGTCTAAAAGAATGTATTGAAGATACAACCCCTTAATTGTTGATTCAGTGGCTGAGTTCTGCAAACTTGAAATAGTTGAGCAATTCTTCTAAATCACCATTGCCATATTGATTAATGATTTTATCGTGTTGTAGTTTGGAGGATTTTCCACTAAACCTGTTAAAATGTCTTGTTCATAGTGTTCATAATTGTACATAAATGTATATTCAACACTTAACTTATTCTGATTTTAGAAGTAGCTCTTTAATTCCTTTTATAATTTTGCTGGGGAGGGAGTTGGTTTTTGTTTCCATGCTTTTTACTTTTTTTTTCTTTCTTTCTGTGGTTAAGTTACCTAAGCACCATCTTCCAGCTTGAGGTGTTTAGTGGATCTTAAAGCCTGATATCAAAACGGCATCAGAGCTATGTTTGCCTAAATCATATATACAGTATGGTGCTGCTTGTATCATTTCTTCCTTGGTCTGTAGCTTCTGAAAAAGACTTCTGAATGTTTGTGTAAATCGTTGCTCTTTGCACAAAGTACCACATATTTAAGATTGATGTAAATTTACAATTACAAATATGTATTTTAAGAAAGGAAGTTGCATTATTTTGGAGGGTACTTTGTGAAAAAGACATCAAGAAAAAAAGATATACTATGTACATCACTTGCAAATCACCAAAAACACTCCATTGTTGCCCAAAATAACTTAAGATTGTTTTTGTTTTAAACAAACCTGGCTTAAAGCCTGCAAGCACATTATTTCTTTCAAAACCATATCCCATTTATCTCCCATTGATTTTAATCTTGTTGATATGTGTGCCTCCCTGTGTTTTATTTATTGTAGAAAATGTATTAATTTGCTTTATAATGAAAAATAAAATTGACAGATATATTGATATGCATTTTTATACAGGCACATGAGAAGACAACTTGCTTTGGGAGAAAAATGTATTGGAAATTGTATAAAATAACTTGTTGGTTTGTGTGTAATTTGATTTTTTTGTAACTTGTAATCTTTTGGTTCCAATGAGGGGATTTATGTAACTTTTAATTTAGAACACTTTGGTAGCAATAGAAACTTTGGATACATTTTTGTATGGTACATGTGATGTATATAGAATTAGTACTTTATTTTTATTTTTAAGAAGTAAAGCATTATGTTTGGGCAGGGGGAAGAAGGAGGGTGGGTTTCCAGAACTGCATTTTTATATTAAAAAGAAAAAAAATAAAGTCAAGATATTGATTGTTGTAGCTACTTTATTCCTACCTTCACTGAGATACCGAATTTGTAACAATGAAAATGGCAAGGTATGTTTGCAATGTGATTTATAATGACTCCATTATTTATAAATGCACTGTGTTTGAACTCTTTTGCAGTGATACCTTAAATACTGTACCAAGTTATATAATATGAAACACCAAATAATGCATATGAATGCACGAAGTATTTATGCCCAGCTTTTTTATAAAGGATTAGCAAATACAGCAAAACCAATACTTTTTAAATCTTTTTTTAAGACTTCATTGAATAGCATACTTCATTGTTAAACCTGCTTGAATCTTTATTTTAAAGGGACAATTACTTTTTAAATAGTTTTTAATGTTTTTATTCTCTATTGTTTGTAATACCCCCTTAGAAGCTTGAAATAAAATTTCTTTCTCAACTGTTAATTTTGTCCTGAATTTAGCCCCTGGGATTTTGCTGTAGTGCCCATTTTATTACCCGTTGACGGAGCTGTTCCCGAGGCACTACTTCAAGAATCTGATGGTTTTCTTGCCTGATGTGGCTTTCAGTAGAGCCCTGAGCCCTCTGTGGGGTAGGTGTTCTAGTTACGCTACACTGGCTGAGATCAGTTGCCCATAACGGACTCTAATAATTACAGAGATTAGTCAGATAAATTTCACAAATGATCAAGCAAATGTTTTTCTCAGTCTTGACAGTAAATGCAGCTTTAGGGGGAGTAGCATAGCAGGTAACCTGTAAGGGACCGTCTTTGAGGCACACTGGCTGTGATGGAAACAGCCACGTCAGGTAGAAAAATGAGACGAAAATTTGGTTGTTTGCCCTAAATGGAACTTCTGTGTAATGACTTGAAGGAGCTGCCATATAACCATGGTCACCATAGAAGGGAATGGAGCTCAATCTGTGCAGTATTGAGACAGTAGAACCACTTGTGATCTCTTAGGACTGCCTATTAATAAGAGTCTAAAAAAAAACTACAGCCTACATCAGATCGTATTTCAGACTTGTTCCACCAAATAGACAAATTTGGTGTGTGTGAAACTGAGTAATGATTCACAGCCTCATTCTCGCAGCAGAGAAAATGGGTTTTTTGGATCTGTCAGATCTTGCAAAGCTGAAGTTGCAGTTACAACAGGAGTAGGAAGGGGATAATTTGGTACTTGTACGATAAGGGTGTGGAGTCTCCTCTGGAGATAGTCAAAATCCACCTGGACACAATCCTGGGCAACCTGCTGTAGGTGAACCTGTGTTAGCAGTGGGGTTGAACTAGATGATCTCCAGAGGTCCCTTTCAACCCCATTCTGTGATAAGAATTTTGAGATCTGTCAAGTATGAAGTCCCAGTAAAAAAAATCAATAAGGTATACACACAGTTGCAACATTATTCATTAGAAGGCTTCCCAAGTTCTCAACTGCTTCTGATGGTAGCAACATAGGAGAGGGAAAAAAGAGCTTTTTTGAAAGCAAAAGCAGAGCGTTAATTTCATTATTCTGTAACATTGTTTAACCATGTCTTCAGTGAAAGCTTTAGTTTGAATTTTGCTTAGACTTCCAAGTTTCATTTTCTGGCTTTTATCTTCAGAGACAGCTCCATCAGTTCTTGGAGAAGGTAAATTTGCTGCTTTGGTCTTACAGGTGTCTGTATGCACTTCAGAGAATTCTGAGCTGGAAAACCTCACTGATTAAGAGCGTTAGGCATCCTAACGAACCACACTGCGTGTTCTTTTGAAGAAACACATGAAAGGCCGTGTTGTGTTTCTTTTGTTGCTCCCAGGTACTGTCTGAGAGGAGGATGCACACATGGCTTTGGTTGGTGTCATGCTTGCTGGTGTCCAAGTTGAGTATCATCCCGTGGCTCTTCAGATTGGGTTAAAGTCTAAAATGGTTTCTCAGACTGGTCAGCCTTTAATGTGACTTATGTGTTTTACAGGTGTTTCATATTATTTAGGAAAGGAAGCCTGAGCTCCGAACTTGCTTTATTTCCAAAATCTAGAGCCTAACCAGGTACAGAATCGGATGAATACATGCGTATCACAACATGATTCACTACATTTTACACCAAGTTCTTCTATGGCACTATTAGTCACCATAACATAATCACAGAGAGGAAATTAGTGTTCTAATGGAGGTGGGGGGAGAAGGGAACCTCACGTTGTATCTTACCAATTTCTTGGGGAGCACTATGGCAGTAAATGCAGTGTGTAGGCTTCGCATATTCACTACTCCCTTCTGGTACAGTCCTTTCCCGCTAATAAAGTGTGAGTGACCCAGATCAGAAGCTGAAAGTAAGTTAACATTTGTTATCTCTTGTTTTTAACATATAATCATGTTAAAAATATTTAGGGAAAAAATGTGACTAGAGAATGACTTTTTTAAAAAAACGACACTGTATGTGTTACCAAACACGGGGATCTTTTTGAATGTTTGTTGATTGTGGTTTTATATTTTATACACTAGAGGGAGCAATGCACACAGACATCAACATTCACAAAATAAATACTGAATATTTGCTTTTCAAAGTGCTGCTATTAAAGCTTTTTGCTGGTAAACAGTCTTCTCTGCTTCTAGTATTCATAGTCCATCAAAACTAGCTTTCTCCAGTGTTCTTGCTGCGAGTGGGCTGCTTTGGGAATGCTTATTTTTAATTAGAGCTGGTACGTAGAACAACTCTGGATTTTCTGGCTCTTACTTTGTGTCTAATTTCTAGTGACAAGGGAGTTACTTCTTACACTTGTATTTAGCTGTTGATTTTCTTTTTACAGGTGTACTGCTGTGGGTGCCTTCTATAGCGTTATAAACAGAAAATGACGCAGAGCTGCTCGCTGCTAGTAACGCAGGGCAAGTCAAAGGCAGCAATTAGCAACAAAAATACTCGTTTGGAGGTGAAGGTGTGAGATGAGACGATTGCTCTGTCCTGCAGGTTGGTGAAGGAAGGTCGTCTTGAGGCTATTCACAAGGGAATTAAGTAAAGTTAGCTGTGATGCGCGATCGTGTGGGTAAAGGTCATTATCTATAAAAGGAAAAGACTTTCCCCTCCACCCTGTATTCACTGTCCGTGTTAACATCTTTCACTTAGCTTGTTTACTTTTTTGTGTAACATCACTCAGTTATTACGACTTACCTATTTTATCAGTTCTTCCTTGAAAGATTTATCTCCTCTAAAACTTTTAATGTAGGAAAAGCGTAAATTCAAGCTAATGGAAGTTGAAAATACTCTTTTGGAATAACATGTAATGTCTAAATAAGCTTTTTAAAAACTTTTTTGGAAATTGATATTTCATGGGAGGGCCGTATAAATTTATTTTTATCTGCCTACTTCTTCAGCTTTCTTTTTTCCCCTGTGCACAGAAACTGCTGCCAAATCTCTGCCATTCAGGGAAAAAAATGCCAAGATTTCAGCAGCTGTACTTTAAGGTTATTCAAGTTCCTTTTCGATTGTTTCCATAGTGTTAAAAATCTGTCACTGTAGTGACTGCAGTCACCCTGTTCTATCTTCTGCTAATACTACATGGAGAGAGAGGACAGAATAAGGAAATCTTTTTTAATTTAAATTTAATTTTTCTTAAAATTTTTAGAAATACTTGTCTGTGTGCAAAGAAAATGACTTTTACAAGATAAACAGAAAGCGATTAAAACAATTAAAACTATAGTCAGGTTGTATGTGAACTTAACAGAAAGCAATTAAAACAAAACTATAGTCAGGTTGTATGTGAACTTAACTAGCAATCTAAATTTTATGCCTTTCTTATAACTTCCATATTTATGACGGTGCATATGGGTGAGTAGCCCTTTGTTTATATGTTTTAGAAGAAAAGTGAGATTGAAGTTACTTCTTTGCACTTCTGCCAGATGATGATTATGGGGAGAATGTGTACAAGATGCTGGTAAGATGCTGATGAAGCATGAAGATCAATTTTTCAAATCAACTTCATCAAATAATTTGAACCAAGCTAATCTAATTTGCTGCATAATTGTCTGCTCCTTTCCACAGGTGTTTATTTCTTCTGAAGATGTGTAATACAATACTTGTGAGCAGGTGTTACCAGCTGAGAAAAACATGGGGTTTGGTTGCATTGTTGATTACATCAGAATATAGTCCTAACTTTTAATGAAAAGATCACTCTAAACGGGGATTTCAACAGTGTATAAAAAAGGCTTTTTGTAGTGTCTGACTGGAAGAATTGATTCACGGACTCAAGGATTTGTCAGAGTTGGAAGGGACCTCTAGAGATCATCTAGTCCAACTCCCCTGCTAAGCAGGATTGCCCAGAGCACATCACTCAGGACTGCATCAAGGCGGGTCTCGAAAATCTCCAGAAAAGGGGACTCCATGACCTCCGGCAGCTTGTTCCAGGGTTCTTTTCTTAGGACTCATTTAAAAAAAATAATTAAAGGCTATGATGGTGTTCCTAAAATGCTGCATCTTTAGGTTTTCTCTTTAGCCCATTTGTACATGGGCTAAAACAATGAAGACAGATAAAATCATTTTATTGTAAAACAAAGATCACTTAAAATTAGAAGGGCCAGCTTTATTTATCACAAGTCTTTCTTTTGCAGTAATTCTGATTTTTAATGCTGCCATCAAACTCTGTTCTCCCTCAGCTGTTTCTCTTTCAGTGAAAATGAGTATAATAACAGCAAATCTGTACATGTTAGGAAGCATGAAAACAGCAAATCACAAGATGTTACGCAGAAGAGAGTAGACGTCCTGGGGTTTGGAGAATCCCTATCAAGGAGCACGGTGCAGCAGCGTTTCCCCTCTGTGCTTCACACAGTGCATTAACGCATGGGCAAAGACAGACAGACAGCTTTTTGCAATGGATCTGACATGTGGCCACTGAAGCCGTAGGGTAGAGGCAGCCAGGCATTAAAATTTAACTGGGCAAAGCAACAAAAAGGGTACCTTAATAATTTTGTGACAGCCACTATGCAACTCAATTGTGTGCAGTACTGGGTGATTGGCCTTGGTGGCCCAGACAGTCTCTTCAACGCTGTGTTGCTACTTCCTAATTGTTAGGCTGCCTCATGACAGGTAAATATCACTTGGTTTTGGCGTTTTAGCCGATTTTCATAACTCTAATTCTACTGGGAATGATTTTCCCCCTCTCCCCCCCAGTTCATATGTTAATATAAAGACAGAAGAAGTCATCAGAATTAATGATGCCCAAGATGAGAAAAGCAAACATGCTGGGGTTTTTACTCTCCTTTTTGTTTATTTACTCTCATATTCTGTTTATTATTTACTTCATATTATTTTTCATTCTTCCAAGGATGGTTGTAGTGGTGTTTATACGAGGCATATCATTAAAAGGTATAAAAGCTCTAGTTTATGAAAGATAATGATATTTTAGGTAAACGAAAATGTGTAACCTAATATTATATCTTCTTCTGTTTTTTGGAAGATCTTCTGGAATGGAGTGAAAAACACTTCTCATTAAAATAAGCTGTAAGAGAGAAATATTAGTAGTTAGAGATGTTACTGAACTATTTGATTTATCAGAGACTATGTCAACCAGAAAATTCCAAAAAAAAGGTAAATAAAACTGAATTTGACAAACAACAGTAAAACAGCTATTATTTAAAAGGTCCTAATTTCTAGATGAGGAAAAGGAGGCTGCATAGAAAATGAGGGCAGAGTTCCCAGTTTAGAGTCAGAATTAAAAAACAAAAAAGGTCAAAGATAATAGCAGCAGCAGAGAGTCACCTGACACCTCCTCCAGAGCCTTGTATGCCAGAGACCCTGCTCCAGCTGCGGTCTTATTACTGCAATTGCTCAAAGTGTCTATCAAATCTCCCATGCTTCATACGAGCTACTTGCATAAAAATAAACCATTAGCATTTTAACACCTCAGCAATAAAAAGTTTTGCCTTTGAAACTCCGGTCTTGTTTCATATTTAACATTCAGTATTTTCATTAATCTTAGTTAGTGTGACACTATCTCCTGTGTCCAAGGTTACTGGTGCTGACAGTGATGTATTCAATCAGTCCTAGGGTTAGGTGTAGTTAATGAACTCCGCAAGTCTGTTTTATTACCTGTCCTACTAAAAATTAGTTTGGGGGACAGTTTGAAGTTCATGTTAGCTCTTGCATTCAGCTGTGTCTTTAATGTTAGCTGTCTGTGTACAATGGCCAGCTAAAGAAAGTCAAAAAACAGTTACAAAGCTGAAGATGAGCTTGCTTAGCTGTTGTGTTTGCAGCAAGGGAACATGTGAATCCTTTGCAGGAGATGCTTGTCCACTCAAGCACGTATAACCAGATTATCACTGTCTTTTCTTATCTTCATGCAATCTGTTATGAAATGAACCCAGAGGCTGTATGGCTAGAAGTTTAGATGACCACTTATTGATTAATTTGAATGCGAACAGGAGGGAAACCATTCCTAGAGAAAGACAAAAGGAACACATGGCTTAGTGCTGCTGCTGTTAAGTTAGTTTTGGTAAAAATATAAACTTCCTGTTGGTGGAAAACTATTTAGTTTAAAGGATTGAGAGAAACTGCATCTCAAAGGATGGTAAGAAAAAGACTTAGGAAAAAAGCCTCCTAATTGGGATCACATTGTGCAACAACCTGTGAATACCACCCATAGCTGACAGCACCAGTGAAATCTTCTTTAGATCATGTATGTAGGTCTGCAACAAAAAACATTAGCTGGGGTGGCCCCATACCTTGGTCAAGTATGCAGAGCTAATCAATAGATTATTATACTTGATGTGTACATTGACCAATTTGTGTGTATGTGGCATTATGAAAGTACTTATGAAGGTACTTTTAATGATCATTAATGGGAAATGAACTTCCATTGCTTGTGTTTGGTTTTATATGGTATTGCTTCCCCTGCTGCTTGGGCTTTGATCTCTTGTTTGTGTTTGGTCTGGCATTGCACCACGGCCCCCACCTTTCTGGGGGCTTGGCTGGAATTTAGATGTGACAAAAGAATGTAGTAGGAAGTGTTGTTATCTCTGGCTTACAGATAAGAGGCTGAGGCAGAAATTTAGGGAGGTGTCTAAGGACAACAGAAATTCAGTGACTTCTCCAAGGCCACAATGGAAGCCTGGAACAGAGCTAGGAGTGGAACTGAACACACTTCTGCCTCAGCTGCCAAATTATGGCTTCTTTTTTAATCAGCTGATAAATTTGGAATGTAATCACTAACTCAGCTGCCCAGTGAGTTTTGTTTTAAAAAGAAGTGTGATGGCTGGCCCTGGCCAGCAGCAAAGTACTCACAGGGCTGCTGGGTCACTGCCCGCTCCCAGGGGAATGAGGGGGGCATAGGAAGAGCAATTGTGAGAAAAGTTATGGGTTAAGATAAAGACAGTTTAATAAGTGAATATGGAATATGCATTTGGCCAGTTCAGGTCAGCAGCCTTGGCTGTGTCCCCTCAGCCTCTTGCCCAGCTCCAGCCTACTCACTTGAAGGGGCAGAGTAAAAAAACAGAGGTGGCCTTGGTGCTGTGCAAGCGCTGCTCTGCAATAGCCAAAACACTGGTGCAGTTGTCACACACTGCTTTAGCCACAAACCCAAAACACAACACAATGCAAGCTCAAATGGAGAAAGTTAACTCCATTCCAGCCAGAACCAGTACAAAAAGTTTCAGGTTTTTCAATTTGTTTCATCCTGCATCATCAGCACTAAAGGTCTTGTTATGATAAATTTTTAATTTATTTTTTTTAAGGGAGAAATCCTCTAACTTCTTGTCAGAATAGTCAACAGTGCTGTAGTCAGACCATTCCCATGGGATATGGGAGACTCACATTTACGGCCCCACTTTGAACTTGGCACAGGTACTTACCTGTGTATCCTCTGTGTCCCATTCGCATCCTGTGGACACTGGACTCCTGTTACCCCAATCACCCATCCTGAAAAGAGGAAGCCTTCTAAAAAAACCTTGTTGAAATGAATGTTTCAATGAAAAATTAACATTGTTACAAAAAACAGCTTAATAATTTTATTGAAAAGTTTCTCATCAATACAATTACTCATCTCAGACTCTTATCTACCATAAATCTTGACTCTACCTCATCTCTACTTCTGTGCTGCAGAAGCGAGGCACTATATACAATTTTTTTTATTAAACAGATACTAATTGATCCTAATCTATTTACTTCTATATTGACTGCTGGTACTAGCTTTTCACAGTATACAATCCATACAGGTATGCCATGACAGGATTGAAATAAACAGAAGTTCTACTGTGCTTCCTGGGAATGGGTTTGGGGACTACCGAAACAAATAATTAGTGTATGTAGTTAAAGAGTTAAAATTCATCTGTACTGTATTTAAAGTTGTGGGGTTTCAGCATTACCTGCTTCTCCATTTAGAAACCATATTTCCATTTCTTTATGTGCTGACTGAAATATGAATGTTTAAACTTTCTATGTAAGTTCATTTCATACTGCTAGATCTCTAGGCAAAAAGATGACAGGTTGTTAAGTATGACTCCCTGAATATATGTTAAAGTAGTAAAAAGAGGGAAAAAAAACCCCTTATTTTGGAAAAGCGGAGGCATTAAGTATTAATCAAATGATAGCACTAAATTAGCACAATGGTCTTTAAGGGACTTGAATACTTCATTCTGATGGATGAGCTGCTCATTTAGTACAAATATACTACGAAGACGTAGGAGAACTGTGGTATGCATAATTTTTCTTGTGGAAAACTTTCTTGTTAAGACTAGCTTATTGTGAAAACACAGTAAAATTATAAACTGCTTATATATCTTTCACAAACTTAAATCATTTTCATTAAATGAGTACAACCTTAGTTAAATAGTTCTCCCTCAGGGGTAAGATATAAATAACTTTATGGGCTGAATTTTGTCCCAACTTAAGGTTTAGGCTAAAATTAATATATTATTACTGAAAAATTACAGCCATGAACCAAAAATTTTGACAACAAAAGACTAAACTTACCTCTTTTAGTCTGTTAAGGCTGACTGCTTGCTTGTTTGAAAGGAGTTGTGGGAATGAAAGCACAGAAAACTTGTTCTCAGCCAGTTTGCTTGATATACGTCAACTGAATTGTGGATATGCTAAAATCCTGAAGATACCCTAATATCTTGGATAGGTCTACCCTAATGCACGGTAGACTTAATAAGAATTATTATTCCGATATAGAAGGGGGGCTGCTTTTGAGTAAACGGAGCTGCTGCCAGGCTGCTCCAATGCCTGCCATTTTCACACTTCCCTCAGGCCCAAAGACAAGGATTGGTCTAGACAGAGGTTATATATGACCCTGCTCCTCCTCCCTCTGCTCATCCCTTTCAATTTCTGACAATCTTTCTCAAAGGTGGCACTGAAAAGTACCTGTCTGCAGACAGAGATGAAGAGGACTTGGCCTTGCCTTCCATTTTCTCTGTCTTCCTTCATCTTCCAGATTTCTTATGGGTCCATTTTTAACAGACATTTTCAGGTTTCCCCTTGATTGATTTTCTTTCTCCTTCTCTGCTTTGAGAGAGGAAATAAAGATGTTAGCTCTGAAAGAGGTGAACAAACTGAGCAAATCTTCAGCATGGGACTTTTACCATCGCACAAGGTGAGACTCAGAAGGTGCAGGAGGAACCCTTTAGCTAGATCCTGCTCAGTTCACCCCAACAGGCCTGCTGCAGTGAGCGGTCTCAATTTTTAAGACTAACACTAAGACATTTACAATGGCATGAAAATACATATCAAATAAATTTTAAATTAGCTATTTGATTGGTTTTCTTGTGTTAACTCTTTAAAAACAATACATATTACAGACAAATACAAGTCTGGAAAGATGCTGATTTCCAGAGAATATGCTACAGTTCAAACAGAACAGTCACATAAAAATAATGTAAAAGTAATTACAGCATGTTATTTTTCAGTAAATATGCCTGCATTCTGCGAAGTAGAACAGATTTATATTCAATTTGTTTTGGTAAATGAATTTCTTTTAGATTAATCTTTTTGGATTATGGAAGACTTGTATGAAAATATTATAATATGTAAAATCAGTTGACTTTCACTCAACAGAAGTCCCATCCAGGTATCTATAAAAATATTAGAGTCTAATACTCTAAGCTACTACACCTTAAATGTACAGCCAGTGAGCTAAATGCTATGGTATATTTTCATCCCTGCTGGATGACTCCTGTTGCAGAATTAGCATATTTTGCAGATACCATTTAGGTACTCTTTTTTTTTTTTTTAATGTTTTCCAAATTTCTTTTGTTTAGGTCATTTGAAGAGCCTTCTTATTCCCCCCCAATCTGACTACCTAGAACTAACTTCTCACTTTCCCTCTTTCCTGACCATTAAGCTGCTGTTTCTACATGCTGATTCATCACTACCTGTCCAACATATCAAAATACATTAGCTAGAGTTTCTTCTAAGATTTGCTGAAATTATCGAGTGACTTTCCATTAAATCTGTATTTGCTGAGCTGATGGGCTGCAGATCCATCAGTCTGGAGTCTATATGACTAACATAGCATAAATTGTAGTAACCTGACGCGTAAGCAGACATTTTAAGACAGTTGTTCTTCTGCTGTTAATGAAGGCTTTGAAGTGACAACAAACCTCAAAGCCTGAGCGGTGACTGTTTTATCAGATTCAAACAAGTACAGCTTTTCTTTTGTATTTGAATAATCAGTTGGAGTCATGAGGCTACAGAAATAAGTTGTGCTAAAAATGATTCCTAATTCAAAGGGCACAGAAAGAGCAACAATTTCAGGTATCTTGAGAGTATATACTAAATGAATCTATGCAATACCGTTCTGCAATTATTTCCAGCTCATCTGTTGATACGAATTTGCAGCAAAGAATTAAAACAGTTCATTGAGGTCTAGGAATAAGAAGCAGCATCTAATTAATTACAGGAGACATTCTGATGAGTCCACCTGACGCTGCTGGTCTGGATGATGGCCATGGTCCTACTCTTGCAATGTGATTACAGGACATGTCTGACTGCAGGATTCAGGCTCATGTAAGTAAGATTTACAGAACTAAAAAAGTATATGTTTAACACATACATTTTTAGTAACAACTGGATGAGAAATGGTTGGATTTAGAAGGATCCAAAACCTGTTCTCCTCATGATGTTACTCATCTAGTCATTTCTTTCCTGTCCCTTTCCTGCTCTTAATTCTCCTACAAGTGGCAACAGGAGAAGACAAAGCAGCATAAGCCTTGCTACCTTCATCTTTTGGGAGGTTTCATGCAGTGTGAAGCTGGCTCTATTTTCAAGCAACAGGACAGGTTTCATTTTCAACTTCAAGAGAAATGTCCAGAAGTACATAATGCTGGTAGTGTTTAATGCTGAGAAAGGAAAAATGAGCCTTCAATGTGTAAAAAGTAGCTAAAAAAGGAACTTTTTCTCTGCAACAACTTTTGTGTAGGAAAAGAAACAATGGGCTTTAATTACAGTCAAGATGGTTTAGGTTTGATGTTAGGGAAAAATTTGCTATCTTAACAGAGAAATGAATTAAACTATTTCAGGATAGATTCTTCTTTTTTTCTTTTTTTTTTTTATAGTAATCTTTCAATCCCCTTTTTTCTGCAAATTCCATTGTGATTAAAACTTCTATGTCTGATGCGAACCATTTTTACATTTTTCCACTTGCAGGGAGTTGAATATAAACAGGCAGTTTCTGAAGCAAAATGTTTCCAAATGGAAAACTGAAATGGAACACATTAAAAATGGTTCGAAATTTTTTGGTTGAAATTTCCATCTATATGAGCTCACAAATATTTTTGTTGTAAAAAAAAGAAAAGACAAACCATTTTATGAGTTTAAATTGTTTCCAACATTTCAGTAATCAGTAGAGAATTACACAAATAAGTAATTTTCTTATTTTTGTTGTGGTTTTGTGTGTTAAAAAAATGAAAACAGCAAAGCTAAATTAGTCTGTTGAAACTGCACTTGTTCATGCTCAAGACATTTCACATAACGTATTAAACACAAATGCATTTTAATTTGAACAATTTTTTGTGGGCCTGATGTTATCCATATTTATAATATTGATAGAAGTATTTATAATGAGTCTCATCACATTCCTTAGTCTTTTAATTGTGAAATACTTACTAGTAGTGACATTTAAAATAACATTATCAGTATTAGAATTAATACTGAAATTAATGGAGTAGTTGAAACTTTAAGAACATCTTTGTTCTACAATGACATTGTGTAGTGCACTTTATTATAATTTTAATAGAAAACTATTTCATTATTATGGGTCTGCCATCATCTGAACTCTCATAAAAGTGCTCTGAACAGGAAAGCTGTGTGTGGTTGAGGTGTAAATCTTTTTATCCTAACTTGATGCTGTAATTCTTATTATCAATCTGATAAAAAATGTGCCTGGAAACATTTTGGAGGCTTACAGACAAGGGAGAGCCAAAAATGTCCTATATATCTAGTTTACATGTCACCAAAACATTGTCAAACCTTTTTATTTGTAGAAATTTTCTTACATTTTAACATCCATGTATTAAAACCAGGAGGTTCCTTTGCTTTGTAACAGAAATGAGAGCAGCGTAATCATTTGTGGTTTTCTTCCTATGTCAGTCTTGATTTAACTTCACATATAAATCATATTTTAATCCTTTTAATGAACACGCCCATTCTATTTGCATTCAACTTTTAATCAGAGAACATTCCAACTATTATTGGAATAAAAACTCAAGAATATATTGACAACTTTGAAAGGAATTGTGTGTTTTCCCCCATGAAGGCCTGCTCTTTATGCTGCAGATTTTCTCTTTGATGAATGATGCTACAGGGACAGTTTTGTTTTAACATAACATATTGGCTGTTAAAATAAATCTAAAAGAACACAGAGGTCACACTGAGCTGGTCCCAAATGTCCCTATAGATATATGTACAGACAGGTGGTTAGCACAGCCTCCTGTCCAAAACAAGATCTGGAGGGATTTCTTCTTATTCCTGACAGGTGGTCAGCTCTTCCCAGAGATCTCTGAATATGGCTGTTTAAAATATTTACATGATTTTTAAGATGGAAGTATGGGTTCTTTGGTGCAAAGCCACTGTCCACCTTTTGAAGATGGTTTACTTGGGACTTTGGAATTAATTTCCTTTTCATGAAAAAATTAATACAAAGCGCTGAGGACAGAACTTGGGTTATCTAGGGCAAAAGCAGCAGAATACAATGGCATTGCATTACACTGTATTTCTACCTTTTTCCTGGAGACATCTGGGGCACTGCTGAGTTGATCCCTGTACAACTGACTCACTGACTGAAAGTTTCTGCAAAGTTGCTGCTGTTTGAGAGTGCTGTGTGATGGGGGTATCTATCCATTGCGAACAGAACACAGATGAGACCTCTCTTCTGCAGCAGCATTGATGCAGGGACAGTGAATCCCTCCATTTCAGCTGCATTTCTCTGGCAGTGCCACAGGCACTTTGCTGCTGGCTGAGGCTGTAATCACACCTTGCTGTAATCACACCTTGCTGTAATCAGACCTTCACGCAGCCTTGCATGGACACTGTAGCAGGTTCCTCATGCTTCAGCTGCTTTCTTCATCAGAAATGGGGTCTGCAGGAGCAGACCAAGGCCTCCCATGTTGGTTAATTCTGTCGGAATGCAGCTGATACTGTTGCTATGACACAGATCACTTGCCTTCGGGCTCTAGTCAGTTTGCTCATATTATTGGCCCCAAAAGGAAATAACACCCACAGCTTTAACTTCTTTTCTCCATGAAGTGACTTACAACAATTGATAGAAGTCCAGAATCTTGTTCCCCTAGAAGAGCCCAGCCCCTTCCAGTGTTCAAGGCCAGGCTGGATGGGGTTTTGAGCAACCTGGTCTAATGGGAGGTGTCCCTGCCCATTGCAGGGTGGGTGAAACTTGATGATCTTTAAGGTGCCTTCCAACCCAAACCATTCTATGAGTCATAAAAATGTCTAGCAATAAAGTACAAAGAATATATTCATGTAGGATTAATATCTTTTCATATCAGAGTTCCCATAATGTAGTACACCTGTAGTAGACCTGTGGGTAATAATAGCAAGGCTCATTTTGTTGTGTTGCTGAAAATTATCTCTGTATATTTCCACCAAGATTATTGCAGAGATGAAGAAAGTAGGTACAAAAATATCTAGGCTCAATTTTCAACACGAGAGAGAGACTGAAAATATGTTCCTTCAGAGGCATGTGTGGATACACCACAGCCTTTGCATCTTTAGATCTTGTGTTCTGGTAGAGAAATGTCTTTTCAAGCCTGTTCTAAAACCACTAAAACTTAAAGCTGGTTTGGAAAGAGATTTTGCCCCTTTGGCTTCTGCACAATAATGGTTCAGTGTCTTTGTAAATATGGAGGCTCTGTTAAGCTAAGTGAAGCAGACCAAGTCTGCTTTCCCCAAAAAGTAGATTTCTGAGAAACATCTCTGACTCTTTTTAATCAAAGGAAATTTTGAAGTGAATTTCAGCACGCGGCTGCAGCAAACATATGGACCAGCAGGTGATTAATATGTGCATACAGAAATTCCCAAGAAATCTCTATTGCTTTGATAGACAACAATGACTCCCAGTGAGCACAAAGTTCTAATCTGTGCTAACATAATTTTTTTTTAAAAAGTCAAATTGCATGAATAAAGTTTGTTAGACCTAGAAATCTGCAGCTGTTGATGTGTACAGCCTTAGTTTTAACCTTATTGATTTCAGGCTGGAGCAGTTTAGCTTTTGCTTGAAAGGAAAAGTACCACAGATGGATGCTGTTGATGACCAAGATGCACATGTCTAAATCATTTCTGTTGACGTTTGATTTTTTCCAAAGGTGTAAATCCCACTTAAATTGTTTTCTAGTGTGCTGGTTTGACCCCAGCCAGCAGCTAGGCCCACGCAGCCCCTAGAGCAGTTCTCCCCCTTCCCTCCAAGAAGGGCAGGTAGAAGTGGGAGAAAAGGAGGGGAAAGGGAAGGAAAAAAACCACCCCTCGTGGGTTGAGCGAAAGACAGTTTAATGAAACAATAGCAAAAAAGGAAAATAACAATAATAATAACAACAGTAAAAGAATATACAAGATAAAGTAATATAACACAAGTCACTCTTACCACCCTGTGAATTGGTTGCCCCAGCCTGTTCCAAGCAGTGATTGCAAATTCCCACCCCACCCCCTGGCCAACCCCCGTTTATATACTGTGTGACATCTATGGTACAGAATATTCTGTTGCACATTCCATTGTTCTTTCTATGCTCCTTCTCAGCTTCTCCAGCCATGCATGGAAGTAAAGCAAATCAAGAAATTAATTCACTTCTTCCCAAGGGCAGGCAGGTGTTCAACCACCTCCAGGAAAGCAGAGCTCTACCATGTGTAATGGTTAATTGGGAAGACAAATGCCATAACTTAAATCGTGTGTCCCCTCCACTTCTTCTCTTCCCAGGTTATATACTGAGCATCATAAGGTCTGGAATATCCCTTTGGTTGGTTAGGGTCAGCTGTCCCACCTCTGCTCCCTCCCAGCTTCTTGTGCTCTCACAGCCTACTGTGAGAGCTCCTCTCACCCCCCCCAGTGGTGGGGCGGTGTGAGGAGCAGAAAAGGCCTTGACCTTCATCACTGTTTCGCATCCCAAATTCAAAACACAGCACTACACCAGCTGCCAGCAAGGAAGTTAACTCCATCCCAGCTGAAACCATGACAACTATTAAAATTAATCTGGACACAAATGGTTGAGTACATCTTTTCAACTTCTGTGATAGAAGGTAGTATTAATGTAGAATGTCCTCTGTGTATAACTACCCCAATACCCCAAATAATAGCAGAGCAAATAGAGGAGAGACAAAGTTAACTGAGAATGAGTGATTATTATAAAAAAATACTTTAGAAAATTACACCAGAACTCTCTTACAGTTAACTAGCCGATATTATATATTTAACCCATTGTTTAAAATAACTACAATACAATATAAAATATTAAAGGAAAGTTTCCATTTAAGAAAATGAACCTGTAAATGAAATGCAAATCAGGCTGATAGTAATAGATTATTACTGGATCACTACTGTGTGATTAGATTTCAAACTTGTTATTATTTGTCATTTGTATGTCTCAAATAAAATGCAAGAAGTCTAAAGAAAAATAGTACGTTTTTAATAATGTCCCTGTTTGACACCCCCTATATCATGTATCCCCAATATATTGTCAATATTGATCAAGGGGCTCTTTCAACGCTTGCCCATTGGCTTATCAAATGAATTTGGCATTTTGAGGTCTCATTGTAAGCTACGTATTAACAGTACAAAGAAGGAGCCGCACATACTGCAGAGCCTTGGAAAACATAAAACAATGCTCTTAGCTTTTATCTTTGGATGAAATAGGCTCCTTGATAGCAGATGACAGAGCAGGGAGCAGGGCTCATCGTTCCCCATAATGAACCTGCATTCTCCAGATGTGCCCTGCTGTTGGGAGCATCTGATTGCCTGAGATTTCCAAGCCCAGCAATCAGACTCCAGGAGGACAGTCTGCTTACAAAGCAGGCAGTTTGAAAAACTGTGGCAATGATAAAAATAAGTAAATCACGCATACAACCCTACATCATATATGTATATTGGATATATGTTATCTGATCCAGATAATGGTGCTTAAAATTTTCCTTTATTACACTTGTCTTTCCTTCAACACTGACTGTGTGGTTTTTAAAAAAAAGTCAAGTTTCTAAAATGTCATTAACTAGGATGGAAATACATTAAAATAATTCAAATCAAAATACTTTATGCCCACTAATCTCTTCAAAGAAACCACACTTACCTGGGTAACTCAGTAGGAGACCAGTTTTCCTGTATTAAAGCTGCTTTTCCCAACTAATGTGTGATGGGAGAGCAGATTTCTTTACCAAGCCACTCTCTCTCTAAAAGATTTAATTAAATTTTTATGTCTGAATTTATAAACCATTAAATTATATTGAAAATCCTTGCACATAAAACTGTTCCTTGTAATTGTAAAACATTGCAGCTGTAAAATATTTATTATTAGATATTATTAATTTTTTTGTAAACTGCAATTTCTCTGATTGTTTCAGGAGCACTTAACATCCTTACTTTGCTCTTAAAGATTCATTAAAGAGTCTTTAAAAAAATAATCAATTTTTTTTGGAGTGCAATAAATGAGATAGAAAATTTGTCTTCATCACTGATCACAGGATGGCAAGCCTAGATTTAAAAAATTTTCTTCTGCAATCGCAGACCACAAGATGGCAATCTTGTACTGAATGTGCTGCCACAAATTGTTCTGATTACAGCCTTCCTGTTGCTTTTTCCAACTTTGGAGCAGGTTTGAAGCGTTGAGTGCTGTGCCCATGGCTGGGGCTGTGCTGCAAGCAACCCGAGGCACTTTCAGACGGGGCCCAGTACCCTCATAATTGGCAGCTCAAGCAATGCAAAAACATCTCCATTTGCTCTAACCAGTTTCCAGTGACACTCTGATTCAAGCAGCCAGTTTTGAAATAAACTGAAAATATGGAGGCTGGTTAGTAGTATGAATACTCTTTAATGGCTTCTGTACATTTAATGTAAACAAAAGCTTCAAGCAAAACCATATACTGTATGTTAACAGCTGGATGTAAATGTTTCGCTGTCCCTACCACAGCATTAAATCACTGATAATCTTTTTAAAAACATATATCTTCTCAGCAAGTTATAAATTTGGAAGTACTGTTGCTTCTTTTTACACGTGGTCTTTCTCTCTTTGGAAAGCTTAGGAGAGACCCATGTGGTCAGAGGTTTCTTGCAGACTTCCATCATGTACGTGTCCACTTGTTCAGCTGTGCTTCAAGACCAGGCTGGACGGGGCTTTGAGCAACCTGGTCCCTGCAGGGGGATTGGAACTAGATGATCTAAGGTCCCTTCCAACCCAAACCATTCTATGATTCTATAATTGATTCTCCAAGGATGTAAGGGAAGAAAGCCTTGACAAGTCACTGCCCTGGTGGCAGGCAGCCCTTATTCTGGTCTTGCGGATATAGCTGAAGAGTGGGCAGAAGCACTACTTCAGATACATGACAGGCTTCACAAACAAGAAGTATAGGAATTTTTATAATGCAGATTGCTGCATCACTCAAACAACTCTGCACTGGGTGCAGCTCTGCAGCTTGAACAACAGCACGGTTGTCCACAGCTGTTAGGTACCTACCACTTTTAAGAATGAGGACATATGGATTAAAGTGTCTAAATCCCTCCAAAGCTTCACTTAGGATGAACTTTTCGACTAGCCAGGATTGTAAGAACCTGCAGTAGAGCTCTGCTGACTTAATGTGAGACCATCAGTATTAGCAAGGCACCACAGCTGTAGCTTCTCAGCTTTGTGAACTAGCGTGGCTCCATTGAATTCAGCATAATCACCGTGGTGTGCACCCTGGAGTGAGTTGCTTTATGCCAATTTTAAGATTAGGCTATTTAACACGGTATAGTTGGCGGTGTAGTCCTAGGGGATAGTTCAGCCTTCCTCTGAATGATTTCACAAACACGCAGAAAGAAGCCCTGAGAAGGTGTTTGGAGGAGGCCGTGCAGATTATGAGTGCCACAGCTATGTATTGGCCCAGGACTTCTGGTTGTCTAGTTGTTTCCTCTAGCTTAAAATAAGATTTCAAAACCTGTACAACAAGAAACCCTCATTTGTTAGCCTTAGTGAAAAAAAAAGAATTAATTTTTAATTTATTTGCATTCTTTCATGAGCAAGCTGTACCTACTCAATACTGTTCAGGGCATCTCAGCTTGCTATGGCTTGAATTTGAGATATGGAAATTGCAAAATCCCAGAATTAAGTATGAAAAGGATATTAGCTGGGAGAAAGCCAACAAAAATAAGATGAACAATTTTCTCTTTTCTGGAGTTGGATTTTATTTCTGTTTTCTGAGTTAGACAGTTCTCATTCTGAGATGGACAGTTTCTGAATGTTTCTCGGGATCAAAATGTGGTGCTACTACCTTTCTTTAAAGCATAAAGTATACGGAGACCATTGTGACTTCTTTCTCACCAGCCTTAGTTAAAAGAAAAATGATTGGTGGTGACCAAAATGAAGAAACCCAGCTTGCTCATCCATGTCTTTCAGAAAAAGCGACAAAAGATGAGGTAGCCCCAGAAAACTGTATTCCCTGAGGCTTTCCTCTGACCCTGTGCTCGTCCTCTGTGCAAATGGACAAAAGCTCATCTGGGCAGCTTTAGTCTTTGTCCAGAAAATAGCAGTGTAGGCAGCCTGGGAGGAGGCGATGCTGTCATGTAGCTAGCATGTAGGAAATTGCCATCAGCCTCACCCCCTCTGATGTTATTGCTTTCCTGTTTTCTCCTCCTTTCAAGTTTTTGATCTACATTAGCCTTACTCGGAGGTACAAGACTGTATTTCCTTAAGCTCTACCACTTTTTGGTATCACGTTTCTAATTTCTCTAGATGCCTTTGTTTTATTTCTCAAACTTCCTTCTATTAGCACCATGTTTTACTCCTACTTTGCAGATCTGATTGGGAAATTTTAAACAAAACTGGATCTTCAGTATTTTTGGCCACAAATCAAAACCTTGATATTTATCATTGATGTGTATTTATGGCTATTCAGATAGTTTCCACTTTGTATGATTGTCTTTATTACTATTCCAATTGAAATTCATTTTGGAGACATTAAGGTTTTATGAAACATTACACAAAGTGTTTTAATAAATCTATCTCACCTCTATTCATCACCTGCAATATTTTTTTGATTATGCATGTATAAGAAAAATTGTATTTTTCACATTTCAGGTAGTATTTCTGGGAAAAAAAAGGAGCTTACCAGAATGCAATATTACTGAATTATAGTGTGTTTCACTGACAGAGTTGATTGTGAAATGAATTTAGAATAGTCTACAATAATTCTCCCTTAGTATCTCCTGCTTATTAAAGAAAGGTTTGATTCAGAAACAGTGGTAAGAAGGTTAGACCTGATCCTCATAACTGCGCACAAAGCTCCTAAAAAAGGTAATCTAAACACTAAGAAAACCTACCCGTGTAATTTCTTATTTTATCTCTATTGCCAGCAAAACCACAGCACACCTTACAGTGTAGAAAGGAGACAGAAAAATTAATGGTCTTGTCTAAGTCTTGTTATGTAACGAGGAGCTCTTCAGCAGCTTTTAATAAGAGAGAGATCAGGTCTTGAGAATGTAAAAAATCAACAGTTATTTGTGTTAATTGCTTTTATTCTTAAAATGTCCCAACAGGAGCTCTTTTTTGTTAGTCCAGACTGCCTGAAGAAACATTATAGTATGTATACATGAGCTGAGTTTCTTCTCTTCTTTTACATTTCTGATAACCTTGTGTACACTGCTAGTCTGTACTTCTGCATGTAAAGCTGTATAAATTGCAGAATAGTTAAAGGAAGTATACGTCTCTGCAGTAAACACATGATCAATATTATCTTTTTATTTATTACACACACTAAGAAGCATAAGATAAAAATTAAAATACAAATGCATTAAGAGACAAATCAGAGGGCATAAACTTCCTGACTGTTTGGATTTGTAGGTTTTCACAAAAAAAACCCCCTTATTATATAGAATATTATGATTTTTAAAAAAAAGAGTGGATGGAGCAGCTCCTTTTCATATCCATGGCTGAGTCAGGATCTGATGACAGGATCTCATCAAAGAGGGAGGGTAGAAGCTGCCACTCCTTTTACTCCCAAGCAGAGCTCCTGGGCCATGGGCTCCTTCCACACCAGAGGCCATCAGATGGCAGGTGTTTGCTCATGCCAATGTTTTCCCAAGAGGGCAGGTGCTCCTCCGTCTTGAGAAGTGACTATGGTTGGTTGGTCATGCAGCCCCTCTCCCATCTCATACATCAGAATTTTATCGACCTCCTGTCACTGGCGTTGCTATTCTTTCAAGACAGGGCTTGGGCTCATTAGTGGGGCAGCTTGTTCAGCTCCTGACCCAGCTGTGGCTGCTTTTGGAGGAAGTTATGAATTGTTGACATGGTAGGTCTCATGAATGTTTATTTCTTGTTAAAAATAGAGGCCATTGATACACTTTCCAATTAAAAGCTGTTTTTTTTCCCCTGTCAGAAACGCTTCTTGCCAACTGCCAGTATCATGCTTAGTTAAATAATCTGTGAGGATCCATTACATTATTTACACTGGAATAAATTGTATTACTTTCATACAAATTTGGCTAATCAGCTGTTGCTATGATTTTGCACCGGGTTACATAGCCTGGAGAACTGCATGCAGGTTTGGAGCTAGGGTTTCTGTTTCCAAATCAGAGCCTGTCACTACGATCACCCTGGAAGGACAAGGACTGATTAGTTTTCTCTGAGGCATCAGCTCATTACATGATGACACAGTCTAATAGGTAGATGAATACGGTCTGAACTTTTACTTGGGGCCTTTGGGAACCTTAATGCTCCCTGCTGCCTCTGAACCCTAACACTTGGCTCATTTTCCAAAGCAGCTCACCCCAATGCAGCCAAATCCCTGCTTCACTTTCTGCATTTGTGAAATGGGACTAACAGCTGCGTTGCCAGTCTCAAAAGATGAAATATGATGAACAGTATTCCAGAATAGTACCAGTTTGTTTTCAATATTCAGAGTTTTTGTGGTTTCTTTTTGTGTGTTTTCTTTTCTTTTTCTTAATTTACTGTGTAGAGTTTTTGTGCCATTAAACTATTAGACACGTATTTTTTTGCTTTTTGTTGTAGCTCCAAAGGCTAGAACCTTCCCTGAAAATAAGAAATCAAGACCGGATATTTTCATATATTCACAGTACTGTATTAGTAAGGTGCTCAAAAAAGTCTAGCAATTATCAGAAGAAAATAGCCTTCAAAGGTATCTGAGAAATAGCCTGGAAGAATGAATTTAATTATTATTTATAGAGAAATTATCAAGGTGCCAGTCATGATAATTTTAGTTTGGATCCCAGAGAATCTAAAGTGTACTATTTACATGTAATATGAATATATTTACTTACTTTAGTGTTTCTAGTATTTCAGGCAGCCTAGAATCAACTGAAAAAAATTTCTCCTAAGGGGTACAGAGTCTGCTCTGGCAAAAGACATTCAACTGGTTTCAATAACACAATTCTGTTGGCTTCAGCAGAGTCTTTAGATTGCTTCTGGCTTGGGATCAGGACCAAAATGAAGAGGACTCGTCCCAGATTAATCTGCTTTTTCAGATATTCTATTTCTGAGATCTTAGCTTTCCCCAGTGAAGGTCAGGGCAGTAGGAGGTAAAACACTGGCATAATTAATATTCCCCACATCTGTCTGGAGCTGAATGCCTAGTGCAGAAAGCCAGCTGACCAGAGGGCATTGTTAAAGAAGGTGATGCATTCGTATCGCTAAAAACACAAAGACACTAGTGAGCAAACTTTTTAGTTGTAAAGAATAAGGTCCAGCTCTCAGTCTGGCATATCAAATTGTTATAGTTGCACCTTATTCAAAGATAGAGGGAAACTGGCTTGAAGCATATTTTTTTCAGTCACAATGCCTTGTTTCAACACTAAAAAACCCGCAAAATGCAATATGAGTTTGTTTAGTAAAATAATTAAAATTTGTGATTTTTTGTCTATAGAAAATCTTTAGCATGGGAGGATTTTCAGCATTAAGAGGGACTACTGTTATGAGTCCCACAGGAATGGTAGGAAAATGACCTGCAAGAATTATGTTCAGAATCTAAATTCATATGGCTTATGGGTAAATAAAGAAACAGGTTGCATGGGACAGGGAATAAGTTTGCATACCATTTCTATGATTCAATAGCATAGGCAATGTTCTGCAGTGGCCTTGGAAATGCTAAGACACCACAGTGCAGAGAAAGTCTCATTCTGTTTTTTTCTGATGAAAGCTGCCTTTATTTCAGCCCATGTACACACTGAGAACTCTACTGCCTCTGAACAACTAATGATGTGTTGCGAAACAACAGTCATCTCTCTTAGATGCTTCAGATGAACTTCTTTCAGTGAAGCTTTTGATGAAAAATAAAAGAATTACCCTAAATTTTTCATTTAATGAAGAAAATGTTAAATATTTTAAGCAGAATATAAAATACTATAAACAGACACAAAATTTGAAGATGAACTTATTCAATATTAACTTTTCTATTTTATTTTTTCCTCTGTTTCTATTTCATAGGCCAACCAGTTTATCACCTTGATCAAAATGTCAGAATTTCTGCAGAATGTAGAGTTTCCAGTTCATGTGAGTATCAGTTATTTTGCATTTTAAGATCTCAGGTAAAGGGAAATTTGACCTAGGAAGTCTGGAGAAGAGCTAAATTGTAGCTCATTTGCTGGGAGCTTCTCTTCTTCCTTGTCTGATTGGGGGAAAGTTTAAGTCTGCTACACAGAATGCAGCATTTTTGCAGGAAAGAATATTTACTAAAAAGTAATATTTTTCCAGCTAAGGTCAGTGCATAAAACATATTAATAATATTTTGATTTGTTCTTTTCCCAGAATCTCAAAGCATACGTCATTATGTTTTGAGAACAGGAACAAAGATGGTCTCTGGTGTAAGACAGCGCTTTTGCACACTGGAGGTTGGTGTCAGCAGCCTATTATGGGTTTCCTAAAGAATAATGACTTGTGTTACCATTAGACTGAGAGAGGGTAGGACCAGGGCTTATGGCGCTCCATCACTGACAAACCTCAGGCCTCAAATGTCCTCAGTGAGAGCCCTCACTCCTCCATACCCTCCTGCATTACCAGAATGAAAAGATAAAAGAAAGAGCCTTAGACGGAACTCATTTAAGTCAGGAAGATGGACAGAAGCTTGCTCACCTCCCTGAAATCTTCGGGCACGAAGTAGCATGTAATTGTAAATTATAGAAGGACTCAAGGTACCAATAAACATAAGTTGTGACTATAGTGAGCAAATAGTATTTAAATAAATACCTGGAAAACCAAAATGTGTATAAAGAATGTTGCTCTGAGATCCTGTTTCTTCACATTCCAGTTGCTTGAGAGGTGTTTTCCTGCTGCTGGAGGCGTCTTCCCCATTTTGAGTTCACTTTAGAGCAAAAAAAAATGAACAAGGATACTGTTAAATAATGCATCATGGAAATTCAGTAAATTGTTTAGCGGTTGACTCAAGCTGTAAGAAAATCACTATTTTTTTAATGGTTGGGCATATATTAATAACTTTGGTCATGTTATGAGTCATTTTGAAATGTAAAGCACCAGAGCTAATTTAAGGAAATACTTAGTGTTGTAATTGTATATCCTCTTTATAATGATACTGTTAACCTGAGATTTCAGCCCCAAAGCTTACCAGACCTATTTATATGTTTACTTACCCCAAGGTACTAGCTGTGAAAATCCTTGAAAAAGCACCATCATTAGCAACCAATTAAAGAGAAAACTTATGCTAATAAAGCCGGGAGTTGCTTTATAATACTAGGAAAAGGAAAAATAGTTAATGACTGTGTTTCTGGAAACCTTTTGATGTTTGTGATAATTAGTTCAGTCCAGCTACTAAATTAAGGGCAGTTTAAGTATTATACAGACATTTGAAGGTTGCTGTGTTCAGTGAAGACCTTTTGCAATCCTCTGGCAGTGAATGCCATCTTATCCAACACTCAGATTTAGTTAAAGAATTTCAGCAGTGGAAAACCTACTCAAGGATTCTATTTGGGTTTTTTGGATGCTTTTTGTAAATCTTAGATGAGGAAAATAAACTAAAATATTTGAAGTGGCAGCTGCATAGCTGCAAAGAGTTATAGTTCCTACATTCAAGATCATTGTCATCATCAGTGCATTCCACTGAAGAATCTAGAGTGTATCATTCTTGAATACATTCAGTAACAAGGAGTTTATGACTTATTGCAAATACAATACATTTCTGAAGCATTCTAGTACTGAGCTAAATGACTTCATGTGTCTGATGCTAGTTTCAGAGGGCAAGCAAATATACATTTTTGAATACTCTAGGTTAGCTTTTGACCTTTTCTCAGAGCAGTTCAAAGGGACAAAATTCACTGATATATAAGTTCCTAAGAGTTTCCTATGGTGGAGATGATGTGGTGGAGTACAAAGAAACCGTATCAAGAGGGTAAAGTAGTTTCCAGTCCCTGGCTGGCCCTACAATCCAGAGGATGGTTTGGTACAAAGTGGTGCAAGGGTAAAGTTGCTTTAGCGGTAAAGTTGCTTTACGTTTTATTAACTTCTTCATGTCCCTGTGGCTGCCATTGGTCAAGGAGGCTTGCAGAGATCTCAAGCCATCTTTGTCCCACCTTTTTCAGTGAAGATCAGGGCAACTTTGATGATCCATTGTACACCTAACTCACCTTTCCACCTGATACACCTATGCACAAGAGATGTAAATATAAATGATGAGACTTTAAAAAAAAATATGTAAAAATTATTTTTGTTAGAAATGAGGATTTTCTTCTGGGTGGGTAAGTAGGAATTTCAATTGCTCTCCCCCCTCTGTATGGATTCCCAGCACACTCAGCAGGTCTTTTGTATTTTGTCTCTCCTCTCCTCTCCTCTCCTCTCCTCTCCTCGTGTTCAGAAACATTTACTGAAGTCAGAGTTGTTGAAGAATGCCTTGATATGCACAGACCCACTACAGATAAAATTTTAACCTCTGTAGATCAGATTCCTCTGGGATCTACACAGTACAGTCCCTAAAATATTGTTAAAAGCATATACAACTGTATATCCTTAGTCAAAATATAACGTGGTGTAAATGCCATCAATACTGTAAGGCATTTGGATATTACAATGAGGAGAGCTGCAAGAATTTTTGTTGTACATTTGTCAGAATAAACCATGGCGTATTTTTGATCTGAGAAAAAGGACTGAGCTAAAACATCCTGCTGACCTTGTAGCAAGCTAAACAAATCAAAGGGATGAAAATGTGAAAAATGCAACATTTCAAGTAATAAGTATATCTCTCTGTGGTCATGGACAAAATGACAAAAACATCTGAAGATGCTTAAATAAATGTCAAGAAAATTCCTCTCAGCTGTGTTTGTGCATAACCCTGAACTAAGGCGGCTGCTGCTCACAGTCTGCAGCCATAGCTGGCGTAAATCACATCATCTGAGAGACCCTACAGAAATTTCTGGCTGACAACAAGCTGTAATCACCTGCTAAGGTTGCTCTGCCACACTCTGAAGTTAAGATCTGGGGCAACTCATTTGACCTGTCTGTGCCTTTGTTTTCAAATCTAGACATTAGCAAATAGCACATTCCTCCACCACAAGGCTCGTGTGATGAAAACAATTGTGCTGGGTGTCCCTGCTCAGGCACCGGCAGTGGGGGCTATGGGGCAGCCTCTGTGAGGAGAAACAAGGGTGGCCCCATGCTGGACACAGCCAGTTCCAAGCCATTTCCAGATGGTTCCAGCCAGCTCCGCCCAATCCACCCCAGGGCATGGCTGAGCCCCTCAGCCAAGATGGCAACACCTCTAGGAAAACATATTTAGGAAAGGGTGAAACACTGCATGGCAGTGAGGAGTGAGGGGAAAAGTGTGAGAAACAGGCCTGTGACACCAAGGTCAGTGAAGAAGGAGGGGAGGAGGAGGTGCTACAGGTGTAGCAGGTTTATCCTGAATGATCGTAAGCCATGGAAGGACCCACGTTGATGCAGGTTTATCCTGAAGGACTGTAAGCTACAGAAGAACCCACACTGGAAGAGGGGAGAAGTGTGAGGAGGAAGGAGCAGCAGAGAGGAGCTTTTATGGACTGACCACAACACTCCATTCTCCATACCCTTGCGCCTCTCAACGGCTGGGGATGGGTAGAAGAGTTGGCGATGAAGAAGTGAAATTAAGCCTGGGAAAAAGTGTTTAGAGGTGGTGGGAAGGTGTTGTTTTAATTTGCCTTTGTTTCTCACTATCCAAATCTATTTTGATTGGCAGTAAACGCAATGAATTTTCCCCAAGGTGAGTCTGTTTTGCCATTATGATAACTGGTAAGGGATCTCCCTGTCTTTATCTTGACCCGTGAGCTTTTTAATCTTACTTTCTCCCTGTCTTGTTGATGAAGGAGATTGAGAGAGCAGCTGGATGGATGCTGGCAGCCCACCAAGGTCAATCCACCACAACAGTGCAGTAGAGGTTGCAAAGTGCTCCAATCTCAGGAATGGTGGATTCACACCATACATACACTAATATCAGGGCTGCATGTTGTCTACCACATGCAGGAAAATTTCTGTGATTGTTCTTCTTTTATGTGAATAAGGAGACAGCTGTTATGTGAGTCAGTACTGAATTAGGGCTATTCAGCTGTGCTGTGGGATGGTGCTGTGTTGACATAGCATATATACTATGCTTGGAGAGGCACTACACGATAGCCTGGGAGGCAGTCCTGTGTTTGATGTGCTAGATTAGCTTCCTGACATAGAAGGATGTTGCAAATAATACAGCCTCCCCTGGATGGGGCTGATGAGTCTCAAGGCTGAGGCACAGAAGTCTGAATGTTATCCAGAAAGGGATCAGTCTCTTGCACCAAAATTTTACAACTAAACCTCAAGGACAGATAACCAGACCGACTGAACACAAATGTAAAGTGGAGACCAACTATGAGAACTAGATTTCCTTTTCATGATAAGACAGTACTTAGCCCAAGCAACAGTACAGCACAAGACAATAATCAATTCTTGAAGAATTTCTGTGGTGTTTGTTGCATCCTGCATATACAACTCAGAAGTGATTCCACCTGTGCTGGTGATTAGTTGTTTTTGCTGCCGAAGATTCCTGCTTGCATTAATGTGATGTTCTGCTTGTCTGTGGGTAACTTTTCATAGGCAGCTAAAGCTTTTTAGGTATTTATCAGGTTAATTTAGTGAATTTTCTTCAGCTACAGAGTCTTTAAGACATTTTTTAAGCCTTGGCATCTCAGTGAAATTTTTCCAGATGGAATGCAATACAGTTCTGATACATTTTTTTTTGTCACAAAGACATCCTTATTTTAAGGTTAACATACTTCTCAGGGTCCCTGGAAATTCATGTTACATAGCAATGGTGATATATATATATGTATATGCGCATATATATATAACTTAACACCTAACTAAATATTATTAAAATATTACAAGATTACAGCAACGCTATTGGTATGCATTCAAATTTGCTTCTTTTCAGGTTACAAAAGCCCATCAGCCACCCTGCCAAAGAAGACCACAAGGATGGTTGTCCTTTGTCATTTAAAGAGCCCAACTTCATTGTGAATATAGAGACACTTGGCCTAGGTAAGGCTTCCGGAGGGTGAGGGATTCTGGGACCCAGAAGGAGGAAAGAGTAGCTTCGCTATTCTGCAGCTCAGTCATGCAAGGGAGACGTCTCTTATTCAGTCAGATGTAGTACTGCCCAAATGTAGTTTTCCTGCTTCCAGACCTGTGCTGTTTTGCCTGCATGTCACCTCACTGAAATGTGGCAGTCACTGCAAAAACCAGGGAGCTACATGTTGGGACTGTGATACACAGTGCAGACCTGCATCTTTCAAAGCTACCAAGGTCATGTATGTACAAATCTGGAAATGAATAAAATGAAGCAGTTGCCCATATGTAAAAGTAAAGAATACAATCTTTTTCAAAACTGCTGATATTTAGTAAGATATGTTTGAGATCCTCCCCTTAGTTGCTTGGTCATGCCAAAAATATTAATATTAATAGTGCCAAACAATTGACTTCCTTATCTAAGAATATTTTGTGGTTTTTTTTTTAGTTAGAAAACGGTTGACATCTTAACAACAAATTTGTGGTACGTTGTTAATGTCTATTGGAATTAAAAATTAGAAAGCAGAACAATGTAGCATGAACACGGGTGAGTGTAATTCAGTAAAAAAAAAAAAGTGAAAAGTAAATACTTGAGTTGCATGTTTAGAATACAAGATTGGGTAGACAATCTAGACAGGAGATTGCAGAAACTGAATGAATCACTATATAGAAAATAGATGGAGAGTATAGGAAGTCCTTTATATTGGAATTACAAAGAAAAAAAGAGAATAGGAATGGTATTATTAAAAGTATGAAAATAACTAGAAAGCACAAAACATGGAAATAGGAGGAGAGATCAAATAAAACACAATTGGAGGAATTGCAGGAATGGTGAGAGAGAAAATAGACAATGGCAATAACAAGAAAACTGTGTGAGGGAAAAAAAAATTATTTGGTGATGTCTATTTCTTAATTTCTGCCTCCTTTTGGTAAAGTGTTAAGGATTAGGCTTTATTGAAATGTCCTGGCTGACTAGCTGGTTGTTCAGCATAGTCATGCATTGGGATTATTTCATCTTGATGGCTAATAGTTCCATAAAATGAAAAATAAACCTGTATTTCATGAATCTGTTCTGCAATGTTCTCTTTTACATATAGAGGCAATTGAAACAACCATCTTGAGAGCAAACTTTTAAAAGATATGTTTATTGTTTGCCTTGTAAATGGTACCCCTTGTAGCTGAGGGCACCATCTTCTTTGTGTTCCATGATTTGGTGATGTATGTGTGCAGCAAAAAAAGTGGTCAACTAATCACCAAATTATACCAGAAGTATCTAATTCAGTTAAGAATAAGGGATGTATTGGATTTGGGTTCATCATGTGCTTCACGGACTTTGTATGCACATCAATTCAACTCATCATGAATTTTAAGCATTGAAGAACTATTTTACTAAAATTTTTCTCTCCCTATATCAAGGAGAACTAATTACTGAGAACATTTACACTTGTGGTTATCCTTTAAAACATAACTATATTGAAAAACTCTGAACATTTTATATATTTTCAGTAAGAAGTTGGTGTTAGAAAGCAGGGACCACAGAATACGAGGCCTTTCACTCACCTTGAATGGTGGATCTAGGCATTACTTTGACTGTCACTCTCATATGTTTGGTTTGGTTTTCTGTACCGAGCAGGATGCAGAATTTCAGATGAGAATGCAGGAGGAAAGTTTATAAAATGGCATTAATGGAACTCAGCTCACTTTTAAATCTCTGCTTTTCAGTTCTAAAGCAGCATCTGAATCTAATAGTAAAGAATCATCTTCTTTTCCCCCTTTTGGCATTAGTAAATTGCCAAGCATATTTTACAAAGAATAAAATAAATGAGATTTCTTGATGTGCATGAATAATTCTGGGCAAGACTGCAAAGATCCAGATGCCCTGGATGCTGTGAGCAAGGCTTGAAGGGAAAAACCACGCTACCCAGCTCCTCATTAAGCAGTTATTTTTCTATTCCTTTAGAAAGAACTATCACCTTTTGTGTATTCACTCTAGCTCAGTCAGAAAGGAGCGACTCTCTGTCATCACAATTTTGTAAAAGAAAGATCCTGAAATTTCAGTACCCGGATGGGCTGAGCGGAGGGATGATGTGACATGCACACACATGAATGCCTTCCCCTGATCCCAAAGAAATCTGTCACCTGGATGTTTTGTGTGTAGATCAGCTCTCAGAACAGAAGCTGAGATTTCTGGCTGTAAAGAAACATTCTCTGTAATGACCTCTTGTTATTTTCATGTTTCTTTTATTGATTTTGTTCACTATGGAGGCTTTCGAGACTTCAGATCTTATATTTGCATTGTATAGATGCTCTCAGCACTTTTTTTGATACCTTTACATCTTCAGACTTTCTCTTATAAGGGTAGTCTGGCTTGTCTTTTTGTCATTAATGGTTCCTCTTCTCATAACTTATATAAACAGCTTTTTGAACTGCAAGCCTATTGCACAAATGTTCTGTAAAGGCTCTATGTAAAATGAAAACAATAACTGAATAAGAAAAAGGCAAAATAAAGATTTTAAACTCTTAAAGCAAAGAAGGTTTTTCTTAGAAAATGAACTGGCTATCTATCTACCTCTATTTGGAGATACAAAAATCATTAGATGGTTCTGTACTTAAGGGACCCTCTCCAGAAAAAGAATTAATTATTTCATCTTCTACCTGGAGTGGAAATTCCTGGGGACCCACCATGCAAAAGTTGTCCATATAGGCAAGGTTTTGCCAGGTTGAGGAGTGTCTCATCAGGCATTAGAAATGAGTCCTGAGACTTTATTTGCTTTTGGAGGGACTCTAAGCTCTAGCAGAGCAAACCAATGTGATTTTCCTAGCGGATGAGATCCAAGGTACCCTTAAATGGGATTTGAAACCTTGCTTGTAAATCAGCTTTCTCCCTAGCTTTAATGTACCGTTGCATTGAGTAAAAAAGGTCCATGAATTATAGGGAGATGAAAAATTATCAGTCCTCTGGATCATATGGTTTGTATTGCTTAGTGTACTGTAATTTGTGAAAGCAATATATACCTGTTAAATTGGTATGTTAGTTTCTCTGCATCACTCTTTTTGTGTTAATTTAATGACTGGAACCATGAAGAGATAGCTGGGGAGATAAGGAATGCAGCAGGGAGGAGGAGTTCTCCCTGTACACAAGGGAGAGAGTGTTGCAGTAAAGGTGACTAGTCTATGAAGGTTTGGACAGATTTGCTGGAGCAGGCAGCAGGGCTCAGACAGCATTAATGAGATTGTTTATTAGTACCGGATGAACAATTCTGCAACTCACTTGACAAATACCAAGCAAAAAACACCACAGGGGAGCGTCCCACTGCCTTTAGCAACTCCGTGATCTGTGGAATAAAATAATTACTGAAGAAAAACAATCTATTTTCCATCTATTGAGTTTTCTATAACATATGAAACCGCTTCTATCAGAATTTAAAATCTAGGCTAACCCTGCATGAGCTCAGGAGCTTTGTTTAAAAATCAGAAGTCTGTGGTTAAAATAGCAGCATAAAACAGAAATGTTGTGACTGACTTAATAACCCGTGTATGCTGTACTGCATCTATTTCATGTCTGTTTTTTTTAAGTTCTTTGTTTTGATTCTTAAATTCAAAAATGTTACCTTAGCTACTGCAGAGCATCGGATTTTCTTACTTCTGCAAACTGTTGTTTTCCACAACTGTCTACTGTTCCTGCATGCCGCAGTGTTTGAGTCTGTTTGTAATGGATGTTTGTCAGATAACTTCAGGGTGCTCAAAAGCTTTCTTATTGCAGCAACTTTTTTCTTGTCTTTTTTCTTTTTGAATTCATTCCCTGGGATCTGACTGAACTAAGCTTTGTCTATAGCAAATGTATACACACATTTTGTGTATACATTTTTTGATATATACACACATAAACTTCTATATACGTGAAAGCTGTGTGTGTGCATATACTTATGCACATGCACATTATCTTTCTTTCTCTTTTCATTCATCCATCCACCCACCAATTCACTCATCCATTTTGAGAGCAGTTTCTTATAGTATTGGAAAAGCAATAGACTGCACAGTTTTCAGCTTTTACTTTTTCTTGTCAGTGATCTAAGATCATTAGAAAAGTAAACATGAAAGGTTGATTCTACCTCTTTTTTTTTTTTTGACTAAAACTGTGAAAACTGACCAGAACTGAAATGATTTGGTCAACCACTATGTCATTTACATTTTGAATTAGTTCCCAGAGATGTTGTTTCTTCAACTGGTTGCTAAAGTGTTTCTATGATTTCTCAGGTTATTTGTACTCAAAACTGAACCTCGAGATTATCAGTTAAGTTATATCATTCTGGGGGCAGATGTGTCTTTGCCACATTCCTTATCCTGTTTTATGCTTGCTTTCTTGTGATGACCAGATGATTTCCTGTTTTTCTTGACTCCATCTTCATGAGCATCAGCTGTCATTGCATATGGTAAATGCTGACTGGATTCCTCCTTTTCCTGTAGTTCACCTGGCTGCTCCTTTCCTTCATCATGCAAGTGAAAAACTATCTCCTAACTCAGCAGAAAAGTTGGACCACACATCTGTACTCATACACTGTTTTCTTTCTGCAGCCTTCAAAGACTTGTTTGTCCTTCTTGATTTCTCATTTGATTGCTGCAGGGACACATCAGATCAGACTGGATAGGCTTGAGTTTTATGGTTTTGAATTTAAAGTGTTCAGTACACCACAACTTTCATTGGTCTCCAAGGTTTACCTTCCCTGACTCTCACATGTGCTACAGAAATGAGACATCTTTCTATCCAGCATAAGAGCTGTTATTGCTGACAACCAAACTGTATATGGAAGGAATTTCATCCCTAGAGCCAGATTTTTAGATGAGGAGTATAGCACCTGTGTGGGTACATGTAAGCCATCTAGTTGGAAATTTTTTGCTTATCTGGTTCAACATAAAGCAATAGCATGTAGTAACTGCAGAAAGCTGGAACATCTGTTTAAATAACCTCTTGGTTTTGGTGTCTTTTGTACATAGAGTTAAGACCTAAAGAGTAATTGAAAGGTAATTCAAGTCAGTAGAAAGTCTCCTAATGATTTTAATAGGCCTTAGGCCAGTACTTTAGATTAATTTAGATTTACATTGTAAATGAAATTATCTAAAAATCAAGAAACATTCATGAGAGAGGAATCAACTGAGCTGGAGCAGCCTAGATGCTATAATCCGGTGATTACTCAGACATTTAACAAAACTTATATATTTTGTTTGATTGATTGCCATTTTGCATGAAAGTTCTCTTACAGTAACCAATAAACAGTTTCTTTTTTCATCTTCACCATTACAATATGATATCGAGGAATCATATGCTTCTGCATGAATCTGTAGTTGAAGAAATTTGAGCTTTGAGAGAAGTGTTAAACTCCAAATCTTCTTATGAGCAAAAATGAGATGCACCTTATATGTGGAGCCAAGAATTAACTTTTAGCTTAATTAAAATTTTAACAATCTAAGCAAAATACAGCAAACAGTTGTCATTAAGCAAGTTACAGTAATATTAGCACTAGCAGTCCAAATTAATACAGAAATGTCTAAATGTTAATAACATCCTTAAAATTGTTATTAAAAAAACCCCTTTCTAATGTCTACCTCTTTTTGCTGGAGCTGTGCTCATCCTTCTGGTGTCCCTCCATCTCATAAGGCCAATGGTGGCATCCTTCCTCCATCTGAGTGACAGCTGCCAGTACTGTGTCAGTTCAGTGGCACTGCATAGTCACAGCTAATTTGGGATGTGATTGTTAAGGACTGAATATTTTTAATGTGTACTGATAATGATTGATAGTGAGTAAGAAGTAACTGCTGGGAATGTGTATCATTAATGAGTGGCAATCTAGTTAGGTGGTGTTTTGAAGTTTGAAATTGGCCTCGCCTATCAGTCTTTTAAAAGTTTCTGTAACAGTGACCTCTAATTTTCTGGTTGATATATCTACCCATATTTTTAGTTGCAACACCATTGTTAGGCAGCTGCTGAGGGTGCGAATGAGAATTTTACCCTTAATCACATACTCTCAGATTTCCCCCACCCAGCTTTCTGCAAGCTGGGTATTTAGTCTATGCAAGGCATTTACGCGACACCATAGTCAGTGAGGGAGAAAGGCACCATCAGGCAGCAAATCATCCCAGCTCTCCTGGACACCTACCTTGGGATTTGCAGTCACCTCACTGGGTTGTCTACACCTCTTGTCTGATTATAGAGAAAGCCAGTATCAATTTATTGGGTGTGGAATGGACTACTAGTCATTGGTGAGCTGTGTCCTATCCCTGAAGATTGTTTCTTCTAGGTACTTAATTTTTCTTTCATTTCTGGCCTAAGATGCCTAGACATAAACCAGTCAACACAAATTTTTTCAAAAGTACACACCAGCCACCTGTATTAAGAGGAATATTAATTTATTTCAGTAGACCATTTGCTGGGAGTTTTGAATGTGAGCTTACATATCAGTGGTGGGAAGAGGACAAAGCTTCGTCCATTATCTGGTGTGCCTGCAGCTAGGCAGCTGTACTCATTTTATTGAACCAAGTTCAGTGATTCAGAGATTATAAAAGCCAGAAGGAACCACTGGGATCATTTACTGTGACCTCCTGCATAACATTGTCCATTGGAGATTTCTGAATTAATTCTCATATGAACTAGAGTGTTCCATTTAGAAAAATAACCAATCTTGTTGAAAGTGTTTCCAGAGATAAGCCTGCCATAATCAGTAGCAAATTATTTTAATGTTTTATTAGTCTTTGACTTTAGTGCTTTATAGTTGATCTGAATTTGGCTTGCTTCAGCTAGATCATTTGATCTCATTACAGAATTACTTCCTGAACTGATGAATTTTCTGTTATGAAGTGCCTGTTTGTCATGTAGGTACAGAGACTTTGGGTGTGATATGCCCTAACCTTCCCTTTATCAAGGCAGACTGAATGAGCTATTTGCTGAAGGACATATGTTGTGAGAATTATTTTCTGATCAATAGATATTCTATAAACATTTTCTACAACACCCTTGTAATATCACAGGCCTTGGAACTGCACAACACAGTACCCCAGTAGCTGCACCACTGCCAAATACAGAAATACAGATACTTTATCTATTCCCAAGAAACATCCAAGAACCAAGGAAACCAAACAACTATCAGGTGAGGTAGATTCTTGAAGGTAGAAGCTGCTCATACCCATTTAGGAAACTATCAGCCAGTTTTAATCCTTTGATAAGTTCATATTGGCTTTGTGTTGCTCTAATTTCATAATCAAAATGTGTTAAGCCAAAGGTCTTACAGTAGTCTAAGAACATTACATCAAGAACACTAATCAACTGCAATTACTTCTATCACTTTATTAAGACTTACAATGTGATCACAAAGATATTAAGTTAGGTCTTTGCTATCATACACAAGAGGAAAGAGCCCTTTCTCCTTAATCTCATTAAGTCTATGAAACTGAACTGGGCTGTAGTTGCTGGGTTAATGGGATAATCTTGGCATGTCAACTTCCTTTCAGATTTCTGTGACATGTTAGTGAACAAATTTTTCAGTGCAATGCTTGAGAGCTGCTGGAAGGATAAGGCAAAGGAAATTTGACAATTCCCACCTTGAGCATTGTTTTCAGTGCAAGTCATGTTTTTCTTCTTCCACTGTCCTATTTCTCCTGGGACATGTGATTGCTTAGGAACGTGCTGGCATAATTTTTCCCTTCTGCAGCCTAAGGTGATTTCTCAGGATGATGGTTTGTGTACATAACCTTGGGAGGGCTAGAATTGCAAACGCCAAAGAAACATGCTACACCAAATATCTTCCTGGAGCACATGTGTATGGTTTGGTGATATTTGTGCATGCAGCTTGAAAGCAGCAGTGACTTCTCTGAAGTTTGAATTGTTTAAGTGAGGCACCTGGGCTTTGATGGGAGTGGAGAGGATTCTGTGCTTTACAATTAGTTGTATCACTTGTCAAAACCAGAAAAGCCTCCAGAGGAGGTTGTGGCATGCTCATTACACTCTATACTTGGCTTTTTCCATAACGTTCTCTTCTTTTTCTCTAAGACACTATGATATAATGAATAAAAGCATGAAGGCTTCACAGAGATACTGGAAAAACACTTGCTTTCATTAAAATTTGCCTATATAAAGATATTTGCATAACCAGAACAAGAATGAACAATAGAAACATCATAATTTAGTTCAGCCAAAAATCTGACTGAGCAGAAAATCTTTAAGATGATTCCTTTTGTTCATCAGTACTATCTAGATAGCAGAACAGAGAAATAAAATTTAGAAATATGAGAAAAGGGAAAAAGTCAGAAAGACAGTATTTCTTTTAGTTCAAAGAGGTTATTTAAAAAAATTCAATACATGGCACACTGCACGAATAAAAAATTTTCTAGGAAAAATTTTTAATTAAAAAATGAAAGAAGATAGCTAATAAGCAATTAACATTTTCATAAGATATAAAGCAATCCAGGCCCAAGGCGTTGCAAGTTTTATTTCACCTAGCACATAGTTCCACTTAGTACATAAAATACAACTTCTCCAAAGAAGTCAGTGCCAGCCAAGGGCAGTAGCAGGGAATTTAACTGCAAGGCTTGGTACTGCAATATCCACCCTACTGCCTTTATTTGTTCTTACCTGTTAGGCTGAAATTGCACTGAAATATCTAACAATGCAAAGGAATGAAATGAAGGTGGGGACATATGTATGATTTGGTATGATTCACACACCTGAATGATGTGTGAATATTAACTATATTTAAGCAAAGTGTTCTTTAAAATATTTTTGGGCCATTTCCTTCTGATCCTCCTTCTTGAGTGAGTGCAGCATTTTGTTAGCCTAGCGTAAAAGCTAGCAGATTTCAAAATCTCTTATTGCTGCACTAAATGGGCCTGACTGTGCCACGAGATAATACTGAGTACACACCTTCCCCTTGTCACAGCCCTGGTGCTTACTCTTATGAGGACCAGCTTCCAGGGCTGAACAGGCAGTATGAACAGTGACTGATCAGATTTCATGATAGTGCTGTGCTTTTACAGCTCAGCCCTGAGTTAGAGACAGCTCCTTTATTATTTGTATTTCGAAAGATGCATTATTAATCTTTTCACACCCAGCAACCAGTTATAAGTGTAGCATCTGGGCAAATAAGATGTCCAATGATACCAAAAGGGCATTTCTGTCTAGCTCTACCATTATAAAGTGTAGCTGTTTGGTGCTAGAATGCTTGTGATGGCTCAGCCACTGCAGATATCAACCTCTCTGTTGCATTTACTGCAGGCAATATAAGGTGGCCACTGCACTTAGTCATTCCCCAGGGCAGTACAGAGAACTGAGTATCTCTGCAGAGATGAATCCTCTAGAGAAATAGCTCAGAGCAATAGGGCTATCACAGCTTCCTTCTCTTTTTCCAGTTACATAATTAACTTTGAGACTATACCTCTTACTCTGTTTAACATCACTGAATTTTCTAGGTCTTTGCAAATCCCAGACCCCTTGCCAGGGTTATTTGCTTCCTTTTAAGGAGTCTGCATCTTTGTTCTTTGCTGACTTTCAGTGCCCTCTGTGAGTGCAATGACTGAAACATTGGCCCACTTAGATACATATGCACAATTATTCATAACTTTCATGCTTTTTGAAATAAATCCAATTAAAAACCTATAAACGTCTTTTAATTATTCACACACAAAAAAAATCAGTGAAAGTTCAAGGTGGCCATGACAAATAATTAGTTTAAACTTGCCATCAGGAATTGTTTTTCGCTTGCACAATAATGTTAGAGTATTGTTGCAGGTATCCAGGCAAAGTAGTTCACTGAACAATGTGTTTTCGTTAAGTAAATTTTAAAAGTGATGAGAAAGTACTAGTAGAAGCTCATTTCTGATTTTGCAAACACAAGCAATTCTTCATGAACAATGAAGCAATCAGTGAATAGAAATTTCGCTATGTAGCTCCTTTGAGCAATCTTAAGAAAATGTATAGTTTAAATTATGAATATTCAACAGTCCATAAAATACCACAGTTAAGGACTCTTCTAATATGTCTGAATTATGAATAGTTCCAGGAAAGGTGGCTCACAATGTAGAAGGGGAATCTAAATTTGTCAATTCATTCTCACTGAATTATATGCTAATATTATTATATGTAATTTGAATATTACATCTCATACTTCCTTAGCTCTTTCACTCCTATGATATAAAAGCATTTAAGAAATTAAAAAATTGTATTTCACGAAGTAAAGAAACTTGGCTGAGATAGAAATCTGCAGCAGATGTTGTAAACTCGATTTAAACCACATAAAACTAATCTCCAGGTGGCAATTGCCACATAGTGCCATGTTTGAATAACATGAAGACATATTCCAAAGGACACAATGAATGGATTGCTACAAACAGACAAAAATGCTAAAATACAGGGTAGTAATTGTGTGTGAAGAGGCAGTGCCTGCCAAAAGGGGCACCTTCAAGATCAGGGAGTGAGCTACTGCATCTAGAATAGGTCAGAGCCATTTTGACAAAGTCTTTTTTTGACATTAAAAAGCTAATTTGTCAAAACCAGAAGTCTTTATCTGAAATAATTTCAGCCAAAGTTGAGTAAGAAGGTTTCAGAGGAGACTACAAATGTTCCAAAGGGAATACAAATGCAAGCTTCATTTCCCATATTGTGTGGTATCCCCAGCTCTTTCCTCTATGTGCCTCTCTTCGGGTAGGAGAGACCCCACAGTGAGGGACAGTAAGGGAAACAGCACCTGTTGGCAGAAGGGGACAGAGAGGATTTTGCTCTTGCAGTCCCCAGCTGAAGAAGGGCTCCTGGCCACTGCTGGGTGCAGAGGCTTGCACCCTTTTGGTCATTCCCAAAGGGCCTTGGAGTCTTCTATGCTGATGATCTACCCAGACTTTCTTTAGTTTTCCCCTCAACCCATCAGGTAGACCCTGGGGAGCTGGTGCAAGGAATTACTAACAGTGGCATCCGTTTTAGTTCAGTAAAATTACTTACATTTTTTAATTGTGCGTAGCAGTTAATTGTGCTATCTAATAACTGTGATAATTCTCAGCACTTTCATATAGCTATTCATCTTCAAAGAGTATCACTAACATTAACTAATTAATTTTCTGGTTTTCTTCTAAGACACAGAATTGCAAGCTGTGATCATGCAGACCACCTAGGTAATTATAATTTTTTTTTGCATTGAAGATTATTCCAAAGACTATTTTTGTTATTTTAGGTGTAGTCTTGCAAATGCTAATTTGATCAGATAAGAGTTAAACCTAAAGTGATTAAATGATAGAATTTCTGCTTTAAAAACTTCAAGAGTGGCATGCTAGTAATCCTTATTGAAAAAGGATTTCTTTCATCTAAAACTTGACTATTAACTACTGAAAATAGTGCTAAAGGACTGTTTTTACAGAGTCCAGGCACAGAAGGAATATGAGTGAATCTAACTTTTATACTATCAGAAAATGATTAAATTGAATATTCAAAATTGTACTGGTTTTTTTTTTTTCAGTTCACAGCAGTCTTTTGAGAACATTTTCCGCAATGAGTTTCAGTAGAGCAGTAAGTAGAAATTGGTCCTTTTCACCTAAAAGAAGTACAAAAGCTGCAGTTTGCAACAAATAATTTGGTCAAGATGCATAATGCATGAGCCACTGTTCCACTGACCACCACTTTCTTGATTACTGACTGCTTCTATTACTCTAGTGATTATTGCTTCTTACTTAAGAGACAAGTTGTTAAACTGAAGGGAGTTAACTTTTTTTTTTTACCCTGATTCTAAGATCATAAGAATTAAGTAATAAAAGGTATTCAAAATGAGCAATAGTGCAGGTTCCTTAAATGTCTTCTGTCTCCTCTCTCCAGAGACAAGCACAACGAGGTGAATCTCATCATTATTTGTCTTTTCAAGGGCAAAGCTGTGATAGACAGGGCTTAATGTGTATCTTGGTAGAATTGGATTTGATCCTCAGGGCTGGGCCAGAGGACTGCTTTGTTAGATTTGTTAGATTTACTCTCTCTCCCGCACTCTCTCTCTACCACAAACAAAATTACCTCTTGGAGGCCTGCATCAGCCTCGGCATCCTGAGACTATCTCCTTTTCTTGATTTCAGTCACATCTAAATCTGTTTAAACTGTCGACATGATGATTTGTGGAGAGACAGGGATTAAGCAGAAGGGAGATTAACACAGTTGTCTGTCTTCTTCGAAATAATATACCTGCTGACAGTGAGGGCATTCTTCAATTTACATAACTTAGCTCAGAAGAAGGGCTTTACGGTTGTTATTGGGTTGCTTTTTTGCTATCAGCACTACAAACTCACCTGCTCCCTGCAAATTTAAAACCTTGACAGTCCATCTCCTCAATTCCTATAAGATTGAGAGACATGCCTCCTCTTTTTCTAGATGGAATGAGCTTTTTTGGTATTTGAGTAATATTCATTCAAATAGATTATTTAAGAAATATTTATTAAATTCTGCTGGATGTGAGATGAACTTTCAATGCCCCAAAGAAAATATCTACATTCCAGTAGAGTCAAAACTGTGTGAAAAATTGTTTTGAAATGGAACCATAATTTCTGTGGTTTTCTTTCATTTGTGGCCGGAAATTAGTAGATTACTTATTCTTCTAATTTCTAGGAAAAAAAAACAAACCATGCAATATCCATCTTTACTACTTACCTAGGTAAATCTTAACAGAACTAACAAGAATTGCTTGGGTGGTATTTTGTGCTTGGTCTCACTCTGGTGGAGAACAAAGGACTACAGAGGAACAAGAAAATTTCATTTGAAAACGGGAATGAGAATGTCTATTTTCCTCACACTTTCTAGTTTTTATCTTGTTCAATTCTAAAGAATATGGGACAGAGCCTTTTCTTCTGTATGTACAGGGCTTTGTAAAAGAAATCTTGTTTTGAATTAAGAACTGAATTGTGAAGTAGCATTATGCAAGTTAAGGGAAAGCACAAACTTCATGCAGGCAAATTGATAAATGTACTGTCACAGCCGCATAAGCTGGAAGAGCTGCATATGCAGGAAAAAAAGGAAATAATTACATCGAAAAAAAGACAGTAGCTTCCTAGGTGTGAAACTTCTTTTTTTGGTGCCTCATATTTTTATACAAAATCTCACATAAAGGCTGCTTCGTGATTCCTGGGTAATGTGCTGTTCTGTTAGGATGAGAGAGCTTATATAGTTATATCCATCTTTGCTTCTCTGGGAATCTAAGCACTTGCAAAAACATCTGTTGCACCAGAAATGGGAAAGTTTTTCTATTACAGGGCTTTAGCTTGCAGCTCAGCACGTTGCAGAGGAGTGAAGGCAGAGGAGCTGACAAAAACTGTTCGTTTCCTCTCCTTCTATGTCTCACTGAAATGCTAAGCAAGTTTTTTAACATGCTGTAAGGTGTTCTTTTTTTCAGTATTAACAACTAAAAGTGATGACATAAATAAAGTCAATCCATTTCTTAATGTAATTCCTGAATCAAATCTGAAGTAAATACGTTTCTGAGGTCTGAAGAAATTTAGTTCTTTTTCTTCTTTTTCTTTTTTCCAGACGTTATACTGAATGATTATCCTTGAGTGTCCTCAGTTGTATCTATTAACCATGCCTCAAGAAACAGATTATTTTCCTAACTTCCCAGCTAAACTAAGCAGATGCAAATCATTCAGATTTTTTTGTCAATAGTTTTTAGATACACATCCAAACTTTGAGGTGCTTATCCAACTTGAACAACATCTTTAATATTCATCCATTATTGGTAGAAATTCCAATAGAAACTGCTTTTCCTTATTTGTGTTAAATCACCATTTTTAAATAGCTCCTGTGACATGACATTTTGATTACCTAGTACTTGTAAATATCAACATTTCTTTGAGGGGATAAGGATCCAGGCTCAGTCCTCAGGTGTGTGTAAGTCAAGACACTGAGCTGAGAGAGATTATCCCAGTGATGACAACAGGAGGAAGTGTGCACCGGTAACGTTATCAGTGGCACAGACCCTTATGCAGGACACTCATTGGGCCCCATATACTCCAAAACCATGCAAAGTTTCTGCAAGTCTTTACACTGATTGCACCGGATTCCGGGTAATGCCATTTGTGACTACTATTCTTTTTTTTTTTTTTTCTTCCATATCAATTGATGTTGGGATGTTGGTGGTTAAAATGTGAAATGATGGTTGAAATGTGAAAAGAGAGGCTGTGTCCTACACAGGCTTAGGACTGGAGTCGTAGAGATAGATAACTTCACAAGAAAAGACACACAATGATTAACAGAGGTAGAACACTTGATGAATACATCCTTGAAGTAAAAGAGATTTGGGCAGCTGTATGTTTTCCAGTACCTTCTACCTACAGTAATTGTAGTCATTTCTGTAGGTCAGATCTTATTTTTAATTAATTACATTGCTGAATTGCTGAATTCAGTGGTTTTAGGAAGGACAGTCTTAATTTTAGCTTTAAAATCCTAAAAGGCTTACTCCTAACTAAATAAACCAGTCAGGAAGAATAGGGCACCTCTATAAATTATCCTGACATTCCACTTATGGGAAAAAATTATCTGGAAATTACCTTGTATTGCTACGGATACAAGAAATATCAGAGGTGCCAAAGGGATGCTGAGAAAGGCTGCTGAACCGTACCTGTCTAGTTTAACCCATTAGTTCGTTTACTTTCACTCTTAGGCTTTTCAGGAAAAATTGAAAACAACCTCTTGACAACCTCATTCCTTTTTAGTGTGTGAAATAATGTCATCTGTTGCCATCAAATCAACAACGTGGAAGGAATTCATATTGTTTGCTTTCTGAAATGTTTGTTTTAATGTGTGCAGGTTTAGAAATATATGGAATTTTGTTTATGCTTGCAATACCTAATCTAAAATGGAGAGAGGAAAACACTTCCTCTAAACTCATTCTGCAAATTAAATTGCACACAGTATTCTCTGTGGGAGTAAAAAATTGCATGAATGCCAGCACAAAGAAGCACTGGGATTAAATACCATCAATTCACCTTACTGTGACTTCGTATCAATGGGTTAAACATGATAAACAGTTTATGTATTCACATCATTTTAAGCAGCTGGGTATATCAGTTGAATGAACACCCTTATGGTTGTTTTTTGGGCTCATCAGTAAATCAGTACAAAATCTGATAGTATACCAGTTGGATTTATATTGCTGCAACAGATAGAGATTATTACTGATGCCAAGACAACTGATTTTCTGCTGATTTGTTTAGGACAGTAGCTGTGTGAAGATACATATTAATATATAAGAACACTGCAGTCCCCTAGAAGCCCACAGAAGTGAATTTTGTCTTGGGTTTGGAAAAACAGATCAGTTGTTTCTCTATCGTACTGCATCTATTAGATAATTCATACAAATTCTTTAATCAGCCTCTTCATGTGTGCTAGGAAATGGGCTTTCCATATTAACCAGGGAAATGTCAACTCAAGGCTATAGGGGCTGGTGCTAATAAGGTTAATGAATAGCTGGCCTGAAAAGCAACAGATGGGCCTAACAGAGCGAGAGCCTTAATGGCATTTATAATGCCTAGGGTCAACTGCAGTTTATCTTCATTTTTTTCTCATTTAAAATATTCCAAAGGAATAATAAAGTAAGTTTAAATTTTCCCCACAGGGACGTGAAATTTTATGCAGCACTGTTTATTGAATGTCAATGTGTTTGGTTATAAACAGGGGACTGTTACACTGTGCTAGAACTGTAGTTGTATTTGCAGAGGAATTTTTCATTTAGACCATTTAAAAGAGTACTCTCTTTTTATCAATTGCTGCTGCAGAACTGTTTGGTTTTGGTGTTTTTGCTGACACAAAAGGTCCATTTTTATCAATTGCTGCTGCAGAACTGTTTGGTTTTGGTGTTTTTGCTAACACAAAAGGTCCATTTCTGGATATATATTGCAGTTGGACATATGTCTGTTATGCTAAACTTGAATACAGGAATTGTAAGGGTAGATTTTGAATGCCCATGTTGTGGTCTCTCCAAAGACAACAGAATTCATGCTCATTATGGTAGAACATGTCATAAAATAGATTATGGTAGAAATGACAAAAACCTATGGTAGAATTCATGAACTTTTCCAGCTGTAGCAGAAAATGTTTCTGATCAAAATTATTTGTTTCATTTAACTATACTTTCTGTGACCTATTTGTCTTTCATTTTGGATACATTACTCTTGCCCCGGTAGAAACAAACTGCATAATAGGCAATTGGTGTAGTCCTTTCTGCTCTGAATACAGGCTCATGGTGACGTTAAACTAGTATTAAAGCAGAGATGTGTTGTCTGAATTTAGTCTACAAGACTTAACCTCTAATACCAGCTAAAATAGTGAAATACAACATTGATAGAGATTTTAAGACTTGTCCTACCAAACAGTTTCCTGCATAAGGGTTATTATTGGGGAAAAAGAAACTACAGTTTTCTTACTTAGCTTGTATCTCTCTGAAATTATTCAAAGAAAACATAGACCCAAAGTAGTTTTACCTATGCAACTCACTTTCATACTTTGGAAATACATGGAAAGAGCTGAGAACAGATCTGAGTCCGAGAATTTAAGATAGAGGGCCAGATTTTTTAAAGTACTTGGTCCTGAGCTGAAGTTGCCGAGTTTGCCACATCAGATGCTTTCAAATTACCCCCTTTCTACTTCTTTAGTGCTCTCATAAGTCAGTGATAAAATTCGCATTGACTTTAATGGGGGCAGAGTTAGGCCAATACTGTAGATTTTTGAAAATCCACTTTATATGGATTTTTAGGGTACTATTGGATGATTCATAATGAAGACTATTGATTTAGCTATGAGTTTATGCAGCTCAGTGATTCCAAAGTATATGATAAAATTTGTCTCACCCAATATTAGATGCCTAAAAATTAGGTGTTGAAATCATGGCCAGCCAGTAGACTAGTCAAGACAGATCTTGCTACTGAGGTTTTCCAGCAAAGAACAGAAGACACAATTAATTATTTAAGATTTAATGACATGTGATGGGTTGACCCTGGCTAAGCACCAGGTGTCAAGCAAAGCCACTCCATCACTCCCCTCCTCAGCTGGACAGGGGAGCGAAAATATAGCAAAAGGCTGGTGGGTCAAGGTAAGGACAGGGAGAGGTAATTCACTAATTACCGTCACAAACAAAACAGATTTGACTTGGGGAAATGCATTGAATTTATTACCAATCAAATCAGAGTAGAATAATGAGAAATAAAACAAAATCTTAAAACACCTTCCCCCCATCCCTCCCTTCTTCCCTGGCTCAACTTCATTCCTGATTTTCTCTGCCTCCCCTCCTGAGCTGTAGAGGGAGACAGGAAATGGGAGTTGTAGTTCATGACATGTCTCTGCTGCTCCTTTCTCCTCAGGGAGAGGAGGACTTACACTCTTTCCCTGCTCCAGTGTGGGGTCCTTCCCATGGGAGAGAGTTCTCCACAAACTTCTCCAACATGAATACTTCCCTGCTGTTCTTCACGAATTGCTCCAGCATGGATCCCTTCACGGGGTTCAGTCCCTCAGGAACAGACTGTTCCAGTGTGGGTCCCCCACAGGGTCACAAGCCCTGCTAGGAGCCTTCTTCAGTGCAGGCTCTACATGGGGTCACAACCTCCTTTGGGTATCCACCTACTCCAGCGTGGGGTCCTCCATGGGCTGCAGGTGGATAGCTGCTCCGCCGTTAACTGCCATGGGTTGCAGGGGCACAGCCCACCTCACTGTGGTCTTCACCATGGGCTGCAGGGGAATCTCCGCTCTGGCACCTGGAGCACCTCCTCCCTCTCCTTCTTCACTGACCTTGGTGACTGCAGAGTTGTTTCTCTCACATATTCTCACTTGTCTCTCCGTTGCTGTTCTTGTGCAATAGTTTTTCCCCCTTCTTAAATATGTTCTCACAGAGGAGCTACCACTGTTGCCGATGGGCTTGGCCTTGGCCTTGGCCAGTGACAGGTCTGTCTTGGAGCCAGCTGGCATTGGCTCCAATGGAAATGGGGGAAGCTTCTGGCAGCGTCGCACAGAAACCACCCCTGTAGCCCCACCCCCTACCAAAACCTTGCTATGCAAACACAATACATGACAGAATTAATTTTCCTACTGATCGTAAAAGAAGGATTTCTGTTTTGATAAACTTGACATTTTGAGTTGCAGGGATCTTCTTTATAATCCTGTCAATATAAACATAATCCATCAAAAATTTCAGATGTTGCTTTAATTTACAAGTAGCTTTGGATATTTTACTAATTAATATAATATTCTGCATACAATCTAGAATGTTTGAGTGCCAATGAACTGGAAGAGACATTCATCTACCTCTGCATAATTTACTAATTTTTCTACCATCTCTCTAAATTTGGCAAAAGTAAGAAAAATATTACTGAATAATTTATATAGTGAATTTCATAGAACTTGTTAAGTAGTATTTAATCAGATTTTCTCACTGATAGCTATGGGTTGGAATAAAACTCATCACACAAATTCAAGACCAGAATAATCTAATTTTCATTCCCACTTCATCACAGTAGGACTTACCTCTGCATATCTGTTTCTGATAGATTTATGGTGCTTACCAGTCTGGGGATAGGACCATTCTTGTACAGTACTGTACAGTTGCAACTAGTTGCAAGTTGCATGGATATAGTGAAAAAGAATAGAATCTACCCATTTTGCCCTTGAGCAAATAGAACTTATGTTCTTATTAAACAGGTATTTTTTACACTTTTTTGTGTTTTTAACTACACAGTGACAATGGGTCGGTTCCAAGTATGGGTTAAGAGAAAGCAGTTCCACTTGCCTTCTGAAAAGTTCCATCACACCAGTCCCTGATGTATATTAAGAATAAAGAATTTTATTTAAGTGTATACGTGATATCTACCTCTCCATACCTGAGCCGTATTTATTGGGCTTATTGCTTGTCTTCTGACTCACCTACATATTTCCTTGATTTAAATTACTTTTTTACACAATGTAGTTTTATTCATTGAAGGAAGAAGAAACTAAAACTTACATGTTAAATTGAAAGTCAAGTACGAAATAGCTGTACTGTACTTCTGAAGTTCTAATTGCATTCTGTTTGAGTTTGGGGGGGTTTATAGTAGGATAACTTTTTATTTATCCTGTCTGCTAAGTTTTCAGGATAAGAGAAGACACATTTTTTGCTAATGATAATTTTTCAGACATTCAGTTTCAAAAATAATTGTGTTTATGGAGCTACCACATATTTCATTATTTTAGACAGTACAGACTATATTTTTAAGACTGCTAGATGACAGGTTTCAGAGAGGATTTCAAACTTCTAAGTCCAGAAAATCACTTGCCAATTACATGACAAGATTAGATAACCAATTTGCTAAAAGATACTTAAACTGATGCTCTCTAATAAATAGATGTAACATTTTTAAAAGATGAGCCAATCTTGCTTTTTTTTTTCCTCTCCCCACTTTCCCATCCTGATAGCTCTATGATTAGCTAGAACTCTGCACACATTAATTTAATGTATGAACGTTCATTGTCTGGTCTTTTGCACACTTTCTGTAGTTCAAATCTGCAATTGTTTAGCATTACAAAATGACATGTATGAAAAATATAATTCTAATGAAATCTGATAGATGGCACTGTTGGATTGTTGATAAACTGTCTTCAGACTGACTCCTATGCTTCTAGTATTCAGAAGGATGTTATTGCTTATTAAAGAACCATTGCTTTAGAGAGCTTGATAGAAACATGCTTATTTTAGCCTGCATTTGTTCAGTATTGGGAGTCAATGTACTGGTCTGGTTGTTGTATTTCTCTCCCTTTTATGTGCTCCAAAGGGTCTTTATATTCTATTAAGACTTCCTATGGTTATACCAAGGTTTGGGTGTTCCTTACTTCACATTACAGGTCTTCTGGTTAGAGCAGACTTTTTGGGAGCCAGAAGTTTGATTCTTTCTTCTTTTGTTATAAGCCAGAGCATTCCATGGTGCCTTAAACACTCCTGTCATATTCCATTTATTCCTTTCTTTCTGGTCTTAAGAATGACGACTACCTCCTGTGGGATTGACAGTACTTACAGATGAATTGACTATGATTATCTGAAGCAAATTAAAGGCTAACTTGTCTAGCTCTTGCACTAGTTTAAGATTAGATAAATCCAAAAGTGCTGTTGGAACTAGTCCAGGTAAATCCATTGGATTTTGTTTGGACTAAAACCTAATGCAGCTTTTGCACGAATATTAGAATGAGAATTTTCGTGGTATATTACCTGACATGTGACTTGGAGTGTAATCAAACATTGATGCCAAACAATGAGCAGCAATAAGATGATTCATCTATACTTCAATATATAACAATGTTGTTGAGCAAAAAGCACATTAAAGAGTTATTTTATGCACAAATGGGATTCTGTTATAGAAAAATATGCATATCAGTTGTGAATCCTTGACTGTTATGGCAAAAACCAAAGCTAGACAGAGACTTGTTAAGCATCTGTTTTGCAATATTAATTCTGTCTGCGTTGTGACCCTTATTCCCACTTTTCTCAGCATTTTAGTAAATTAGATTCCACTGTAGAGCTTTCTAAGCAGTTAAATATATAGTCTTATTAAATAATTGATCCAATCTTTCCTGTTTTAAAATTGATTACAATTGTGTGATTTCCATGATTTCAAATCATAATGAATATACCTAAAATCACTAAATGCAGTCGTCTACCTTAGAAGAGCTAAACAGCACTTTGGAGGAGGTAATGGATTTAGGAAGATAGAGTTGCTATAATTGTATAGCTTGAAATGCATCATGCACCACTAAAATTTTCCCAGATGATAATAGAAAAACAACACAACAACAACGTCAGTGATTATCTTCTTTCAGGTTTGAGGTATTTGGGAAATGTGGGGACAGATCTTCCCTATTGTGAAGAAAAACTGAGAGAACAATGCTAAGTAGGAACTATCCCTGCAAATTTCTTGTTGGGAAGCTTTTCTCCTTTTCGTTTCCTCAAATAGTAAAATGTTTGTTCTGCTGGAGAACAGTCACAGGGACTGCCTCCAAGAACTCTGAAATCTCTCAAGAGGCCAGGACATCCCTGTGATGGTCCTTTGCCTTCATGTTTTCTCTATCTCCTGAGCATCTTTTACTCTCTGTCAGTAGAGTGTCAGTTGAACTATTCTTGCTTGATAACAGCAGCTGGATCCAAGACCTTGGGTCTCAAACGGTTTTACAAAGACATTAAGGTGTAAATGGAAAGAAAGCACTATTATTTTCCTGTGAGACAGATAATGAGATGCTACAAGTCTTGTTTTACCTCAAGGCTACCTCCTGGCCTGCCCTGTTGGTTTTTGATCGCATTCACATTCTCAATATTCTCCCCTGTGTGGGAGCTAGAGGATTAAGATATATACCAACTTCTCTTGCCAAGGCTTTCCCATTTCTGGTTTGTACATCCATTTACACAGAGTTCTTAGGGGAATAAACTAAGTCTCAGTTATTTTAATAGATATTAGAGATTAAAAAAAGATGCTAGTCAAATACAGGAATAAATCATGAGGACTGCACATACTCACATCTCAGTGGAGTACAATTTATTTGCATTGAGTCAAGTCACATAGAGAAGTAAATTTTTCTTCAGCTAAAAGTAGTTGTGGAGAAACAGAACATACTTATTTTTCATGTCTTAAGAGGCTTTCTAATTTCATTGGTGCACAAAGTTAGCAAGCTGTACAAAGAGACTGTACTTAATTCAACAATACCATTCCAAGAAAATCCTGTAATGGTATCACATGATATAACAAAAATCAATTTATAATAAAGGGTTTGAACCTTTGATGAAATGAAAACCAATTTTACTGACAAATTTTGCTCCTTCTGTTTCAGGAGATATTTTTAATTAAAAATTAGCATCCAATAGAATAGAAATAGATTATTAGAGGAACATCCACTGGATGTGGTATAATACCTTAATATAACTTCTTAGTAGACCAGATTTGTTCTAAAATAATTCTCTGAAAAATGAATGTAATGACATCCGTTGTGAGTTTGATCTCTTGAATATTTATAGCTTTTAAAAAGCAGTCTATTTAAGAAATGCTGTTGTTTGTGTTGATGCTTCAATTGTGTAATTAAAATGACAAATCTGGACTCTAGTAGACAAAGATTTTAATCTCCACAAGCATATGTAATAGATACCTCTCACCTGAATGTGTTCTAGATGACCAGTCACACCATTTGCTAGGCATTGATATTTCAAGTGCTTCCATAACCAGATGCTTAATGTTCAGGAAAAAAAAGTAGTAGTAGACTTTTTTTTTTTAAAATCTGCTCATTTAGGTGGAATAAAACAGGTTCTAGGAGTAATTGGGGACTACTTCACTGCCTGTAAGAATTCATCAAGGCAATCTTTTTGCCTAATGATCCAGCTGTGGTTATAAATTACAGCACCATTGTAGTTTCAGCTAGCTTTTGTTTCAGCAAAAGAGAAAAAGAAAGGGTGCTTTAGAAAGAAAAATAATTATCTGGTACTTTAAGTAGTGTTTAAAGTGTTCATATTTTAACCATTTTAAAGATATGAACTAAAATTAATTTCCACTGATATCTTTGCTTGTCATCTCAAAAATATTTGATCATTTCTCTGAAAGCAGATAAGAGCCTGAGATGTTTTTGTCCTATATTTTTAAAAAGGAGAGGTGAGCTTTCCAGTACCTTATGTCAGATATTCAGATGATTTACAAGGGATTAGGAAAACGTTTCAGTGTAAGAAATTCTGTTTAGAACTTCATTCAAATGGTCAGGCAATTGTTTTGTTTACATAAATGAAACAAAATGAGAAACTTAATACCAACATAATAACTGCCTCCTGTTGCATATTGAATTTATTGAAAAAAAAAATTATGTCAAAATGAGTGAGGTTTGAAAGCTGGTGAAGTTTGATGGTATCAGGAAAATCTTTTCTGTGTTGAGGACATACAAAGCTGTAAAGCACCTCGGTGAGAAGCACAGTGGAACTGTTAGAATCACAAACCAAAATTAAGTACAAAGAAATAGACTGCCATGATTTGAACTCTCTGCATAATTTAATTTGTCCTTTTATTTGCTGAAGAAAAATACTGAAGGTTGGTTGTGGAGACAGCCAGTTACAAGATTCATGACCTTAGGATGATAAGTATCCAAAACCTTGGATACTCCAATGGACACCTCCTTTGGAGAGGATTTTCTCCTTGAAAAATATGAAATGCAAGAAAAATTTTTTTGCTTTTTTAAAGACTATAAGCCACATGAATGAAAAGTTCATCTAAAAAGTACCTCTACTGATTTCATATTTAAGAAGTTTTAGATATAATTCACCAGTGCCAAACTGTTTTCTGAAAAATTATCAACAAATATTATACACTAAGGCATTAACACTTCAGTGCATTTTTCTCCTAGGAATGCATACAAAAATGTATGAAGATACTTCAAAAATTACTTCGGTTAATCCATCTTAATTTACTAGTTCATCTTAATTTAGTAGAAAACTGCACAGGAAAATCACTTGCAGAAGTTCTGTATGTGTCTGCAAACGTTGAAGTTTGACATGAGAATATCTGTTATTCAATCTAAATTGAATCAGACAAAGCTTCACACTTGTTACATCTCTAGATTTTTTTCTTTCCATCTGGATGTTTTAAAGTGTCCTTTCACACTGAAGATCCAGGGGACGTAACTACTGCTAGAAATAAGACGCATGCTTCAAAGTCAAACAGCAACAAAGTCCGATCTATGCCCAAGGATCTGCAGAAATCTAGAAAGCACTGGCTTTCCCAGGTGAGTGCCCCTCATGATTGAGTGCCCCTTCTGCACAGCCGCACCACGCTCTCACTGCACTTATATCCTGCTGTCCTACATAGGGAAGAAATCCAGCATAAGGGATGGAAGGGAAGAGTGAAATGCTACAACAGGTCCATCAATCTGGGCATCCATCTTACCAGGGTGGCAGGGCAGTCAGAAAAGTGTACTTGTGCTGTTACCTTGACATGGAGTTAGAGAGTTCATAGTAGAGCAGGCAAATGTCCTGGTAACTGAACTGTCCTTGCTGTGGTTTCTGCAGCAAAAATGATGGAATGTACCTGTTTTGCTGGTTTTCACCTCACACCTTGCAGGCGGTGGAGTCAGAATGGTGTTCAAAACTAAAAAGTAAAAACTGAACTAGGGCTAGTAGGCTGAAAGGAAAGAATAGGGTACTTCACAGTGAAAGCTAAGAAGACAACTGGAAATGGACTGGAGAAGGAGTAGAAAATACTGCTTTTCTTCCAATTGAGCCCATTTGTCAGAATGGGCACTCGCTCAAACAGTGACATTATTGAGTAGCAAATAATCACTATGAGCCCTGTGAAACCTGAAAGTCAGTAATTTCTTATAGGAAGGCTGATCAATGTTTTCTCTTTTCTGCATCCAGAAAAAGTGGCCATGATTCCCATTTGCACACACACACACACACACATATATACACTTATTTCTATGCTACATCTCCTTTTAGAGTAAAAGAATACAATATTAAATTAAAGTTTTAAAGAACTAACTAAAAATTAAATGAAAGATTTTGGCATAGAAGTAAGAGAAATGTGAAGGTTTTGACGTAGGGTGAATTCCAATTCAGGAAGCATCAAATCTGGGCACTTCTAACCTGGACCTGTTGTAAGAAAAATACGTGAAGCCTCTTCTCCGCAGCAAGGGAGTGTAATTCTTCCCTTACTCTTCAGCATCCCAACAGGTATGAGCGTTTAGCACTGCTCTGCCCCTAGCCTCATGGTGTTTCTTTTGCTAGAAGAAACAACCACCTTTAGCTGGAACGTCATAATAGTTTTGCAATGTAAAAACCCCCAAATCACAACCCAAACAAACTCCAAACCAGAACGATGCACTAGAATTTGCTGGTAAATTTTACAGTTTTTCTAAGAAAATAAAATATTAAATCTCCTACAGTTAATTGTGTTTAAAGAAAAAGTCTGACTTCCAGGTTTTTGAAAACTGCTAAAGTAGAGGTGATGAGGTTGTAACAGCTGTCAGGAGACTGAACTACACTAAAGACTGCCAGAGTGTACGAAATAGTAACAGACACTGAAAGAGTCATGGCGAAGCTTACAAATACACAATGCAAGCAATTTACTGATTATCCTGGAAAGATAAGAAAACACCTGCTGCTTGCTGAAGTCCACTATGTATCAGTATTACAGCAAAAAAAAAGTAAAAATACTTTTCTCATCTGCTTGTGTTTCTTTTATTTTAAGATGCACATCCTTATCATTTTCATGTAAGAAGCTCATACCATGAGGCAATTTGATACATACCTTTTTGCATAGAGAGTGGTACAAATGAAGATTACTTAAATTTACAATTCTGAGAAAAGGAGGCTTTTAAAATTCTGTTTTGAATAAGCTCCTCTATATGGAATTGTTTTAACTTTCCCATCTGCCCCTTTTCAAGGCAACATGATACTTTTAGCATGACTTGAATGAAGTGTGTGCTTATACATTTTTCTTTTAAATCGCAAAATTTGATGAGAACAATAAAAGAAGTTAAAGACATTTGCAGGCTGTATTTTGATACCCACACTTATCTCAAGTCATGTTTTTGTCCACAAACCCTAGTGCTGCTGGGAACTCTTTTAGAGCATAGGTCTGTAACTCATGGGTGAATAAGGACATCAGCATCTGGTCAGTGTTCAACAAGTGTGAAAATATTTTAATTTTATATGCTCAAAGCAGAAAGATGTAGTAAAAAAAATAAACTTGCTTGCATGAGTACAAACTGCAAATGCTTTTTGACCTTGAATACTACTAGCTTTTTGTAAGTGTCATTTTTAAGAACCTGTCTAGCCCAACCCCATGAGGCTGATTTTATATTCTGATTTCTTATTCCTTTTTCTTTAACCTGATTGATAGCACATGTGAATTGGGCAGTCTCTGATATCTCTTTCTATTCTAATAGAGCCTCCTGAAAGCCATCCAGATAAGGGTTCAGTGTTTTAGAGCTGGAGGGCTTCATTCTTCTCTATTTGGGGAAGAAGGTATTTTGTGAATATGTGCATCTGTGATAGCATGTGTCAATCATTTGTGGATCTTCTGAAACCCGTTGTGAATGTTTGTGAGCTGGCTGCTACATCCAAAATGGAACCTCATATACTGCTCAAGAGAATCACAGTGTATGAGGCTGGATTAAGTGCTCCCTCAATAATGAATTTTTTTTCTATCAAATCACTTTTTAAAGTGTGTTCATCAAAGTGTTCCATCAGAAAGATAAAACTTCTTTGATTAATACTACTCAAACAATATTTTTTTAGATATGAATTCATATATGCTCTGAATTTTATCTGTGCTGTTTAATTTTAGTTTGTATCCATGAAATTGGAAACTACACTCATTCTAAGAAAGGTGAAAAATTATCACTTAACTAATGAACAATCTTGAATCACAGTGGTATTTAATAGCATTCTTAGCTTTTACTGTGGGAGTAATATGATGAAACCAAGGACCCATAATTGGTAAATTTGCACAGGGAAGTGTACTGAATGTTGGTGCCCAGGTGCTGGCATCAGGGGCTGCAGGGTGGCCTCTGTGAGGGGAGGAGGGGGCTGTCCCACGCTGGACACAGTCAGTTCCAAACAGTTCCAAAACAGACCTGGTACCAGCCAAAGCTGAGCCCATCAGCAATGCTGGTGGCACCTCTGTGATAACAGGTTTAAGAAAGGGTAAAAGCAGCTGTGCAGCAGCTCTGAGGGAGGAGTAAGAAAATGTGAAACAGCCATGGGAATATCAAAGCCAGAGAAGGAAGGGGAGGAGGTGCTCCAGGCTCTGCAGGAGAGACTCTCACGCAGCCCATGGAGAGACCACTGTAGAACAGGCTTATCCTGAAGAACTGCAGCTCATGAAAGGACCCATGCTGAAGCAGGGAAGTGTGAGAGGGAAGAAGAGTCAAAGAAGAGCTGCTATGTGCTGACCACAACCCCCCATTCCCCATCCCCCCGCTCTGCTCAGGAGGGGAAGAGATTGAAGAGTCAGAAATGGAGGCCTGAAGTTGAGTCTGGGAAGAGGAAGGGTGGGAGAAGAGTATTGGCTTAGTCTTTATTTTTGTTTCTTGCTACCCAAATCTATTTTAGCTGGCAACAAATTAATTTTCCATCAGTCTTTATCTTGACTCATTAACTTTTTCATCTTGTTTTTTCCCTCCTGTTCTGTTGATGAGGAAGAGTGAGAGAGGGGTTGGGTGGGCATCTGGCATCTGGTCAATGTTAACTTACTGCAGGAAGCAATGTTTTTAAGTCTGTCTTCTAATGTTTCTGTAACTGTTGTGGTTTAACCCTAGTGAACAGCTAAGCCTCACACAGCCACTTGCTCAATCTCCCCCAGTGGGACAGGGGAGAGAATCAGGAGACTAAGAATTTAAGTAGAACAAAAGCTGCACACACACTGCTTCCCACAGGCAGGCAGGTGTTCAGCCATCTCCAGGAAAGCAGGGCTCCATCATGTGTAACAGTTACTTGGGAAGACAAAAGCTGGAGCTCTGGATGCTCCTCCTTCCTCCTTCTTCCCCACCTTTTATTGTTAAGCATGAAGTTGTATGGTATGGAGTGTCCTTTTGGTCAAATGGGGTCAGTTGTCCTGGCTTTGTCCCCTCCCAACTTCTTGTGCACCCCCAGCTTACTTGCTGGTGGAGCAGTGCGAGAATCAGAAAAGATCTTGATGCTGTGTAAGCACTGCTCAGCAATAATAAAACATCCCTCTGTTATTAATACTGTTTCCAGCACAAATCCAAAATATAGCCCCATGCCAGCTGCTATGAAGAAACTCAATTCTATCTCAGCCAAAACCAGCACAAGCAGAAAATAATTCAGCTATAAATTTAGATCATTCACAACTTTACACAACTTAAATGATTATTTAATGGAGACTGCATGAGATTAGAAGCTTTTGTTCTGTATTCTCTTGGGCATATCGATAAATCACACAAGTAATTTTATTTCCTGTAATTTCCCAAAATGCATGTAGAGCAAGCCTCAGTTTCAACTTTTTTAGCAATTGAAAACTGCACTTGTCCTCATGGGTAAGTATTTCTTTCTCACTCCTTCCCCATGAGGTTATTGGAAGTAATGGTTAAATCTAAGAATGGGAGTCTAAGTTGAGGAGTTACCCCTAATGTGTTAGTTTACATGCAACATTATCTTAATATTCTTATTCATGTTAGCAAGCAGAATAATAAGAGTAATAGAATCTTTTACTATGACTCCTATAAAAACTGCTAGCTGTTAAATTAATCAAGATAGAGAACAATTTTAAACCACAAATGGTTTAAGTGCATGGAAAATGTGAAATATGGGGGGGAAAAACCACTTACAAGATTTTTCTGGAGTAGCTATTTGAAATATTAATATTTTTTATTATTTTTTATTTTTTAATTTGTTCTTCTGTAGTTTTATTGTTTGTTATTAATATATTTGATTGATGTACTCTTTTACACTTATGAATCTCAGTAAGTGCCATTAAAGTGCCATTTTATGTGCATTTGATATCCTTGTTGATAGGCAATGCAATACTTTAAACAGTGACATGTATCAATGCCCAAATGAGTTTAAATTAAACCATTTAGGTGATGTTCTGCCTTTGATGTCTGTGTTGATCATAAGAGTACAGGGACTATTCTCATTCCCTCCTTTCTTGTTTAGCTCCAAGTTGGTTCAACTCTTACTGTAAGAGGGGCAAATAGTTTATGATAAACCAGAAGTAAATGTCAGATAACGTGTTTGTGTCATGTAATCCTTCTCTATCAAGCTGTAGTTTTCTATAAGATTAAGGAGGATTCATATATCGTTGTTTCCTTATCTGGTAATTCACTGATATTGGTTAGAGAACATTATTTTATCTTTTCCATCACATTACTCATTGTTAAACAGTGATATGTTTTGTAAGCCATGGATTATATTTGAATCAAAGTGCAAAGCACATTCTACGTTCCATGAGATATAAACCAAAGCCTTGGGAGATCTCATTCTACATAAAGTCTGTCTGGGGAAACAAAAAGATTCCCTAATAATTAAATGCCAGTGGTTTGGCTATGAGTGAAAGTAGTTTTTTTTTTTCAGGAAATAGTGGTAACCATCCATGTTGAATAATATTACAGTAGCAACAAAATGCTTATCTTTTATGGATGAATTTCAACTTAGGTAAAAAGGAATTAAGCAACTCACTATCATTATAGCATAAACATAAACACTTTTTGATCATTTTAGAAGGTTTTATTTTGTCTTTGTATGATCTGTTCTTATAGGATGTTGAAGATAAAGAACTAACTCATGCAATATGTGGTATGCAGCATGCAAAAACCTTGTAAGGAGAACTGAGCAGAGAACTTCACTAACTCTACCTGGAACTTTTGAGAGTTTCCTGGTATGTTTGTTTTAAGGAGCATGAATCCCAGATTTCTAGTTTGTTTGGGCAAATTTGTTGGGTTTTTTTTAAACTGAGGTCAGATGAAATTCATAATTTGTCATGGTTTCAGTTTCAAGCAGGTGAAGTCCAACGTTTTAACTGAGTTTCTGTTTGAGGTTTGGCATTCTTTTCATTGAGAGGCTCCAAATTAAACTAAGAGTTAGAAAAACATAAAATTATGGAAGCAAAGAGCAGCACACAACTGTACAGTCTTTGGGAAGAAAATTCAAATTGAATACTACTTTAACAAATTAGGTAAAATACTGTAAGGGAAAGGCAATGTCACGTGAAATAATATTAACATCTTTATTAAAGATTAACAAAACGAAGCTTCAATACCTGTTTTATAATGGCATGATTGTTTTGGACTTCTTTTTGTTCCAGAAATGACATCTCAACATCCATCTAAATGACACCAAGGTAGATTACGCAGCTCTCAATTGATCAAATATATAGTATTCAATGATAATACATATATGTTTAAATTAAGCCTGCACATCAGTGCACTACTTAATCTATTAAATTGGAGGTTCTGAACTTGAACAAACAACTGCATCTATCTCTGCATCAGCTCCACATCTGTAGAGAATGGCTGCCTTCCTTCCAGCAATGCTCCTCAGATACCAAATGTTTACGTTAACTAATGAAGTTGATGGAGTACATTAAGTACACTTATGTCACAGTTTATTGTTTTTGTTTTCAGTGTACCTTGATTTCCTTTGAAGCTGTAGTAGTCATGTTTAACCTCTCACTGCAAACACACAATGAGTGGGATCCAGTCTATCTAAATGCTGACAAAATTTAATTGTAGGCAACTAAAAATTCTTTCAAGTCCAGGCAGCTCTCCAGTCTATTTCTCTGGCTCAGGAGGCATCAGACTCATCAAACATTAGTCATTTGTGAATGCTACAGAGTGTCTCTTCCAGAGACATGAATGTTTCTCTTTTAACACAAGCTCTGTTGCCAGGCAAGTTAAGGAGAATTTAGGCCATCCCAGCACAGTGAAGAAGGGGCACTGTGGGGCTCTAAATGTAAATTACAGAGAGAAAAAGGACAGATCAACAAAAAATTTACTCTAGCCTAGTGGTTAGGATATTGAAGAAGAAATAGTACATGTATTGTGGGGTGACATACCAAATACTGGTTTGATTTAAAAAAAAAAAAAAGGATACAATGGTCACAGCTGTTTATCCTTACATTTGAAACGTAAGGATTCTTATATCTGAAATGTAATTATTTAATTTGGAAGATGTGAATTATCAGTGGCGAACAATATAGTCTTGGTTGTTTTGCATTTGGTTAGTGATGGAAAAGCATTTGAAAGATATTATGGGTTATTTTTTAAAAAATATCACTGGGTATGTAGTCTTTTAAAAATTAAGCTACTGCAGGTCTTAGGCTGGTGCCTGGTTTGTTAGAGGTGACTGATTTCTTTGTTGTGTAATATCTCAATATGTGTCCTCTTTGAAAAGCTAAATAAAATGTAATATCCCATTGGCAGTAATCTTCAATATACTTGAAATTTCAGCTCCAGCCACTGACTATTGAACAATTCCTTGCCTAATTGCATTTTTTTCCAAAGAGATGCATTCACCACAGCTCAGAATATTTTGGATTTATTCTACTCAGACTTTAGATAATAATAAAAACATTATTCATTAGTTTATTTCTTTAGAAAATTTTTCTGTGAACTAGCCAGGGATCCATGTTTTTATATAAATCAGAACAGCTACAAGGAAAACTGATGTACACAGAAATAATCTATTAGGTAGGATCTCTCCATTTTATCTGTATACTAAAATTCAAGATGGCTTTCTGATGGCTTTTCTGCTATGATGGAATAGAATAGACTGATATTTCTCATGAACTCCTTCGGTCTTGGTGAGAGTCTGGCTTGCTGGTAATTAACCTGTGTCGCATCTTCTCATCTTCAACATAATATTATCTTTTCCCATCTTTTAACTGTTTCTTGCTTATTGAATTTATGAATGCTTTGGCTTAAGAACTGACATACTTATATAAAGCAAAGCACATTGAGGTCTTCAGGGAACTATTTTAAAAATATTGACAGTGAGAGGGAAACTGGGCTTCAAATAAGCTACCTATATCATCTCTGGTGGGTGCTACTTGCTTCAGCTTGAAGGAAGTTAGGACAGCAAAGAACCCTAGAAAATGGAACGAAATATGATAATGCACACCTTTACTATAAAGGATCCTCTTTTACTCCTTTTTACATGGCTTTTTGTGCTTTTCTGCTAAAAAGAAGCTAGAAGATTCATTGTTCATGATGTTCTATATTGTTTCTGTAACTTCCTAATACACAGGGAATTCCCACTCCAGCGTGTACACAGAACTGCTTGGATATGTTATCCAAGTATATTCTAAACACTCAGAAACTATAATAAAACACACAGACATAGAGAAAAAAAATTCCCTTGAATATAGTAAATAATAAAAAAAATTTGATTCCTTGGGTGCTCTGTTGTTGGCATGACTACAGCAGTGATAGTAAGGATATTGGCTCTGGTGAAACTGAAAAGAAAATCAGAAGGAGTTGGTGTGAAATTGTTTATAGGTAGGCTAAGAGAAAGTAAAAAGCCTCTGTATAAGAGAAAATGATTCCCTCTGCCTTTTTAAAGGCAATTGAAGAATGGTTGAAGAGGTCATGAAAAAAATCCAGTGGCAGTGAAGGTTCTACTTCCCTGCATTCTGCAGCACTCACTTGTGCTCACCTGTATTCAGGGATGAAGCACACTGCCCAGAAGAGAGAAATAAAAGCAGCAATCACACTTTGAAGCATGAATGCGAACTACTTAGAGGTATAAAAAGTCTTCAAGGACTCTTTACTTGTTTGCCCAAAATGCAGAAGTTGAAGGAAAGGAATATAGAGAAGGAATATAGAGTACTAGCTGCCTTGAAGGAGGTAACAGTATGTCTATATTTTAGCCTGTGCAAGGTGCCAGCTAAAATTAGTACAATGAAGAGGTCATTCTTTCAGCATGTTTTGCTCTCCTGCATCCTAACAACACTGACTGATGAAAAGTATGTTATCTTTGTGCTACAGATGCACTGTCAAAAGCATGATTTCTCTCTTTATATATGCCTAGGAAATACACTACTAACATAATGCATACATAAGCTAACTCACATATTAATAAGCTAATGAGTACTTACAACACATGCTTCTGTTTAGTTTCAACAAATGGTCACGGTAGCCTTCAGAATATACATTTAAAATAATGAAGTAGTGGTAGGCTGCTTGAGTTGCTAAATCAAAGGGAAAAAAAAGAGAAAAAAATATTTTGTGTGAGTACATAATGTACTTCTGATAGTTGGCCAAGTATGTATATATCAGTATAGTTCATATAATTCAACTGCTGCCTGTGTTCAGGCTAATTTTAGCACATTGGCCCAAAGCTCCCCTGGTAGGCCATGAAAGTGTTGTAAGGAATCCCTCTTTTGCTCTACTTTTTGGAGTGGATAGCAAAAATCACAGATTTTGTTCCAGTGTAATGTAGGATCCACACTTTTCCTTTGTAAACCCTCTATCAGATCAAGTGTATAACAACATAAAGAGATTACAGAGTTTCTTTTCAAAAGTTCAAAGCTTCAGATAGTTGACTTTTCTAACAGGCTAAAGCTTCACTTCAAAAAAGGATTTAAGCACATGAGAAATCCCAGCAAAATCAAAGACTTTATATATGCAGCTGCAATTGAACCTTGTCAAAGATTTTAACCATGTAGGGCTTAAGTTGCAATCCAGTGGTAAGTTTAAGATGCAGAGTCAGAATTTAAATTAACCAGCCTTGCAAATTTGAAACCAAGCACCTATGTAAGTCTTATTTTCACAATTAACAATGTACACTAGGATAATTTTAGCAGACTCCAAAGACAGGCAATGCCTGAGATAAGTATTATTACCCAGTTGGCTGAGAAGCTACAAATCACTGTTTTATACAGGAACAGTATGTCCCTGCACAATGTTACTGCAAAGTCTCCAGCCAGGAGGAATTAAGATGTATTAGTTCTCATATAAACAAGATGTTGCTTAATCATCCAGTTCCAACTTCTGCTGGAAATTTCTGTTGAGATGTATGTGGTTTTTTTTTCTGTACAAGACAAATCCCAAGCTAGCCTGTTCCACAAGACACAGCAGAATACCTGTATCATCTTGCATTTGGGTGTAGCTGCAGCTTCCCCTGAGTTCCCAGTAGCGTTTGGGCTATGGATGTTTGTTGAAACATTCTGTTTGGAGCACCAACATTAAGTTGATTGAGACAAATTTGGAAATGAGGAGCTTAATCTTCTCCACTAGATGCTGTTAAATTCCCTTCCCCTAAAATAGTTGCTGTATAAGGGTATAGTCCAAAGAACCATAAATGAAGGGACTGTTGTCATTCAGGATAGAGGTCCTGAATTAGCTAAGCAGGAAAGTTATTAGGAACCAGATGGTTTCACCTGGAAAGCTTGAACTCTTGTCTGACTTCTGTTGCTATACTCTTTCTAAAGGAAAAACTGGGAACTTTTGGAAAAAAGAGGTGATTTTTATTGGTCTTTGGATTGGATGAAAGACAAAGGATGTGTGTGCAACCTACTGAGGTCTCAGTGTAAAGGTTGTTGCTTCAAGATGTGGGGACTGAAGTCCTAAGATTATAAAAGGAAGGATACTGTAGAAAACAGAAGTGTACTCTAACAGGATATGGTACTGAAACTGGGAGCCCAGGAAATGGCTTAGTTAAGAGGTGTCAAGAAATTATGGCTTCAACAGTGTCTAAGAATACTAACAATAACCACTCAATCAATCTAGTCTTCAATTTGCTATTACCAGTTTTGTATCTGGTAGTCCTTGGTTTGGGAACTATATATTAGATTTTTTTGGGGCTGGGATGGGAAGCTAGCTCTGCTTATGCTGTGTGTTACAGTGATTGCAGTGCTTCTAGAAACTGGGAAAAAAAGTAGTAGCAACAAGACAAACAATTTAGGAAGAGCAGTAGTCTCACCGCTTTCTGTGGTCTGTTCGCAGTGTAGACATTTTGGCATCCCTAGCTGTTTTGTTAGAGATGGAAGAGGATACATCCCTTACTATTCCTTACCCATATTTGTTTACGGATTTACTGCCCATGAATTTTTTTAATCCCTTCCCAAATCTCCTGATGCTGTCTGCTTTGAAAATCTCCTATGGCAGCACATTCCAGAAATTCACTACATCTGGAAAGAAATATAACTTACACTCTGTACAAAGAAATATTCTTTTATCAGTTTGAAATTGAGATCCTACTCAATAGCACCCCCTATTCTTGTACAGGGGAATGTAGTGAATTTGGTTTGACATTTGTCTTAGCCACTGCCACGTTGAGTTTTGTAAACTTTGATCATACCTCTTATCCCTCTGCTCTCCAAGTTGAAGAGTCTCAGGCTTTTTAGTCTCTCCGTGTAAGGCAGCCACACACACTATTCAGGATATGGGTACTTCTCAGGCTTATGGCACCAAAATGATGCATTTGTCTTGTTCTCAATGTTCTTCCCAATACCTTGTTGGCTTTTTTGGCTGCCATTGCATACAGAACTGATGATTTCTGTGAACTGTTAATGAACCCAAAGTCTCTTTTCTGAATTGCAACTACTGCTTCTGAGGTCACCTTTGTGTAGGCATGGTTTCGACTACTTTACCCTAGATGTATTATTATCTTATATTCATCTACAGTGAAGATCATCTGATGCTCCCTTTCACCCACTCATTTTTGTGATTTCCTACTGGAGAGCCTTGTTACTGCCGTCTGACAAAAATGAGCTTAGTATCATGTACAAACTCAGAGATTTTGTTAAATCCTGCCTCAAGGAGCATCCAGTCCTATTCTGTGGCTACACTGTACTTCACACAAGAGGGAGTCTAATTCTTGGCTGGACTGCAGGCACTGTTTTAATGGTAATAAGTATTTAAGAAGATGTCTTGAAGCATGAAAGTATGGCCATAATTCTCAGGCTATATGATCTCTCTGTTCACTTGCAGCACAACTTTAATGTGTTTGTGTTTCAGTCTAGCAGCTTGACTGCACCACATGTAAACATGCCAAAACTGTTTTAAAACTAGCTTGCCTGGGGATAGACAGCAATTTAACCATAATAATTGGGGCTTTCTATGCTCAGCTGGCACCTTATGTGTGCCTTTCATAGCTGTTGCAGCTGAATCCTTTAGTAGCTGACACTATCTAGAACAAAACTAGCTAGAAAATGTCTACACAAAGTTGCAGAATAGACAGAACTACTGAAGAAACAAAATCTGGGTTTACAAGAATGTATATTTTGTCTGTTCTTTAACTCTGTGGAGGCTATTTTCATTCCTCAATTATATCTTGATACAGCTTTTAAGATATTCTTGATAAATAATTGATAACACTGAAGGCAATGGCTGCAATGCATAACCTGGTATTATGTGCTACATGGGGCATTACTGTGCAAGAATACCTAGCAGGAACAGTTACAAATGGCAAATAGTCTTACTTTGTTTTAGATAAAAATTGCAGTAAAAAAGTATAAGGGAAATGTTCCCGAAATAAAAGTTTTAATAATTTTACCAGCACTCCACATTTAAATACCATAAGTGATAAATTCTAAAAAGACCTATTTTTTTTCTATTAAACTGTCATGACTCCCCTCATCTTTTCACAATGTAACAGTTTGCGAACAGAATACTAAAGACAACTGTGGATCATTGCTAATTCTGTTAACTGGATGATTAAAATGACAAGAACATCTGCAAACAACTGTTGCTAGTATTATTGCTGTGCCTGGAAGCTCTGCTATCGTTAAAGATCTGACAGTGTTTCCATTATTAAATCTCATTTAATCCTCATTGGATTTAAACCTGGCATTCATATTCTCAGTCCAGAAGACAGTTTCTGGACAACATTTTGAACTAGACACATTTTAGTTACATAAAATTGAGAGAACCACCAACATTTGACATTTTGTAAGATGCATTTTATGCTCTAAAAGATTTTTAACACTCCTCCTAAAATTATTCACATCATAAATTTATTATGATTGCTGTGCATAGTTGGCTATTCTGAATAGCAGGAAAGTGTTAAGTGATGTGGCCATTTGAAATGTCAAGATAGGTGAAGCATACGGGCCCAGATTCTGCGAATATTTACACATGTACTTAAGTTCTTAAACGTGAGTCCCCCTCCCCCTCAGTTTAGTGGAGAAATTTTAGTGGAATTCAAGCACAAAAAATTAAATAAATATGCAAATATTTTTTGGGTGGCCAGTAGATTGGCCTCCTGGTGCTCCTGCAGAACTTCATTCTAATCTCCCTGGAGGCCACGCTCTCTGCTAAAATGACACTAAACTTAATTGAGGCTGATTGCACACATTGATTAGCCTCAGTAAGAACCTGATTTCACTATCTAGATAGCACAAATAGTATCACTGTTTTAACTTTCATAGCCTGTACGTACAAGACACAGAATTTTACTAGTCATTTGTCACCCAGCAAGGCTGGATGGAAGTGACACAGGTGTGACAGTCCCTGGCAGTCCCTCTGGGATTTTCTGCCTCAGTCCCATCACTAGGGCTACAAGGGAGTTCCAGCAGTGAGAAACAAGCACTGGGACTATGTGTAGGTCCAAATTCTCCCAAAGCTAAATATAAATCTTACATCTTCCCTTCCTTTTCTAATCAGTAATTACTAGGTGTAGTCCGAAAAATTTGCTATCTTGGGTTCCTGATATTCCAGCTGGCAGCTGTACAATTGTGTAAGCACAGTAATTTCTTCACAAGAAGATGTTACAGAACATTTCGTAAGCTGTATCTTTGTACAAGTTCAGAAGGAGGGTGACATGTTTTATCAGATCATGGGATGCATTTGAAAATACATTTGTGAAGTGCAATTAGCTTTGAATATCTTCATTTGTGAAAAGTGGTCTTGCTGAGAAGAAATTTATTTTATGATGCTGTGTATGCCCTACTGAAAGCCAGTGCTGAGACCTAAAAACAAACTGGTGTCTTTTTTTTAATTATAGATTTGTACTTAATTTTTTTTTTCCAGCATAAAAGTATATGAATTCTTCTTTTGATACACGTCAAAACTGTCAGTTTCCCAAATACTTTTTGGATATATATTGAAATACCAGGCTTCCTTTTTCCTTTGGAAAAAACAGGGCAAGAACATTTTCATCAGTTTTACTAAGCATAATTGTGGAAATGTAGGTCATCTAAATAAAAAGACCATATTTTCAGAGATTCCTAGCAGATGAGCCAAAATGACTGCAAAAGGGAAAGGAATGAGAAATTTTCCATTTCATTATTGACACTATGCAATAAAACATAGTTTTTCTTAATTGTTTTCAACTAAATTGTTACATTCTGATATAAAGTATACCCCAATAAGGGACTTTTCTGACCCTAGTATAAATGTATGAATTATACTGTAAAGCACTTTGTGTTAATAATAGAAGATATGAATGTCTGAACAGTTCAGATTTTTGTGCAATTTTGCTGCAGATTTATTTTAAAAGTGAGGATTCAAGTGGAAGACAATTTGCATCCAGTTCAAATGAAAGCTGAGTCCAGCTGATATATACCAAATATATTAGAAAACTATTATTCTAGTCTCATCAACACAGTGACTTAATTCATAAGGGAGTGAAAAAAATGGTTAATATGTGGTTTTGAGTTGTTAATTATTTTTTTTTTGCCATAGTTGCATTATTCAGACAAATGACCTTCATCCTTTTCTTAAATATAAGCAGCCACAAATGTTTTCTCATAGTGGGACTGTAGCTAATATCTCTGCTTGCTGATATCATCTAATCCTGCTTTTCTTCAAGCATACTATATGCTTCCTAGAAAGCTGCTGAGTTTAAGCCTTTGTGTCTTAAAGTATTAGCATGGAATCCAGCAATATCACATAGTGAGGAATCTTGTCAAAATTGAAGATCATATCTTGTAATAGGCAGATTATTGAAATCAAGTTTATTCCAGGTGCAATTAGAAAAACAGAGTTCTTTGGAGCTCTAGATTTTTGGTCCATTACTCCTCTCCAGCCCCATGAATTTAGAGTCACATTTAACAATGGTTGAAATGGGTAAAATTTTCTTGTATTTTATATTCAGTCAGTTTACCTCTTTTCCTTTATGTGATCAAGCTGTATTATAATTGTGTGATTATAATCTAATAATGAATTTACTAATTTAGTGAGGAAACAGTCTAGAAGGAGAAACTGGAACCAATTTTTGACTCTTTTTACTCACTACCGTTTTCTTCCCTCTTTCCAAATATGGCTCTTGTTGCAGTACGTCCCTGTACACTGATCCTTATGCTTTTACCTTGGCTTCAAACTCTCCCACTGGACTTTGTGTAACTTGAAACAGGGATTACAAGTCTACTACTAAAATTTGTATGGGAAACACATTGCTGATTTTGAAATCTAAGCACATAAATTATTAGGAATAATCTTCTCTACAATGACAAAAGTCCTAGAAGATTTTTTTCTAATCTGCTTTCTTATTACTCGGACATATAGTAAGTAATGTGCAAGTAATGTGTACTTGAAGAAATACAGATTTACATGATCTTATTTCATGTAAGTGGATCACTAAACTGCTTGGCCTTTATTTTGCTGTCTGTTGGTAGTAATGAGATGACTGCACAGCAGCATTCCCATTTAATGCAGGAAAAGATTTTTGTCATTGTTCATATCACTGACTTTGTTCATAAATGTAAGGAGGTGTATATCTTGGCACAAACAAGCCCTTTGTGTTAGTGGCTGTTCCTCAGTGGAGCAGGAGTAAAGTGACTGCAATAGCTGCTGGTGAAGTGGAGAAGGTGAATGAGCTAGAAAAAGGCAGTATCAGTTAATATACTTTGATGAATCCAGGATAATCCTATTGCATGACAATCCTATACAGTCTGTGTAGCATAGTGAATTACTGTCAATAAAAGATATACAGATTAGCATCTCAATTATGTCTCATTTTCAAGTGAATGAAAATTTTCAGACACCTGTTTCGTGAAAAACAGGGCTCTTATGAACAGACTTTGTCTATGACAGCTATATGAGATAGGTGCACTTGAATATCTAGCTCGATAACTTGGTTCAGTTCACAAATCTCTTAGTCTAAGTTTCAGACCATTTTAGGAAAGTTTTGGTTTATTTACATGCAATTTCAAGTGTAGGAAACATGCAAGAATACAGCTTCCAATGTGCACTTGGATTCATCAAAAAGAGTTTCAAGAGACTGGGACAACTTTATTACAACTTTACTACATTTTGAATAAGGGCGTGTGTCATGGTTTAACTCCAGCTGGCAACTAGGACCATGCAGCTGCTCCCCCTTGGTGGGTGGGATGAGGAAAGGAATAGCAAAAGTGAGGAAAAACTCATGAGTTGAGATAAAGACAGTTTAATAAGTAAAACAAAAGCTGTGCATGGGAAGAATTGAGCAAGCAGCTGAATGGTCTCAGCTGCTGGTTGCTGGCTGGGGTTAAACCACAACAGTAGTATGATAGATTAACACACACAAAATGTTTTCAGTTTTAAACAAATACATAATTCTTTTTTTGAAAAGCAAGCAGAAAACTATTTAATACATTGTGTTACAATATAACTGGATGATCATAGTGACTCCCAATCTCAGCTAAGCAATGTTTCACTGTCTTTGAATATGATGCTTAAAATAAGTGAAGGATGAAACCCACAAAAATGTAAGCTTAAACTCACCCTGATCTATATCGAGAATTTGCAGCCTGTATGTCTTTGATCTTCCTTTAATCCACTTTTCTCCAGTTGTCAGATATTAAACATCATGGGGTACATTGTGAGCTCATGTAACTTGTTATAGTGCTATTGAAAGCTAATAGAGCTGAAATACCAGCAGAAGGTGTGCCCCTATAACACTTCAGCTAATGTATACAAATCTGTAGAGCTGAGCTATTACAAAACTCTTTTTGAGGAATGCCTTTCTCGGACACTTTTCTGTTTGTATTTACATTTGATATACTGCATTGGAATTGAGGAAAGAAGGCTGCATTTTCCTCTAATTGTAGCTATCACACAACCAAATCAAACCTGAGTTGTGATACATAAAGAGTGAATTTTTCTTATTCCTATTCCAGGGTCCATATTGTTCCAATTAATCTCATTTAGTAAAAAGTAAGAAGGTGGCTTCAACTTGCCGTGAAGTTTCATAGTCTTAGCAATGGGAGCTGGGCAGGAGGTTGCAGTGAATCAGTAGCTGGTACCGTACCACTGCCTTTGCATGAGCTGGAGATTGTGTCACTGGCTCCACGGCTTTGGAAACAGTGAGAATACAAAACCCATTTTAAACTGGACTCAAATGGAGTCATATAGGAGTCAACTTTCTGGAGGAACGTGGTCTTGTATATGATAAGGTAAATAGCAGTGTTATCTTTTTCCAAAAAATGTATTTGCTGTACTATAAGAAGGCATCATTTTCTTGTATATCCTCATTATATATTTTATACTCATGAATGTTACATTAAAAGCATCTATGAAAAAAAATAATCTGTAGGCATGCTCTTTGTACCCCTTCCTTCCTGCTTTTCAGAATGTTAGGTAAATCACAAACCAGAAGTAGTGTGGTTTAGGATGTCATCTTTAAAGTCTGGTTTCATCAATGTAAAAATGTGTTTTCACTTTGACAGGACCATCCTTCCTGAACTTCATATGTGCTCTTTAAGGAAAATGAATGTTTCAATTCCGTTTATAACTTGATTTGGAAATGAAGTTCTGATGAGACTATAACTAGTGAATAAAAATAGAGGATTTTTTTTTCTTTAATGTATTTGAAGACCATTAAAACTTTAATTACATAAATTTAACACCATGATTGAACAGAGTTGTAGTAGCAAAGGGCTGAGTTAGCTTGTTTGTTTTTTGTCCCATGTTCATTATCTTAATGGATATGTTGATGTTTATGAAGGTGAAATAGAAAGGAAAGAACTAACCTCAAGTGTTGTGTACGTCTTGCTTCTTAGCAGGTTTCAATATTTTACAGAGAGAATAACATCTTGATAATTAAATTGCTTCCACATCTGTGCAGTGGCTTCAGCAGGATGCTGCCATATTGCATATGTTTAACAAATTACACTTAATTTGTCTTTATATTTTCATTATGGAAATTACATTCATGTTATTCAACAAGAAGTACTGCCATGTAAGAATGAGACCAGAAAATGGAATAACAAAACTGGTTTTGACTTTTTGCAAGGTAAATGCATTTTAAAAAAGACAATAAAAAATCTGCTTTGGCAAGTTACAAGAGAAATAAACAAAGTTGATATTCAGAAGAAACTGATTAATGAACAAATTATTTACTTCTGTAGTGTTGGAAGTGTTTGCAGCACTAAATGATAGAAAGGAAAATGCAGTCCAAGGGGAATGCAAAACTTCAAGGTTTGATGAGGAATGAGACTTGATGGAGCAGCAGTGAACATGCCACAGAGCTTTGGGGCATAACTTGAGCTACTGCAAATTGCAGGTTAAATTTAATTGTGATTGGTATCAATTGTTTAGCGAAAACTGTTTTTTGATAAGTAAACCTCTATGGGTTTTTTGGATGGAGAAGAGAAGTAAACAAACCATCTCAAGAATAATTTTAAGCAGTGGTTGGTTAAAAAAAATTATGGGAAATAGGCTCTCCTCCTCTGGGTGTGGTGTAATAAAACTGTTTTTCTTCCAGGCAGCTTTAGTCAATACCCTCTGTCTGTAACAAAGGGACAGACCTTTTTTTTCCTGTTGCTCAGAGTTAACAAAGTACATAGAGGTAAGGACTACAACACCTGAGAATAAACTTCCTTATAGATTAAGGCAAGTTGCTCTGTTTAAATATTTGCATGACTGCATCTTCTTCTTATTCTATCAATTCACATCCAATTTAGAGTGGTGCCTCAGGTGTTCGTTGATTTCTGTTCTCTGTTACCAGACCCCTTTCTTTCTGGCACTAAACACAAACAGAACATAAAAAATGAAATGTTCCCCGCAGCTTTTCCTGGTAAATAATTTTATTACTTGGCATTAATCTAGACTTTTAATTACTGAAGAAGTACACTGATGAAGGTGTTTCTCTCTTGCTGAGGCAATAGATGTGTAGATGCCACAGTGAGCACAAGCTAAATGTGAGTGGAACGTCTCTGATTTTTGTGAACATTCACATTGCTACATTGGCAGGTTCTGGTCTGAACAAGGGCACCTACTTAATGTTCAGTGGTAGCACTTTGTAAGGGAACATATTTGCAAAGCTCTTTGGAGAACTTGAGTTGGCATAAGATGGTGTCTTCAGTAGTTATATTCTTTTGGAGCATGGTGCTTTGTGTCTTCTGAGGCACAGATAGTGATATCATTGAGATGAACACTGAATAAAAAGAATAAGTAACGTAGCTTCCCACTCTTGCCATGTTATAGTTGCACCTCATGCAGCTGAAGTTAATTCCTCCTTTCTCCTTGCTCTCACTCAAATAGTCAGAGCGACATCTCTCAGGTCATCAAACTTGTTTTGAAATGCAACACATGTTGCACAGACAAGTCTGGAAGATTCGTAAAATTAGAAGCAATTTTTAATAATCTGTTGTAGGAAAGTTGTATGTTTGAAAATCTTCTCCTGGACCTTTAGTAATGACAGGTGGTCTGAGATACCTTCTTTAGCTGTATCTCCTAGCAGTTCATCTGCTCCCATGGAGCCCCACACAACAACTGGAGCAGTTCAAGTGGAGAGCTACCAAGACACTTAGGTGAGTGTGACACAAGGAGTGTGAAAGGACTGATTCTTTTCAGTCTGAAAAAGACAAGGATAAAACCTGACTGCTGTCATTTACTCTTGAAAGGGAAGTTATAAAGAAGATGGAGGCAGCCTTAGCTCAGAGTTATACAGTAAAAGGACAAGAAGCAGTGAGCAGTAGACACAAGCTGCAGCAAGAAAAAAATCCAGCTCAGGGAAGGTCAGAAATATTCAATAAGAGAATGGTTAAGCTGTGGAAGAAGTTGCCCAAGGGTGTGGAATCTCCATCTTTAGATATATCCAGAGAAAAATTTGACAAAGCCCTTAGCAACCTGATTGAACTTTGAAGTTGACCTTGCTTTGACCAGGGATTCGGATGAGATGACCTTCAGAGGTCCCCTCCAATCTAAATTATTCTGCTGTGGTGTGACCTCTCTACCTCTTTCCTAGGTGTGTAAGGACAGAATAGGGGCCTTGTTACTTACCTCAGAGTAAATTCTTCCTCTCCCCAAGGACTGATTAGTATCCCATATGAAATTCCCAATGGTACTTTGCCAGAAGTTGAATGACAGAGATATGTGAAATGTTATAAAAGCCCAATTTTCAACAGATAGTCATCATTATTAATGAGCACAACCCAGGGAGGGAAAAAAAGAAAGCAATTTAAATTCAAAGTAAAGTACAAAAACATTTTCATTGACTTTGTTATTTTCTTTTTTCTTTGGAAAAAAATGTGAAAAACATTACTATAGCTGTTTGTCCATGCATATTTTATCCATCATTAGTTGCATATGAATTGTGCACAAATAGAAAAATATGGGAGATGCGACACGATTGTTAACATTTCAAAGAAGATTCTTCATCACTATGGGAGGCATCAGTCATACTCTATTCCTCCAAATCCTTGAGAGTGAAGATCTACAGCTCAGAATTCAACCAGTGACTTTCAGCTTTTGACACACACTGCCTTTATGAAGCAGAATTGAGGGAGTTTAAGTGCTTGTAATGGATCCCTCTGAGAAATGGTATAATTGGTATGGCACTGGTCTGCTCTCTTCCCTCTGCCTGTAGGGTAACTACTACATTCTCGGATTTCCCTCAAGATGAAAGGACTTTGGCTGACAGATGCCCTATACATGGAATGCATTGCTATAATCCAAACCTGTATGAAGAAGAAAATTTTTGATTCCCCTAGAGTTTCAAGAACTGTGAATTGCATCTCTGAAGAGAAATAAGAATACCTTTCTAGCTACTACTCTAACTTATTTCCCTTTTCTTTCTATTCACTACTGTTGAATCAAGATCTGACAGACGAGGAAATTGCCAAGAGATACATTCCTTAGATAGATATTCAGGCTCATCACCTTTTGTTTCAATGGTTATTGGATGTTTATCCCTAATTGTCTCATATTTTGATGCAAAATACTGTTGTCTGAATATTGCTGCATTAGGTAGTAAGAATGGCTGGGCAGCACATGGAATATTTAGCATCCCCTCACTTTGATAAAAAGTATTTTCTTCTTTCCCGTCCTTCCGTCCTTCTCTGCCTTTTTCTTAAGATCTATTGTTTTTATCTAATTGTCCCACAAAAAGTATTCTTCTCGATAGTTCCTATGTGCCCATTATTTTCTTTGTAGTTTATCTTCTATCTCCCAGTCAGCTTTTTGTCATTAGTCTTTGCATGTTGCAGTCTGATCCTCTCTATTAATTCCTTCTTATTTGGTCCTTTGTTTCCAGTTTTCTGTTTTTATCTCAATCCCTTTCTTGCCCGCCCTCTTCCCCTCCTCTTTTCCTTCCCCCTACCCTTTGCTAGTACTCTAATTATATTTTCCCTTGTAATTTCTAAACTATCCTCGTATGTGAGAAATTTCTATTTGGTATTTCTGTTTGGTGTGCCAAGTCTATTGCACATCCTGCCTCTGTTTCTATTAGTCCCGTTTTGCCACAGATTTCTAGAGGGGAGAAAAATATGTCAGTTTATTGCTTTCAGTAATGTGCTCCATATACATCTATTAATTTTTCATTTTACTATTCCTTTACTATTGCTCTCTGTTTTTGTTCTACCCTGTCATCAGTGAAATTCCAAAGTATTCAATAAGAATAACATCCCGATGCTATCATCTTCTGTCTGATTTGATTCTATTATATGTGTACTTAAGTCAAAAAGGTCAGGTAGAAATGCAGAGACACTCGCAGATGAGCAGAATGCAGTGCTTTTGTTCTGTGCAGCAGTACGGACTGCATACTGGAATTACACCACAGACAGAGTTTGTATGATGCAAGGAAGAACTCATCCTATTAGCCTGGCACCCTTACAAAGAAGCCTGAAAAATACAAAAGGAAAACCAAGTAATGCAAAGAGGTGTACAAAGTTTGTTTGTTTGAAGACAATGTTTCCTTCCCTGAAACTTTATTTTATGCAGTCAAGGTTTACTCTGGGTTTTCTAAATGAAATGTTTTTGTTTGAATCTAGCTCAGAATAGGTCAGTCTGTGATACAGATGATAAATTGTTTTTTTTTTTCAGAAGTTCTAAAATGTACAGAGCATGAGAGTGGAAATAACAGTGATGTCTTTGTATCCTGATATTTAATGGAGTGTTAAACAGCAGAAGATCTAATGTTGGTGGACCAAATTCTAAATCCAGTCAAGAATATGTCTTAGCTACACTTCATTGCTAATGATCAGATAATTACAGTGGAGATCAGCATGAAAGTCAGAGAAAAAAAAAAGATTTGTAGTGACAGGTTCTTTATTGGAAAAAAAGCATTGCTTTATCTATTAAATTGTCTTAATCTGAGCCCACAGGTTTTCTTACTTTTACCTTTCTGATTCTCTCCCTCATCCCACTTGGGTGGGTGTGGGTGGGTGAGCAGATGTGTGGAGCTTAGCTGCCCACCAGGTTAAAACACAAATACTTTAATGATAATGCACTTCCTTTATTGAGCGCAAGAGCTGAAAAACAAAAGTATGTGATTCTTTCACAGTTTAATTATAGCAGCCTCTGTTTATAGTGGTAAATTACAACAAATACTCAAGAGACAAAAGTGCATAAACCACACAGTAGAAAAAGAGAAAAGAAAAAAAACCAGCCGAAATATCTCAAAAGAGATTTCAGTCTCCTCTCTCCAGTGCCTTTGTTTTTCACTCCTTTCATTATCTTTCGTCACTTGTCTAGATCATGGTTCTTAGAGGTGTTCAGAGAACTGGCAGGTCCATTAGTTCCTTGAGACCATTGATTCCCATTCTTTCTTTAAGCCCACTGTCAGGAAGGTATAAAAGATGGTAGAAGATGTCCAATTAGATGCTTTAAATCTACAGCTACAAAACCCTATAAGAAAGGTGTTAAACCTTGAGTTGGCTTTTTTATTTCTTCCTCGCTGAGTGGTAAACAAAAATAACTCTGTGAGAAGAACTGAGAAAAGTTCAGGCATACTGTGAAGAGCAGGGCTGCAGAAAACTCTCTTTGTGGAGTCTTATAGGCCTGAGTGAGATTATTAGCATTTTTCTTCATTACAGGCAGCGGTAAATGTCATTTATTCATTTGTAAGAGGTTATAATCCTTGAAATCTTTATCCCATCGGTTAGATTTGAGCAATAAATTTGAAAGTTATTAAGAAAGTAATAGCTACAGGATGTGAATATGCAACCATATGGTATGATTGCATAAAAAATTTGGAAAGTCAGTCTAAAGCAGACAACATTGCAAAACTCTCAGAAAGTATTTCAGACCTATCCACCTATGTATTACAGGAACACTTCACACTTTTTTTGGTACTCTATTCTAAGGTCAAGAGCATGCTGTCCTTCCAGTATCACCCAGTTCATTCGTGTAGTGTGGTGGCTCACTCAAGGCCAGGAAACCAGCAGTTTGTGTTCTCTAAACTGAAGTGAAAGGGAAGGGAAAGGAATAGGGAGGCAGATTTCCAGATTCAGGTTTGGATGGAGGCTCCTGCCACTAGGATGATTTTTGCCACAAGCGTCCTGGCTTTAGGGAGAGGGAGAATCAGCCTCTGGGAGGTGTGTACTTGGAGAAAAGAGCTTGGTTGAATATGATGGAACAGGCCCAGACTCAGTCCTGTGGAAGTTTACTAGAATATAACTTTTAATGTGTATTTCATGATCACTGTGTCAGTAAACTTCTGAAAAAAAATTCTGTTTTTTTCATCAAACGTTCAATATGCTTAGCAAGGTCCTCTCACTAGTCTAGTCCTGATCTTAAGCATGGAATCCTTCAATCATGTCCCAAATTATTTTTTTTGCACTTTTTATTTATAGTACTATATGCTTTTGAGTTTGCATATAAAATATATAAATGTGAAAATGTTACGGAAGTTGTGTAGTTTAACAATAGAGTATTGCTGCCTGCTCTTCCATTTAAAACTAAAGTTACAAATGGCTTAGTTACAGCGAAGTTTGTATTCAAGTGCTCAGTAAAAATTAATCCTAAAATAAAGAGCTAATTGATTAAATGAGCACATGATCTACTCCAGCACACTAGGAGATCAATATTTAATACACCCTTGATAAGTTTATTTAAAGTCTAGTCACACCCTTCAGAGAAGTTCATTTACTTGGACAACTACCAGAATTCAAAATCTAACTGTTAAAAATATTGTACTGTATATGGTGAGTTAACAGTGAATAAGACTGTGGACAAATTGATTAACTGGAATTAAAATGCTTGTTCATCTGTAAGACTATACTTTTTGTTTGAAAATGAATAGTGTTTTGATGTGCAGCAAAGCATTTACGTTTTAGTTAACGGTATGCACTGCACGCTGTACTTAGCAAAATTCATACTTTTTTTTAATTGCTTCAAACATTGGACCAAACTGCAAAAAAACCCTACCTGAATGATTGTAACAGGTTGGAAAATAATATCTCACTGAAGAAACTGAAGATTGGAAAAGGAAACAAGGGCCACTTTCTGAGTGTACATATTCACCTGACATAATACCACAGAAAACACCATGGCAACAACTTCCACATAATGAAGTATTATAAAGCATGTCAAGTATATAAATCAATTTTTACTTAAAACACCTTCTAATTACACAGATTTCTTTTCCTTTGGTAATAAACATACATTTGTATGACTGAAAATTGTAGTTAAGTGTTTGGTGAGAACTCAAGTGTTGCAAGCATGTGTGTACATGTACACTTTAGAAAAAACCCTCACTAGTGCAGTGAGGCACTAACTGCAGCTTCACAATGCAAATAAATAACAGCTATTATTGTATCTAACCCTTTTGGTAATGACCATAAATTCCTTGGATAAATTGAATATGATCCAAGAGAGTCAAAAGACTGCAACATAATTAAATAAAATTTACATAAGAGCATCTTTCCTCTCATTTAGGCTGCATGAGAATTAAAGAATGAGGAGAGAGAAGAAAGCTCCAGGAATTTTCCTCAGAGGACGTGTAGATACTCAGTTTTTCCAGACCTATGCATTTAAAATAAGGTGAATAGATAAAATCCCCTGACTAATACAAATTCACCCTGTCTGCTCAGAAGGGAGAAGCATCAGAGTCTTGTCGTATCTATTGTGCGTTAAGTGAAATATTTCACATCTTATTCCTGGGTAATCAAAACAGCTTTAGCCTAAGTGTAACTTTTCTTCATTTATACTTTATCACTTTTATTCAAAGCAGTTCTTCTTTATCTTCCCTCTGTAATAAGAATAATACCAGAAAATGTAATTTATGCAGGACTGTAACGTTTACTGAAGTTTTTAGATCAATAAATTTAGCTTTCATGATACAATCTGAAAGAGATTTGCTATGTTACATGCATGAAAAATGCCTTGTTTAGTAATCATTCTGATATTATGTTGTTCTAAATGCAAAGCTTGATATAACTGTGCTATTAAAATCTATTCCAATGAATATCCCAGGGGTCCCTCTTGTCATTTTGACTCACGCTTGTGCATAAATTTTCAGCTGTAGAGAAATCTTCTAAGCAGCTATTGTCATGAAGCAGCTGAACGGTCCTCATGAGTCCTTCCAAGGTTTATAAAGACATAGTTTCAGAACTAACTTTTTCTATCAAGATGTGTAATATATGAATTCAAACACATAACTTTACCTATAATTTAGTGAAGCTGTACTCGCAAGTTCCACACCCTAGAGTATTTCAATGTAGACCTCATGGATCAGAATGGAATCCTGAAAACACTAGAAATATAAGTGAATGAATTAATTCTGTTTGAAATTTTTATTGTAATTCAAGTCATAGTCAACTAATTAAATATCCCAAAGGAAATCCCCTTTTATGTACAAAACTGGGCTTAATCTAACAAGACACACACATCTTTATGAAGTCAAGCAAGATCTTAACCAGCATGAATTTGGAATGTAAGTTCTGTCTTAGCATTTTTACACAGCTGAAACTCTCAAGAATTAACTATTTATAATTACCCTGCTGTGTTTCGTCTATGGGATGACACAAATAAGAAAACAATGGTCTCATGTTAGCAGTGCTTCATCACCATTGAAAAGCATCAGGCATCCATGTATTTTCACACACTTTTTACAATAGTGATCAAGGAAACTGATACTAATTTATTTCACCAAATGTCACAGTGATACTCTAGATGAATAGGCTTGGGGTTTCTCTGAAGATGAGGGCTGATCCTTTTCTCTGGAATTCTTCAGAGAGCAGAAAAGAAATGTATGTGCAACTCTCCCTAGAGAGAAGACATTTTAGCCAAATCTGCATAGTCTTAGTAAAGACTGAATATATTGATTTCCTCAGATCCCCGACTGTTCTACAATGCCTAGTTCAAGGAGCAGGTCAAGCCATTAAGAGTGACAGCTTATTAGCACTCCCCTTTTTCCCCCTTTAAAAAAAAACAACTTTTTTTTTTATTATAGCACTGTTGTTTTCCCTTCCTGTTACAACTTTTGTTTCATCTAATTTCTTTTTCCTCCACCCTGTAATCCTTCCTAGGCACATATATGCTACTTTTCTTCAATACTCTCATTCACTCCCAATGCCCCCTTTCTCCCAACAATCCCTCCAGCATGTATTATTTCCTTTTTCTTTAATCCTCACAGGCTGAGATGCAGTGCTTAACAGTCTTATTCAAGTTTGCATGGAAAGCCTCTGGTTAGCTGATGTGGATCGCACAGCTGCCAGGTTAGTTTGACAAGTCATGCGTGTTCAGTTTGGTTATATATGTATGGATGCACACTATTTATCATGTTGCAGGGAAAAAACTGCTCAGTTCACATAGTCATATTAAATGAGGATCAAAGCCATTTGATTTATTAAAGATATAATTATGTGAGACTCAGAACTATACATTCAGGATCAACTAAAATACCCAAGATAAACTGCAGTACTAGGTACACACAAAATTCTGAACACCCTTCTGTAGCTAATCCACCAAAGTTATAACTCCCCCAACTCACACGCACATGGTCACAGGTACCCCGCTCCCCCCATACCGTCCTGGCCATGTGGGTGTTCCCTGACCCCCTGGGTAGATGTGGTCACTCTGGCTCCAGGGCAGCCCCCGCCACTGCCAGCAACCAGCACCCACTCTGTTTCCTCCCTGGAGTCTTTCACCCATTATAGATCTTTGTGTTTCTTTTATGCTGCATTTCAAGCTGACTGACCCTTTTAAAAAAAAATATTATTTTTTTATATTTTTTTCTCTCCCCACCACCTCCCATCCCCCAGAGTCCCTTGGTAATCCCTTGGTAACTCCCTAATCCATCTGATTGTTATCTTCCTCTTCAACACGACCAGTGGGGGGCAGATGCCCTCCCAGGTAGTTTGCTGTAGTTGATTTACCCACAGTGTCTGCCCTCATACTCTTGACAAATGTTATGCAGGCCATCTGCCATGCAAGCAGCCCCACAGGACGTCATACAGGCCATGTTCCGTATAAGGTTTGTCTCCAAGTAAAACTTTTATGTCTTTGACCATAATCTCCAGTGACAGTTTTCTCAGAGCCTGCAGGCTTTGCTGAACTCTTGGATTTAAACCTGGCTTCTCACTGCTTACTCCCTAACCTTCCCACTCTGAAGTGGCTGGAGATTAGACACAGGGTAGTCTTCAAGCACAAGATATTGGTCAGCACAGATTTGTCTGTTTTGAGTTACATGTCTGTGCCTCACTTTTTCTTTCTACTGCCTATGAGCAGAAACAACTCTGGAGGGATATATAGACAAGTATTTTCTAGATTAATTCCTGGAAAGCTCTGCAAGGAAACTTGAGACAGAGCTCAGAGTCAGGTTCAAGAAATAAGAATCACAATATGGGTCAATTTGGTGTGGATAAGGATGATAAAGAAGGCTGGCCACAGTGGCTCAGGCTGGTTGACTACCTCAAGACCAAGCCTAAATGTCATATGTTTATGTCCATGTAGTTATAGAAAGATGGAGACGCAATCTGTCTCAGTACCACTGCTTAGACAAAGGTAGTTCAATATGACACTAATGCCTTAAACTGATTACAAATCAAACAAATAGAAATTATTTAAAAAAAAAATCTATTTAAATGTTAAAAAAAACCCCCAACTTTAAGAAAGGGAAAAAGGCAGCCATTGAAATGGAAAGGAAATTTACAATACTTAATAAAGAGATTTGAAAGTGATAATAAGTCCATGTATTATTTTAATCAAAGACATACTTAAGTGTCATAGAATCATAGATTCATAGAATTGCTTTGGTTGGAAGAGACTTTTAACATCATTAAGTCCAACCATTAACCTATCACTTTGAAGTTACCACTAAACCATGTCCCTCAGCACTACATCTACACATCTTTTCAATACCTCCAAAAATTAAAAATGTAAGCATTGTCATTAAAAATACATGGTAGAAATTAAGTGATGCAATAATGATAAAAAGAACTAGTTGTAATTTATGAACCCTATTTCCTAACACACTTTTTTAAAAAAACCCACACTTTTCAACACAAAATCATAATTGCAATAAGACACTCCTGTGTGTGAATTATGAAGTATTATTTCATACCTCATTGCACCAATGGCACTTGTCTTTAACAACATGCCAGGCATGAAGTAATCTGCTATTATTCACATTCCACATTTTTATTGCTTATCCCACAGTGACTTTTGGTTAATGTATCTTCCTGCATTCTCAAAATTTCACAGATCACTCTGAGTACAAAACAAGGCAATGTTAATGCTCAAAGTTCTTCTATGAAGACTATTTTAGACTCTCATCCTGCAAAAAGGGTTTTTTCCCATACTTAAACTTACAAGATTTGAAAGACTGAAAGTTTATGAACCCTTTTATAGTTTGTCCACTAATTGCTTTTATTGTACAAGACCATTTTTACTGTTTCTTTGGTTTGGTTTTTTTTAATGATAGTGTTCTGGCTCGTTGTGACAGTATGAAGTGTTTGTAAGGTTTTTTGTCAGAATGTGCAGGTGATAGAACTAACCTAACTCTGAAAGTCTAGTCTGAGGAAAAAAAAAACAAACCCTGAGCATTCACATGCATCAGAAAGATTTGTCATATTCTGAAATTTATAAATGTAAGTCATTGCATTAAAATTTGGCCTTGCCCATCTCAGTTCTCCAGTGCTATTGTGGAGAGGAAATACAATTTATTTAACTTGAAAAACCTTGCAGATCTGCAAGAATAGAAGAAATAGCTACACAATTTTAAGGGGTAACAAAATCTGTTGTATGCTAACTGATTTAGAATCTAACTTATTTTTTGAAGCTGTCAGCATTCTTTTAAGCCAATTTCAAAGAGATTTGGGGTTAAGCAGTTCACTGTGTTATCTTTTGTGACTGAATATAACTTTGTTACATTTTTGCCTACTTTACATGGACTGCTCTTTCCAGATATATGTAGTAGTTATTTTTTAAATACTTCGACTTTTCCTGTTCTTGAAAATTATCTTAGAAAATAGTTACTGAGTTTTTGGTTTTGAGCAATCCTCTATGAATTTAGGGATATACAATAAAACTGTATATAGATCACAGCTGTATTTAATTGAAAATAATTTAAAAAGAAAGTGTGAAGCAACTTCAGGAGAAAATTTTTAAGATGAGAATAATATCATAGAAGATATATTGAATGGAGTCAGCAGTAAAATAACAGTTGGCTAAGAAATGACGTTTAAAAGCTTGCTAAGGCAAACTTGTGTGTTAGAGCTTGGTTTGAAAAACAGTGAAAGCAAGAAGATTCAGACAAATGATATACTTTTGACTAGGCAAAGGATCAAGTGGCTGACCAGCCAGGACATGGATAGATGATGTTGTTGATCTTATGAAAGTAGGAGGAATTATTCCAAGTAAATCACAGAGACTGGTTTATCTTTCATACCTTAGCAACCCACAACAGAAAGCTTATAAAATACAGCAGCAGGAGATGAATAGTATCTCTGGATTCTTTACATCAGGAATATTTTACTTTCATGGGACAGTCTGAATCTTCTGCACATAAAGCTCTCTTTTTTAAACAACAAAAACAATAAATTATTGTTCTAAAAAAATTTACTTGGATAGTGCTGAAATGATCTGTTTTAATAAACATGGTTTAAACTATAATTTTTTTACTTTGCTTCTATTCATATTTGAGTCTGTCTTTAAAAATGAATGTATTGTCATAGTATGTAGATTATTTTACCCAGCCTTTAAAAAAAATCATTGAATACAAAGTACTGAAGATTAATAATTTATTGCTGTATCTGTTGTATTTTACAAAATTACATAAAGAGAATAAACCAATTAATTGTAGCACCAAAGGGCAAATCTTCTGTTCATTGATTGCTGTTTTCTGTGGTTTGAAGAACAGTTCTTAAAAGAAACTTGCCATGTAAGTCCTAGCCTAACACAGGATCTCTGCATTGTACAACAAAAACCTTCTAAAGGTTAGTGCCTGAGAACAATGAATTTCAGTCTTGTTAAGGATACCTAAGAATTTTCTTTACTTTAGGTGGTTCAATATCTCTCAGTTACTCATGTAGCTAATAAAGTTATTTTTAACTGATGCGTGTGCGTGAACAGTATGTGAACAGAGATCTAATGTCCCACAACTCCAGTGCTGATCATCCTCTGATGGTGGTTGCAGCAGAATCAATGGAATGCAATAGAAAGGTAAATTCACTTGTTTGGTATTCCAGTCTAGAAATTAAGAAAAAAAAAAATTATTTTCCATGGTAGGCACATACAAATTCTGTTTATTTAAGTTTAATATCAGTTATACTATGGGAATGAAACTGCAGCAACAAGTAGACAAGAATTGTCAGTGAACTATTATGTTATTTTTCTACAAAAACTGTAAACTTGTTGAAACTGAAGTTATTCATAGAATTTTTCCCAGTTTTGCTAGGTTGGTTTCTCAGCTGAAGATCTCAGTGAGAGGCATTTGCTCTGTATTACTCAGAAGTATAATAGCGTAATAGTTTAATGAGTAGCATACACATAATTTGTGGGAAATTATATCCCTACTTTTCCTTATTCAATAGTCCATTGAATTTATTACCTGTGATTTTGAAAACTCATACTCAGGCTTATGGCAGGGACTTGAGCTAAGCTTTGTATGTTCCAGTCGATTGTTATAATTACCAATTGAGAGTGATGGCTGTAGCATCTGCATCTAATATGCATTTTACTTTGTATTTAGTGTGACAAGAATCTATTTTTTTAGAGCAATGGAAATTTTTTTTTGGAAAATCCCATTTCTTCCAGATAAGAATTTCAAAGTACATGAGAGACAAAAAGTAGCAAAACAGGTAATTAATCCCACCAGTCACCCTGACAGAAATAAATTTCCAAGAAGAAGGAAGATAGCTCTGAGGTTGTTGCTATGCAACCTCTTCCAAATATATATAAAGCTGATAGTTGCTGCTGTTTGTTTATTTTAAAAGCCAGCTTTCTCCAAAAGAAAAAGTTAAAAATGTAGCCCTGGAATGGGTAAATCTAGCCGGTTGCTACCATTTGACATTATACATACCAATTTGACACTTTATATTATGTAGGCACTCTTTGAAGCTTAGTAAACTCCATGTTGAAATTATTTATCTGGTCAGAAACTGCAGTCCCCTTCCAAGTTGTGGCATTGACTTACGTGACCTTTGAGCATAAAGCACAGTGATTCGAAATCATTTCACTGCAGTTACCCTTTCCCAAAGTGTATATAGGCAGGCCCACTCAGTGTCCCCAAGCAATTCATTCAAATGCCCTTTATGACTGAAAGGAAACACTTTAGGTTTTGTTTCTTTACTTAAGGGACTCCTTTGTCTCAGCCTGACCTGCCTAGTTGAGTATAATAATACCCTTGAACTGTCTCTCACCCTCTTTCAGCCCATCTCTTTTTCTCATTTCCGCAGCACAGTTGTATTGCTTGCGAATTCCCATTACTGTTCTTGGCTGAGATCTGCAGTTTCTCAGACACTGCAGAGACAGGCATTCAGGAGCATAATACCAGAGTAAGTGGCACTTAGCTATGGGGAAAATGAACATATAGCTTTATTATTTGCTGTAATACCAACCCAGGGTGCACCAGGAGACCTCCCTTACCTCATGGATGGAGGGGGTTTGGCTGCTGGGACCCAGGGCCAGCTCAGAGCTGATGCTGCTGAGGACAGCCCCTTCCACACTGTAACCCTTGGAGACAACCTCTAGAAGTCATGAGGTGGCCATGGCCAGGGCTGACCCCCAGCCCAGGTGAAGCCAATTTCAGCTGAGACTCTTGACTGGTCCCTGCTGCCCCCAGGAGCCCCACCGCTCCCAGCTCCTGGTTTGGCCCCCACTGTGGCATTATCATGGATCACAGAGTGACTGATGTTGGCAGGGACCTCTACAGGTCAACAAGCCCAACCATTCTGCTCAAGCAGGACAGCTTAGAGCAGATTGCCCCAGGCTCCATTTGGATTTTCCTTACCTACAAGGATGGAGATGCCACAAACTCTAGGCAACCTGTTTGAATATCCTTGCTGTGGAACAGTTGTGGTTTATACCTGGGAGCTAATGGTCCCAATGTATATCTGGATGCTGAATATGAAGATTCTATAAGAATCAAGCTGAAGATTTTATTGTAAGAGGGTCCCTTGGGTTATTTTTTTCCTGAAAATTCTTCTGTATTTTTCTTTGGAACAGTAGTAGCAATGTGTGTGTGGAGGTTGTGGCTTGGGATTCTTTTTTTTATTATTTTTTACTTTTGTTTCAGTTAATAATTTTCAGATTTTGTTACATTCCAGGTTTCTACTTGCTGTGGCTTCTACTGTTTCACCTGCCTGCTATACCTTGTGGAACCTTGTGCTTGCTTGGGAACAAAGAATCTCTTTCCCCAAAGGGACATTTTTGATCCTGATTTTAAAAGGACAATCTGAGAACAACAAAACCAAATGGTTTCACCTTCATAGGTTGATGGCACTGACACAGCTGTTCGAACAAATTTGCTGTTGTGGGTTTTTAAAAGAATTTGGCTAAGAAAATCTGCAAAAGTTGTTTTATCAGTTAAGTAGTTAAACTTACAGATGTGCAAGGCAGTTAGCAATAAGTGATGCGTAAAACTGTGATATGTCTGGTCCCTCCTTATATTTAAATCCACATTGTCTTCCCAATTTTTTCGACTTTGTTAGCTAAACAAAACTACCAAAAAAAAAAAAAGAAAGCCATGAACCCCACAATAAGAAATGGAACAGCAGGAAATTTATATCTTAACACTAGTCCTTGCAGCCCTCTAGAAAAGTTCTGGTTATTGGAGCCAGTCTCCTGTTCACATAAGAACAAAACACTTTCTTATCCTTATTTTCAGATTTTATAAATATTGATTTCACAAGAAGTTATAGTTCTGTAATAAACAAGTTACAATGAATCTTTTGCAGGTATTTCAAACAGTAGCTCTTAGGAAAGAGAAGCAGCTATGAAGCCTGAACAAGTCCCACGCAGCCTGATGCAACAAACGTTGCTCTCTGATCTTCAGGGCACAGGGAAAAGGGAAAGTATGCCTTTAGGTTACAGAGCAGCTGCTTCTTGTCTCTTCCTTACCCTCTCAATCCTTACCCAAAAGCCTCAAACAGCCCAAAACCTCAAGTGTACAGCTTAAGGTAGAGATTATTCTTATCATGTGTGTTGCAGCCACAGGAAAGGAACAGACTTTATCACTAAAGAGCTCTTGGAGATATCACTTGTATTTTTGACATGCTTCCCATAGAGTCAATGAGAAAGTTTTCTTCTATCTATGGGAAGAGTATTTCTTTGAACACTCTCATGGAGTTTCAAGATGTGAACAGGTAGGTGAACAAGGTTTTCACATGATTACCTTGTGCCCTGTCTGTTCTTCCTGTGGAAGCAATTTGTACAAGAAAAAATATTTTCATGTATTACTCAATTTTTGACTGTTTCTTATCATCAGTAAAACATGTAAAGAAAAATGCTTGTTTGTCATTTTTGGCAGCTTCAAGTAACACCAAATAGAAAGTTTTCTTCCAATTACCGGATAATGGTTGATCCTGGAAGAGATCCAGGTTGTTATCTTTATGGCTTTTTATTATTTCTTAAAAAGATCTTATAAAGACCTTAATTTTCTTACCAGTGTCAAGATACTAATAGTAAAGCAGATTACAGGACTTAATTAAATTTTCAAATCATGCTCTTAACATTCCCATTCTTTTCTTACTGTGCAACAGCTTCAGGTCATTATTGTATCTTTACTATTAAGGATTATTTTTATTATTATTTGGAAAAGAATTGGATGATACATAATGCAGTTTAGGCTGTGCTGGCCACTAAATGAATGACAGAGTGTCCTTCCTGGAAGTGGAAGGGAGAGAGAATAAGGGAGAGAGAATTATGGGTTGGAAAAACCCCTAAAACAGCTTTAATGAAATATTAATAATAAAAAGAAAACATGATAATATTAATAAGAAAATAAAGATAGATATACAGATATATAGAAAACTAAGTTCCCAAGATCATGAACACATCACCGGCAGCACTGGCAAAATCCCAGAGTGGACTCAGTGGTAGATGGAAACTGGATTCAGGAATGCATGGATTGGAGTCAAAGGCTGACAAGCAGAGTCCTCCTTGTATGTCAGCCGCTGAAGCAAGAGGCTTACTCCTTTGATCCCTCAGCTTTTATACTGAGCATGGGGCAGAGAGGATGGAATACCCCTGTTGGGCAGTTTTGGGTCACCTGTCCTGTCCACTTCTCCCCACAGGTGGGACCTCTCTATGTTTTCCGGTTCCAACCCAACATAACCAAGTTAGCTGACCTTGGTTGTTATAACAATAAGTATAAGCTTCTCTGCATACCATTCCTTGGTATTAACTATAAACATCAGACCTTATCACTCTGGTAGCATACACTGTCTGAAAAACATACCATTAATTTCAGAAAGTACAGTCAGTTAGAAAAGACTTAACTGAAAAGTAAAATTACGGAAAAGAAAGTTTGTTTTGTTCTATCTCAACCTAGGACAATATGAAAGCAGGTTGCTATTCATTGAGCCAGGAGGTTTCTTACTGTTCTGTATTTCTCTGGTTCTAGTACTATGGTCCAACAAGACATTTCTCTATCTGAATAGAGGTCTAGAATTTGTTCCTCAACCAGGGTCTGCAAAAAGCTCTGTTTCTATGAAGTCATATAGCGCTAAAACTGTGAATGTTCTCTTCTTTCTCTAAGGATACTAAGGCTTATAAAATACAGGTTTATATGTAACAGCTTTGGAGTATTACATTATGCAGAGCATAACTGCATGAGTTTTCCCTGTGAGTGAAACCACTGAAAAAGAGCCGCAGAGAAGAGGTAAATTGCTTCCTCCATGCTACATAAGCTCCTTTGATGTCTTGTCTGAACTTCTTACATTGACTTCAATTGCAAATCTAGTTTATCATGTGCTTTGAGCTATTAGTTTCATTTGTTTCAACCAGAATCTAAGAATGTCCCTCTCTGGTGTTCCCTAATTCATGGTCAGCATTGAGAATAGTGTTACTGCTCTAAATGACAGTGGATCAGACAAAACTTTTATGCACGTCACTTACCTGCTATTGAAGGCCTTTGTTTGAAATGCCTAGTGCTTAAAAAAAGTCTACCGTGCAGGCCTGTGTCATGCTGTAAAAGGGAATATCAGGATGACTGCACAGATGTTACTGCAACCCCTACAAAATCCAGGCCTTTACCAAAAAGACAAATCCTCAATGAATTTTGTGCATAATAAATACAGATTTAATGATGAATATCTCAAATCACTGAGGGTGATAAGGCTATTTTTCATCTTCTGCGTGTTGCACAGGGAGAAGATTGCGTGACATATGCCTTTAAACTGCAGAAGAAAAACTGCTAAATTCCTGTGTAAACAGAATATATCCATGGTTTGTTTACTTTTGTAAATATTTTTTAACAACTTTACATCTTTGAAGGGTTGGACATTGGCAGTCATCCTAAATAGCTAAGCCTATTTGTGACACAAACAAGCACACAGTGAATGCCATTTGGTTTTTCTATCATATTGTGTTATACTTGCCATTGAAGTATTTGGTTGCCTAAACATTACAAAAATTAACTGTGAGAAAAGTCTGAAATTTGAAAATTCCATTTTACTGGAAATGCTGAAATTTTTATTGTGACTGTAAGCAATTGATGAAATAGCTATATTGGTAATTGGATTGGAACAATCACAACAACTGTTGTGATAGAAAAATTAAAATATTGTTTTCAACTTTCTTTTGTTCTAGGAATGTGATGTCAATAATAAAGCATGTCAAAACATGCCAGGAGACATTATGTTATGACAGAAAGTGTCATATTTTGTTTTATTATATTACTTTGACTTGACATAATGCACTAGTTGACTAGGTTTAACCATTACAGTACATCAAATTAACATAAAAGTTGATATGTTTTGACTTCGTTGACCCAAAAAGGTTTCATAAGGTTAAAATAAAATATAATAACACTAGTGGAGCATGCTACTTCTGTTATTTCTCATACCTTTAAAGATTTTAATTAATGTACTCTGGTAAAAGTCTTCCATTTCACCAAATCATCGTTTCCTTTCAGACAGATCTTTCAGCAAAACTTTCTCTAGCAACAGTAATATATACGTGAGGACCCACAGGTTAAGGATCCTCATCTCCTTTGGCTTTACCCAAACAATGCACCTTCACAGCAGCTGAGGCTCAGTCTTAATGTTCTTCTTCATCCTCTTGTCAGTGGATGTTTTTCATTTTATCATGACGTTGGGAAAGCTAGGTCAAACATCTGAGCTTTACATTTTGTTTATGGTCACTCTGATCTCTGTCACAGTGAATTTCTTAGTCACAAGCAAGCTTCTGAGAAAACTGTCTGCCACGCTCATGGGTCTTACTTTGATGTCTGACATTTCCATTTCCCCAGAGAAATGCAGGTGTCACTGGAGGTGGTGATCAGGGAGACTGAAACCGTCCCTTAGGTTGCCAAGGCCAGACACATGCTGGCCTTTCAAGATCAGGACCGAAACACTGAGCTTCAAATCATATTCAGCTGGGAGCCAGCACTGAAAGCTGAGATGGAAGTGAAGCACTTTTGATGGTCAGGGCTGCCAAGCAGTTGCAGGTTGTTACATTCTGGAAAACATGGAGATTTGGAAAGCGAACGTGAAGAAAGAATAAAGAGGGACCTGAAACATTCAATTTTATTCTAGTGACCTAGTTGTACTTTGAGAGTGCCCTGAGGGTTGGAAATTCCCTGGGGATGGGGACCAGGAACCACAGGGTGGCTCATAGGGGCCAGTTGGTTAGGAGCTTCACCAGCCAGGACTTGTCCCAGTCCCAGTCAGAAGCAAGAAAGATGAGGGGCACTGGGGCAGTCGCATCAGGGATGGGCTGAAGTTGGGCTGGGACGTGGGCCAACAGGTCAGGCCAGCTTAGCAGGGCCCATGGGCTGGGTAGAACAGGGCAGTGTGGAGCTGGTGGTAGCCCTGCTGCAGCATCTCTGGGACAGGGATTGATGGCTCTGGGGGCTGCAATGGGGTCCTGGGCCATGGACGGGGTGGCAGGAGCCATAGGAAGAGCTGGGCAGGGACAGTCAGGGCTGTTGGTGGCCTCAGGACCCTAACAGTGCAGTACTGTGATTGTCTGTTACTGAAGATACGTGTCTTACTAATTACAAAGATGGAATCCCATCTTTATCAGCTGACTATTAGAAAAGAAACGGAAGCTTTCAGTCAATTGAAAACCTTTTTATTTTCTTGGAAAACTGACCTGTGTGAATGACTTTGACAAATATCAGTGACAATGTAAAGATGGCATTAATTAGTACCTTCTAGATGTCCTCAACAGAGATACATAAACACTCTGACCAAAGTCCAAAGTTGGTCAAAAACCTCCGTGTACCACACATGCATGTCAATGAAAACATACAGAACTGGGTTTTTATTTGAGTTTCTTTCGAATAATTTGGTTTAAACATAAAAGACTATGCCCAGGAGCATTTAATATGATCTATTAATGTCTTATGAAAATAAAGTCAGATTTCCAAGAAGCCAGCCTAAACTGGTTTCTAATTTCAATTGATGCTAACTATATACAAACTCATGTTCAGTGAAAGTGAAGCTTTCTTTACTTATTTACAGCAAGGGTAATCGGGTTTCATGCAGAGTAAGACTAGGGAGGCTGGCAAGATCCTCTTCACAATGGAACTACACCAGAGGCATGCTTTTACATGTTGGATGCAGAACAGCTGTTATCTCTGTGGAAACAAATACATACTGTATTCTTGTACAAGTAGGAGTTCCGGAAACTCATTTAAAGTTGTCCCTCTCTTTTAAAAGGGAAATATTGATCTATCTTAAACTTTCAAAATGAAGTTGACTTTAATGGCAGTGATTTTAGTGTTGCATGAAAAAAAAAAGACTTTGAACAAGGTCGGAATACTGCTTTGCTGTCAATAATTTATGATTCATAACTGAAATGTACTTCTATATTTAATGCTCAGAATAAATATGGAATCTTTTAAAAGAAAAAAAGAACAAATTTGAAGACTGAATGGAGCACACTGCTAATATGATACAAAGAAACCTAGACCCTTGGGAATTATTTTTCAACCATAAAAATATCAAAAGGGCTGTATGATCTAAGAGTTGTAAAAGCAAAATAAATCCAAGAGCTTGGAACTGACTTTCTAGTGTACAAGAATATAAATTGCTGCTGCTTCTTGGGTTGACATTTATTTACCATTCTGCAGTATGAGAAAGAGCCTCAAGATTAGAACAGAGAAAATTAAATTATGGTCCTGTTCCTTTGGATACCAGGAGGATTGTGTTTTAGAGATAGCTTTAAAGGTACATGGCCACTGGTAAAGGCCAGTGCCTCACTAGATGTATTTTATTTTTAAATAAACTGCCACAGAATCACTCAGCCAGAACTAAAGATATCAACTAATTTTGTTCCCTGCTAAATAATTACCTATTTTTGAGGAACATTTAGAAATGTAAATAGTATGTAGATAATGTTGTCACTTTCGGAGGCTGATAAGAGACATTATATTAAAATCCAATGTCCAGCTGAGGATGCAGCGAACAAATGTAGCAGTTCCATATCTGAAACAGCATTGTTTTAAATTAGGTGAGCTTTTCCACAAATAGTGCTTTAATGAAACAAAGATAATTAATTGTGTTCTGGGTAGGCTGAGTTTCCCGGCTACAAAGATTCATTGCAACTGCTTATAATGATAATAGCTTTAGATGTCTTCAATTAATACTGCTTTAGGTAGATTTTTTATTTAATATTTAAGTAAGTATTCCGACTAAGTAAATATCTTGGTTCTCATTGAAAATCAGGGGGATGAGATTGTAATAAAATGTATAAGGTTATTAAAAGGAGGGTGGCTGCATAGCTTTGATTTTATATGAAGCATTTAGGTATTAAAACACTTCTACCCAGGTTTCTGTCAGACCTGTGAGAAATAGCAGTTTTCATATTTAAGTGACAGTGATTGACCCAAAACACAGTGTTTACTTTTCTCTTGATACAAAATGTATCTTCCTTCTTACAAGTCTTGCTGGATTTATTAATAGATTCTTTTTTTTTTTCTTCTTTTCTGTCAAGTCCCTATAATCTAAATTGCCCTGAGAGAAGACAGGGTGTGAGAGGAATATGTTAAAATTACCAAATAGAGCATGGAGGTGGAAAATACTGATTAAGTATAAGGGAACTGACATGTCACAGAATTAGCATGAAAAATGAATAATACAAAACCTGTGCAATATGAAGTAATTTGAGTGTTTTGAACAGGGATCAATGCCAGATATTTCTAATTTCTAATAATCATATCAGGAAGATTTAGAAAAAAAAGGTTACTGAAACTGGGAACTGCAGAGACGTATTCATCCATTATGTTTTCACGTGTTGGAAACTAGTAATTCTGGACTGGAAACTGGTTTGCCACTGAGAAGTGCAGTGGTTAAATTTTGTTGCTGATTTTTCTGGGAAAGACCAACCAGTCAGCAACCGCAACTCCTTCCTCCTCCCTTGCGTTTTTGTGCTCATGCAGGGACAGATACCGTTGCTGCGTCTCAGATGATGACTGTCACTCAAGAGCCTTTTCAGTGCCTCTCTTAGGCATCCTCTGGGAGGGTGCTTGCATTCACGCAGAGACTCACTGAAATCTGATCACTGTCATATGTGGTCCTTATTTAATAGGAGGTATAAAGCATAAGCAAAGACAAGCATAGGCTATCTTGGCCAGATGTCTCATTTTGTTGATTGTTGAGGAGGGTTTCTTGCATACAGTAGCTACTTGAGGAGCTGGTACTCAAGTAGCTGGAAGAGTGATTACCTTTGAGCTGTCATCATTCCAATGGGGCTCAAGTCCTAGATCAAACAGGCAGTTTAGGAACGGCAAGAGAAATTGCTATGTCTGGGACAGACTAAATGATCCCCCAGCCCAGAATCATGTCTTTGATAGGAGCTGTCTCTAGAAAAAGATGATAAGGAAAGGCTTCATAGAGAGTGGTACTTCCCTTGATAAATGCTTTCACTTTGGAGAAGCTGTACGCAGGTATTACCTGAGGTGAAAGCCGTTGCTGCATCTCTTGTATAACAGTCCTCAGCACACTTTTCATTCATGATTTGTGTAGCTGTCTTTGTAAGCATTTATACTTTTGACATCCACAGCATCTCATGGCGATGAGTTCCACAGGTTTATGAACTCCACGGAGAAGTATGCTTCCTTTGTTCATTTCAAAGCTTCAGCTTCTTTAACAGGAGTCTACAAAGCATGACCACAGATCAATTACGCAGAGACACAGGACCATAATGGAATCTCCTAAATGACAAAAAATGGGTAGAAACTTAAAATATGATTAAGTGATTCTTCTCATTATAAATAATCTATTTTTTCTTAAATTAATATCCTTTAAAAAAACAGGATCTAAAAATAAATTGAAGCAAGTTAAACACAAATGTATACCAGGTCAAATATCTTCCATGAGTGACTCTATTAACCTCCAAGCTAACTTAATAGCAAAAGTCCGATAACAGGCAGCCCAGAACTCTAAAATGATCTTCGTCACAGTCCAGCCTTACGTGTGGTTCTAGCAGTAGAAAAAATTCAGTGAGGTCTTTGCAGATCCATGGTTAATGGACGTCTTTTCATTAGCTTATTGTTAGAGGAAAATGCTAATTAATCAAGTCTACAAACCACATTTCTCATCACAGGTCTACCAAGCAAAGGTCTGTGGCAGCGTACATAAGTGTTCCCTCTGGTGTACTTGAGTGTGAACTGCACTATGCACTAGGACTTTGGGCTGTTAAACCTCAAGACTTCTTTCTTGTAAGAAGTGAAAAGGATGCAGCAACACTTGATCCAGTAATATTTTTGCATTAAGACAGCTATTAAGTAACATGGGTATTCCATTTTGTGTTGGGTTAATTTATAATGAACACTTGTTAAATACTGCAGCTTTACTTGTGGCAATGGGAAAATTTCTTTTTTCACTCATGAGCGTGTAGCATTGAAATGAATCTGTGAGCCTCCTTTGATGAGAGGTTAGCTTATGGTATTTGTTTGCAGATTAGACAGACAGGGATAGATTTTTCTTTATTCATTCACTATTCACATAAAACCATTAGTCAATTTTTTTGGAACAACTCGTTCACCTTAACTGAGTCAAATTCTCTATCTGTTTTTCTAATATGCACTTTGTGCTAATAAGATACTAGAAGTTAGTCTGATGATCTACTTTGGTGTTGGAATTTTTTACCCCCAGTATGAAAAATTAAGAGAAAGAAGGAGGATATATTTGACTTACTTTTAGCATCATGGAATTGTATTGAAATAAACGTTAATTATTCTAATTCCGCCCAAAAATGGATGCAAGTTTATAGCTGGTGGCTGGTAGCATTAACAGATCAAAATAGTCAATGTCTGAAAGTAAAGATATCAAAGATATTATTTATACACTTTCAGGGATGAAAGGATATTGTCCTTTTTTGTGTGTTTCTATTTCTAATCCACTTGCAGAGGAAATGTGATAGTAGTCAGAGGAATGACCTGAACATATAAGCAAGCTGAATAACTATGTGGAGGGACCATTAATTTTCCACACTGGATCCATTTAATTGCTTGCTATGCTAATGAAAGTATGCTGGCTGTTTTTATTCTGGCCTGTACTTTTCTTAACCTGCGTGTTTTGATTAAGGGCTTGAATGCTGATTAAACACAGAACATGCCAACAGACAGGTTTCTTAAAATACAAAAAAGTAAGTACTTCCATCTTCAAATTCCCTCTATGTTGCAGATTTTCAAAGATACAGGTGTGTTTTGTGGTACAGTTTTAGCATGTAGTCTTTGATAGAAAGGCCACTTTACTGCTCACTAACATAGCTGGGAACTTAAACACTAAGCCATCAGTATGACACTTTACAGAAAGAAATTCATATTCATTTTTCCTTATTCATATGCAAGAAGAAATAAAAAAGACCCAGGAGTGAACCATAATAAAGCCGGTGAAGAAAAAACTCAAGATTTAACAAGTTCAAGATACAGAAATTCATGTTAAAAACAGACCTCCAAATCTTTACAATGATACTAGAGAAAGAAGTATTTCTGTAGGGAATATTTAGAAGGAGCTTTTTGTGATGTACTCAGTCTTTGGTATGAAACTGAGAAGTAAGAGTGCTATACTTCTTCATATTTGTCATTTGCTTTTCACAAGTTACATAGCTACAGGAGTTCATGCTTGTTGTCTAAAGCCAAGAAGTGTTTCCCTTCATGTTTTATTCAAGTTGGGTACGATTATAAAAGTGGGAATGCAGATAAAATTGGTCCTAGCACTTTAGAGATTTTGAAGCCTGCAAAAAGGATTTACTTTCTACAAGGGGACTTTAAAAGGGTGTAAGTCACAAAACTCAAAAATTGCTGTACTTAAACCCACCATTTGCCTATCTATAGATGTGCACATGAATTCCAAAGTTCCATTCATTGCTAGTCTTGCAACATCCAGAATGCAGAAGAGTAAGCTTCTGGGAAAACCAGAGATACTTCCAGTTTAGCAGCACTAAGCAACTTGCTACTCAGCTAATGATCAACTCCATGCAAGATTCACAAATTAGATGTTCTCTTTGTTACATTGTGAAAAGGAATCACTCTGACAAGGGTACTTTAAACACATCAGGCTTTGTTAAAATTATAGTAATCTGTTCTGTTTTCTTTCAAAATATGACAGTAGAAGTATTGGTAGTGATATCACCACCCTTTGACCACCATAAAACTGTTGTGATAGCTGATGAGGAATCTACCTCAGGATTTGAGAAACCTGTGTTTAATTGTCCTTTCTTTTCTTATGGAAGAATCAATGCTCTTAGAGGGAACTATTTGAACTCCCTGGTAGGGAAAGACAAGAGGAGGGGAAGAAGACCTTTTCAGGTCTTCTTGGTAGGTGTAAGTTCCACACAAAGTGGAAGTCAGGCTTTATCCTTCGATGATGAGTGCCTTAAGTGCTTAGATATTTAGATAGAATCATTCCTTCTTGTGTCTCCTCTTCTTTTGCAACCTACTAGTCTTCTCCAGACAATGAAATTAAATTGCTAGACAGGGATCTCCTAGATTCTTCAGATTTAGCAGTTCTAGGAGTCTCTGCATTTTTTTTTTCAACTTGCTTAGAAAAAAGTGTATTTTCAAAAGCCTAGGTGAAGTTATTAGAAAACCGCAAAAGTGTCTGTGTATGGGTAGAAAAGACATCTTCTTTCTAGTTTTGAAGTGAAAAGTGAGCTCCCTCTCCAAACTTCTGAGAATGACTGAAGACAGCTACTGTGGAGAAGGGATCAAGCTACTGTTGCAAAGCAAGTGTTGGACTAAATGATCTCAAGAAATCCTGCCAACCTAAAGGATTCTGTACCCAGTATGGAGCCTTAAGCTCAAGAAAATCATCCCATCACTAACATTACCTACATGCATGTAGTTCTTGTTAGCCTTGGTTTTGGGAGTTCAGTATGACTCGATGTACCTGTCTCCTCCTATGAATTGTAGGGGAAATCTATATGCTTTATTCATAGATATGGAGCCACCTACAACACCCATCTACTTAGAAGTTAGATTTTATGATGACTTAAGCCTATGTCAGTTATAGATTTGAGAAAATATCGTCTCACACATTAGTAGAAAGCAGGTTCTTAGTTGACAATTTTTATTTTAGGAAAAAAAATATTAAAGATAGTCAATACAGTATTCCAAGTTTAATCTTAAATTACTAAATTAAATTTAGATTCTTCTGTTGAAGAATAAAGCCCATGTCCTCTACTTCAGATTGTATAGCTCTCTGGCATGAGTTCTCTCAGCCTGTGACCTGAGAGACTAACTGGTCTCGCTTGACTAAATTGAATTCAATATAAATTTTATTTTTAGGACTTAAGGGAAATGTGTATTGTACGCAGTCATTTTCCCTTTGCAAGCTATGCTAATGGCTTAAAAAAGAGCAAATACAAAGCAAAATAGACTTCTGAAACTTTTTTTTTGGTAACAGCCATTTACAGTTAAGATTAGAGAAGAAGGTGACTTGCAGTTGAAGAATAGGGTGAAGGCCCTATTATTATTCCACATTATGCTTTATATTTGCCAGTCTCTCATGAAAACGAGATTCCTATAGAAGGTCTAAATGCATAATGTTGGGCAGAGAAATGTTTGCCATCATTTTTTCACAACAAAAAGAGGACATTTTTGCAGGGCAGAAGTTTGCCCTGGCTCCTTAGTCTTAGAAGCTGCTAATATATTGAAAATATTCTTCAAAGCTTTATTAAATGCAAAATCCAATAAAATGGGCTTTATAATGGATGGATAGGGATCATGGTGCTGAATGAAGGAAGTAGAACAGGGGCTGGAGAGGAAAATAGGGTAGAAGAAACAGACACACAAAAAGGGAGGGGTGGAAAAACTCTAGTGTCTGGGAAAGAGAGATATCTAAGCTGACATTCTTACTGCTCGTTAGAATTAGCCATGATAGTACAGGAAGAAATGTTACATGATATAGATACAGCCACTTAACCTTGTACTCTTTCCCCAGTCATTTCAGGGCTGCATCTGGTCTTTATATTTTCAAATTCTTTGTTGAGCACATAATAAATTTAGAAGAAGGAAAAAAGGAAATAAAAGGAAAAAAAAAAAGAAAGTAGAGAAAGAAATGAAGAGTTTAAGGAGACAAAAAAATGGAAAAAGGGAATTTAGACTGAGAAGAGGCCCAGATGGCAATATTAAGTATTTTGCAGAGAAAGCTAAGAAATGAAGAATTAAAGGAGCTCTATGAAGAAGGGTTAGAAATACACAAATAAGAAAAGAGGCAGGAGGAAAAAAAAATCAGTTCTGGGAGAGGATTAAAAAGCAGGAGAATGTGAAAATGGTGGTATATTGACACTTAGCTCAGGAGTGTCTCTGTCTTTAGTGAAACTTCTAGTAAGCTTGGATTTCTGAATTTCAGGAAAAAATGGTTTTTCAATACATTCCTGACAGCTCCACAGATACTTGCAACGGGAAACAAGGGGAAAGATAGGAAAAGGCAACCTTTAAATGGTTATTTGGAATCTGGTGTTGAGTGAATGAAAGAAGAAATTATGATGTCCTTAACAGTTGTATACCTGTAGTAGGAAAGTGAGAGGAGGGTAAGCTTTTATGCACATTCACATCTCTTGTGCTTCCTTGCTGCCTTCTCTCGGCTTCTTTGCTCTTGCCTGCAGTTCTTTCCCAGAAAGGAGCAAGGCTTATACAAACACGATTCCAGATGAATTAGGAAGCAGAGTAGCTCTGTTATGAAGCTGAGTAGCTCTCTACTAAGATAAGGGCAGTACCTGCTTCTGTATGAGCCTTTCCGTATCCAAGGAAACGATTTTCTGTGTTACTTGTAAATAAAGAGAATTTAATCAAAATAAGTGGCAATATCATTACAGAAACAAAGAAAAGAGTTACAAAATTTGGGTAATCCTTTGAGTCAAAAGAAGACCTAGTATTTCAGAACTGGACTTTCCTTCTTGGAAGTTTATTACGTTGTTTACCTGTTGTTTTTAAAAGAATTTTGTATTCTTTTTTTTTTATTAAAAGGGGAAGAGTGGAAGAAACTTTAGCAATAATGGTACTTGGAACTGTGCTTTCATTTCCTTTGATAGCACAAATAAAGAGTTCAGTGATACCTTCTTTCTGTTTAATCCGGCTTCAGTCAGTGCTATAAGTCTTAGTAATAACAGCAGCCTTTCACATCCTAAGAATAAGGATGTCTAGATTTAACTGCACACTGTAAGTAATTCAAAGACAGCATTGCATCCCATGAGTGTGTCACATGCATATTGAATTGCAAAGCTACAATCCTGGGTTTGAGGTGTCGGAATTGCTTTGTGATTGTTCTGTATACTTTCAGCTCTACTGTTTGCCAGTTCAGACATCTCAAGCATCTGTGCCCTCTTAAACTTTATATTCTTCAACTCTATTAATCACTCTGTACCCTGGAACATTTTAGAGGAAATGTGGGCAGCTACAACATGAAGTGTGAAAGTCAGAAAAAACTATACATGCATTTCTACATCCGCTGCTAAAGAGTGGAGTGAGGTGAAGGGGTGAACTTCAGGAGCTGATTCCAGGCTAAAAGTTGCCCTGCCCCTTTTGTCTGAACTCCAGTGACTGATGCACCTCTAGCTTTGTAGATTCACAGGCCAGAGATTCCTCCGAAGTGAGGAGCATATGCCAGTGGAGTCAGGGATGCAAAATCGTGTCCAGGAGTCTGCTCCTTAGTGTCTTGTTTCTTTTAATGATTTTTCACACAGAAGCTGTTTACTTGAATTGTGAGCCTGAGTTAACAGTTTGTCTCTATTGAAATTTTCAGCACCAGCTTTTTGAAAGTTATACAATGAACTGCATTAAAGTCAAGAGGCTGCTCCTTCAGGAGCTTGACAGTATTACAATTCTTACACCTTAGGTCTAGGCTTTTAAATGTAAGTGTTTTTTAATGCCACTGATGGGTAACAAGGTATATCTTGAGGCAGAAACACTACTTTATCCATTCCTTGGTGTGTGCTCACCCAGGATCTTCACATACATCAACTCACTGAGCTTCTTTGGGTTTGTATTTTCCAGGTGTTGGGGCCGTATAACAAAAAATCTTACCTGACAGCATTAGTGAAGAATGTATCAGTTATCTTTGTATTTTTATGACAATTGTGGTGATTTTCAATATGTAGCAATGTTTACAAAAATGATTATTTAAGTTACCAACTTTTTCCTGGTAGGCCATTTCATTAATTTTGATAGATATTTCAGATGAAAACTTGTCCTGGTTTGAGGTAAAACAGAACTAATTTTCTGTTCAGTAATTTTATTTTTTTCAGCTAGGCCTCTTCTAACAAACTAAACTCTGAAATTAACAGCATGTTGTTCAGAAACTGTTCACTTTCACAGTCATAAGACCTGATTATATCAAGTGATGGTATGCAGAGAGTCCCTTGCTTATACTTATTGCTATAACAACCAAGGTCAGGCAAATTTGTTATTTGCCCCAGTGGAGGGTCGGAAGCAGAAAAACGTAGAGAGGTCACACCTGTAGGAAGGAGCGGACAGGACAGGTGACCCATAACTGACCAACAGGGTATTCCATCCCATCTGCATCACGCTCAGTATAAAAGCTGAGGGATCAAAGGGTCAGACTTCTTCCTTCAATGGCCAACGTCCAAGGAGGACCCTGTCTGTTTGTCTGCTTTTGATCCTGATCCGAGCGTTCCTGACTCCAGATCGGAATCCAGCTCCTGGTCATCACTGAGTACAGCCTGGGACTTTCCCTTGTGCCTGCTGGTGATGTGATCATCCTGGGAGCTTGATAGGTTTTGTATATACTGTGTACTTTTTTTTTTTCGTTTTTTTCCCCTTTTATTACTATTCTTTATGATTTCATTATTTATTTATATTTTCATTAAAGTCATTTAGGTTTTTTTCTAAACTCATTTGTTTTTTTAATTCCTTTTCCTTTTCCCCCTTTCCTCTCCTCTCTTTCCCTTGGTCGGGGAGGGAAGGGCCATCTGTTGTTCTGGTTGGTCAATTTGGTCAAAACCATGACAAAACAGTATAAAGAGAAGTAGCAGTTTTTGCATTTTAGTGAGGTTCTTGTAAAGGCAAGTTATGGCTACCTCTCTGAAAAGAGAGGGACAGGAGGGAGTTTGCAAACAAAAATTCTTCTTTTGTCTAAGCCTTTCCCTTTCTCTATCATATTTAATCTTAGCTTATTCCCTAAACACCTAGCATAATTCATCCTTTTTCCTTATCATGTACAATAATGGTTATTATGCACACAGATGCTACTGTAAGTGTAAATAACATTTATAAACTTAAAACTAAGGCATTCTCATATTTAAAGATCGCGTGATTTTTCTGTCACATGCTAAGTCCATCTAACATAATGTCTGTTAACATCTGAATTATCTGTATATAGAGAAATTAGAAAAGTGTTTCCTTACAGTTATCAAAAGAATCTGACATCTTATTTGTTTTTGAATTTAAATATTTTTTCTAATTTTTTTTCAAATAAAATTCAGTGGAAAAAATATTGATGCTGATGTTAACTAAAAAAAGAAAAAGAATATGACTGCCAAACACCTAAACCCCTTGTTTGAACATGGTAGTGAAAAGTTCTATTTTAATTATCCACTGCTACTGCTAATTATCAATTGTAAAATACTTTTCATCTTGAAAGCATACTATATTATGAAAAACAATGTTTGGAAGCTTGTGCCAGTCAAATTCACATTCCTAATAAGGTACCTTTTAATAATGAGGATAATTAACCAGTGGTATAAATTACTTGGGGATGTGGTGTGTTCTCCATCACTTGCAATCTTTAAATCAACACTGGATGGCATTTAAAGAGATACATTATGTCTTACACAGAAATTATGAGTTTGGTGCAGAAATGAGAGCATGATTTGTCTGCTGTAGAGAAAGTTAGAATAGATTATCATAATATTTCCTTCTGGGTTTAAAATATATAATCTAAAAATAATTAGGTGCTGTTCAATCTCAATTCTTAATTAGGATATTCAGCATGAGCTGCTGAACAGAAAGTCCAAGTAAGATTACGATTGAATAAAATTGAAATCAGAGTACTCTTTTCAGATTTTAGGATTCTACCATTTCATGGTTAAGGTCAGTTCCTGAAAATATTTTTTTATAGTGAGTTTTTTGTTCATTATGAAACTCTAATGCTTAATATGCTTCTTTGGAGGTATTTTCTGTATTTCAATATATTTTTGAAGTCCCCATCCCCACAACATATACATAGGAAAAACAGTCATTGTTCGTTCTAGTAGGTATAATAACTTCATTTTTAAGGACTTAATAAAAGTAATCCAACAGATGGCCCTATTCCAGGAAATTTTTTCCTGATCTACCAGCTGAAGGAAAAGGAGAAACAATGGCACAAGGCTTCTAAATACACAACATGTGATTCCAAATACATGGCACACAGACTCTGATCAGGTCTTTGTAAAAAATATTTTCTATTTAAGGGAGAAAAAGAGAATTCTGTTTATACTGTTGACACAATTCATATTCGTATCATGATTTATGCTAAAAATGCCTGCATTCTCATTTTTCAGAGAAGACTATAAAACCACAGCAACAGAGATTTAGCAATTATTCATTCCAGAAATCTAAAAAATATTATTTCTAGCTGTACAGATTCCTTTTTAGTTCTAAAAAGGAAAAGAAAAAGATTTGTGCTCTATCTTGTCAGTGGTTTCCCACAAGAATTTATAGGTCAGGTCAGCTACGAGCTAAAACTAATTATACCTGACATTATTGGTATAGTATTCAAAGCTGTATAAATTATATTTCTAAAGGAAAGCCAATGAGTCCCATAGGTATGAAACCAAACATTAAAATGTTTACAATGTCTATTGGAGAGAATGATGATAGCATAACATCCCTACTCATGATATTGCAGTCATGTTTGCATACTCTCCAATATAAGACCTGTTTTTAAAGGTTTATCTTCCTACTGTTAAAACCAAGATAAAAGAGGGAAAGAAAGGCCTCAGATAAAATATATTTTTTGCTTTGGGCCTATGTGGAAAGAAGAAGGGAAGAAGAAACAAAATTATATGGGACAATTCTGAGTTACAAAAAACCCACTTTACTTATTACAAAGCTGCTTCAAGTAGTTATTTGCTCCCTAATGGCAATTGGAACTTTCTAAAATGACTCAAAAAATCATTTTTACTCTAATGTATTCTTTCACGCAGTTACCTTGTTTTCCTTTATACAAGTTTGAAAAGCTTTAAGAAACTAGTCGGAAATTATGACTTGCTTTACTCTAGGGTAGGTATATTTTTAAGGATAAGTTATTATGTCTTTTTTTTGCTTCATATATATTACTCTGAGGGTGGCAGAGCACTGGAACAGGCTGCCCAGAGAGGTGGTCGAGTCTCTTTCTCTGGAGATATTCAAAACCTGCCTGGGTGCGTTCCTGTCCAGCCTGCTCCGGGTGGACTTGTTTTGGCAGGGGGGTGATCTCTGAAGGTCCCTTCCAACCCCTAACATTCTGTGATTCTGTGATATACCACAAAATGTCACCTGTATTCTCACTCCTATTTGCTAATGGAGATTCATACAGTAGTATATTGTGTTGGTTTAGGGACAGTCATAATGACTTTAATTCAAATCTCTGCATAGTACAGACAGGAGAATCTTCTAACGGAAAGTTTCTTTGAATTAAAATGGATTGAAAATTCACCACAACTAGTGTTGAAATGTTCCCCTGCTTAATTACACTCAGTGATAAAAATTTCTATTTTATTGCTGCCCTGAAATTTGTTTAGCTTTTGGATTTTGTTATTCCTTTATGTGCTAGGCTAAAGAGCCCTCTATCATAAATTTTCTGTTCCCTAAATAAGTATTTATAAACTTTGAATCAAGTCATGACTTAACTGTCTGTGTCGAGTTAAATATACTTAGATCTTAAAATCTCTTGCTACATAGCTGGCATGTTTTCCAGTCCTCTGATCATTCACATGTGGCTGTCCAAAGAATATTTTTCCTAGCTTATCAACATATTTCTTTGGTATTAGAACTGAACTAACTTTTTCAGAAAGTTCTAATTGATATTTTTCTGTTTATTCATCCAAGGCTTTTTTCTACCATTGATGAGTACTCAGAACACTGCAAGATTAGTTCCATTTCGTCACTGGTTATGCTACACCGCTCTTCACAACTACTGTTTTTTTACAACTATCAGTAAATTTTTATTTAGTGAAGAACTTTTCAATCAACCTATCAGAATGTTTCAAGTATGTAGTCTTGCATATGTTTAGATTATTTAGATTTAAAAAACCTCCTTGTTTTTGATCCAAATGTTGCTACAATGTAGTAATGTTTCATTAAAAGTGTTATTTGTTTAGCAGACTACTTTCTGTAAATGTTGGCTGTTTACTTTCCTATTACATTTTTTATTAATTGACTGCTGATTTTTGTAAAATGCATCTCCACCAAGTTGTCTGCAACTTCCTGTGCTACAAGACTTAATGATGCTAAAAATGAATGTGAAAGTGATTGTCCAGTGAACTTCTTGTTCCGCTCTTTTGTGACTGTGGGACGAAGCTTATACTCCAATCCCAGTAGCTGGAATTTAAGCTGTATTTTAAATGATGTAATGGAAGATAATTCATTATTATCAGACTAGTTAAATCATCTGGTATTTTTTACCAAAAAAGTATAGAAATATTTTTAAACATATCCTTTTTGATGTAATTAGACACCTCCACTACCAAAGAAGTAAAGACTGAAAAAACACATGGTTAACTTTATTTATTTTTTCTCTATAAATTATGTTAGACAAGAGTGACAAGTGTAGATCAAAATGGAGAGTAGAAACACTTCTGGCTTGATACAGTATTAGCATCATCAGAGAAACCAGTGGACTGTATAAAAATCCAGGTCCAATTCAAATAGCCATATTGTCAGTAGTCAAGTCAGGGGTATTTGGGGAAAATATGGCAGAAACACTTTCCTTTTTGAGGATCCATGCAAATACCAGACACAGCCAACAAGCTTGGACTCAAGAAAACAAGGGGACTTCGTACTTTAAAGCAAATATGCTTTGTACTGTATTTGATTTGGTCAATTCTAGGTCTGGTATAAAGTCAAGTGTAACCTTAAGACTTTACTCTGGATGTCCTTGGTGTCTGTGCAACAGACAGCACTGGGAACCTTTTAAGAAGTGTTTCGAAACTGCTGCATTTATCTGTTGCTGATCACGTCATAAGAGCAAATGGGATACACGGACACAATAGCTGGGGATTGGTGACACTGAAGGTAACATGTGGTGAAAGCTATTTAAAGCTGAATGAGTCCCCGAAGTGCCACCTTTTGATCCCCTTTCAGGTGTGCCAGGCAGTTTGTCCTGTGTCCAGCTCTGGGTAGACTTGGAAAACCTGACCTTGAGCCTTCTCTTTATGACAATGTAGATACAGTTAGTGTGTCCTAAAGGAATAGATGCAATAACGGAATCACCACAATCTACTAGAAAGCCAGACGGTTGTACAGTACGGTAAAAAAAGTGTGAGTGTTGAAAAGCACCACAACGAATTATAGAAATTCCTTCAGTTTGAGTAGGCCCTGAAACAAAACTTCTCTTTAAATTTCTCTGGAGATAATGAGGTTCTGCATGCATTTTATTTGACCTTGCACAGAAAAAGTGTAATTCCACCCTGATTCACTGTTGAGAAAGAACAATTCATTTACTGTATGTAAATTATCTTTTTTCTTGAAAAAAATCACATCTTTGTGCTCCACTTTAATATGTGCACAAGCTTATTCAGACCCAAGCAATGTCAGTGCAATTAAAATGAGTTTTCTGTTAATGTTTTCATTAGTCAGACTCGATCAGTTCATGTTATTGGAAAGTAAATATGGATCTCTTGAATCATTTAATAATCTGATCAATGAGCTGAGGGATAGATTCTTAATGTAGGTGGTTTACAAATTTCCTTTTTAATGCCAGGCAATATCATTATGACTAAGGAACTCTGTTGGAGCAAAGAAAGCAGAAGGAGGAGTTAGGTAGTTTGCAAGCCAGGCAAACCAAAGTACTTTGTTTATTTGCTAATCAGTGCCTGCCTCTGTTGCTGTACGAACACACACACATCATATTTACAAAAAATGGGACAGACATGCACTCCAGAGTGGAATTATGGTCAAGACACTTTTCAAGACACACAAACTACCACTACATTCCTGAAAGACCAAGCAATAGAGAAAAAGGCAGCCTCTATAAAGCTTACCATTACAAGCAGTAAAGCTTACCAACAACATTTTCTAAGACACTTCTTTCAAATATAAGTATATAAGTTTTGAATTACTTTTAAAGAAATTATTTAAATTTTTTGTTTTCAAGAAAATAAATTGCCTTTTGTAATTCTTACCAACTTTTCTCAGCTAGACAAATGAACATGCAAGGCAACTGTTTATTTCATTTCAGGGAATAGTAAATACTGCAGGTAGCATGCATAAAAAAATAACAAGTTGACGAATCAGTATCTTCAGTAGTATGTAAATATTTGGTTTGTATTACAATGTAAAGATATAATTCTCTGTTTTCTGTTTATGACCATTGAACCTCTAATGTTTTTGATTGAAAAATACCAATTTTATACTTTGCAGCTGTGTTTCATGTGGTGTTTCATAAGGACTGAATTAAATTTTTCCAATAATTGTTATTTATATTTTACAACAGAAATATGAATCCAGTCTTTCATAAAGACCTTTTAAGGTCTCTGTCCTGTGACTGGATTCATGCCAGTAAATTCATATCCATCCCACCTGATTACATGTATAGTATCAACTTCTAAATTGAGAAGTACTCAACAACAGAGTAAGATCATTAACTAGAAGGGTGGATAAAGTGAATTATAGGATCCACTGGATTCTAGTGCTGCTCTGTTGCTTGCTATGATCATGCAATTCTTCTTTTCATGAATTTTATTTTTGTGTTGCTGAATGTTTTCAACCAAAGACTTCTAGTTTGCCAGCTTCAGTTAAGAAAGGGGAAATGATACAACATTTACTGTGTTGATCAAAATTCTATTGTCCTGAAAGTATATTAATAATAAAATTAATTTTGTCACTTTTCTAATTATATACTTTAAGAAGGCAGGGATGTGATTTTTGTCAAATATTTAGCCTAAGTATGCTTGAAAATTGCTACTGAATTCTCCTTCCTTTTTCTGAGCACTTTATGATGCTCGTTATTGCAGGCTAAATATGTAGTCCATACTTATAATACATTTTGTCTACCAGTTAGTTTAAATTCTACTGCTACTGGACATTTCTCTGGGGAGGACACTATTCAACAAAACCTGAAGCTACCTCATGTTAAAGAGATAACTCTACTCAATCTATCCACTTCAGTTCCCTCAATAAAAAAGGCAATATGCTAATAAGTATCACTTGAGAATAAAAATTGAAATAATCACTTATGAATTTATCCACAGCTGACAGCTTTATTAATCTCTGTAGCTGCTGTCATTTGATAAAAAACAACATATAATAAAAACTCTGCAAATTACCTAATTAGGCATTCTGCAGCAGAAGCCCTGCTATTATAACAGCCAGTAATCAGGTAAAAAACCAAAACAATAACATTTGTCTTGGAAAGGAACAGCTCTTTGAGAATTTTCCTCATTTATGATGATCTAGCTACAACCCAATGAAAGAATAATGATTCATAGTCAACAGTAATATTATGGCATGTAGCTATTATTACTAACAGATGAAGAAGAATCCTTATGCTTGACAGGAAGTCCTTCTTCCAAAAATACCCTTGTGCACATTTGTTACAGCATGCACAGAAATATATCCCAGATCCTGCAAGGACTCTCTATCAGGAAAGCAAGCAGGGCTTGGAGGGTTAGTTTATTTGTAGATCTACATGACTTGCTTCACTCCTTTTTCTTTCTAAGGAGACCTCTAACTAATTTCAATAGAGCTGAATCCAGTGGAAAGCCTTCCCATGTAAAATTAACATCAGAACATTTTTTACCAAAAAATAAATACTTTTTAGATTTTCAATTAATTCTTTTAATTTTCTTGGTCAAGAAGAAAACTGTTGCAGGGGACATTTTTGGAAAATTTTGAATTTGGTAGATAAATTTCAATTTTAATGAAATCACATTTCCACAAAGGGTTGGTTTTAAAAATAAAGAATAAAAGTAAAAAAAAATAATTTGACTGGAACCAGTAAAATGTCTTCACTACCCTCCCTTCCACTGGCCCAGTCTTAAAAAGGACTTTGTAATCTTTTACTGGCATTTTATCCTGTCTTCTGCACTTTAGCTAGACTTTTGCTACACAGGTTCCAGAGTCCTGTCTTTACTAAGAATCCTGTAATTGAGTATTATACATAGAACTTTAAGTGTAAGCACTGCTAACTGCATTAAGTAGCATACCATCAGATTCTGCCTTTTCGTGATGCCATGTACCTGACACAGGTATTGGGTTCCTCATGACTACCTCAATTCATACATGCTTGATGGAAAAGCGGAGAAGACAATAAGCTGCATTACAAATATATATGAGATCGTGGTTTTCCTTTAGGAGAAACATCTGGAACAAAATTTTGGGAGAACTGGTACTGTTCAAAGCTGTCAAAACACATACATTTTTAGCACAATCAAAAGTATTTTTTCCTTCTGAATTTCTCTGGATGTAATTTCTTGGTCCTGGATTCTCCTATTTACCTGGGTTTCTTTAGAACTGGAAAAAACCCCAATAATTTCCTCTCACAATAGCCAAGCTTCAGTTTTCTGTTTCAGAAAAGATGAACTCTACTCTGAAGATCTTCTGTTAGCTGTTGACTTTCTTCATTTAGGAAATATGCCAGAGAAGCAAACCCAATCATGACAATACATACCTACCAATCATGATTTTTTTCGTTCAGCTATGCATTGTGAAACATTCCTGGCAGTCTGAGAAATACCTTTGTCTTCTCTATTGCTGCTCTTTCTTTTCTTGGAATCCATAATAACGAAACATTATGAGTGAAAAGCTTATTTCATTTTTTTTTTGGTGAAAATAACCTTTGCCAACATTAAAAACAATGCAAAACAGATGAAATCTAGGTCACACAAAATATCTCAAAATCTTTTTTCATATTTTTTCATCCAGTAAAATGAGTAAGTACAAATGACATTAATAAAACTTGCAAATGTGATTTTTAGAAACATTAACTTTACATAAAATTCTATGCAACATATAATCATTATTGAAAAATAAAAGATGAGATGGTATATAATATTATCTCTCATTATTCATCATTTTTTTTCCTTTTTGATAATTTCATCTCTCCAGAGTTCTGTCTTTTCACACACTTAATCCAAAAAGTGTGTACAAAAAATCTCTCTTATACAATATATTGCACAACATAAAAAATATAAAATAAACTAAATATTCCTTTAGGAAGTGCTTGTTATTTGATATTTATGCAATGTAAATGTATCTAAACCTGACTTTCCCTAAAGCTACTCTTATTGCAATAAATTAGTAATATTTTGGAGAAAAATAAATCATCCTTTCTTTTTTTGTTTGTTTCCAAATCAGTTTCCACACTTGTTCACGCATCTATCTTTGATATAACTGTGGACCTCTATTTCAAGCTTAGTTTAGTTAAAATCTTAAATGTATTGGATGATTGATTGGCTTGCTGGACTTAAGTCTACCATGAAAATTGGCATGACCTGACCTTGCAATGTTCTATCTCTCTGCCGTGTCATAGCAATTTGAATGAGACCCATGTTTTAATGTGCCACATTTATACTGTGGCATTTAATGCCACATTTATACTGTTCCCAAATGCCAGGCCCACTCAGCTTGGCTGTGTCCTTTACAATTATGAGTTGAATCACTTCCTTCTGCTGAGGAATGGCTTTTACGCTATGCTATAACCTGATAAAGATTTTGCTGTATTTCCTTGCCTTTCAGAGTAGGAGTGAGAAAAACGCATATCATATCAATTATAACTTTATTCTCCTATCCCCCCTCCTCCTCCCAGTCTTACACTTTATGGTTTGATTTTTGCATTGTTGGTGTTTGGGCTGTTAGAAAAGTTAAGTGTTCCAGATTCTGCCTCTCCCTTTCTTGTGCACAGAGCTAACATGGACCTTCCATTTCTTCAGTGTCTTCCAATAAAGCCACCAAAATGAATAGCAAGTTGGGAAGAAAGCCACCCATTTCCTTTGCTCTTGGAAGTGTTGAGAGAAGATATAGAATGCAAGTTTTAATTATGGTTCCTTCCTATCAAGAAATTCTATATTATGCATAAGAAGGCTGAAAAAAATAATACTGCCTGTAACAAATATTTGTTCTGTTAAAATACCCCCTCTACGGTGTCTTTCTTCCTGGCAGATCCATTTGGATTGTCTCTGTGAGAAGAGGATGGTGCTGCCCCATGCTGGACTCAGCTGATACCACCTGCCTCCAATGGGCCCACTGTAGCGCACGGCTGAGCCCCCTCAGCCAAGCTGGTGGGACCTTTGGAAAAATGTATTTAAGGGCAGAAAACACCACACAGGCAGAGGAAGAGGGAATAAAAATAGTAACAAACAGCAGAGGGAATAGCAAAGTCAGAGGTGAAGGAGGCAGTCCATGTGAAGGCAGGTTTTGCCTGTGGCCTGGGGGGGACAGGCACTGAATCAGGTTTATCCTTATATTTATCTTTATTCTTATAGTTATCTTTTTATGAGCAAATACCAACATGAGTCAACCTGAAGTATTTTAGTACCCACATACATTGAATGAACATGGTTTGAAAAGCATAAGAGAGAACAAAAGTTTTGTGGGATCTGAGAGAAGAATATTGTTAAAAGAGAGTAGTGAAAAGTCTGACAATTCCCAGTGCTCACAGCAACAAAAATAATGGAGTGAAATGGTAATTCTTGTTGTATCATACGATCATTATCAGCTCTATGTGGGTGCTGTGTGAACCTCCAGGAAGCAGGATCCCTTCTGAAAACTCTGGACATGCTGTGATAGTGTCCATACAACAGGTCCTTTTTGTGCAGCGTGAATTAGTTAATCAGCAGGAGATGTCTCATTCACAGAGTGAACAGAGAAGAGACTCAGCTATCAGTATTTCCTGAAGAAATCTTGAAAATGGTCTCACTATTGGATTGTAATAATTATGTCTTCCTGTTACTGACCTTCTAGGTATCCACATAATGTGTCCTCTGACTTATGTTTGGGCTGACTCCTGGAAATAAGGCTGATTATTTGTGCTGCTCTGAGTTTGGATAAGTAAAACTTTGACCTCTACTGAAATAATGCATACATTTGAGTATTCCCTGTTTCCCACTCTGCCACAGTACAACGCTTTGTTTATTTCTCTCCAGGTCACATTAGAATGAAATATGCTGTCATAAGAAGCCATGAAGTACATCATAAAATGCCACATGTTGACCCTAGCAGTAATGGATGTAACGCCAGGGTTTCAGCAGAAGTGTCCTTGCTCAGACCAGAGTTGAAATTTGATGCTCTGAAATATTAAGGAAAAAATGTCTTCTAAACAATTAAATCAAAGAGGAAAACAACAACTTAAAGATAAAATTCAAGTGTGAAGGTGAAATAAAAGACAGAATTCCACTAAGCCTCTCTGTAATACCTCTGAACCAAGATGTCAATGACTTGAAAAATTAAAGAAATATAACTAAGAGGAACCCAGAAGATACTCAATTTTGTTTTCTTCAGTAAAACTGAATGCAACGCAGGGCACATATGTAAGTGTAGATGCGAAAGTAAAGTTTAAGACTTCATAACAAAATAAGACAGAAGGGTGGAGATATTTGAATGTGCAAGGCTATTATTAAGTTGCAGGCTAAGACTAGAGTCATGGATGTATAAATAAAAATAAGCCACTGGAACAGAAAAAAAAAATCTAAATGATGCAACTTAATTAAAATAATTTATTATCCACTGAAATTACAGTAGCTGAAAACTTGAACATTATTAAAAGACCTTATCTGTACTTCCAAAACATTTAAGAAAAATACTGAAGCTGCAAAGATTTTTGCAGGATTTACCTCTACAAAGATGTGATTTTTGTGGATAATGATGACAGAAGTTCTGTTTTCAGGGGCTGTGACTTTCATGTGTGCCAACACAAATTTAGATCAGTTAACATACATTAAACTAATGCAGACAATAAATTATGTGTAGAAGTGGATCTTGATGACAGAGTTTGTTCGCTGGTTTACAAACCAATGCTAAGAAGTTTATTGTAACTGTAATTCTCCAGAGAGAATGGCCAGCTCACTGTTTAGGCTATTAACTTGCATGTATAAAGTGCAAATGCTTTAGCAGAAGTCCTCCACTAAGATGTCGGGGTTGTATGTAGGTGGCACAAGTGTGCAGGATGTAGAGAAAAGACTATGTTTTAGAATGTCAGCATGGGCTTTCTTGGCAAGCATTAGGTAGTGGGAGAGAATTTGAAATGTAGCAGTCACAATTCATTTCATCAGAGGACCACTTTCTGGTGTAACATAATTCAGTATAATTTGGTATGACTCCACTGCTGTCATTTAAGAAATACGTGCAAAGGTTCCACAAGAACATGAGGAAATACTGTTACTAATAATCCTAGTTAAATCTGATAATGAGAATGGCTTCTCCTGACAGTGTGATTTGTTGATCCAGATCTAAGGACAAACTTTACAGAAACATACATGATGGGATTTCTACATAGAATTGTTAAGGTAGTATTTTATGAAGCAGAATATTGTCAGGGTTCACATTTTATACTTTTACCTTAAAAAAATGGACATTCTGGACAAGTTAATGAATGAATGATTAAATACAGTAATAAAGTAACAAGGCATAGTCATATTTTTAACAGTACTTTTCTTGACCTCTTTATTACATGTCTGGCACAAACTTAGATGTAGAAAAAAAGTTTTATTTCATAGAAAAAGTGATTTCATTACAAGAAATATTAACATTTAGATGTAAAACATCCCTCTTGTTTTACAACTGTTATCAAGTATTTATGTCTTGACACTTACCCAAATTGTTCTGTTAATGCAAAAGTTTACATTAGAAAAAATAAAATTTGAACAGAGTTTTAAAAAGTGTGTTCTCTCATTAAGTTTATTATAAAAGTGACAAAACTACCAGCACTGTAGTGCAGTTTTTTATTATATTGTACAATCCATTGGTTAATTTGTTAAATTATAGGAGAGATATATGAACAATGATCACAAATATCAAACTTGATTAAAGTAGGAAGTTCATCTCGGATACTCTAAGTGTCCAAGTTTCCCTGGACTTATGTTAGATTTTCCTGTATTTTCCCTATATTTTTGTTACTTTAGAGTTCAATATTTCTTCCTGGGGAAACTGAAATGGTATTATTTATTTTTTCCCTCTTTGTTTTAAAGCAGGGACCCATATTCTTTTATACAGTACTAAGACATTATCTAGATTACCTTAAAAATAGAAAATAACCAAGTTTCTAGTAAAGCTGTTGTCACAACTATGTTATATAAACATAGGCTTTTCTTGTTCCTTGTCAATAAATGCATTTCTTTAAATTTTATTATTCAGGCTATATACACATATATATACCTGGCTAGCAATTATTGCTTATCACACTTCTAATTATATTGGAAAATATCAAAGCTATATGCAACAGCCAAGGGTTTCTTTCTCTCAAAATGTCTGCATTTCATAGCAGCTCTAAATTTTAGAGATACAGGCTTAATACTTAATTAGTTTTATTTTAACCTCATCTACCTGTCTTGCTCCCTCCCTCTCCCCTTCCTTCCCTCCTACTCTTCTCCCCCCTCCTCCCCCTCCTCCCCGATTCTAATGATTTTGCTCTTTCAGGGCATACATTTCTAAAATGCTTCACACCTTCAAATCCTAGGAAAGTCAATTCCAGCCTTTGCAGATCACTTTAACTTCTCTCTGAACCAGAGTGTGTGGCTGTGTCAAAGTGAAGTCTCAAACAAAATAACAAACAGCAGTGTTAGTATGTGCTTGATTAAATTTACTCTAGTCTCCCTTGTGTTCTCTAGAAGGACCAGTTAACTATGTGAGAAAGTGAACATTTCAGCACTGAAGGTCAATATGAGGTCCACTTTCCCACCATTTCATGGTGGAATACATACGTTACAATTTTGGCTGCCAGAAATTGTGATCGCTTCAAAAGAAGCAAGTTGTTAATATTTTGATTGTTTCCAGGGACCTGTAGCTTCCATTGCTGATTGAGAAACTGCTCTGGAAATGGACAGTACTGCAGGCTATGAAGCCTAGTCCAGTGAGTTGTCAAGTGTCTCCAGTTGCTGCTGAATTCATTATCATTCATTATCATTTAGCAGAGTTGAACAAGTCCATGGCTTCACTTTCAGCCATGAATCACTTGGGAAACATCTCCTTGAATGACCAAAACGTCTCCTTAATTTATCAGAACCACTTTGACACCCTGTTAATTTTGTTCAACGCATGTTGATAGAACAAGGGAAGTTACTGACTTTTGTGGGTTGGTCAAGATTTTTCATTTGTATGTTATCCAACCTCTGTTCATTTATCTTGTTTAAGCACTACATTTCAATGAGTAAACTCCTTTGTTCTGAAGACTTTATTCTTTCCTGTGTACTTCTCTCTTTATTTCTTCCTTGTCATTCTACATAATCTGTTTCATTTAAAACTTTTTTCTTTCTTTTTTTTTTCCTTCCTTGTTCCATGTCTTTATTCATCAAAAAAGGAAGTTTTATCTTCTATTTCAGTTCTCAGTTTTCTGGTTCTCCAGTCTCTTTCCTACTCCTCACCAGTTTTTTGTTCTTTCTTCTGCTTTATATACTTATCACATCCTCTTTGATGCTGACATATCCACAGACTGTCCAGCACTTGCTCATCTAGCCATGTTTTCATGCAGCTAATCTCTTTCTGCCACTCTAAACCTAAATACTCTTACTTTCCTGCTATCTTTTTTTTTGCACACACTCTGAGATTCAGTCCAGTAGCTCCTTATGTGCAAGATAAACTAGAAAATTGTTGCTAAGAGAATAAAAAGAAAAAGAAAAACCCAAACCTTCCAAACCCCAAAGCACTCAGCTTTTGACAGATTTTGCAATGTGTCAGGGTCTTATCCTGTGTATTGTTACCATTAGCATCCTTTTCTGAACAGTAAGGAAGGACAATGTCAGATGGAAGCATTATAGAAACTTCAACAAAAACTGAAAAAAAAAGAACTAATTAAAGTTACATGAGAGAAGTGAACCATCTTCAGTAACTAATTTGATTGTTTTATGCGGCAAGCAAACTGATTAGTTAAGGGAAATATGGTAAATCTCATCTGTCTGGAACTCAGCAAAGTGATAGAAGTTGTGTTACTTGAGGGAATGACCAGCTAAGGTGGAGAGGACAAACGGAATGGAAAGGTGGGAAAAAATTTGCTGAAGAGGGCACTGACATAGTGGATTGCCTCGTTTATGATAACAAATGCAATTATCAAAAATGCCAAATGCAGTCTTTGGGATATTTCAAATATTCCAAGGAATATTTTCCAAGTATTTCTACTATACGTAGGGAATAATTGATACAAAAGGAGATAGAGACACCTTATAAAACTGCTGTGCTCAAATCTGATCAACCAAGGTGAAGAAAGATTAATTAAAGGATGGAAGCAGTCTAGCTTGTCTGATGCGGTGGAAAGCATCTCTCTTGCTAGAACACACTGAAAGGGCTTGGTCTGCTTAATCTTCAGTGAAGGCTGAAATAAAACATGACTACATTTTTTCTGATAAAAATTTCAATGGCCACACATCTGGGCAATATAAAGGGACAAAACCAGCCATGTTTGCATGAAAACAAATGACACATGCTAATCAAGCATAATTTAAGGTAAAAGTATCAGAATGTTTTAACTATAAAAACAAGTAGAAAGGCTTAGAAAAAAATTGATTTTAAGATGAAATGTGCTATATTTCTGCACAAGCTGTTATAACATGATAGCGAACAGTTTTTGCTGACCTGAGATGTCCAGTCTAGTTCAATATCCTCATGGGTTTTGCAAGATAAGACAATACTGATTCTTTTCCTCAGAGCTGTAGATTTATTTTTCTTACTGCAGATTAGAGCCATGATAGATTATTTGCAATTGCTCATGCAGTATATATTGTAGCACCAGTTTTATCGAGGTAAAAACTGGTGTATGAGCATAACTTCGGAGAAAGCCTATTGTTCAAAGTGCATTATACCTTAAGTACAATGTCCACTGTGCCTTAGGAACAAAGTAAAATATTACTAATGGCCTGCATAAGCAACATATTTTGACATTTACTCAAACTTTGCCTTCTACAGAAAACTGTCAAGGGACAAAAGTAACTTGAAAACAGCTTAGTCTCAGAGGCTAAGAGTTTTGGTTGGTCTTTTTCTGTTTCTACATAGACATCAAATCCAAGTGATATCCTCAGGAAATCCAGTGATGGAAGCATTACATATCTCTGAAATCCATTGCTCAGTTATCTTTTATTACAGTTGCAGCCATATAAACAAAATGCTAATTGAATACAATAGAACTCTATATTAAAAAATTCAAGGATAAACAAATGTATATTCCAAAAATTTAAAATGCCCTTAATTCTTCTGCATAAATTCCTGCATTCTGAGAACCTTGGAAAATCATGGAAGATCCTCAAAAACTGCAAAAGAAAAATAAGGATGTGTAATATTTCTTGTAGCGCTTACTAATCATTTTGACAACTGGCAAACTCAAAATAGAAACTCTTAACTTAGCTGCACAATATAAGAGAGTTCTCAAGTTAGAGAGGTGATGCTGGATAGATTGGATCTCTCTGGGAATGAAAACAAATACTCATGATCAGCAAAGAAGTTTTCAGAAAAATTACTCTTTGTTTTTACTATAGCATGCTGATTTCACAAGAGAATTTTTACTTTACTGGATTTAAGTTTAAAATATTTCTGTTTGTAGCTCCAAAAAGGGATACATATTGCTAAATACAGCGTTTCTTACAACACTGTACGTAGGAACAGACACATTCTTTTTGTAAAGGATGGGAAACAGCTGTCTCCTATATGTGCGATTCAAGGGGGTATTTTCTTGCACTGGGTCACATCATATCCAGCTATGAATGCTGTGGGAGGACCCAGTTGGAGCATTTGCCTTGCTACCCTGCTCTGGAGATAGCACAATTGACATTCTGTAAGTGAAGTGTGCTGGTGCTTTTTGTTTGAGATTCAGTGTCAGGGAGTCAGAAAGGATCTAAAATGCTGCTTTGGAAATACAAATGAAGTCAATATGATGGGAGGGCAGGATAAGATGTGGAATAATGAAGGATAGGAAGAGAGTTAAATTACTTTTTGTTCCCTATTACATTCACACCAGAAGAATAATTTCTTAGACAGATGCTCTGTCTAAAATTACATAGAAAAGGAAAAAATCTACTAAGTTGTCTACATACATCTCACATTAACTTCATTTTATTGACATTCTGAGAAAATATCTTGTTCAATCTCAATCCACAGTGAATTCCCATGGTTCTAGGTGGTTAATCATACTATTTTTTTTAGCAGGAGAAATGAAAGGATCAGGACTCAGAGGTACAGGGTTTTCTGCAGACTCCCATGCACATGCAGAAAGAGAGTATGTTTACACAAGACACTTCAGTGCCATTTAAAGATACCTCTTTTTATTCAAATGAGCTTCCTCAGAAATAAGAAGCTTTGTAAACACATTAGCTTGGCGTGGTGCTCAGGCTAATGGGGACCCATTTCTGTTGCCTAGATACTTTTCTGTAACTACTTCTCTGGCTATAACATGATGGGAACCACAGTTCTATATTTGTAGAAGTGCTTCTGTAACTGAATACATTAGGGATTTTGAGGGTCTTGGTTATTTTCCTGATAAGTGCCCAGTGAGGAAAAAATCAGATTAAGTTCTTTATTAATGTTGTGTGAAATCTTTCTAAAGACTTCAATGACAGAAAAGTCCAATATATTGTGAGCTGTGTAAGCACTTGATAGAAGATTAGACATAAACTATTTAGATCATATATTTCAGCACAGAGAATTTGTTATGACTGCTTTGTGTACTGAGTTCCCTGCAATCCCTATTGTCTGGACATAGGATTTCCTTTTACCGAACCACTTCCTGTTGCTGGCTATTTTGTAAGCTTGTAAGGATGTCTCTTTTGGTAAAGTGGCCAATTTGCATCCTTCCTAAAAATTGCAGCCAAGCAGCACAACCTCAGAGGAAAACTGGGAATGGCGTTTTATCACCTTCACAGCTGTGTATCTTCAGGTCAAGTTTGAAGTGTGCCAGAGGGAAAAAGCGTTTGACTGCTACTTGCACTTTGTTTTCTTTGTGACTACATAAAAGGACTTCAGTCTCCAGAGACATAATTACAATAACTTTCACAGACACTAAATCTGTGCATGCAGAGCTGGTATACTGATGAAAAAGCTACAAAGAGAAGGCTGCAAACATTGGGATTTTGGTCTGATTTCTTGACCTTAGTGGGGACACCTCCCATTCTCCTAGGCTGGGAGAGAAATTCAGGTTCTGTATGCCTTTTAGTTTTGTCAGCCATAGTTGGAATTTGGAAGGATAGGTTGTATTGTAGCTAGAAACTATTTGCCAGTAATTGCATTTATAACCAAAGTTTAAACCATACAGGCCAATAGTTGATTTCTGTCAAAAAGTAGCAAACTAGAATTCGCAACCTGGAGCTGAAATGTTAATCCTTCCCTTTGAGATTTCCTAGGGCTTCCCCACTCTGTTTAATATGTTAAACTAATATCAAAGTTTTTAAAATGAACACTGTAACATTTTAGCAAGCTAAGAGATTTTTTTCAGCTGTCTAAAATATTAAATGAGGAAAATTTCATTGAGATATGACTTCCACATCTGAAGACTTACTAAATCAAAAAAAGAAGCACCTGTATCCGTTCATATCATTGTAATAAATGTACAACAAATTAAAAGAGAACACAGCTCATTAAAAAACATGCAGATGCCATTTTAAATGAACAAAACAATACGACTCCTGGACTTTTAGCAACTTGAAGACAATGGATAATCTACTGTGTAATAACAATGCTGAAATGCCATATTCATTACTGTACATTTCACCATGATAATGCATTCAGAACAAAGATTGCCAGCTAAGAAAAAATAAATCCTCTCAGTGGAGAGAAGATACAGCCTTTTATATTAAGATTAGTACTATCTTTAAGAAGCAAACATTACAAAGGATCTGCCTTTGATATTTGATCCATCATACATTTTAGAGAACTCATACTCATTATTTAGGGAGTTTATTCTGCTGATGAGAAATATAATTAAGCATAGATATTCCATAATTAGTTAAAACTGTCTGGTTTTGTAATCTTATCTGTAATGGTAAAACATACATGTTGTGGAAAAAAATAGTTAACTGAAAAGTGTCCCACTGCTTGAAACACCAGCATTAACAAAACTGGCAATAATAATTAGAAACACTCTAAACTTTTCAGAAGCTGGGTGACATGCTTGTTTTAGAGGTGAGAGAGCTGTGACAGCTGTCTAGTGCTAAGGTAATTTAAATAAATAAAAAATAGATAAGATAAAATAGATACTAAGAATGTCATATTAAATGCGTTTTCTGGATCACTCAATTATAGTATTCTGTCTTCATCAGCAGAGGCTACCAGATACAAGAAATAAACAGACAATTACAGAAAAATGTGTTTAGAAGGACATTCTCTACATATCATATTTAATTAGTCATCAGTGTAACCCCTGAGGTACAAAGGCTTGAATTCCTGTTATTTTATCCTACTTAATATTCACAGTTGTGAATATTCTCAGTCTTCATATCAAATAGAATCTTTCTAGTATTTTACTGAGCTAACATGTTTCTTTAGCCATCTGCCTTGTGTTGACTATTAACTTTTGACAAAGAGTACCATTGCTTAATTACGCACACTGTAACAAGGCATTTTCATTTATTGTTTTTAGGTATGGTTTCAGTTTAACTGAACATCCTTTTTTCTTAAATTAAGAAAGGACATGGACAAAGCCAACTTCACTTTCATACCTTTATGAAGTTCCTTCCAGTTCTTTCTCCTGCTGTCTCTCTGAGTGACACACTCACCCTCCTGGATCCCAGGTAATTTTCATACTCTCTGCATAGCCCAGCTTGATATTTGTAAGTGATCACAATCTGATGCACACACTCTTACCTGCTTCAGTTGCTGGCACAACAGACACACAGGCCCTACAATGCATGATCTGACTCCAGCTGCTAGCACTTAGACCTCCATAAACAAAAGCACAAGCAGAAAGAACCCTTCACTCAGGAAAACAGAAATGGAATTCAATGAGAAGACAGGGCAGACTGCTGACCAAGTGCAGGGCATGGTTAGATGGGCGTACTGATGAGGACCTGTTACAGCCTGTTTTATCCTTATATCTGTCTATACTCCTGTGCTTGTTCATACCCAAGCCACCTAGATCCCTCTTCTGGGACAGCCCTAGAGGGAGGCAGAGCAGATTTCTCTAACTGGGCTATTCCTCCCCCTGCCCTTGTATACCTGTGCTCTTCAAAGCTTATCGAAATGGGCCTTTAAAGGGATGATGTCTCCTGTAATAGATCTAGAAATAGGTGCTGCAGGGTGTTGTTTCAGTTCTCCCACGTGTTCCTTTACATGTGTGGAGATGAGCTGTATATTGCATAACCAACCAATCACTGCTTCACATTGACCAGGTGCTTTCCTGGAGCTGTAAGCAATGATACCCAAGTGCCTTTCTATTATTTACAACATGACAGTAAGCATAAATAAAGTAATTAATTTCTGAAAATCTGGCAGTCAGAAATGGAGTTACTAATACATATAGATGGAGTTAGCCACAGATTCAAAACACCTGCTAATAATCAAGACATCTAATAGTAATCCACCAGATATATTTGATTCTGCAGTGTATATTTTAGCTGTCTGCTAAAACCTTGATTGATATTAATGTGTATTAGATATGTATGTTTTAGGTCTCCTGCGGCACATAGACAATTTATCCCCAGATATTTAAAAAGAAGATAGAGTTTCACTAGGTTTCCTCTAAATCAGGTAACAGTGCCAAACAAGTTTTCCACATTTTATCTTGTCTTAATATTACAGCCATTGTCTGATGTAATTTCTTCTGACAATTTTATATTTTTTTTAGGTAAATTTTACTTTTGTCATTTAATATTGGTTTGGGGTTAACCGATTTTTAATTATTTTGAACGTGTAAAGCTGTAGCTGACCTTAATTTGAAAAACTGCAATGATCCAGACCAGCTTCTTTAACCGACAATCATTATACCTTTCTGGTGACAAAACTTATGTTGGGAAGTTTGGAACACACCTAAGTACATGAAAATGAATGAAAAAGGAAGTGGCATTTGTAAAAAATAAATCCTTTTTGTTTGTTTGTTTATATCATAAGCACATGCTGAAATACACATCCTTGCTTATTGCACTTAATCTACCGCAAGTATCAGATGTCACAGAGTAGCCACTGAATAGCTTAGCTTTTTTGGGGTTGATGGTTAGTGCTGTCATAGCTGACTAGTTTTATAAAATGATGGGATTGTCAGAGTCTGTATTTAATTTTCCATGACCTTGAGATGGAATAGCTGTAAGATTGTGAAAAGAAATAGAAAACTCTATTCATAGGCTGTGAAAGTTTCTCTTTTGTGAAATTAGAGATTACTTTCTGGGGAAAAAAGAGAAAAAGTGTTTCAGTGTTAGCCTGGAATGTGACTTTTCCTACAGCATTTCTTTAAGCAGCTTCCTATAATTCACCAGTTAATACATTATATTTCAATTTTACTCTTGATCATGGCTTGTGGTCATTTTATAAAATCATCAGCCTGGGAGGATTCTACTTCAAGATGCAGTTAGTGATTAAAAGACTGAGATACCACTATGAATAGTATGTTATATAACCATTTTTTCAGCCCCAGGACTTTCACTTGCAATACAACACAGTGTCCACAGCAGGCATTTTATTTCTATCTATTATTTCTATTATTTCTATTTTTTTTTATTTCTAGTCAATAGTTAGCTCTTGTCTTGAGCCCATGTAACTGTAGTAAAGTTTCAGTGCCAACAATCTTTATGTTGGATGTTCTTTAAAGACCATAAGGCCTTCTCTCTTGAGTAGAAAACTGCAGTCAGCAGCATAAGGAAGAGTGTTCAGGGTGGACAACACCAGACCATTCAATTTGCACTTTTAAATGTATTTCTTGAAAACATCTTTTTCCTAGATTCTATTTATTATTACTAGAGAGATCTAGTACTTGTTTGATTTCAGAACACAGAAGTTTATCAACATTTGTTATCAAGAGAAACTGTCATATGTTCTCCTAAATCTCCTCCCTATTCCATGACAAATTCAGTCCCCTTTAGGAAAATTGTCAGTCTTGCATGCTTCAAAATGTAGTGAAAATGTGACTTTTGTTTTGTTCTCTTGTCTGTCATGAGTTTTAAACAGTTTTAAAGGCAAACAACAGGTGGTTGTTTGCCTTTGCTCATCACTTGCTACAGAAAATGCCTCTGAATAATTCCATAACAGATTGTTTCTCTGAAGTATACGTGACTTACTTTTCCAGCTACTAGTATGTAAGTTCTGATGGAGAGAGAGGAGGATACCATACTAGAGCTTAAAATTGCTCAAACTGAAAAATGACTGAAACCAATGATGTGAACAAGTTGATTAGCATATTCAGTGACACATTTTTAGATCTATATATTCATTTTCTTTGCCAAACATATTTTAAAAAATGCTATAGCAAGATGGAAAACAAGCTAGATCATCTCAAATGTTACTTAGACTTCTTAACATTATCTGTTGTGCTGTTAAAAGAGGTTTGTTTGCTCAGGCTTCGAAGACATTATTTGTACAGTTAATGTCAAAGCAAATAAGATGGAAGAAATACACTGTCTGAAGAATACTTGAGTGTGTATCTCATCTTTTCTTTCTGCTTTGAAACAGTTGTACGTACCAAGTGTGTTTATTTCCTGTGCTCTGATTTGTCAGATGATGTGTTCATTTGTCAGGAGTGCTGAAAGAAATGAAACAAAACCTAAAAAGATATTCTAACAGATCAATGGTGATAATAAAAAGGATGACAGCAGCAAAGAAAAAAGATTATTCTACTATATTATACTTTCACATTATTCTAGGCTATTTTTCATTGAGGTCAGTCTTTTTTACTCCTGAATTCCATGGAAAGTGTTCAGTTGATCTCACTGGGAGAAGTGAGCCCTTAGCTGCCCAGAACAATGCCTTTGTGATAAAGATGTAGAGATATTTTTAACGTTGCATTTTGGAATTTGGCAGTTAGGGTTTATGGAACAAAAAGAAAAATGTTTTGTAGTACAAAATACAGTGAAAAGTTGGAAAGAAATGTTTGCAGCAGTTCAATAAGAGAAATCTTAAGATGGACTGAGGAGTCTGTCCAAAGTTTGCTTAGATTTCTGTTAGGAACAGCTTTGTGTACCTATTTGGAAAGAGTGAGACAATTATTCAATAGAAGACTTACAAGAGTAAGCAGAAGTGGAGTGTCTGAAGAACTAAGGACTGTTCTGAGACTGATGTCACAGTGGGAGAGTAAAATAGCAAAAGAACGAGAAACAAAGAGAAATGAGGGTATAGCTATTAAAGGTTGAACACGTGTTCACTACAAAAGAAACAGAGACTATACTGGAGAAACAGTAGAAAACAAAAACCGTGAGAGAATAGAATAAAAAAAATGCAATCTAGAGGAAAAAAATGCAGGAGCACATCTGTACTGAGGTATGTGACAGGTAGACATCCTGAGATGTTTTGGAGGAGCACGGCTCATGGATGCAGTCTACTTTGTGGCAGATTCTGCACTTCATAAAAAGGTTAGAGAACAACCTATATGCAATGCAGCAGCTTCTCTTCTGCCTCACATGCCAGATCATGACTGGCATATGGAGTCCAGACCAAGAGAGCACCTGCAGTTCTACTATGGCAGTATATGAGACAAGAGCACCATGGCAAAGGAATGTGAAACATGGGCTACTGGGTGAATATCAGGGCAGGTGTGAACACTTATGTTGCTAAATACCCATCTGATAAAATAAATTTTGCAGCATGTTTAAGCTGCTCATACATGGAGTTTAAGATAACCGTTCAGTAGGACAGCTTGAATGGCGATCTTATATAGCAGATCCTTTCATAAGTCAGAATACTAGACAGTGTCTCCACTGTCTGACTTCTGGCACTGCAGCTGACGAGAAGGGGTATGGATATTCCATGGCTGCTTTCTCCAGATGGGTGGCTAAAGCTAAACTGCCTATTAGAAATGCTCTGGTGCCAGGAACTCTTGGGAGAGTGCTTGTTGGAACGAGCAATGCAGAGGCTGTGTTAACATTTAAGATAATTGTAGGACTGTGCCCAGGCTCTGGCACTGTTATGTTTACTTGGGCAGGTCTCTGATCCCAAGTTTGTTCCAGGCTAGAGCAGGAACAATGGCTATTGTGTCATGGTGCCACTGGGCATCAGTCTTGGAAACCTGTCTAGCAATTCTGGCAGCAATATTAATGTACTGTTTGTTTAGATGTTATTTATTTGTGATTATTTAATCTTTGTTTTCACATACACTTGACTTTATTTCACCCTGAATTGTAACTGCAAAGATTTTCAGGGAAGATAGACCTTGTCCAGGAAGAAAATGATTTTGAGCCCCAAAGGAGCACAATAAAACCAAGACACAGTGAGGGAAGGATCTGACCAGACGAGAGGGAGCAGTCAGTCCAAGAGAAAGTGTTCTGAGAGCCCAGGCTGGCACTTTGTTAATACCTCAGAGAAACCTAGACTGAGGTTTCATTTCTTAGAAATTTTACTCCAACAACTCTTTTCTTGACTCAGAAAGGCTGGCGGTACTGGAACTAAATCAACTTCTACTTTGCAGGTGCGCCTATGAAAAATGCAGAGCATACGGAAATGCTTTTTTAAAGATGTGTTCTTAGCTCTCATAAAAGCTGGGGAATTTACCTGGTAATAAGTGTAAGGGGCCTGAGAGTATCCCTTCTCCTGGGGGTTTGGCCCCCAGACCCTAGGCCCAAGCAAGCACAACTGGTGAAGTGGGCTCCTGGGTGCTGCGAGGCCGTCATGGTCAGGACCAGCCTTTGGCCCAAGGGAGACACTTCCAGCTGAGGTTCTCACCAGGGCCCACCTGAGCTACAGCTCCTGCCACCCCGCAGCCATGGGACTGGCCATTGGCCCTGTCAAGCCAGGCCCACATGCAGACCGACATCCTGGCGTGATCTTGGCCCATCCCCATCCCCATGGAGGTGGCTGATGCCCGAGGCTGGGGCTGCCCCTGGCTGCCCTTCTCCCGTCTGAGGTGAGACAGGCCCTGGCTGCCCGGGCCTGCTCGGCTGGGTCTCCTGGGGAGCCCCAACGCCCTCCTTACCCCAACCCCAGGGAGCTGCCGGCCCTCGTGACGCCATTACAGTAAGATGGCCGTTTCACAAACCTGTCGGTGTGAGCAGTTGTTTTCAGGGTCAGATCTCTCCCTGTTGCTATAGTGAGATGCCCTAAACAGTTTTGCAAACGACCAGCTATGCACTTCAGGACACCACATGGAAGAAGCTTTTCTGAGAGAAGGCCACACACTCTACCGTCCTTCACCATGTGCAGTTTAGGAGGCCTTTCCTGGTTTGATTTGGTGAATAGCTCTTTCTTTTTTACTTTCTGTGACCAAGAAAGGCACTTTTCACAATTAAAAATTAAATTTTAATAATCCCCTGAGGGGGAATCATCTTTAATAACATCTGATCCAGAGTCCAGTGGGATTTTTTTCTCTATCCAAATATTGCTAAAGTTTAAACTTCTTCAAACACAAAGAAGGAAGAAAGTTAGGGGGGCATTTCATGGCAGGCCTATATAAGTACATGTAACCACATCTGGAACCTGAAAGGTGAAAAGGTTTATAGGATCTCAGATATTTTTATCATGATTCCAAAAATGTAACCTTTTCACTGTTTCTCAGTTTAGCTAATGTGATATTTTCCCTTTCATAATGAATAAATGTAAGAAATGACCTTTAGATTTAACTTGATTAACTTGATTATTCATCATTAAAATGTTGTCTGTCGCCCTCCATATGGAAAGTATGTAAATTTACCCAGAGTGTGGGGATGTGCTTTTGATGTTGAAACAGATAACATTTATATTAGTATTGTGTTATTTCTGAGTTAACCTCTACATTGGTTATACAAGAAATTTTCTTTAGGAATGATATTATGATAACATTTTGCAAATCAGTAAATGACAGTTTCATACTGAAATTTACCACTACTGAATTTTTTTGAAGAGGTCATTGAGCTCATTGAAAGTTAAATGCATGCATAAATACGAGCTAAAATATAGCTTTATGTTTTACATTTGGTAAGTATTAATTATTTCTCATCCATGTCATACTTTGCTCTTACAACACTTGACCTATGGATAGTTATTCCATTACATTTTTACACAGCAACTAATAAACTTGAGCAATTTACCTTTGGTCAGGAAAATTCTCATCAACCATATACTGTTCCTGACAATGCTTCTAAGATTTTAAAGCTAATTTTTAATAATTCTAGAAATATTGCCCTGGATTTTATTGTTTGGACTGCTTAGTGGCATTTTGAATTAGGAGATGTCTTAACATGTTAACAGACTAGTAATAAATAATGGAGGAATATAGTTGCACTTCGAAGTTCAGTGGAAAAACAGTTAAATTTAGTGAGGAATAAGTTCCCTGTTGCCAGAAATATAGGGCAAAAAGATGGCCACCTGTTTTTCTGCTTCTGGAATGAAACCCAGCAAAAGAGAAAATCTTCCTTCAGGCCATAAAGTGGCTATGTAATTAAAACTTGGTGGTAGTTTCTGTACCCAGGTACCTTCAATAATGCTGTTATTCCTGCATGGCTTGGAAGGTCAAAAAACTAGACAATCTGTATTCATTTCAATGACCACTTTGCTGCCCTTCCACCTGTCCCCCCTAGACTCTTTACTCAGAGATGTGGCCCTACAGGTTTCTCCCTGCAGGGCCTGGCCCATTTCACCTCAGAGCACACATCTAACTTAACTGCCTGAAAGTTAGGGGTACAGTAAATTGTTCTCCACTTTTTAGGGTTGAATGAGTTGTTGTGTCTGTGGGTCGATCATAGAAGAAATCTGAATATTGAGATGCCTAACTGTGGGCTTTATCTGCTGATAATGTTAGAAGCTGTAAAGGATGGTAAAGCAGTCTAATTAAGAATACTGAGTTTATATGTCCACTGTCTTGAAAACACCAGACAATTATTACTTTGTGGTAACAAATGACTTCAGTGGTCTTTTTGCTGTTGTAGGTCCTCTAAACAGTAGTGAGGTCATTGGCTGTGTTATTAAAAAGCTCATCTAACTTCAGATACCTTTTGGAAAAAGTGCCTAGTATGGTAATCAAAGTAGTTGCAGACCTCAGTTTAATATATTTATTCACCAGTAGTTAATCTGTGATGTTTTTAGCGGTGCACATGCAGGAAAATGATTGTATGCCTTTCAAAAGGAACTGCAGGGTGTTTCAGATTGGGTTAAAGTGATTGTTAGTGATCTGATAACTTTTGCTGTCAGTAAGTGGTTTATAAAATCTATTGCATGCTAGGTGTCACTCTGATTAAATCAGGAGAGTCCTACCAAGCACAGCAGTTTAGAAAGAAAGACAGTCTAAGAGGATATATCATGCTGAGGAATAACATCACCTAAATTTAAATGACTAGGTAGTGGGAAAACTTGTAGCATTTCCTTTAAAATAGTTCTGAAGTATATTTCCCATATATATATATCTACCAGTATATTTATATATATTTCATATATATATATATATAAAAATATATAGTAGGTGATTCCCCTTCCCACTGAAAGAAGTGAATTCCCTAAAGTAGCTGCTACTAGTTACAAAATGTCTCAGAGGAGACAATGTATGTATACATACATAACTTGAGCTAATCCAGTGTTTATAGGCCATATT
>JAHREE010000367.1:11638045-11771637 GCA_033628505.1 Tringa tobata
CATTGAGCTCATTGAAAGTTAAATGCATGCATAAATACGAGCTAAAATATAGCTTTATGTTTTACATTTGGTAAGTATTAATTATTTCTCATCCATGTCATACTTTGCTCTTACAACACTTGACCTATGGATAGTTATTCCATTACATTTTTACACAGCAACTAATAAACTTGAGCAATTTACCTTTGGTCAGGAAAATTCTCATCAACCATATACTGTTCCTGACAATGCTTCTAAGATTTTAAAGCTAATTTTTAATAATTCTAGAAATATTGCCCTGGATTTTATTGTTTGGACTGCTTAGTGGCATTTTGAATTAGGAGATGTCTTAACATGTTAACAGACTAGTAATAAATAATGGAGGAATATAGTTGCACTTCGAAGTTCAGTGGAAAAACAGTTAAATTTAGTGAGGAATAAGTTCCCTGTTGCCAGAAATATAGGGCAAAAAGATGGCCACCTGTTTTTCTGCTTCTGGAATGAAACCCAGCAAAAGAGAAAATCTTCCTTCAGGCCATAAAGTGGCTATGTAATTAAAACTTGGTGGTAGTTTCTGTACTCAGGTACCTTCAATAATGCTGTTATTCCTGCATGGCTTGGAAGGTCAAAAAACTAGACAATCTGTATTCATTTCAATGACCACTTTGCTGCCCTTCCACCTGTCCCCCCTAGACTCTTTACTCAGAGATGTGGCCCTACAGGTTTCTCCCTGCAGGGCCTGGCCCATTTCTCCTCAGAGCACACATCTAACTTAACTGCTTGAAAGTTAGGGGTACAGTAAATTGTTCTCCACTTTTTAGGGTTGAATGAGTTGTTGTGTCTGTGGGTCGATCATAGAAGAAATCTGAATATTGAGATGCCTAACTGTGGGCTTTATCTGCTGATAATGTTAGAAGCTGTAAAGGATGGTAAAGCAGTCTAATTAAGAATACTGAGTTTATATGTCCACTGTCTTGAAAACACCAGACAATTATTACTTTGTGGTAACAAATGACTTCAGTGGTCTTTTTGCTGTTGTAGGTCCTCTAAACAGTAGTGAGGTCATTGGCTGTGTTATTAAAAAGCTCATCTAACTTCAGATACCTTTTGGAAAAAGTGCCTAGTATGGTAATCAAAGTAGTTGCAGACCTCAGTTTAATATATTTATTCACCAGTAGTTAATCTGTGATGTTTTTAGCGGTGCACATGCAGGAAAATGATTGTATGCCTTTCAAAAGGAACTGCAGGGTGTTTCAGATTGGGTTAAAGTGATTGTTAGTGATCTGATAACTTTTGCTGTCAGTAAGTGGTTTATAAAATCTATTGCATGCTAGGTGTCACTCTGATTAAATCAGGAGAGTCCTACCAAGCACAGCAGTTTAGAAAGAAAGACAGTCTAAGAGGATATATCATGCTGAGGAATAACATCACCTAAATTTAAATGACTAGGTAGTGGGAAAACTTGTAGCATTTCCTTTAAAATAGTTCTGAAGTATATTTCCCATATATATATATCTACCAGTATATTTATATATATTTCATATATATATATATATAAAAATATATAGTAGGTGATTCCCCTTCCCACTGAAAGAAGTGAATTCCCTAAAGTAGCTGCTACTAGTTACAAAATGTCTCAGAGGAGACAATGTATGTATACATACATAACTTGAGCTAATCCAGTGTTTATAGGCCATATTATTATTACTTTCTCTTCTCCTTCATTTTGTTCCCTTCACCAGGTTTAATTAGCCTGAACTATTTAACTTCTACATCTGGAGTTTGTGGTGTCTCTGATGTGCAGTATGTGGACCACTGAAACATGATACATTAAAACAAGTTTTGTGAAATGACTGTCAGTTTCCAAGGGTTCTTCATGTCTTCTGGAATCTATATGGAGATGAGTCTGGCCATAACCATTGTTTCAAATTAAAATATTAGTAACTATAATAACAAAATTATATTTAGTAAAGCAATAACATTTTGTTTACTTAAGTGTTTATTGTTTTATTTGTTTGTCATCTTCTTTCCACATGGCTTTTTTTATTGGCATGAATGATGGACTATAGATTTTTTTAAGCTTCAAAAAGACTTTAAAAACCAGCTTTCAAATAAAAATATATTGGGTATTCCAGTTATTCACCAGGTGGCACTTTTCTTTGAGACTTGGAGAAGAAAGACCAAATTCTTGCTCAACTCTCCCCTGTAGCTGCATTGTCTTTACCTGTAAAACAAAGGGATCAGTTCCTTGAAGGAGAGGATGTCTAAGGAAAAATAACTGGACAAGCACATATGCTATTTCCCTGAAATGCTTCCCAGCCTTCAGCTGTGTTCAGGTCAGAGTAATTCATGAGCCTGATGTGATTTGTCTGTTTACTAGCTTTTCAGCTGATCTTTCTTTCAAGTTTTTATTCAGTCTCTCCTTGAATCTATGTACATTTCCTGTACTTAGCATAGATTTTGGCACACTGTTCCTCTGGTCTGATACCCATTCAGAGAACAACCATTTACTTTTGTTTGGTTTGAATTTGATACCTGCTAAGTTCCTATGATGGCCCATAATTCTTTTGTTGGAAGAGACAATGAATTGTTGATCCCTATCCACCTTCTCCACAGCTCTCCTGATTCTGCAGACCTCTATTACATCTTTGTAAGCCACCTCTTGGCCAGGTTGAAGGGCCTTAGCCTAACCCATTTTTCATATGGAATTGTCTGCTCATATGGGAGTTGATCATACCTTTGATAATCCTTGCTGCCATTCTCTGAATCTTTTCTGGTTCTAAAATAACACCACTATGTTCCTTACTTCCCTATCCATCATTTCAGAGTTGTGTTGCCAATTGTTTAATACTATGCTCTGTTGATGTTTTCGTTACACGGGTTTTGCATACTTCAACCTTGGTTGGTTTGATCAACCCTGATATATGTGAGGAAGCAGGTGACACCAATGAAAATGTGATTGTTTAGAAGGAGGCAGCAAGTGTGTTCCTACTGAAAGATTTCCATGGGACATTTAGTCTCATAGATGAAAGGGATGATAACAGGTAACAAGCATATTTTCACACAAGAACTAATGTATTTGAGAGGAGATGAATACAGGGACTCGAATACAAGTTTAAATAGGTAGACAGCATATATGATGTGGAGGATGGTGTGGCAGAAGGGAGATTATAGCTGAAGGAGAAGATGGCTTTTCACTTTTTAGAAGTGGTTACTGTTCTACAAGATCTCAGCCCCTTCAGACAGAAAAAATGCAGTGATGGCAAGTGTTCAGTCTAATAGATGAAGAAGTTGGAAAAAAAAGAGCATCTCCTCAAGCTGATTATTCTGCTCCTGTCTCTACAGCCTACACTTTACATTCACAGACAATTAAATTCTGTGCATTTCTTTAGTCTTTGAAAACATCCCCCACCTCTGCAAGAAATCTCACTATAAAAAGTGAGCCTATTGAAGTTCCTCTGTATGGCAGCAGCATATCAGCCACTCCTCACAGTTTGGTGTCATCAGTAAACTTGCTGAGGGTACATACACTCTGTCCCATCATCTAGATCACTAATGAAGATTTTAAAACTTTCAGTCCATATCACTCTCTGCTCATTCAGCTCATTCCTCAACAACTTTTCTATGAGGATCTCATGGGAGATGGTGTTAAATAACTGGTTCTTCCCCAGGAGTCTATATTTACCTAATTGTTCACTAATTCCATCTCAGCATTTATGAAAAGCTCCCCTCAATGCCTTGTTCTCAGTGAGCTGACCCAGGCTGCCAATCATTCTCCTGTCGCCTCCACTCACCCAAACCTCTCCTGCTCCCTGGCTAGCGGTGGTAGGGCAGACCTGGCTGTTGAGTGTCCTGCCCTGATGGATCTTCTGTGTCTCCAGAACCCTTGCTGAGCCAGGTTGCAAGCCTTCTTTGTGATTCTACAAGACTCTCTGAAGGGCTTTTTTGCTGCTGTGGCTTTAGATGAAAGCTTTATTGTTAGTTTTCATTCTTTTTGCTATTTGCTCCGTGAACTCTTTCTTGGCCTACATAGTTGTACTTTTTTATATCTAAACTGTCAAAATTTATGAGGCTTTTCATTTTCTTTATTTGCGTACAGCAACATTTTGAAAAATACTTTCTGGTTTCCAATAGCAGCTTTTTCTTTGCTGAATAGCCATGCTAGCTTTATTTTTTCCTTTTTTGAATCTTTTCTAATATGTGATATGCGCTGTTGTTGTGTTTGTTGTATGGTATCCTTTAGAAAATTCCGTGCATGCTGGGAAGGGTCTAATTCTCTTAGCTATCTCTTCTGGTTGCATTTTAAGACACTTCCTCATTTTTGCATAGCTTTTTTCTCTGAAGTAGAACACAATGGTAGTACATCTTTTGGTATTTGTTGATCATGTTGTATTGTTGAAATTAAATATATTCAGATAAGTTTTACATAGTGGTACTTCTGCTATAAGATTCCGTAAGCTTTGCCCTGTAAGATTTTGAACCACATTCTGTACATTACTCACTAACAAGATTATTACAGCTTTTAATTCTTTCTGTAATTCTTTGGGGAAATAACACACTAGTATGAATCCCCTTTGGTTGAAAAGAAAACTGAACTTAACACTCCAGAGTATGGATGAACTTTCTAACAATCAAGCTGTTGTATAAAGACATGTAGCAATTCCCTCTCTGGATGTCTTTAAAATGAAAAGAATGATCTTTGTTGCATCCTTTTGAAAAAAAGCAATGTGGGCCACCCCTTCCAGGAAAGCACTGTAGGTAGAGTGTACCAGGGAAAAAGATGCTTTTGTGAAGCCCTGACCTAGCATCTAAAGTGTGAAGGGTAACAGCATTTCGTACACATCTGTGTGCTCATTGTTTCCTCCTGGCTTGCTCTAAGTGGCTTCCTGCTCATTGCACAAGCTACTTCAAATAGCCTTACAGATAGCTATTTAAATAGCCAATAGCCAGTTCAAATACCCATTCCTACCTTTCTTAGTACAGTAGACAGAGATTTTAATATGGGGATTGAGCTCTGCGTTCTGGATTTTGTGAAGAGACACAGACACCAAAAAAATCAGGTATTTTTGCATATCAGTTTAAACTTTAAACCACAGTTTAGCCAAGCAGTAATTGAAGGATATTATTGTTCCCCAGGCAAACATAACTCAGCTCCATTAAGAACATCTTAGACAAGTTTTCACGCTCAAATGTTTTCATTTCTGGACGGTGACTGCTAGAACATTTGAATCAAAATGATGACAATAAGTATATTCTAGCTTCACTTATCTGAATGTTGTGATATATTCAGCATTGCTAATGGAAACAATTAAATAGAAAATGGGTTTCTAGGATCTCAGAAATTCATACTGGGCTGTATAAACTGGCTTTCATTTCCTGTTAAAGATTCAGTCATAACATTTCAGGGAAATCTACATCATTGACAACACAAAGGTGTTGCTGCAGTGGTATGGTCATACTATGAAACACTTTTATCAAGAAGGATCCCACTGTGACAATCTGGTAATTTGATTTTGATTTGAGTTAGTGACCTCATGAGACATGGTCCAAAGGCAAAGCTGGTAAGTTTAGGTTTTAAGTGTTAGTCACCTTATGTAAAAATGTAAATGTAAATGTAAAAATTTTGCGTGTACAAAGCTATTCCTGTAACTATAAAACTGACTACAAACTTTCCTTAGTCCTGGGCAACTGTATTTTTGAATCAAAATGTGAAGTATGGGATTTAATATAAATAATAGAAAAGGAGGCTGAGGGGCAACATCATTGTTCTCTACAGCTTCCTGAGGAGGTGGAGAGGGATGTGCTGAAGTGACTTACTGTAATTTAATGTACATGAAATTTCAGATAAGGCTATGGCTAAGAGTAGAGTCTGCAGTAAAATGTTAAATGCTTTTTGTGTTTCAGGGAGTGCAGCAAAGTAATATCTACTTACTCTCATACTGTGTTTTTCTTCAGTGGCTTCTTTCAGTCTCATCACCACCATAAAAATTCACACCTGTCACTATCTATTTGTGCCTTTGTTTATTGATATCTTTCTCTTTTCCAGTCCTCCTGTTTTCATATTTACATCTAACCAAAAGTTATTTGGAAGCAGTTATTAGATACAGTGCTCTGAACTGTGAAATAATATTTTATACTTCTTCATTTGGTTTATGCTGAAGTATTTGTTTACTTTGAATTCTAGAGCTTTTTTTGCAACATTCTAAAATCTGCACAAATACAGTGTTTCATTTAATACAAAATGTATTAATGGCTTTAATTTCAAAGATCAGCACAGAAACTCTTGTAATGAGCTGAGTACAGTTCTTTGCAACTGAAGTAATCCATACTTTGTCTAAATAACAAAACCACCTCCACTATTAAACACTGCACTCTCAAACAGTTAACAAAGACTGAAAGACAGATTTCTCTGCTCTCTTTACATTTAATAATCTGAATTATGAATAATCTAATTATGGCTGGAAAACATAGTATTCTGCCTCTTCAGTGTTCAGTCCTTTGGCTTTTTCTGTCAGGAGTGGCAAATGCCTGCTCTTGCCTTCTGGTTATGAAGGAATTCATAAGACATTAGAACCCTCTGAAAGGACTATCCACGGGAGAAGTTGCTCTGCTAATAGATTTCAGTTTTGGTTTGGCAAGGCTAGCCTTTGAATAAACTCAGTCCATATTTGAATTGTAATTTCTTGGCTTTATTATTGTGCTACCAAAATGCACACTCTTTTGCAATAGTTATCTCTTATAGTACTTAGCTGTTGTTTCTTATCCTCACTCTGTGACTTGCTGTTAAAGTTCATCCTCTTAGCGATGAGGTGAGAAGTGCTTTGAGTGAGATTCACAGCACATGGTCTCAAGTGCAGTGAGGTCTGAGCAATCTGGGACTCCACACCAACAAGTCAATTGAGCAGAGCTGCTCCACCGACACTACCAGACCACCGAGGCTATGGCACTTCTAACAAATTCAATGATCTTTATGGCCTTAGTTTTTTTAATAACTAGAATATTCTGCTTCTTTCTGACTTCTTTCAAATGAACTGTCCGTTTCGTGTCTTGCTTTATTGTAACTTGAACCAGCAAAGTCCCCTTTCAGTTTCCACAGTTGCTTGGTAGTACCTAGAGTATAGTTCTTTATCAAGAAGTGAACATGTCTATGTTAGAAAAGCCTTAGAAGACATGAAATACAACACCTTAGCCTTTCAAGGAATTTAGACCTTCCAAATATATCTCTGAATATCAATTGAATGTCCATATTGCTCACGTCATTCTTGATGTTAAGGAGTTCCTGCCAAAGACATCACTTCTCTACCAATAACATGAATTCTCTCTCTGCAACTATAACCTTTCAGACTGTTTACTGTGTTCAAGAGTAATGGATTATGAAAGGAAGAAGATGGAAGACAGGATTTCTCAATAGCTGGCCCATGACTGTAGTTTATTTGTGCAGGAGAAAGAAATGTCTGTGAATATCCCCCTTTTTAGTGCTATATTGAATTCACTGAAGTACAAAGTAATATTACATACCCCTAGAAATCAATATAAAAGTGCAAAAAAGCTGTGCATTATGCAAAGTAAAAGAAACTGGGTACACTTTAAAATATCAATTAAGAACTGCAAACTATTCTGATTCAGTAATACTCAGTTTATGATTATGCAAGCGTGAAATAGATGTTGCAAATTTGCCAAATGTAGGAAATTGACAGTAATGAAATTGCATGTTTACCAGTCAAATCTCTCAAATGAATTTTCATTACCACTCTGGTATTTCCTTCACTGTAACAGTGTAAGGGGGTTACCAAATTCTATGATCACTGTGTAATAAGCATTTACATTCTTATAAGCAGAGATTAAAATTTAGCTGGAAAATAGTTGAAATTTAATAACCCAGCAATGAAAACCTTGCACAGCACAGGCAGGAAAAGTGGCTGACAAGGAAGAGAGGTTATTTTGCCTGCAGAAAGGAATGACACATTTAGCTGAGCTACTGCCATCAAGACAGCTTTGAGCACACTGAAAGATACAAGAAAGGTATAATCAGAGAAAAGAACTATAATTTTCCAGAGCAAGATGGGGAGACTGAGAAAGGACTATTTAACAAGACAAAGGAGCACTCTCTTTCGATGTCTGCCATACACATTCATGCACAGATGTTAGTTCCCTGGGAGAGGGCTCCTCCCGGCAGGTTGCTCCTGGCAAGTGGGGAAGGGAGGGAACCATCCTGTGACAGAGCAGTCTTGCAGCCTTGCAGACATCACAGCTTGGGGAACGCCCGCACTCAAGGGAGGGCATGCATTGTTTGTCTCATCAATCTTTCCTGCAGTTCTTTCCTTGTGAAGCATGTCAACACAAGGTCTCATTGTCCCCTACTTCGGCAGACCATCTGAGCCTTCCCTATGCTGCTAAGCTGTAAGCAGCCCTACTGAGCCTGCTGGCCCCAGAAATATTGTTCCTGACCTGTCTTCCTACTGGCCACCTACTCACTCTCTTTTTCTCTCTGGCATCTGCCATGCTGCCTGAAGAGGTGGGCTGCTGCAATCTTTGCTTCCTGTAGTGTGAAAATATGTATAGACAGTGTTTTTAAGGAAGTTAGTGTTGTTTTATAGAAGTTTCTTCCAGATGTTCCTTCAGAGCCCTCTAAGTGTATCATTAAATTTACTAAGTGCCAGCCTGTGGTGAGATGTATTGACAGCTTCGTTCTGATGCCTTTCTCTTAACAAGGAATAACAAGGGGATTAAGGTTGTCTTGTTTGTTTTAGTAGACCATAAAGGAACAGAAACACACATGGTGACAGACTCTTTAGAATAAGCTGGAGCACAGATTAAATAAAATTTTCAGCACTGACTCTAATTACCACAATAATGATAGAATTACAGGGGAGTTAATGTTTATGAAAAAATATTACCAAACCAAAGCTCTTCACCTTTACTTAGTAATTCCTAATGTAAGTAAGAAAAGCAAAAGACGGGGATGGAAGATGAGACAAAAAGTGCTGTATCAGAGGTATTCTGTGAATGTTTTTAGAAGGGCAAAATTAATTCTCTTTTTAATACTGAGTTAATTTTCAACTAGCCAAACACAGTGAATTTTAAGTTATAGGGCTCTAAAAATGCACATTTGAGAAAGCAGATGCACATTAAACTGTGTAGAGTGGTCCTGTACAAGATCTTTTTCAACACTCGAAGGGGAGGAATGCAGACTGAAAGGGATGGAAACTTGAGTTAAGTCAATGAAATTACAATAGCTTATGAGCTTGTCCTGTATTACTTTGTTCTATGAACATGCATTTCTCATCCTTTTTAAAAAATAGATCATATCTGTGACTGTAAGCTAATGTTTTCTGGTTTGCAGTTTGAGTAAGCAAAAAAGACCGAGGTGGTCTGTTAACGTGACTCTTGGAAAGAAATGAATTTCTTGAAATATCTTTCCTGTTTGTCGGTCTGTAACCCAACACTGTGGCCTCTGTTTTGCTTTCACAATATTATATCTTTCTTCTGTCAAGGTTTGTTACTGTCATACTTTCTTAATCCTAGTTGGAATTATTGTTATATTATATTCCAGTTTCTCCGTTATATTATATTCCAGTTTTTCAATCTAGTTGTGTGTCAGCTCAGATAGTACTTCTGTCTTTTTTTTCATGTTTGGCAGAAAGAAAAAAAGATTCTTGATTAACTGTGTTCCAAATTCCTTATGAACATGCTTTTTTGCATTTTCCCCCGAAGTAACACCAAAATATTTTCCTGTTAAAATACATGCCAAGGAATATCTAACTAAGTCTAGATTCTAGAGACAAAATTCAGCACTTTTTCTTGGTAGTGTGACTGCATAGTACTGTCATTTTTCACTTCTTACTCTGGTATAAGGAATAGATTGTTCCCCTTAAATATAGCTAGATCTCAAGAAATCTGTTGGAACAACTGGGCTAGTGACAATCCACTTCAATATTTATTTAATGTTCTCTGTGCTGTAGTGAGTTTTACAAGCGCAATCTTTGGAAGGCCTAGATGAATCAGGGTGGCAAAAGGTGTATTGAATTGATCTGTTATAAAAATGAAACATCCAGTACTGTGTGCACAGTGCACCGCAAATAGCTGGCTCTCAAAAATAACCATTAGGTCTTCAGTTAGCAGACTGTTCTTCCGCACCCATTCCTGTCCTTTCATATCTCACTACTTGTGCTTGTTATGTGGACAACTGTGATTGAAAGGGGCAAGCAGGGGATAAGGGCAATATAGAAAGCCTGAGTGATAATAATTTTGAAGATAAAGGATATTGATATGCTCTACTCTGCTATGATCTTCTTGGACAGAATTAAACAATGTTCTAACACTTTAGGATGAGAGGCAGAGATTATTTTCTGTCAGACCCAGCTCTCTACTCTCCTTTCAGTCCCCCAACTAGCAATGGCCTCCAGATTCATTCCACCACTGTTCTGCTTGGCCCTTACTCACCAGTTACTTACAATATCCTTGAACCATCAGATGTTCCAATAAACTGCATTTTCCTTCAATGAAATTTCCTCCTATGTCCTGAATTTAACCCACACCCGCTTCAAGCCTGGACACTTCCGTTGTCATACCCAGTGTTGAAAGATGCTTTATTCCTTCTGTGAAACCTTTCCTGCTGCACTACAATCACTCTGCGACCTGCCTGTGTCAGACAGTCATCTGTCTGGCTTCCCTAGAGGAGGCTGAAAATCTCTTCTCTCCCTCAGGTTACATTCTCTTTTTAACTCATTGACACTGTATTTATTGCAAGGTCAGAAACAGCGGCTATAACCTGGAAAAGACAACTTGCAGGGAACTCAATATTCGGCTTCTCTGAGATTAATGAAAAGGAGTTTCACAGAAGCCACCTCCTTCTTGCCACAGTCTACATATAGAGGCACTGAAATATTCTGGTAAAAACACACCAAATCCCTTGCTGGCTCAGAATATCCTTATTTTACTTCAGTCACATTGTCTTGTGTTTGCAGTGCAGTTGACATAGCAGGGTTATGAGTAACACTAGGCCTCACTTACTCCTTGAATTGTGCTCAGTCCTTCCACTAAATTGGTGGTGACGGCATTGAATGTTCTAATTTATGGTTTTTTTAATCTTGTGAACTAAACAGCTGCCAGTCTTACCTTTCTGGTGGCTAACAGTGCATCTATACCTTTTTTGCCTGGCATTTTGCCACATGGCACAATGTCCTTGATAAGTGCGCAAATACAAAATCTGGGGCATGATGCAAAGAAAATATTTTGTCAATAAAATAAAAATATGGATGATCAATCAAAATGTGGGCAAAAGTAATTCAAATTCAAATGTAACTTTTAGATTTCTGTTCACTTCTTATCTAGAAAATCAAGGAAATAATTTTATTCTTCAATGTAGATATTTTTTAAAAACTGGTCCAAATTAATCTTTAATGTAATATGAATTCTACTGAATTTAATCCTACAGGCTGTTTGGTTAGAATTACATCCTGTTTGGTAGAAGTACAGTCTCATGGTCAGAAGTATTTTAGGATGGCTGTTATTCTTCCAGTTTTCTAATGTGTTATTGCACTGGTAAGATACTGTTTTTTTCTTGGTACTCACATTTTTGTAACTCGTGCTCTGACATGTCTTTGTTGCACAATGCACATTCCAGTGTTAGCTTAAGACCTGACTATATTTACCATAATTTCTTCACTTGCCTTAAAATTTTGTTTCCAAATGTAATGTTTACTTGTTTCACCGCTTGTTCTGATCAAGTGTGAGGCTTGATTCCTCGTTCACCTTGATAAACACTTATTCATGTGAGTAGCTTCACTGGCAAAAGTGTAAGGGCACACAAATAGCAAAATAGTGAATGTTTTCAGGGATTAATGTTCTAATATAAAATATATTTTTCTTCAAAACACCTTCTAGTTATAAAATAGATATTATGAGTTATAAATAAGGCTATGAGTAGCTGAGAATGCATTTGTGCCTGTAAAAAGGCACTGTAAATATCAGGGAAGCCAGATATACTCACAATTACTATACGTATAGAGAAAAAGTGAGATACATTTACAATGTTCATCATATAAACAGTTAAGAAATCCATGTTATATTTGTATCATTTTCCACCCCCCATCCCCTCATAGCTTTTAATACTATATAGGAGAGTGCCTTTAAAATCTATCTACTAGAAATTGGAGTTTCGCTGAAATCAAAGTATTTTGAAAAGAAATGTCAGTTAAAAAACTTTTCTTTGAGAAATGCTGAAACAAATTTTAAGGTTTTGTTTTGTTTTGTTTTTTCAACAATGTCAGAACATTTGTGGTCAGACTCATGTATTAAGTGTACATATCTAAAGTATAAATGTTTACACAGACATAGCTCTTGTTGTGGTCAGTGGCGAGAAAGACAGACTTTCGTTACAATGTAGCCATCTAATATAGAGCACTGTGTCCTAAACAAGCCTGCTTCTCTCAGCTGATGATAAAGGGTGCAGAGGGACTAAGTTGCTTGAACACAGGAAGCTAGTGCCACTTGAGATACCTGAAGTGTAACTGACATCCACCTGTTACTCCAAAGGGCATGAATGTCCTGCACCGTATCTCCTACCTCTGTGAGGGCATCTTGGTTACCACACAGTGTCTAAAATGGCACAATAGGTAGCTGAATATCTCTCGAAATTTATTATTTCACATCATTTCTTTTTCACTTTGAGCTTTATTGCATTTTCTCTTGATGCTTCCAGGGTTCAAGTTTTCTTTCCATCCTCTTGGTATATGCCAGAGGAATTTCTCAATTGTTACTGGCCACTGAAAAACACTTCTTTCTCTACTATATTCTGCAAAAGCAGTTCTTAAGGTACTCTGTGCTGCTTCTATGGAAAAATAGCATCCCTAATACCAAGAAAAAAATATCTTGTGACACTGGATATTCTAGCACCCAGTTTTTAAAGATGTCTAATAGGGATAGCATGTCTGTTGCTTGCTAAATCAGTTAAAGCCAGCTTTTTCACTAGTTTTAGGTATGAAATAATAAATTTACTTAAGGCTAGAAACTGTAAATTTGTAAGAGTAGAACACAGCTGAAAAAAAAATGTTCACTGTGTTAATGTTATAATTGATGTGATACATTTCTCTGTTACTTCAGCATCTTGTGTTTCTTCTAACTCTTTTTTATAGGTGAAACTGAAATCTCACATGGATTTTCTGTGGTGGTTACATAAGACGATTGTTACGATCTCCTTCCCTGCAATGCTCAACAGAAGGTATGTCACAGATCAAAGGCTATGACCTGCCTATATTATGTCAAATTAGAATGCCCTCATCTTGCATAATTCCTTCTTGTGAAACCTTCCACCTGCATTTACTGTGATTGGGTAATGAGGCATCATATGGTGATGTGAAGGATGAACCTTCTATTCTTCTCTTGAGGTCTTTTCAGTAACATTTTGATTGTATATCATACTGGAATATTCCTGTCTAAGCCTCTCTTCATACCTTTTTCTCTGCTAAACACATTTTGAGAGATATCTTGGTAAAATGAGTTACATCTTGTTATGAACAATGTGGAATATGTAGTCTTCCTACTAGGGGCATGAGGAGTCTTTCCATATGAACATAATATCAAGATTGTATATGATTCACATAGAATACAAGTGAGAGGAAAGGGCTGAAGGTGAATTGCATTTTTCACCCATTGTACCCAAACCCATGGTTCTCTCTCATCATTAACCTTTTATATTATATTGTAGTACCTGGTCATTATTTAAATCACATTTCCACAGGAAGACAAATCTTTTTGAAGTAGATGTAGGAGATGGGATGTAGGAGATACTTTGAGTTCAGTATGGAATTAAACTGAAAAATTATTACTAGTAAATGTCATTATTGTCTGCACTATCAAACATGCAGTATCCCAACCTGAAGGTTACAAATGAGAATGCATGCATATATTAAAAAAAAAAAAAAAAAAAACCAAAAAACACAACAATCTGACTTATTTGCTCTTTTAGAGGAAATTCTTGAAACCCAGGCTTTTCAGGGTTCATTTATAAAGGTCCACAAGAAAAGCTGAAATTCTTGCTTGTCTAAATAGTAAATCAGTGAGTGCCACTTTTATCTTTCTGCCACTTTAAGTGCATATCATCAAACATCTCTCCTGCTGGTGTTAATTTTTGGTACCAAGAAATAAGAGAATTAGTTTTCAAACAGTATGTTAGTACTTCTCAATTACAACTTATCCATGAATGTGAAGGTCCATGTTCCAAAAATAATGAGGATCCAGAGAAGTTATTCTGATTTTTCTTTCCTGAATTGATTCATCAATTTTAGTTCATGTGTTTTCTCATTGATAGAAGCTCTGCTGTGGTAGTTCTGGTTTTACTTTCCATTAGAGTATATCCTGTCATCTAGTAGAAAGTTTACTAAAAGCTTGACTTTGAGATTAGTTTAAATATGGTATTCATTGAACATACTTAATCTTTGAAATTCTTTGATATTGATCTGCAGAAAGAGAAGCTTATGTCTTATGATGGAGATTTATTTCTTTAGTCCAAATTGCTGATGTCTCTCATCCTGTCATATTGTTGACCAGTTTTCCACTCTACTTTCATGGATAGTACAACATCTTGATAATTTTTGCATTATTAAGCTTCAAAAAAACTTTGCCATTGCAAAGCACTGCTTCTTGCTAGCATGGCAGTGTCTGTAGCTTGAAGTAATAAAAAATAACATATAGATTAGCTGTTTCTGTTGACAGACAAAGATTTAGTGATGTTTTCAAAAGATGGTAACATATCTTTTGATAAATATTTACCTACCAGGACCCCCTTCACGTTGCACACTGGAACAGAATGTTTGCTTCTAGTCAAAAAACACAAGAGGGCAGTTTAGGATAACAAACCAACAATAGTATAGGAAAAGATACCAAAAAGTTTAGCTTTAGAAAAGTAGCTTTTCTAAATCTTCAAATTAGGGCTGCATAGATGCAGAGATTACCCTTAGCACCCAGAGGCTTCTAGTCCAGAGTTACAGACAAGAAATATAATAACACAGAATGTATTTTAATACAGAACCTGCCTTTAGTCAATGAAGGGAAAAGAGGGAAGAAACAGCTCATACCAGCTGGGTGTGTTGGAAGATTTACTCTCGAACATGTTTTCCTTTTGTTCAAGAACTTACATGCATCAATTACCAGAACAGATTAGACAATGTTTCAGTTCACAGTTTCAATGTGATAAGCATTAGTGCAGCCAGCTGCAGCATAGCACGGAGACAGAGTTAAACTGGATTTGTTTATAATTTACCTTGTGGCCTGTAGAGAGTCTAAACCAAGCTTTTGCAACATAGGCTAAACTGTTGTACTGAAGAGTATAATGAATTAAGGCTATGCAAAGAATTCTTAGATGTGCGAGTTAAAACTTTTATTTTCCCAGGAATACAGTGCAAACAAGTTCTTCTTTTCAATGGAAAGCTCTTAACATTTTTATTGTTGCATATTCTAACTACTTTACTGCAATACAATATCAATTTCTGTAACACTGCTTAGCCAGGAACAGCCCAAAATAATTCACAATTTAGTAAAAGTTTGCAGATACCTTGCAGTGTGCCTTCGCTTTCTGTTAGTTTCAAGTCTACAGGAAAGGCAAACCTGCAGGAAGATGGGGCTTTTCTTCAGGATGGAATGACTTTGGGGAAACTGAGATAGGAGATGGGAAAGTTAACATATCAAAGTATGTCCTCAGGCCTGCCTTATGTCCCTCTCATCCTCCAGTGTGTTGGAAGAATTAAAGAAAGCAAGAATCCCCAAGAGGAATTTGGACTCACTTGATCAGTATTCATTTTAGCATCTACTGTTGCAGTACATTAGAAGCAGGCAGCTATAGCACCACAGGAGAACCTACAGAACTTTTGTGCCCCCAGGCCAGGCTGGCTTTAGCTCTGTGGTCTCATCGTGAATGTTTCCACTGAATCATTCTGTACTGCTAGCCACTGAAGTTTAGATAGAGGCAGAGTTTGAAGCTTGAACTCTTTGTCTGCTTAATGGGTGGCTCTTTCATGGTAGGGCATAGGGGAGGAGAAATCCTTAACTAACTTCAGGCATGACCGTGGGCTATCAAGATAAGAGATTGGCTACAGTGAAAAACTCAAATATTACACTCTTTCCAGTGATCTGAAAGATAGTTGCTGGATTACCCTTCCATAGCAGAAAGCTTCTACTGCTTTTCGAGGAGCGTGAACCTAAATACATTGGGTTCTGCATGAGGCAATGAAGATGGTAGTACACAATGGTGTACCCGCTTGAACTCATCACGGTGCGACTGCATCATTCGGAGTATTTTCTGTGGTTCTCATAGCTTTTAGAATTTCTTAGAAGAGAAAATGCTTTTGTAGCATAACCATTGTATTTTCACTAACTAGATTTTTTCCTGTATAGGAAGTATAGAGCACTGTGCATATATGCACAGTGGACCACTCCAATTCTCACTCTCTTTATTGAATCAGAGCAGTGGTGGCACTAGATAGAATCAAACCAATATCCTTTCCTCATAGTTCTGCAGTCTCGGTTGCTGCTTGACGATTTAGTCAAGGACTCATTTAGTAGGAATAGGTGGAGCAATATCACTATTGTGTAATAAAAGCTCTTAAAGTTCAGACTGACATTAGATTCAGATTAGAATAAAATATTCAGCCACAATATATAGGGATATGGTTTCCATACACTGTAAACTTCTGTCAAATTTAATCGTCATAGGGTCCTCAGTCTTTCATATTTATTTCCTGAAGAGAATTTAGTTTAATCAGCTTTTCCTTTTGGGAAGTTGAATTGTCTCTGCATGGTATCTTGTAAAACAGGATAAGTATCTGTCAAAGGAATGAATAGGATAAAAATAAAAAGAACATGATATCCAGGAGCAGCTGGTAATTGTTGTCAATGACAGGGTACTTTCACTGCACTTGGATTATTTTATTTTCTACCTAAGAATGGAAGGAATATTAAAAAGGTTCAGTTTAGCAGCTTTTACATTTCTTCAAAGCATAAAGTCCTCTTCAGATTTGCTACCGCCTACTCACAGTTTATTCCCTATCTGACACTTGAGTAATTGTTATAAACCATTTCCATCTGTGATTTACTTTGTGTTTCTTATTGCAGGTGACAGTTAATGTATCTTGTCTGCTGCTATGAAATTAAAAAAAATGGTCTGAAAATGCTAAGCAAAAATCCTTGTAAAGATGGGGGCAGGAAAAAAAAAAGCTTTTATATTTTCAAAATTAATGTGCTTTGAAAATCTTTCAGCCCACAATGTAATTAGTGTTAGGATGCCTATAGTATCTTCTTTCCAAAAATGTGCAAGTGAGGATAGGATAACACAACTTAAGAATTCATATTTCCTCAGCAAATCCCTTCAGCTACAAAAGTGATGTAGTGTAGACAGTAAGCATAGATTTGGTGTTAAAGATTTCTACAAACTTTCTAAGCTTACTCTGCACTTTGCTCCAGACTTCTTCCAACTGTAATCTACTGACATCAGAAGAGTTATATCATAAGCAAGTTGTTTCACCTGAAGTGAACAACAGAACTTTAAACTAATAAAATTTGATTACCACTGGAAGGACAAAGATATAACAAGCAAGGGTAGGGTAGGTAGCCTTAATTCTGAAGACATCTGTTGATTAGAACTTTACATCTGGAAGTGGTAGAGATCAGGAGGTCATACAGCTAGTTTAGAGAGAGGAGAAGATAGTAAGAAACCATGCTATCTTTGAGAAAATTGCATGCTATTGCTAAGTTTTATGCCTACCATAAAAGATGCAAGTGTCATCTTAATTTCTAGATGGGCTGTCTTTGAAAGAGGATGAAGTATCTATGCAACTGTTTTATTTTCCAAAAGCTGACAGTTTGGTAATATTATGAATGAATTTTACCTGTCTCTCAGCTGGTTAATTAGACACGTTTTCTAGTGCAAAGGACATTTTTAATTTCACCATGACAGCTTCAAATGCAAAGATAGTGAGTGCTCACTTACAGTTAGGTACATCAATAATCACTGTAGTCCAAATCACTGATTGGCAAACCATGGGTTACAAAAGAGAAAAAAAGCAGTGGCTGCAGTTTTGACATACGATGTCAAAATGAAACTGTGTAGTAAGAACATAGTTTTAGATGATGATGACACTGGAAGTGTATGGTGTACAAACAGATGCTATGAGTGTACATTGGAATTGTTAGTCTAAACATCCATAGCACAGTGTATATTGTAATGATACCAAGCTTTTAGGTTCTTCCATGCATAAGCACCTAGCTTAATCAAACTCTTAAGAAGAGTATTTTTGGTGGAGAGTCCTTAGCTCTGTATGCCCTGAAATGGCTTTTTAATGCACTTGAACACTCCGCAGCTTGCAATAAATTATCTTCTATTTAGGAACAAATATATAATTTGCAGCCTTGCAAAACTCATGCTGCCCTTCTTAAGTCACTTTTTTATTCTCTCTTTGTTTATCAGTTTATATATATTATAGATAATTTTAGATTGCTATGTAGATTGTTGCAGGTAACTTTAACAAACGAGAAATTGTGTTTAGTTCTGTTTTGTCAGAAATCAGAAGTCAAAGGTCAGTGGAAAGTTTGTGGAAAAGTCTGGTGAAGAAATAAAAAGACTATGCACATAACTCACTAGGCATAAAGTGTTGTTATGTCCTAGGAGTTAATCCTACCAGATACTGCTGGGCAGTTCCCATAGATATTGAAAGGAACTTAGGGTGCTCAACATGTTACAGTAGGTCCAGAACATCTGTCTAGCTTCTGCCCTAACTTTCAGGTTTTGGTGATATGTTAAGTCTTAACATTTGCTCATCATTTCATCCCTTCCATCTCAGATTTTCAACACTACCCTGACTAAAACCTTGGTCATACTGTGATAGTCCCTCAGTTTGATGAATAACTCCATTTCTGCCAATCTGAACATGCAGTAATAAATAAAACTGCCCAAATTCTTTCATAGCAGTTCATCTCTGGAATACAGAATGTTCTCCTGCCATTGTCCAGATGTCCTCTAAACAAGATAAAATTTGCTGTGCAACCTTCCATGTCTTAGATTTACCATTATGTCTTCAACAGTTTGAGTTCTCTACAGTTTTCTTTATTACCTTTTGTCAACATCTATACATAAGAGGAGTGAAAATGATAAATTATTTCCAATAAGACTGAAAACTGCTGCCCTATTTCTCATTTTATAAAATTTGATAGGTAAAAATAATTTTAGAAAGAATGTATTTAAAAGCTGCTTTTATCCCAGTTTCTGTTTTATTTCAGAACAATACAGAATGGGATAAATATGCATCCTGTAAATATAAATATTTCTTTGTCTTTTCCCCCTACCTTTGTTCAGTATATTTATATTATTATAAGTAGCTTTAGAGTGAGTTGCTTTCTTTGGAGATTCGGCCTCATAAACCATAGCAATTTTTGTTTTATTTTGGAGGTGTTTATGTAAGAGGTGGAGTAGGGCTGCTTTCCCTGAGTATGTTTCAACCATTATTTAAAAATTATGGTAGAGAGTATTACACCTTTGAGATATCCAAAACAAGTAGCTGCTCAGTCACTAGAATGACAAAGTGATGGTGCTCTAGCTAAGATGGTTTCCAGTCTGCAGCTGAAGAGCCATAAAAAACTGTGAAAAAGAGCTGGTTTAAGTACTACATTCATATACTGTTCTAACAGAATGAAGGGAGCTTACAGGATTTGTTGAAAAACAGAAGCTAAATTAGGACACAGCATTGATTATTTACTACTTGACATTAAAAAAGATCATTTATGCAGTGTTATGGAAATTAACGCATAAGCTGCACTTTGATAACTTAGTCTCACTTAAGTAAGGCCCCATCACTGTGCTGCAGCGTGCCTATTTGCAATGCATTGTAAGACATGAGTTGTAAAGAGGCAACTTCGAGGTAAGTAGTAACAAATGGCTAAGATTTGTTTGTTCTGGTTAGACCTGCATATGTCTGCTTCATGTTCTGTCATTATTTCCATTTTGCAGAAGCTTAGTATAAATTAGAAGATCTACGGATATACAGAGGGCAACAGGCACCACTGTTGTGAATAAGAAGTTTGAATGACCAAAGTGCTTTATTCTACCTTTATCAATGCCTTAAAACTACAACACTAGAAACTTAGCCATACATCTATTTCTTACCTCATTGTTAATTCACGAACAAAATGAAGTATAGCTGACACTGAAATATAACACATAAAAATTACCATACTTTAGCAGCCCAGCGGTCCACATAATTTCCCGTTCTGTTTCCAGCAACTACCTAGTGTTTAGAGGAAGTGGTGAGTGTAATCAACTCTGTACGTTGATTGCTGTGAAGTTAGATGCTCATAGAATTTTTTCATAAAGTTCATTAAGCCAAGATTAGTTTACAATCTGAAATCCTGGAGTTGGTATCTATATTTTTCAGATGTATGTAATTCTGCTGAAAGGGTTACCTTAGTGAATTTGGAAAGCCTGTTTTTTGGAAAGCAAATTTAATCTGTTTCCGCTGGTATCTGTTCCCAGCTAAGAAAGCTACTGTTCTGCAAAGCTATTTAGTTCAGTAGCTCTCATTGGTGTGAGCTGGGGGTCTAAAAACCACGAGGACAGGAGTCTTTGTCTTCTAAGCAACATTTAGCAGATCATCCACTATAGAAAACCCAGACACACTGTTCTCAGTTTAGACAAAGTTAAATAAGCTAAATGCAGTGATGGTGTGGAGCCAGGAGGAGTCTTCAAGCCATAAAACCATGACTGTGTCATGTCTGGGGAAATGCAACTCTGCCTGTGTGGTACTTAGGGGAGACTGCAATTGCTTTAAGTCATCTTGGCAGAAATCCATTCCTGGAACAAACTTCCAGCTTGCAAGGTCCAGTTTGACTTTTCTAACCTATTCAAAATACCTGCAAACAAACCACTTTAGAGGAATGTTCTTCAGGAATTTCCAGTTTTGAGCATTACACTTTTTTTTCAGTGTAAACTGTAATTCAGTGTACTGCTTAACAATGCTTGGTATTAATCATACATAGAACTATATATTTATACATATTAGCTAAATTCAGTAATACAATAAATATTTTTCCTGATTTTATTTATCTTTCACAGTTGTGGAGAGATTAATTGTTCCCTAGGTTCTTGTGACATTAATTTGGTTAGGCTTTTTAAAGTCACAGGACTAAGAAATAAGGTAGGTATAAGGAAAGACCAAAAGACGTCTGAAAACACCAGTTACTAGGTTTAGCACATCAAACTTTGGTGCACAGTCTTGGAATTCTCTATTTAATTTTAGAAATATTTCTGAAATCACCAGGAGTCCTCAGAGTTAGGTATTTCACTGTTTTAGGTTCCCTACAATTGAGAGAGAGAAGAAATCTCTCTCTGGGAATGGAAGGCGAGGCGAGGCGAGACATATTGACTTTTAGAAGATAAATCAGTCCACTGATTACCACTGTGCTCTGTATATCATCTTGCAAATGTGGGTCTCTTTCCACTGACCTAATGTCACTTCATTGCTAACTTAGACCCCCGAATCAAGTACCTAAACATGAGGTAAGATAAACCTCCTGCCTTATATGACATGTGACAAACACCTTCCCTTTTACATAAACAGATTTAATCTGATCTTTGTTAAAGCAAATTCCTCCTGATGTTCCAATAAGTACCTAAAGTTAGGAGACACAAATCCTTTTCAGAAGTGTAGTTGTTCTAATTATTCCTAAATAATAATAGTTTCCTTCGTTCTCTTTATATAACAAATCCCTCATTCATATATAGTTGTGAAGATACATTAATAACAAAATTTTCTTTCAAGTAAGGCTGAGAACGCACTTCTTACAAACTCCCTAAATATTACTCCGTAAAAACAAGGGAGTGTCCCAAAATGTAAAGCTGATGAAGCTGACCCTCCATCCCAGTTCTGATGCTGGCAGGATTTAGGCCTTAATAAAGTTAGCAGTTTAATAATTGATCCTTAGTCAACCATACAATGCACATAAGCTATAATGAGCAATGTCCTCAGCACTGGGGTTCCCTAGACATAATGTATTTCAAACTAAGTAAATATTTTGGCAGTGACTAGGATATATCAGGTCATCAGTGCCTCAAACCAACATCAGAAAAGAATATAAAAGCAAACAGAACACAGGAAGAATATGCTCATTAAAGATACCAACGTTTTATAGCAGCATGGTATCTACAAAATAAAAGTGAAGCTGAAGAAACGACAGATAGTCAAACGACCAAAGTGAATGGGAAACTATTAATTGAGAATGATATCTGCAAAGTGTAAGCAGCACAATTAAAATATTTAGCGGTGATTAAGGCGGCATTTCTGTAACAGTAGCAGATTATCAAATATTAACAGTGTATGATTATGGAATAGAATAACACATTTGAAAATATTTCATTAGATGTAAACATTTTGCTTGAGATGAAAGTATATCTGCTTGCTGATTTTTCACAGGAGTTAGAAAAGAAACATATGTAGAGATTGTGTCTCTGTGTCTCCGTATCCTTTTTTAAAACTATTGTTCTGAAGGATGGGGAGGACACAGAAAGGAAACAATCTTGAAAAAGATTGACTTAAAGGTAAAAACGTGCAATTTTTTTATTGTTATGAAGTTCCAAAATTAGTACCTCAAGTTTTTCTAATTATTTATTGAAGTTTTGCTAGTCCGTTGTCAGCCCCAAACAAAAGAATCTATCTCAATAGTTTTGTGTTACCTTAGTGAATTGTAACATTGAACCACAGTTTATCTGCTTTCCTGTCATTTTGAGGCAATAGCTGAAAGAGAAAGGGGAGGAGGAGGAAAGAGAGTGAAGCTCTGGTCCTTGTGAAGAGCTAAAACTCCTCAAGAAATATTAGCCTTTCACTCTGCATGTGTCATTTATGGGAGAAATTGTCCTATTCTGGGAGGAGTGACTTTCCCAGAGACAGTCCTGAATAGTGGTTGCGGAACAAGAAGTTTTGCCTCAGAAACAGTCCTGTGGCATATTGCATTACAAATCCCTCTGATTTTGCACAGCCTCTTTGAGAATTGCATTTTACTATGTCTACAGTCTAGTGGTTCATGTCCATCAGGTCCGTTGAGCAGTTTTCAGTAAGCATTTAGTAATGGTTGTTACTATTCTGGGACATTTTTTTCCCTACTGCTCAGCAACTGAAGGAAAAAAATATTTCCCACAGGCTGTCAGACAGGACAGTCTCTGGTGTAGGTTTCACTTAATATGCCAGGTTACAAACTGTGGTAGTTCAGCAGGTGCTTCATGAGTCATGTTTGCAACAAGGTGCTTCTGAAACAGAAATGAGTTAGACCGGGAACAGGAAACATGGTTCCTAACCCTAGCTAGGCCATGTCCTCTTGATAGCCTTGCACAAAGTCTTTGGGGTTTTTTAAGATTGACCTCTAAAATTTATGTGAAAATAAGCAACTATATTTTCAGTTCTGCTTTAATTTAATTTTATCTTACTTTGTGTCAGCAGATCACTTGGGTCTACTGCTATTCTGCATCATTAGTTGCTGCTGACTCCATTTATGTACACAGCTGTGTCACCTGTATCTCTGTAGCCTTTGGCAAGTGGCTGTGGAACTACATAAAGTGTGCCCTGTGGTGGTGGATGGCTTCCTGCCCTGGGTGTCTCAGAGGCAGCCTCCCTGGGCTCTTGTGGTGCTGTACTGTACCCTTTTCTAGATTTACAAACTGTGTAATCAATTACACGTGGTCCAGCAGCTTCAGGTCAGCACTTCTGTCTCCTGCATGGACTGTGAAACTGGGCTTGAGAGTAGCCCAAGATAAACTGGACCACTTGAAAGATGAACTAGGAGACAAACAAGATTTTGCTTATATTAAGCCAGAACAAGCTATATATATTTTTTCTTTTGAGTCTTCCCATGCAGTCTTGGGATGATAGTTGTCTACTTCCTCATCTTTGTCTGCCTAAAAAACTTTATTAGTTATGTTCTTCTTAAAAGAGTTAAGGAATTGTTGCTGAGGGGATGTTGTTTTCTTACTATTTCTATTTATGCTCTTAGGCACCTCAGTCCTCACTGGTAGCTACTTTACAGGCCTTCCCTTTAGTTTATGCTCAACTTTTTACAAAGGAAGTTGCTATATGCAACTGCTATATGCTAGAGCAAATGAGTTTCTGGCTTCGTGTTTGCTTTTCTTGGCTATGGATTGCCTTTCTGCCCTGCCTCCCTGCCTTTCCCTAGAAACCTGATGGCAGCAATGCGGAAAAAGAGTTCTTGACAGTGAAGAAAAAAAAGAGAACACTTTTTTTTTTCTCATAGTCATGAGCACTTTTTATTCATGTAAATGAATGTGTATTTCTAACACTACATGTACAGGTGAGAATACACTGAAATTGAATTTATATATGGTTTTGCAAACACAAAGATTGAAATTTAAAATTAGTTTCATTTAAGTGAAATTTCTGTTCCACATAAATTTTCAAAATTTCCTGTTATACAGAGTAAAACCTGTGTTTTACATGAAATAGTTGTGTGTCATACATTTTATTTAAACATTCATTTAAAGAAATAGCTTGTTATTTGGTTTCAGTAATAATAGTTTGAATAGTATGGTGCTGAAGACAATGTTTTATGGAGAGCATTATGACTGTCTTGCCATAGTTTTATTCATTAAGTTTTGTCATGTGTTATAAACTATAAATCTCATCCTACATAGAAGTTCAGTTTGGCATCTTTAGAGAATTAGGTAAGGAGGTGTAAAAAATAACTGCAAACATGACAAAGAGTTTAAAAAAATTAAAGTCAGAAGTTAGTGATGGGTTTGTAACACCAGATAACACTACTTCTGTGGAAACGATTTCAGTTCCTGAAACGATTTCAGGGCCAAGTCTCAGAGCTTTACATGAAGAGCAGATTATAAATTTAGTAGTAGCACAAAGCTCATGCTGCACAAATGCTATGGAAATAGAACTTTAAAGCAGCCAAACTGACAAAGTTTAAATATCTGGCCATCAAACTAGACATTATTTTCACACAATCAGCTTCTTTTCAAAGTTCTAAAACAGTAAAAAAGCTGTAAAAATTATTTCATTTTTGATTACAAAAAAAATAACCTAATTAGATTTTTTTAAACTTTTGAACCATAAAATATTTGAGAAGTTAAAAACAAAAATTTCAAAAAGAAGGCTAATTTTGTTTATAATTAGTTGTCTCAGAGAAGACATGGTTTTCCTCCTCCTGGAGAAAGCAATAATCAGTTCTAACAACAATAGGTCCAGTGAACCTGCATTTATGTGTACTCATGTAATTCATATCCAAGAGGCTCAGGAATTAAAAATCAAAACTTTTTCCTTTTTACCTTCAATATTCTTCCTGCATTCTCAGTTCCTCACCTGCAATCTTTGTGGAGCAAACTAAAATGATACTCAATTAAAAAGAAAATAAATTCAAATAATGACTTACTACAGATAAACTGCCAATTTTGCCTGAAATCGGGATCTGGAGAAAGACCACACACCTCTCACTTTGAAATTTTTGCATCAGGATTTGAATTGTAGCTATGTATTTTGAAGTTTGTTGTGTGTACTTGGAGAAATTCTCTTGAACAGACTCAACAGTATTTTTTCAGGTTTCTTATCAATAGAGGGAGCTGAAAACAATATATTCAGTTATGATTTTTGTCAGCATCGGTGTTGTACTTTGATTTCCCATGACTGAAGCATCTAACAGAACGTCAGGCAGCTGATACTTTTATGTCTCAGCAGTGGTGAAGGGAGTTAATTATGCTTTGGTTTGATGATTCTTGGATGGATCATAGTATCATGAAATATAACTATCATTGCTAATAAGGACTTGTAGCTATGGTATCACTATGGTTCACACATTATTTTCTCTCTTGACTGTGTGGTGTCAACACTTTTATGTCCAGGAGTACTTAAAAGGTTATATGTAATATATGCTCTGGGAATACGGTCTCATCCCACAGAGCAGGATATTATCCTTATGAATACTGAGACATCATGATAATCATATCTTGCCCCAAATATTTTCCTGTACCCAGCAATTTGATACCTACTTGAATTCACAAGTGTGATAATGATCTTGTCGCAACTCCTCATGATCTGCACTTAAAAATACCTAATCACTGTACCTACTGCATTGTTATTGAACATCACTGAAACAGCTACGTTAAAAGTCACAAACTTATGATTGGTTTCCCTATATCCTCTTGTTAGAAACTATTAGTGAATGACATTTCTGCTTTTTCGGGTCATAGTTTATTTATGAGAACAATTGATTTAGCAATACATAGCAGCATCAAACTTTAAATAGATTACACAGTCCGTGCTTCATAAATCACATTGGTCACACATTCTTAACTTCTACAGAAAGCTCGACTGTTCTGATATTTTCCACCAACAATAGTGGATGCCCCTCTAATAATTATATTAAAAACCAATTACTTAGTTTTTGTAGATTATCCATTGATGGATTTTAAATGTGAATTTGTATTTAGAAAATCTTCTTTCCCTAAATGTTCTTGGAATTAAAAACATCAGCAGCATTTCGCACTAGGAAACACTACTATTTTTACAGCAGTATTGCTTTCACAACATTACTATGTATTCTGCAAAGTGTCTGTGTCTTCACATATTATCTGTTGAGGATGATGTACTGAAAGTGATATGTTGTATATTTATTCACACTTCATTTTGGGTCTGACAATTGTAGCATATACTTCCGTTCTCATACTTCTCCAATTACCTTAACCCTGACCTGCATGAATATAATTTTCTGCATTAATGAGAAGTAGCTGTCTCTGTGAAGAGCCTGAACTGAGTAAACACTGTCAGCTGTGTCAAATGGTGGTGATAAACAGCTTTCACTATTTATTTATGGCTGCTGGTGTTGATAGAAGAATTCACAGCTATTCAAATGTCTGTTTACTTGCAAGGAAAGGACTACTGTGAAGTCCTGGAGACTGAGGGAACATGTATTCTAAAAACAATTTCACTTTGGGGTTATACTGTGACGTAGTTACAAGAATTTTGTGTTGTAGGATGCTTGCAGCTGCAGTTTCTGGTTCTGAATGGGCACTGTAGAACAATAACAAAATTGGCACCACAAATTTGAGCTTAAGAAGCACCTGAAATTGTACTTAATTCAGAAATTAGGACTAGTCAATACTCAAAGCTTCTGTATCAATTCTGATTCAAAAATTGTCTCACAGAATAGAGATTCTGATACTTTTTCACATTTATGAGTGTTCAAATTCTGAGATGAATAGCCTCTGAAGGAAAAGTAGACATTGCCTGTGATGAGCCCTGAGGAGTTCTCCATGTATCTGTGGACTCTCAGGAAGCTGCGCACTTCCATGGGAGCAATCTACCACCAAACATGCACATAACCTGTGTGAGGACCAGATAGGTCAGTTTAAACAGAAAAAAGAAAGTACTTTACACAGTGGCTGCTGAACTAATGGAACGTGATGTTAAGGCAGATGGCATTAGATGCTTTAAAAAGTATATCCATAAATACATAACAAGAAGAATCAAATATCAAGGATGTAATTTCTAACATCCTTAATGTGAAGAACATGGGCAATGGAGCACAGAAAAGGATCAGGCTCATATGCTGTCCCTGAATAACCAATCCTACTGTCACTTTCAAAAACAGAGTACCAGTCTAGGTGGATCATCAACATGCAACAGGGTATTTCTTGACGGAATTAATAAAAAAGTTTAATTAATTCCACCAATTCCTTATTTCGAGGACTGAGAGCTGTGTAAAATACTAAACCAAGAAGCATTATGCCTATTCAAGGATAGAAAGGAAGAAAAGAAATGCAGTAAGAGAAATCAGTCATTAAAAAGATTCAGCTTGCTGGCATATGCACTCAAAAACATATGCAGAAAAATAACTGGGAACTGAAATACTGATTTATAACATGGGTGTTAAGTTGGGCAAAAGTTTTGTTATGTAATCGTTATCTATTCATATTACTTTATGCTGGGCAGTGTTCAATTCCAGAAGAAATCAATGTGAAAATTTCTTAGTTGTACTTGCATATGAAAGTTGTTAGCCAGTGTAGGGTTTCTCTGAACTCTGCTGAAGTACTTTGAAATTCTCCTATTGATCAAGCTCATACAGAAGAGTTAAATTGCTTGCTAGAAAAACAGTCCAAGACAAATTTGGGCAGCATGTGTACTGGAGTATTGGAAAAGCACTCTCATGCATGTTCCTATGCAAAATATTTCCAGGAAAACGTTGACTAAAAAGAAGATGTTCTGAGAAATCAACAAAAAAATGGTCCAATGATGTGCGTCAAAAGGCAAAAAGAAATGTGTCCAGCCTGATTAAACAGCACGAATATTTCTATTTTTTTTTTCCAAATACTTGGAGAAAATGTATAAAGGAAACTGCAATGGAGATTGTAAATTGAGTGCTTTTCCATTTGGCCACCTGTTCCCACTACTTGATTAAAAATTTAGCTTTAAAACCGCCCTATTACTCTTCTAATTTGGATGCCTACACTCTGCTGCAGTGGAAAAGATGGGAGTTTCTCCCAGCCAGGCAACTTTGGTGTTGATATCACCTCTACTTGAAAAGTGGGAGCTGTTACTTTGAATTTCTCTAGTCCAAAGTCAGAATTGACCTGAGAGATTTTTGATTTCTATGGTATTCTGTGGTAGGTCATAGAAAGATGAACAGCAGATCCATCTCAGTATCTACTGACACAGGCATTATCTTGACAAGTAACTAAAATGTGAAATTATGAGGTTTCCAAAGATGGTAGAAATACTTATGTACCAGGAGGGAGTAGAAATTCAGATTTGTTTTGGTACCAAGTGTTTTTACTTGCTGTCTCTTTGTGCCCTTTGCTTTGTGATGGGAACTCTGACGCACCTCTGGGAATCCTTCCACTCACTGTTGTCTGGATGGGCTTATGCAACCTCTCTGGGGCTGTATTAATGGAGGAAGGGTAGCTGGATGATGCTTGGAAAGAGCTGTATCTTTAAAAATCAGTCTTTTAAAATCTTCATTCTTTCTGACATACTCATTAGTTAGTTAATATTTAAGGGATCTTCCTTTACATATCAGTTAGTTATAGAGTTTTCACTGTAGCCAGTGGTAATTCTGTAGCTGAAATGCTTATGACACACAATGATTGAAACTCTTGAGGATTGCCTGTTTAGCTTGTATGTCTAAAGTATATTATACTAACATTCAAAACCCTTGGAAGTGTTTTAAACAAATGCATGATTATTGTTAACTTCAGCTCTAATAATTTTGTTCTGTTAAGCTTCTGAAATACCTTGACTTAGAATTGGTTACTTAACAAATCTAAAGCAGCAGGCAGATGGCTTTTCATCTATTGTTAAATTTAAAGGGCTTACTAGTGTTAATTATTTTGAAATGGATTCCTATGGTATTATGCGTTATTTCAATGAATAATGCAGGACTGGCAATTTATTGGCAGAACATTCGCAGGAGTGCCATAAATCTAGAAATAACATAAAAGCAGAGTGGATACATATTTTAAAAGCACAGCTTGGGGAATCACATTAGTGCAACCTACAAACCTTTTCATAAGGGTGCATATTTTTAAATATGATCAAATTGAGAGGCTGGTGGTTTATTCTAGTTATTATTATGACAGCTGGAAGACTTAGTTTTTGAAATTGAAACTTGTGTACTAGATTCTGTGCAAACTCAGGAGGAAAAAAAGATAATTTGTGCTCTCAAGAACTTGCAGCCAAATAGAACCCCAAAAGTAGCACCTGGATACAGCCACCCACTGATGAGCGAGTGAGGAGTAACAAGAAGACATGCACAACTAATATTATAAGCTGTATTCTCTGGGCAGCAGAAGCCCGCGTTTTTTTGTAAGCATGTGTTCAAAAGAGGGTGTAAGAATAACAATGGCAACAGCTAATATATAGCTCTGCAGTGGTTTAAAGTAAACCCCTTCCCAGCTTGAAGAGCAGTTAGAGAACCGAATGACAGAAAAATCCCCTAGTAAATACAAAGAGAAAGAACAAGATGTAATTTTTTTTATTATTATTATTTTATTTAGAATAAAGTATGGTTTTATAAAAGACATTTTGGTCTAGGGATGTTGACTCATGAAAATAGAGTTGCACATTTTTTTGGGGCTTAAACCTCTGACAGCAGCATCAGCTCTATCTCATATGCTCTGCCTTTACTTGGATTGTAGGTCACAGGCATTTAGACACTTTTTTTACAGTTGCAATAACATTTAAAGACATTTAAATTATGTGATAATGGCCACTACTGGAGACGGGATACTAATCCGGGTAAACCTTTACTGTGTTGCAGTGTGACTGCTTCTGTTTCCCTTCTATTAGATTTGCCTGTAATATTGATATAAATCTTTTAGGACAGATTCTTGACAACCTTTAGTGTCAGACATCCTATAATACAACAGGAAATATATACAATAGGAAGTACTTCTTAAAATGATGTTATAGAGCAAATAAAAATTACAAGAAAACAAGAAACCTTTGATTTTTATAAAAAAGCAAAGTAACCAGGTTAGTTTTAGTTGTAGAAATGTATTGAAAAATTTAGACAGTAAATTGAATATCCTATAGCTAATTTAAGGAACTGAGCCAGTACATTCATTTGAAATTAGTATTTTCTATACTTAAAAAATTCAGTGTAAGGTTCACAGAATTTTTCAGTGCTTGAATTTACCATGAATATGTAGAACCCATAGAGCTGCAATGTATTGGAGTAGCTCAATCAAATTAATGATATATAAATTAAAGAGTGTGGAAATAGAATTTTAAATTATGGACATTTTTTTGAAACCAATACTATCCTAAAACTAAATAATGAGAAGTTAAAATATACTGGAATATACAAGCTCAATATGTTAAAACACATAAGTTCAAGTATGTGAGTAGTGTATAGTGGATATAATAGAAATCACAAATAGTCCAGTATCAAGTATATGCAATTATTTGCTGTTATAGCTTTGTGAACACTTCTATATAATAGAAGTTTATATTCTTGGGTACAATGTACTGATAAGTGAAATTGAGGGGCAAGCCTAATCCTCAATTCCTTGCTGAAATAAATACATTTTGAGAAATGAAGTAAATATAAGAAATCATGTACCCAAGCCAAGGTCACTTTGTGGAAAGGTTGTTAAGTTAGTATTAAGAGACTCTCAACTTAATATGCGATAAAAAAGAAACCAATAATATTTTATTTTATGATCAATGTACAACTGACAGTGTGAAGCATGTGTGCAGAGGGGCCTCAGCCAGGAACATGGGTCATTGTCAGAAGCAGTTTATATACTTTATGCATATAAGCTTCTACCATAAAGCAACTGAAATATGTAGACAAGAGGTTTTAGAAGATAGGCAGTGTTATCTCTTCTACCTTAAGCAGATCAAGGGTACTATGTTCAAATTTTAGAATACGTTAAGGCTTCTAAATTAATTTTTAAGCATTAAAATAATTAGACTGTGTTTCTAATACACCAAAGACCCAGTCAGCCCTGTTGTTTATTTGTTATGGTATTGTATGAGTCAGTTTTATGTTAACATTATGCAGATGCTGAACGTGACAAATACGCTGAGATGTGATTCCAGTACTACCAGATAAGATTTCCCACATTCATTTTGATGCAAATACTAGACTGCAAGAATATAGGTCGTAGGTTACATCAGGGTAGTAATTAGAGTAATTCAAAAGTTCAAACCTATGAAAATGAAGAGAAAATGGTAAAGCTCATAAAATCGAATCACCAAAGTCATTCATGAAGTAAACATACTGCTCTCATTGGATCTTTTCTGAGGATTGACCTAGTCTAAATAATTCATAGAAAGCCTTATTATGAGCTGATTTGATTTAATCATCTTCATTTTCTAGGAGAAATAATTGTAGCTCCACCTACAGAGACACTCAAACTAACCTGATAAGTTGCCTGACATATGCAGGGCACTGAAAGTGACTACAGAATGTCTTTTTGGATATTAGTCCCTTACATGAAGAGTAGGCACTTTTTTATTACAATAATTTTAAAGTTCCTTAACAATAGACACGACTCTAATGTAACCAGTTGAAATCAGTGTACTGAAAAATGTCATTTGAAGAAAAGTGTACAAAATTTTCCACACAATAACACAAGCTCTATGGCCTCTCCAAGGAATAAACCAGTAATTAGTGAGGCAGAGTTTTATCAAAGTAAGGCAGCAGTAATGAATAGATGGAATAATAAAGGTATTTTATTTTTATTAAATGTTAAAATATTCATGCATGGTTGATGCCAATTTACAGAGCATAGATAGCTGAACATTTAGTGCATCTGATTTTAATTAGCTGAACTATACAATAAGTGGAAACTGATTGAGAAAGTATTTGATAGAAATTTCTGTTTGTATTGTCATAATTTTCTGTAGGTTTTTGTTTTCTGCAAATAACTTAATTTAGTGCCAAAATACACTACACTTCAAAATGGTGTATTTATAATGTATGTTTATATCCAAGACTATTACTTTGTCCTGATCTACTCAGATGTTATGTAGAGATACATATACAATGTGCTGCTAGAAAAAGCTAGCATGATCAATCACCCCGAGTTTTCCTAGTGTCTACTTAAGGGTTTTGGGGGTAATTGTTGCAAATATTTCAAAACCAGTTTTGAGATTGACAGGCATAAGACCTTGTCAATTATTAGATTTGATCAACTCCTTCCAGGTGGTAAAGATTTTTGTAAAGCTGCTGCATTTGTCTTCAGGAGGAAGGTGAGGAAGTATTTGCGCTAGAGTGTTCCTCAATCCTTAGGGTGTCTGAAAGGTTAGATTGTATAATGATGACTCAAGCATTCCCTTACACAGGGCCAAATTCTTAACCCTAGTCTCAGTTGCACTTCCAAATTAGCCATATCCACTCCGAATTAATTTCACTGTGAAACAAGATTTGAACTCTCTTGATCAATATATCATTTTTTTTGTCACTGTCCTGAATATATATATGGATAGACAAGGCTTCTTTACTTAGAATATAAAGAGAAAGGTCTGATTGAATACTTTGGCATTTGCACTTCCATAACTTTCACTGAAAGTTTAATGTTTTTTCATGATCTATTTTCTTTTCAGTTGCGTTTCTTTGTAGGCCTGGCAGTCTAAAGGGTCTTGGAACACCTGCTGTGCTCTTCAAGTCCTCATTCAGCACACAGGATGGTGATGACCACGTCATGACCACAATTCTAATCGATAGTCATAGTATATCTAGCAACATTCTGACACCACCCTCTTTGGAGGTGCCACCAACCTCTGGAGGTGTCACCTAATCTAGGCACATGGGTGTACAAAATTCAAACACAAAAGAATTGGCAGTTCAGATTTATATGAGTAATCAAAATGGTAAAGTACAGAGTTGGAAGTACGATTTTTCAACTTTAGCTGAAAAGCCAAGTTCAGAAGTTGGCAATAACAACATATCCATATCCCCAACAGGTCGAGCCCTTTATTTCAGCAGCACTGGGAAATGGAGAACTGCTGAAACTGAAACTGTCTCAAAACTTTCAGTCAATTTCCAAGAGCCAAGAAGAGCTTGATTAGAGTCCCAAGAGGGCTAGCTGCTTCCAGCCTGACACAAAGCATGGGGAAAGCAGGACAGTCCGGCTCCCAGATTCTTGATTTCTCAGCATCCTAGGCTTACAGGGACAAACCACCCCAATATTTCAGACAGCACAGGGTAAATTAAACACTGCTAATCATAAAAATATGAGCACTACACAGGAAAGCAACAAAAATCATCAGAGGGATGGAACACCTCTCCTATAAAGAAAGGCTGAGACCATTGTGGCTATTCAGTCTGGAGAAGAGAAGGCTCCAAGGAGACTTTAGTGTGGCTTTCCAGTACTTAAAAGGGGCTTATAAGAAAGATGGGAACAAACTTTTTAGGAGGGTCTCTTGTGCTGGGATAAGGCATAATAGCTTTAAACTAAAAAAGGGTAGATTTAGACTAGATATAAAGAAGAAATTGTTTACAATAAGGGTGGTGAAACACTAGAACAGGTTTCCCAGAGAGGTGGTAAGAAGCACCATTCCCAGAAAGATTCAAAGTCAGGCTGGAGTGGGCTCTGAGCAACCTGATCTAGTTGAAGTTGTACCTGCTCATTTTAGGGGAGGTTGGTTGAGATGACCTTTAAAGGTCCCTTCCAATCCAAACTATTCTATGATTCTATTATTCATCACCTCACATCCCATAAGTTCTTCTATTTATACAATATCCATGACAGTTCTATGGCTCAAAAAATATAAAGGCAAAAATGAACTACTCTCTTGAGCTGTCATCTGAATGAACGTTGTTCTAGTAGTAGCAAAGCAAAATAAACAATTAGCATCAGGGGATATGAACATTTTAAAACTTGGAGAGTTAGCAATTCAAAGGGGGATGGGTTGGAAATGAGTGAGAAAAAAAATATTTTTGCTGTAAGTGTTGCTGCAATTGTACAATATTTCATACTGCTTTAAATTACATTGAAAGTATCGCACATATCTACGAGTAGACAGGGAAATGCATGTTAAAAACTGTCTAGTTCTACTGAGTCACTTTAAAAGACTCTAATTTCCACAAGACAGACGCGTAGTACCTGAAATTCCATAAGGCACTGTGCAATGGGAAAAACTTTTGCTCTCTCTTACAGTCCCCTAGTCACTACCTGACTTGTGGGAATGTCAAAGTCAGTATAGAGAATTCCACATTTAGACAACAAATAGTTTAATAATCTATTTATATGCTTCCTACTAGCCTTCCATTAAGGGCATTTTTTCAATAGGCATTCACTACTAGGACCAAGTGTCCTAAGTATTTTATCTAACTTAACTGAATTGTTCTGTACGAAGCCAGTATAAATCATTGCTGACACAGAAGCTCATTTGTAATCATAATTGTGAGAGCCTGATTCATATTTTTTTCCCATTAGTTCTTGGGTTTTTTTCCCCTTTAATTCGTGGAATATATCTGTGTATCTAAAGTTGTTTCTTCCATACAAATTGAAAAAAAATTGTAATAACTCATAGAAAATAAAGTTTTTATCAATTTCTCCAGCTTCCACCTCTGTTCCAAGTTATTTTTTTACTAGGAAAAACAGACAAACAGCTAAGTCTTACTATGGAAAAATCCAGGAAGGCTTTTGTTACCATTTTCTTTCTAACAAATAAATAGCTTCAGTGTGTTTCTTTGTTTCTTAAATTTATTTTTTAAATTTTTCTATATTTATGCAAATTCTGAGAAACTGTAGCCAAATGTGAGTCTGCATAAAATTGTCTTAATTTTAGCCTTGTGGATATTATTAAAAGGTGTTAAAAATAAAACAAATTAGATTAGCGCTGAATTTGAAGACAGGGAATACTCTTCGATTAGAAAGGAATAGAAGCATTTTTTCATGGTGTATAATCATCTAACCCCGCAAATCCAGATATGGCAGGCAGAAATAATCTTCAAAGCTCATATTTAACTCATCATGATCCTTTATTAATGAATGTTATACATTTCTTAGCAATTTAATATAATGAACAGTGGAAAATTTTAGTGCATGTGGAGCATAGCATGTGGTAATAACAGGATCAGATCTTTTTATCTGCAAAGACTCAAAAATACGTATACAAATCCAGATACTTATAACAAGGTTCCTGAATTCATATTTAGTCATAATATGAAGACCCTGTTTCTAAGACAAGCTTTTTTCCTTCCCATTTGCAGCAGAAATAACTAGTGGTACATAAGTATTTACAGAAACAAGTAAGGTCACTTGCAAAGCAGACTGTTGACAATTTGAGCAGGATTGCTACATGAAGCACATATTTCAATACATGATAAGCAACATATCACTATCATTAACTAATTTTTGTTAACATTTTATGCTAGTTAGTAATAGTATAGTCTTAAGGAATGTGTATCTTTTTGTCATTTAGATCTGTAATGAACTATACTTAGTGGAATGGCATAATTGTCATCATTAGACAGTTATTGAAGAAAACTTATGTCTGTTTCTGTTGCTGGGATTCAGACTCTGATCTTGCGTTCATTGAAACATAATGATTTATAGATGGAAGGATAGGTTCTCAGTGGAGTTGCGTGAGTGGCTCATGGAAGCAGATGGTCCTGCATTTAAATGTTCTTTCATATTTTTTTCCTTTCTTTCATTATTGTACTCTTCTGAATCTGTCATTTGATCATTTCAAACAGACGGAGGCAGAAAAAATCCCACAAATCATATCTGATTTCTCCTCAACATCTCAGCCTTTTAAATTGAAAATCTGAAATATTGCTTGCATTTCCCCCCACCCCCTTTTTTTTCTTTCTAAGTTCCTGGAAGAGAAAAAAAAAGAAAAGATGAAATAACATGCAAGTGTAGGACTGAATTTGGTACCTCTCTGGAGCCACAGAATGTTCGTCTTAGCTTTGCTTCATTAACAAAGTTTAATCCTAAATTATGTTAAGGCTTGAGATGATCAAATTCAGAGTTGTGTCTCCAACCCAAATAATGACTCTCTATAGGATGCAAAAGCTATATTCATTATAATGAAGTTACTTGTTCAGATTAAATCCCAAAATAAATATACAGAGCCAAATTCATGTCTCTGCAAATGATAGTCCGACCATGTTGGCACAATAGCTGGCTACAGTGAAGCTGTGAACTGTTGCACTGTGTATTCTGTGATTAAAAATACGAAAGCACAACAGCGGACTTAAACCTAAATGTTAATAGGTTGTTCCAAACAATGCAAACCCTAAATCCCAAGGACATTGGGATGATAGTACTGTATGTTTGTCCAGTGCACATGATAAAATACTTTTCAGCAGACTTGACTCAATCCGTTTTGGTATCTTCTTTTCAGGTGGTCCGATATCTTTCTTGGGAGAGAACTGAAAATTTATTACAATTAGTCTTTAGAATTATTTGTCTAAAACCAACATGTATATCAGCAGACAATATTTGTTATTCTTTCCCACTTTAGTAAGCCCTGTTCTGAAAATCATATGTGAATTTAGCTATCAACTCATGTTGGTGTTCAGAGAAGCTGAAAGATTATTGTCTGTGTAGGACTAAGCCCTTGAGTCCTTTCAAAAGAATTTGTGCAAGCTACCATTTTAAAAATCTTTTAGTACATGCTGTACAATATATTTATTTAAAGAAAATTCCTAAAAATCTCTTAGAGGTGATACACGTGCAGAAAAAATTGAATAATCACTTGTGAAGACTAAATTAAAAATATAATGAAAACCCACCAAGACCCCTCTAGTACAAACCCATGTGTCTTTTTGCATGTAATCAGACTGTTTTCATGAGCTGTTGTAACCTGATTTGTTTTCAACTGTCTTTTTCCTGACAGCAATTTTGAATACGTATACAAAAATATGTGCATACACATGTGCACCCCCCCACCCTGCCCCGGATGTAATACCATATGTAATGTATATAACAATTTTACTTTGTCTCAAGTAAATTTCTCTGCATATTTACTTGACATGAAAAGATTAAGTGTTGTGCTTCTATGTGAAGCAAGAAGGTGTGACTCATGTCTTATTTCTCATCTCTTCCAGGTAATTCAGCTTCCTCTAGAGTCATGTCTGTTTAGCAGTGTAGAAAAAAGCTTCCAAACTTTTTATTTTACTGCCTGTGTTCTCCAAAGAAGACGCCAGGAACACACTATTTTATTATTATTACTTTTTAATACAAAAGAGTCTGATTTTAATTTATTTAATGAAAAACATTTCTGATACACAAAGTGAAATAATTGTACTCGCACTTTAAATATGACTAACATGCTACACTGGTGTTAATAATTCTGTCAGATCTCTACAAATTCCAAATTTTAGATGTGGACTAAATTCCTTTGAAATATTGATTATCATGAAAGAGAATTCTAAAAAATGTTAGAGGAAAGCGTGTTTAGTAACTGGAATATCGATGGTAAAAGTTCTCATTCTTCCTTGGTCAGAGATAGGCTGCATTTTCTTGTTGTGTTGGACTTACATTTGTGATAGGAAATATAGGAGAGGAACTATACTTATATGCGAAGTATTAAATGAATTTAGTGGCAAGTGTCTCCAGGTCAACATGTGGGCCTCATTATTTTGACAGAAGTGAGGGAAATTTCCTTGCTATTCAGCTAAGCTGCAGTAACTTGTTTTTTCAAGGTAGCTGTGGTGCCTCTGCTGATTGGTAACTTGTTCAATGGAGGTAACTTGATTGAAAGAAAGAATCTGTGCGCAATTCTTTGCTTTCTCCATTCTTTTTTTTCTAGTTTTTTTTTTTTTTTTTCTGTATGGTCTTTTAATTTAAGCTTTTTTTAGCTCCATGTTCAAAGACAAATAATTTTTAAAGTCGATTTATTTCCTGCTGTCTGCATAGTCCTGGTGGGCATTTGTGAATCAACTCCATTTCTTCTTTGTATTTATTTTGCATTCATAACAAGCTTATCAAACAGTATAACAATATTATCAAAGCTTCAGGAAATTAAGTTCATATCAATATTATCTACTTATTCATCTGTAGATTATTATTTTTCTGTTTTAACAGTTTAGTTTTCCCTGAACCTTTTTTTTTTTTTTAACCATTGCAAGCTATTTTAGAGTTCTGGCTTTGAACGGTATATAAGATGTAGATAACTATTAGTAAATATTTTAATAGTGTTCATACGGTCATTGGAAAGAATAGTTATTGATCCTCATGGTTTAAGCCACTTTTGAATGCTTAGTCTGTACTTGGGGCAGTAGTGGAAAAGAACTTCAAAATATCCACTGCACATCTGGTAATAATTTTTTCAATATTTATAAACTATATGTGAATTTAAATATGATAAACACTTCCTTTCTTTTTATGCTTGACAAGAGTTGTAGACAATTGGGACTAGATATTTATGTTTGTCTCTTAAGATGCTAACTTAATGAATAACTTTGCATTTAATGGGTAGTTGCAGGAGTAGTTGGTTTGAATGGGTCAAATACCTAGCTCTCCAGTAGATTGCCTTCACCAAATTAGTAAAATTTTCTTCTGATGATCTTTAAATTTCAACTTTTTTTGCTCAGATGACCTTTCTACTTCCAATGGTACTTTTGCATTCATGGAAAAACGGGGTAGGCTGGATGCCACTGTCATAACTACTGCCAGCAATACAGTCAGCCCTGAGAAATTCTAGTAACAAGAAGTTATGATTTCTGGGTCTTTTGTCATCATAACTGAATTTTGTTTTGTAACTTAAGCTTGTTGAGAGACTTCAGTGTTCCATCAACACTTTATATCCTCAAGTATTTAAAATCCTCAGTGATTCCTGTATATGGAACATATATGTATATTCATTGAGACAATGGCAGGAACAGGTTTTCAAGTATTTCAAGGTTTTTCTGTAAAGACGGAGATGAAAGATTTTCTTATAATTGAACAAAGACTCTGATTGTTGTACAGTCATCTCTTACCAGAAGACTACCATGTAAGTAAAACAGAAAATATTTTGAGATTAAAGACTAAGTCAGTGAGCTACAAAGAAGGAAAAATTTGTTACACAGGTACAGATTTGTGGATAGAATTAAAACAAATGGAAGAAAGCTTAAGGTTGATATATAGGATTAAAAAATGTGTCTTATCAAAGGAGCTACATAATCATCAGTACATAATCATCATACAAAATAATCATCAGCAGAAGGAAAGAGATAAATTTATTTGGTCAACTTGATGGAATGCAATCTAAAAATAAATATACCTTAAACAAGTATGGGTGGAAGACATCTCATGTAACTGCAGCTACCTAAGAGTTAGACATTTAGTCAAACCCAGTGATCTGGGGTCCTTCAATAATCACCAGAAAAAGAAGTGTTGCTTAAAAGAGAAATTTATCATGCTTATCTTGGGCACCTATCTTACGACAGCCTGAACAACACTACGGAAGTAAAACGTATTCATCTCCCTCTGCTGAAGACAGAGGTATCTTCCATGACCAGATCCCAACATTCATATGAGTTTTATGTGTATAAAATCAGGTAAACTCATAATCACTCAAATACTCATCTCATGTTAAAGTTATCCACTGTCAGAAATTTCTATTGCTTTAGTTCCTTGCTGAAGCACAATGAGTCAGTGCAGCTTTCCTGCACATTCAGAAATTAGGGAGCACAAGTACAAAATATGGAATACGAGACCCGAATCCTTTTTAGACCCACCCACAAGCCTTCTTAGACCCATCCGTGGAAGGTAGATTTGGAAAAAGACAAGGACTGGCTTCCTATTTATAATGATGGACAAGGTAATGAATTTCAAATATTCTTCAACTTTCACTGCCAATAAAGATTGTAGAGTTGTTGCCGCTACAACTGTGAAGGTGCTTAATAGTTGGTCGTGTGTGTTATCTTTAAGCAAGATGGAACTTTTATGGAAAAAAAAATTGTAAATTAAATACTGAGTTATGAAACAGTGATTTAGAAATTCATTATCATTTCAGGAAAGCATGCAGGGTTCAATTAATTATAAGCTCTAATTCCAGCCCATTAGTTCATTTGTCTTTAAGTTCAATACATACTGTACCTTAGCTAGTTCTAAATGTGCTATTAATATTTCTCTTAAAACAAGGGTTATACTCTATACACATGCACAGTTTTGAAAAGGATTTTCTTGAATAAATTTGTTTTGATAACTATGTTCGAGGAAGTATTATGGGTAGGCAGCTGAAAATAATCTTGAAGTAAAATAAAATCATTTCTCAGACATTGTATTCTCTCTTACAGCAGGAATATCTCCTGCTCTGCATCGTGCAGATAGATGAAAAAGAGGAGAAAGTAATATTGTTCCAAAGACCTTAAAACCATCAGAGAAATATGAACTAAACCAACGTCATCCCGTTTTCAGACTATTCTGTTCATCAAATATGCTTTTTAGTCTATTTCATAGAGGTTATTTCTACGCTGGTGAAAGAATGGATATCATTGAAGGAAGTGCCATGCTTTAAAAGAGCATTTTAAATTGTATTCTTTGCCAGCCACTCTGTGAAGCTAAAAACATTTTGTGTTTATAATGAATTACGGTTATGAATCCTTAAATTAGTGGGTTGCCCATTGGTGCCTTCCATCAGGTAACAAGATCTTATTATGCATCCACCAGGAAAAATGCATTCTCTTTTTGAAAACAATTTCCACAAACACTTTGTAAAAAGCATAATTTTTCTCCTAATGGCTTCATCTGTACATCTGCAAACGGGCTTTTTGAAATGACATATTGTCTAGTTATTGCACATGCTTTCTGTCTGATCTTAGAAATTGTGGTTGTACCACTTAGTGCCATGGTTTTGTCAGGTCTCAGGGTCAGGGCAGGGCAAGGCAAGGTGGGTGGAAGCAGTATGTAGATGACAGGCTGTCACTGTAAGGTTCGTATTTATCTGGCATTCTTTCCTACAAGTTGATACAAATATAAAACCATGTCTAAAGACAGAGGGTAGAGGGTACTGGAATTAGTACTGCACTCTAGGCAAAAAAAAAATAAATAGTGAGCAGTGTATTGAACAGAGACCTACGGAGATGTGTGCTGTGTTCCTGCAAATGTTGGATGACTTCAACACAACAACAGCACAAGATGCTGTGCTTTTGTTGATCATCTGTAAAATAGAGGTGATGTTTTGATATCTTCTAGGGAAAAGTCCTACAAAAAATAAATCTACCGCTCTAAAAAAATTAAAGATAAAATCCTGAACTCTGGCCTTGTACATTTGCTGAACATACCATCTTGGCCAATTTTCTAGTCTTTCAACTAATTTCTTCCTCCCAGAATTTTCCCTTCAGTCCTCTTCAAGTCATTTCACATTTCAATGTGTTTTTCAGTGTTGTTGTGTTGTTCAATACTTCAGGCAGCTGCTGTATTCATTCCTAAAGGTGGGTGCATTTGAGTTGCCATATATATCCAACCTAATTCACAGGTGAGCTATGAGACTTAAGAGTTCCTTAGTGCCCTTCTCAAGAACAAAAGACTATGCAAAGGGTCTGTCCAGGATGTTGTCATGTATATGCTCCCTCCTGTTTTCTCCTTAAGTAAGTACCTGTCCTTTTAAATCTACCTTTCCTACAAAAGATTTTAACTGATGTTTAAAAAATTCACCATGAATAGTAACAAAATCCTCTCTCCTCCCCACTGAAAGCTATGTCTATTACACAGATATTAAATAGATAGGTCACATGTTTCCATATAATCACTTCTCAGATCTTTCCTCTGTTGTATGTACATGTTCAATCTAATTTGTTGTGAGTGGACACATTACCTTTACCTTCACTTTACAATTACAAAGCTTCCTTACATGTTTCTTTTGAGAGAATATAAAGTCCTCTGTGAGGTAGGCACTCAGCTCTGCATCTTGTCTCTAAACAGTAGCTTTCTTTGTGCAGTAGGGATCAGTGTACAAGCATTCATACCATGACAACTGCGTTTACTGTACACCAACAGTGACGGCTGTCCTCAAATATGAATTTAAAATTTCAGTAACACAGACACATAAAACCAATGATGTTATGATATCAAGGCTCCTTTTCATGAAAGTCGTACTGAAGAAAAAGCCTGTGCATAAAATTCTGAATATGGTACCTGTGCTGATAGCTGAGGTCATTAGCTAATGTCCTTTCTGTATTATATATGCATTATCCTTACTGTGTACATTGCAGGAAAACACTGAATGGGCTGGATGCATTCCAAATGAGGTAGAGGACAACATCTTGGTCCCAAAGAAAGTATTCACATGCTTTCTGGAGAATTTCAAAGCAGAATCAAAAATACAAGATTGTTTCTATATGGAGACTTGGCAGCTGTATATGCCTAGCTTCCATCTTTTTTGGGTACTTACAGCTTGTTGACAATTTCCATCTCTATGTTTTTATATGAATGCTTCAGTATACAATGACTAGCTACTGGGAAGAAAAAACTATGATTATTTCTAAAATGTATAGCAGTGCAACATATAATTGATGCTGTGCAAACAGAAAAATTGCCACTTGGTGCTGTGCAAACACAGAATGTGGTCCATTATACCCGCTGCTAGGTGTTGGCAAGACCAAGTTTATTAAGTAGAGGAAACCCTATTCTACAACCCTTACTGAGACATTCTTCAGTTAATCAGTAAAGGTTACATCTCTGTTTTGTTATCTATAAATGAGGAGTTTGATACTATTTTTTCTAAAAAAGAAAAAGAAATCCCCGGGGTTTCCTGAGGAGTAATATTATATGCAACTAAATTTCATGTTTTAGTCAACTAGACTTAAATCTATTAGCCTGTAATCCTGGGAGCCCAAGTAAAGGATACTTATTATTACCTCTGAAGAAGGCCAAAGTTTCTCAATTTTGAAAAGTCTGTTCTATTGACTGTTGATTAACTCAAAGAGTAAAAATTCTTCAAACTTCTTTCTTTGGGAGAAACAGCATGTGAAATAGCTATTCTTATTCCCTTCCCTGGGCCACAAAATACATATTTTTCTTCCTGTCTCAAATACAGAAACTGTGCAGTTATAACAAGTCTACTGTGTTATTCAAAAATACGTATTTATGGTTATTTTTTAGGCAAGTTTAAGTCCTTATGTACATACTGAATATCTGAGAAGAAAATGTCTTCTGTTTAGCTAAGAATCACAATTCCCTTTATGGTTAATTGGTACATTTGTACCAATTGGTACATTGGTAACAGCTGAACAAATTGCAAAGTTTCATTCTGGAAAAAGAACTGAACTACTCTGTAACTCATGAAGTACATGAAAAAAAAAGGAGCACTCATTCCATTTCTTACACCACTTACTAATGGAAAAAACCACCTGTACTTATTTTTCATTTCATGTCTCCAAAATTTCTGTGCAAAGTTTTCAAAGTGACAAGTTCAGTGGAAAAGAGAAAAATACTTTCGCTATTAATTCCAAGGTCTGGGATCTTGATTTTAGCAATCTTTACTTTACATGCTTGCTTCTTATAAATTCACTTAAGAACATACTAAACTGTAGACCCCGTTTTGATGTCCAGGCAGTCCTTTCAATGTGAATACTAATTAAGATAACATTATTAAATGAAATTAAATATTTTCAAGAAGTTTCTGCAAATATTACAACTTCTTATTCTGTATAAAAAACAGTTTACTAGACAGGTGAAAGAAATGCTGCTTCTATAGATTAAGCCGAGAGCTAAAGAAATACATAATCATATAAATAAATACAATGAAAAATGTTGATGACCTGTATTATAAACTAAAAAAGCAAAGAATGAGGAATTAGAAAGATCTTATCTTAGACATGCAGATGGGAAGGTTGTGGTGTATAGTAATATTTTTATTTCTGTTTCCTTGATTCTCCATCTTCCTTATTTAGACATGTAAATGAATTTTATTATTAATTTTTATAAGTACATTTTAATCATATATCTCTGTATTCAAACTAAGGTGTGTAGCCTTATCCAACAGCTTTAATAAGAATCTTCTTACTAACAATGGGAATTGATTTAAAAACAACTTCTGCCATTCTGGTGCTGAAAAATAAAATAATATAATATAAAATGACAGAAAATTCATTCTCTTGCAGTCCTCAAATTAAACGATGATAAAATTATCTTCTTTACACCGGAATCTTTTGGACTGCTTTAACTGTATGTAAAATGGCTTTGTTCTTGGAAACTTTTTCTTGAAATTCAATGGTACAATTAATAACCAATGGCTTATATAAAATTAATTAAGCAAAATGTTGACATAATAAATTGTGTTCTTTCTATAGCCACACAGGGAGACACCAGCAAGCACATGCTTGCTGTAATATATCATAATTGTCCTGAAAGAGTTATGACTATGTATTAGGTCAATCCATAATATGAAGCTATTAAAAAGTTAATATAGATAAACCCTCTAATCCAGGATGTGCAGAGAAAACCTGCAGAGGCAAGGCAGCTAATTTTTAAATGTTAACTCAAATATTATGCTGGGAAGATTTCATTAAAGAAATAAATAGGGGTAGACAGTGTAAGTATGTCAATGAACACCGCTGTTCTCTCATGTAAATAATCTATTTTTTTATCACAATCTCATAACTAGAGCAACAGTAAACAATTCTGGAGAAGAAGATTTGTGTAAAATAAATATTAAAGCAAATAGGTTTTGACTTGATTTTGAAACCAAATTTCCACTATAGCAATACGCTCAGAAAAATGCTAATAGTGGAAGGGTTTTATTAATTTTTTTGGGCCTTTCACTATAATTTTTCCTGTAAAAAAATGTTAATTTAGCATTTTTATACACACAATGTGTTGGCATAGCAGCAAAATATCTAAGGGCTAGATAACTCACATTTTGGACAGTCTTTCTTGTACAGTATTGACAATATCATGGGTAAAAGGTTAATTCTGTTTTGTATAAACATACTCATGAGACATTTAAGGAAGGATAGTTATCTAGATTATTCTGTTTTCACTTCAGCAGTAAGGTGTTCCTAGATTTGAATTCCATAGGATGTAGAAGTTCTGTCAAGGATTTCTGTTAAAGAGGACAAGATTATCAAATAAAAATAAGTATATAATTTTTTCAAAGGAAAAGGGTCCCACAAAAACATATGTAGTATAAGGGAATGATTGTACGGAGTCAGCTGAAAGTTTAAGAACTTTTGTTATCCCTGCACTGAATACCACATCATAGCCTTTCATCCCGAAGGTAGTTAATGTATCAAGATAGGAAATAACACTTAGTAATTTAGATGACTGATTTTCCATGAAACACAGGTAGGTATTTCCAAAGTCAGAAATAAGGACTCTCTGAAAACTAAAAACTCTGACATAGAAATATTTTTAAGAAATTATTATTTATGTAGGATACCATGGCTGAATGAATAGTATTGTAACAAAAAGGCAATCCAGCCCTTTGTTATTTCTGTATTCCTGAATAATGTTCTAGTCATAAGCAAGTGTGAGTAATACTTCAGAAATGCATAAGAGAAGAAATAATGCATCATGTCTAGTTCCTCTGTTCATGGGTAGTTTATATACTTTAATGGGGTATTTTGTCAGAGTTGTATGTAACTAAATGTTTTACACTTAAAATCTCTTCCAGTCATTTTTTACAATATCTATGTTATTGAGGAAGGATGCTGGGAAAAATTAATCTCAGCACATGATCCTGTGAAAATGTGTACAGATCGGAATATTCATTGTTCCCACTGAAGTCAGTGGGCATATGACTGTAGCACAAAATATTGAATTGTAAATGCAGCAAGACTCAGACTCAGAAAGGAATTAGAGATATTTGTGTCCAGTATATGTTGATCTTCAAAATCCCACCACTGCACAGAACGGTTAGCATGATTGGGCTGAGATGCGATAACTTGTCATTTAATACTTGTTAGTTTATAGCATCCCATGTTAAAGTAAGAAAAAAAGAAAATTGTTCACTTCCTTGGATTATGAAGACAGATGACAAGTGCCAGGTGCTAAAGCATGGCTGTGAGCTACAAATAGGATGAGGATGGCCCCAGGAAGATTTCTAAATCCATGAGACTGTGAAGATTCACAATACACCTTTCCCAATATACCCTATGAACTCATTTCAGGCCCTGCTGAATATATTTGTTGGCATAAAGTCATTTTCTGGTGACCATGATTTTCCACATTTCTTGTAAAAAACTGCATGCCTGAGTCAGATTTGTTGGGTTCAATAGGAAAACAGGTGTCTGGAGCTTAGACCTTAACTGTAGTGGCCCTAAAGCTTTTGAGCTGATGAGTGCCCTCCTCTCAGAACAAGGGGCACTGTGCAGTGACAGAATATTCAGGTCCCAGTTTACACTTCATTTGCCAATATGTTATAGTGCTGGTTTTATTGCTGTCATGTACATTGGTACATTGCTCCCATTCACACTTATCGAGAAGAAAATAACTTGGAAAATCTTTACTTAGTTTGACCCTTGGTAAAGCTCTGGTAGGAAAAGACTCTATTGTCCCCCATGGAAGTCGCCTCTGGCCACTAGAGTACTGCGCATAGTAGAACCTAAGGATTTCCATGGGTCTGGGTGTAAACAAACAGTCCTGGATTTGTGCCACTTTGGAATACCCGCAGTGATGATCACATCAAACCGGATATGTTTGCAGGGTATTGAATCTAGTAGGTTGCAATCTCTGTCTCCTCGTGGTTGAAAATTAATGTTGCAGAAATACCTTTCCTTTCACACGAGGATACAGAATTTCCAGTTTTCTTTACTGTGACTGGTTTGGTATCGAAAACAACAGTTCTTTGAACGAACAAAAGATTTTGGGTTTCCTACCTTGTAATTGTAATCTGTACCTTAAATATAACAATTATGTTCTTTAACAAATGCAATCAAAATTGCTGTAATATAATCATTCTTTACTGCACCTTCCTTTTCTCTTTTCCATCAGAGAAAATACATTATAAATTCTGTCTAGAAATGCATACCACAATGCTCCTAACTCTTCCATTTCTAGTTCTAAAGGTACTACATACTGATCCCAGGCGCCTGTAATAGCTACTTATTTGCAATGTTTGAGTCCTGTTTTGGATATTCTTTTGCTTTTGCTAACTTAGAGATAAGATCAAACCTGGAAGGTGGTCAGAAAAGAAGATTCAGCTGTTTTTCGGATGGACATCACAATTCACCCTAGGGTTTAGCTTCATGTCCTGTTGCTGTAGAAGTAGGTTCTGCACCAGGATTTAGGGGAAACTAAATATGAGGTATGGCTTTATCAAACAGGCAAGATTCTTCAGAATGTTTCCTACCAGTTTAACACGTTTGCATATTCTGAAAGTTCTTGTGTTCAGATTAAATCTTCAGAAAAAATATTATGTGGAAAAGAAATGATCAGTTGCACTCCCTCAGAGAAAGGTGAGACTTCATCAGCAACACACAAAGAACATCTTGAACAGAATGAACCAGTGGAGTGACAGATACAGAATAAATACAGTGGATTTTTGTCCACATAATAAGAAGACAAAAGTCACAAATGCACTTTTGAGATGAATAAATATGTATCATCCAACACACTCATGACAAACAGTTGATCTCTGCCATTTGATTAACATTAGAGACACTGTAAATAGACAATGTCTTCAAGTTTTGTAAATTGAGCGAAATGAAGGAGACATTAGAACAAACTCAGATTCTTTTAGTTAAGAACTACCACGGGAAGCCAGATTTATGTCTGCTTCACTCACCTGAAGCCAGTGGATCATAGAACAAGAACAGAGGAATTTGATTTATTATTCATCTCGTTTGCATCTTCAGTAAAACAAAATTCCTATTGACTTTCCTGGTGGAATAATCCGTGCAGTGACTTCAGAAACACTGCATTCTTCAGTCTACACTTGATTTATTTTGGTCTAAAAATGCATTATGAGTTTCAACCTGCCTGGAAAGTGTTTATGGCTGAAAAGTTCTCTGTTCTGTTGAGACATTTTAGAATTTAGCTGTGTTATCTCAGATTTTGTGTGATTACTCACCATTTTCAAATCAATTTTAGACAATAAGAGAAAACAGTGTTTTTTCACCTAATTTCAGTAATAGAAGAAATAGTTCCCTAGTGGATGGTACAAGTTTAATGGTTTAAAAGGTTCATTTTTTGATTGCAAAGTGTGTAATTTTCTCAGATCAACATTTATGGCAGTGAACAACAGTCACGCTTATGAACGCCTATGAGCAGGATCAATGGGAAAATGCATTTTCTTCTCTGAGTGTAGTACTACTTTGCATGAAGTTTTCTGTAGAAAGCATCTTTGTGAGAGACAAAAGAGCACTTAGAAGGGAAAAAAATCAATGTGTTTAATAATATTTCTCCATTCAATGTATGACAAATAAGATGTAGAGAATGCAATAACAGAATGAGCTTTATCAGCCTTAAAATCACAGACTACACATACCAGTTGTGCGAAACATTCATAAATCCATGATCATAATGAGTTACACTGGTCTCATAGCACTTTAATGCCAATGGTGCATAATGGTGAATCAATATGATCACATATTTTACTGTAATTATTTTACATACCTCTTTTGTTAACAGCTCACTTCGTTAAATTTGTCTTTTATTTTAGTTGTTGTGCTTGAAGCTGTGAAAATAAAAATCATTTTGACCTTTTTTTGCCATTTTTAATTTTACTTGTTCAATTTCATGAGTCTGGCATCAGTTTGCTCATGCAATGCTTAAAAACCCATATGTCTTTAGAGGCCTTGAAGCCGCAGATTCTGATATTGAGAATTGCTGCTACTTCTTCATAGCTACAATGGCCATTATTAAAATTCAGTGTTTGCAAAGCAAGTAGCAAAACAGGGAACTGAACCTACAGCTTTGAGTGAATCAGATGTACTAACTGTATTCTCTCCACTACAGAACAGCACTTAAGAGGGCGTGAAAGATCTGCTTGTATTCAAAAGCGTACAACCAAATCTTAATCACTGAAAAGTGCAGAAAGGAAGGAATAGCAGGACCTGATATGCTTCTTCTCCTCTTACAAACACATTTTGAGAGCTACAGATGTGACCCCTCAGTGTAAGAGGACTAAATCCCTGAACGAAACTCTGTATCATGTGTTATGATGCATTTCATCCACGGTCCCATAATTTGAAGTGCTTAAAATGAATTACATACTAGAATGCCGAATATCCACAGAATCACCAAGTCAGAATGGCTGAAGTTGGAAGGCGCATCTAAGAGTATGTAGTCCAAGCCCCCAACTCAGAGGAGGGTCACCTAGAGGATGTTGCCCAGGCCATGTCCAGTTTGGTGGGTGGATATTCCACAACTTCTCTGGGTAACCTGTTCTGTGTTTTACTGATCTCACAGTAAAAAACCATGCTCTTCTGTTTAATATCAGCTTGTGGCCGTCTTTCCTCTCCATTCATTGGTTACCACTGAGAAAAGTCATCTCTGTTTTTCCTCTCTCATATCAGGTATTTATATGCAGACTTTAGGAAGCACTACTGTAACAAAAGCAAGGCCTGAAGTGGACTTCCTTATACCTTTTTCTTGTATCATTTGAAAGAACTACTCTATTAATACTGCTGATGGATAGAAAACAAGATTGAATAGTAACATCTTGAAGCTTTTGTTTTCTCTGCTGCTCTTGTTCATGTACATGCCTCTCAATTCTTTCCAGCAATATCGGGTGAAAACATTTCAAGAGACAGTATCAAATTTTAATAACAGTCAGTTCTTTCACTTGAAAACAGACAATAAGACTTCCCCTCCTTTTTCTGGGCAAACTCCTCTTAATGTCAACGTCAGTTTGTTTGAGAAATGATCAAGTGACAGCTGCAAGAATTAGACTCTCACATGAATATACATTTAGTGTTTTAAACAATGTAATTTTTTAATTTCCTTTTTAGTGATTGAATTGACTTCTTATATCCACCTCAAAGATGATTCAAGCAGGTCATTGTTGCAAACTCTTCAGAAGATAAGACTAGGTACAGTCTTGCGATCTAGGCTGAAGACAATAAAATTGGGTGCAGTAAGACAAGTAGTTCACATAAAGCGATCTTAATTCAGCATGAAGGTGAACTGGATAGGCAGAAGTTACAGAGAGAAGAACACAGAAATTGCATTATTCATGTAAATAAATACTGCTCTGATATAATATTAAACAATAATAGTAAAAGAAAAATGCTTTACTGGGTTGTAATGAAAGAGAAATATCATACTTTAAGCAAAGTTGATGTAACTGCTGAGCAACTTATTCTGGTAAATCCTTATTTTATGGAAAAGAAATTTACATCCAAGCATCACTTGGCTCAATTTTTCCCTGTGTTCGTGGACTATGTTCCATTTAATAGCAGTTTGGTTTCAGAATATGACATCTGGACTGAGGGTCTAGTTGCCTTTTAAAATAACAGTCACAAACTAGAAAAAGTCCAGAAGCAAAAAATAAAATATGCTGAAAGACATGCAAATGGGTACCAACAGGAAAAAAAAATAATTAAGCACACACAGACTACTGAAAAGTGTACTGAAATAAGATATGAGGATCATTCTTTCTTGCCTATGAGACATTATAAAGCAGTCAAGAACAAGTGGAAATGGAGGTGTGAACGAATTTAAAATGCAGCTTAAATGACCTAAATTACAGACTTATCCTACGTGAAGGTTTGAGGCCTAAACCATGACAGAAGGTAAATACCAAACAGGTTTATTCAGGTACTGAAAAGTCACAGTTGCTTTGTCAAACATGATGCATTAAGAATCATTACACTCTGAGGGGGATATAAACACATTTTCCTGAGTAGTCTAAAGAAAATATGAAAATTAAAAGCAGTCGATTTCTTTATGTCCAAAATTTGTCTTCAGTGCACTTTAGCTTTTTGAGGTTTCCGGAAATCCAAAGCATCTCTGCTGAGGTGACTTTTCTGGATGCAATGTTTTGGACATTTCTATTATGTCTGGATTCTTGACAGTTAAATGTGTTGGAACTATTTATAAAATCAGTGTTTTAAGTTTAGTAAATCACTTTAACTTTGAATCTTTAGTTTCTAACCAGATTATCTAATACCAAGTGGGTCACTGCCTCATTAATGGGCTTCAAATGTCCCAACACTGGATCTAGACTTTATTTTTGTTTTTTTCTCATCTACATTTCTCCTGTAGTAAACTATGGTCTAATGATTGGAGTCAAAACTTGTCATGTATTCCACCCCTGAAATAACTAGAACTTCTTGTGAAACCCTGATAAGGACTGTGAATTAGTTGAGGATTCATGTGAATTCAGTCTACAAAACTGAAAAGCTATTAATTGACTTTCTTAACTTGATCTCCTTTGAATATAATGGGACCTTAGCTACCTAGCACACTTGGAGACATCTAAGGAAAAAGTGTCTTACGCTATGACCTTAACATTTTGCATGGTGCATAAAAGCTTTTGTGTGATATTAGAGCAAAGAATGAAAATAAGTACTGCTAAGCTGAGTGATATACAAACCAAACAAGCTATTCACTTCAGCTATTCTAGAAAAGGGGGTGTAGTGCTTAAAGCTATACAGATGATCAGATGACTAGAAAACAGATGAGCACAAGGTGATGAGAGGAGAACAGGGGAAAAGAGAGGTCATGGATGGAAATGTTTGAATCAAAACAAATGTTTTGAGGCCTGAATCTTTTTGTAGAATTACTTGTATAGTGGTAATAGAACAAAATAATATCATCAATGTCATTGCATCATTAATATTGTTTCAGCTTATGGTAGTCAGCATTTTTGTTAAAACACATTTTTTTCTCACACCTTTTGCTCCACTACCTCTGCGTATCAAATTGATGTTTCCTCCCTTTCCTCCATTCTTGCAAATCCGAATTCCCTTTTCCTGGGAGTCTGAGGTTTTCTTAGTATTTTGGGACAGCAAGGAACCGCCAGTGTGTGATGGTTTCATGAGATGATCACTCTCTGGTTACAGAAGGAAGCTGCTGAAATATGGTCTAAGCAGCCATATTTCCATTAATTATAGCAGCTCTCCTGTGTAAGGAATTGTCTGGGCCAGTACCTGACTGTGAAGTGATCGGCCTTCAAGGAGGTGACAAACACCTATTCTCAGCAAGGGTAGTCTTTTGGAATACGTCAAGATAGATTTAATTAGGGTTACGTAAAGGACTCTGAGGGACATACTGAAGGAAACAGCTGTGGTGTGTAAGGTACTGCAGCCTCTAGCTGCTCATTCTGTCCCTTTGCTGAAGGTTACTGGCATCATAGAAAAAGCTGACAGAAGTGGATCTGCACTCATATTTCAACAGTTGCCGTTCACAGGCTGATTTATGAGGCAAAATCTACAGCTGAGGTATGGATTGACAACTTGAGTGGCTGAGGTATTGACTGTTGGGATCAGCAACATCTTAAACCATTGCAGCTAAATCCAGGAATGACTTAACTTCATAAAGCTTAAAGCTATTATTTTGAAATTTATTACACACTATGCCCCTGAAATTGTCTTATGAAACTAGAATAATGTGAAACTAGGCATTCGCACAATGTCAGGTTTCCAAATTAAAAGGATTTCAACTTTTTAAATTCATCATCTTAACGCTGGATTACTATAAAATGGTGCTTATAAGAGAAATTGCAGAAAAGAACAAGAAGAATGAACAGAGTTCTTGAAAACATGACCTCTGAAGAAAGGATAGGATTTGAAGAAAAAAAAATGACTGGAAGGGATATAAAATAGCACTCTTTGATATGCAAAAGGTAGTTACAAAGAGGAAACGAATAATCTGTTCTCTGTGTCAGCCTTGGATAGAACAAGAAGTAATGGTCTTAAATTAGAGCAAAGGAAATTTAGATTATGTATTAGGAAAAGATTTTCAACCATAAATCACAGAAAAGGACTGTCTAGGGAGACTGTGGAATTATCAGTACTGGAAGTTTTAGAGAACAGACTGGGCAGACAACTTTCAAGGATGAATAAAGTGGAGGTGATCCTGTCATGGGAAAGAACGATAAACTCTTGAAGTTCTCTTTGAGATCTATTTTCTTTGATGCTGAAAAGTCTAATACGTCACATGAACTTAAGTACAATTTAATTGAGAACAGCCAAACCAGTGGCCACTGTGAAGAATGAAGGACATACAGGTTTACTGACTATCAGATTATACTAGGACTGATTTATTACTATGCTGTGAAAGGAATTACATATTGATAGCTTTAGCTTATCCAGCTGGGAAACACACCAAATGATTCAGAGATGACCAAAGTGCCTTCCCTTCTTCTCTTCATTAACCTTTAAAGTAATTTTAACTCTTTTCTGCAATGATTGTGTTGTGGTGGCTAACAATAGAACATGCTCTCTCCACTTCCCTTTGTGCTCAGGCCTTAAGTACCAGCAGTGTGTATAGCTTATATACAAGGACTTCCACCACTTTGGTTATCCAAGTAATTTTTGAATGGTATGCAACTACTGTCTGAACCACCCAAAGTGTCTTCTTATGTATATGATCAGTCTAGCATGGAGCTAGGATCTGATCTATCAGTGCTAATGCTACTTAAGCAACTTAAGATTGGGAATTTCTGGTTTGAGTCACAAACTAGACCTAAGAATGTTAAAAAGATTCTATTTACATTTTTCTGATAAGCTTTTTGGGAAGGGGGTGTTCTTTTGGTGAAGTCTGAGATACACCTGTGGTCAGCAATAAAAGCTGCCCTTTGCAAGGTATTCCAGGAGAGGTTCTCACTGTGGTAATACTTACCACTGAACATTTCTTTATGAGGTTATAAAGATAACTGAAATACCTTTACCATAATTCAGCTTAAATATTTTAAAGGTTAATGGTTTATTAGGATAATGAGCTCTGCAAAAGGTCGTATCAGATAAACTCATAAAAGAAAACATCTTGAAATAGAATTATAGAATCATAGAAGCACTGAGGTCAGAAGGAGCCTCTGAAGATCACCTAGTCCAGCCCCCTTGCTCAAACAAGTTCATCCAGAGCAGGTGGCTCAGGAATGTGCCCATTTCAGTTTTAAGTATCTCTAAGGATTGAGGCTCCACAGCCACTCTTGGTAGCTATTCCCATACTGTGTACTCAGCCACACTGTAAAGTTTTCCCCAAGAGCAGAACTTGTCACTTCCCTTTGTAGGTCTTCATTAGATTCCTCTCTGCCCATTTCTACAGGCTGGTGAGGTCCCTCTGAACGGCAGTACAATCATCTGGTGGGCACGGCTGGACAAAGCTTGGCAGTCCCTCCACAAAGTCCCAGATCTGGGTCCCCAGCAATCAGCAAACCTCCCTAAGCAGGAGGTCAGGTCAGCAGATGGAAACCTTCGTCCCCCGAAGCAGGGAGTCTCCAACTGCTATTGCTCACTGCCTCCTTGTGGTGCTGCTACAGGGTTCAAGCTCAGTCATGTTGGTTGCTCCAATAAAAGTAAAAGCTACCAGTACTCAAGCAGTAGGGAGTCATATTCCACCTAGAGTACCTTTTGCTGTATCGTATATTTCCAGTGTGTTCGCAGTGTATTTTCTCTGTTTCAAGAGGACTTTTTTCCCCACCTTGCTGTTTAAACTGAGTACATTTAAAAAAGATAGCACTGGAGAAAAGACATAAGTGACTAATGATGGTGTACACTAATTACTCTTTCAATTAAAAAAAAAAAAGAAAAAGAACTTTTTTACTGGTTTGAGATACTTTTGTACCAACTGAAAGATATCCTTTTATAAGAGGTAAACCTACCATCCAATCTACTTTTCCATCAAGGTATGGACATCCCCTGTATTATCACACCAGGAAGCATGAAACCTCACAAACCCAGCTGCTGTGGATCTGCATCAAAACCTTTTTAAGTAACCTGACGTATTTATACCTTCCAGCTTTGAAAGTCTGGTCTATATGATTCCCATAAATTAGTGGATTCCGAAGAAACTGCCAAGTGGTTAGTATGCAAATATCTAGAACATGGTGAGGACAGTAAACTGCTGGTGATAATGGCTGCAGATCAACCTTTATGTCTTCCAGTCCATTATGTCCTCGGTGAGTGCTGCTGTCACTTTGATGTAATGGTGCTTCTCCCAGCTTACATCCGGCCTTAGCAAGTGCTGCCTGTTAGGCCAAATTCTGAAAAGAAATTGAGTGAACAGTCACAGTGGAGGACCAGGATCATGGAGAATATCATGAAGGACCATCACTCAGTAGTAGCCCAAGATCCTCAGGTTCCTCAGTTCAGTATTTAGACTTTACCTGTGCCTATTACATCTGTGTTCAGATTTCTGCCTGAAGGTACCATTATATTAGGAAAAAACTAGAAATTGCTGCTAATGTCAGGCTTATTGAGAGATCTTTCTCAGAAGCAATGTTTGAGGATTTCCTCTGCTCAATGACACACGTTTCACAGGATTTTAGTTTTCCATTTTTCTATCTGTCTTTTCATTACCAGCTTTTTGTCTATTTTTTTGTAGAGTATTTAATATAAAAGTTGCTACTGGAAACAAAACCAAAGCTGCATGGAAACAGTAAGGATAGATACGCAGCCCTTTGTAGTAAACTGCATAGAAGACTGAAATAAACTTTAAAAGATAATCAAATCTTTTTTCATGTCATGCAGCTCTTTAAGCTACTCAATAGGAATCAGATATTTTGTAGAAAATACTGGGAATGCAGGAAGCCAACAGAGAGAATATTAGATTTACGAAGAAACAAAGCTACTTTGAAATTCTGTTCTGCAAGCACACACATTTTGACAAGGCTAGGTCTACCTTCTTACAAAAACTGGGGAGCTGTGGGACTCCAAACAGTATGAGGAATCCCATTTTTTGGGCTGGTCTGTGGACTCTGGAGGACTATGAGGGAATCAGAACAATTCCTGAAACTTCCAAATCACCACTGAAAAAAATCATGTGTCAAAGAGCTGTCAGGAAATACTCCAGAGATAGGAACTGTTCTGTATTGAAAAGTCTGACTTGGCTGGCTGTTGGCCCTGCTGCACCTCTAGAGTGAACAGGTGGCAATTACCAGTACATATCTTCTTATGTCCTATTAATTTATATGCATTGAATGAAGATGCTACCTGAGATCAGGTTTCAGTGGCCTACCTTAAAGGACTTTCTAAGACAATGACATTACAAGGGGATAGCTAGGGACAGATGATAAGAATATTTGGTGTTTCCTTTTATGCATATAGTAATCAACAATATTGCTAGCAAGTATAGTTAGACCATTGCACCAATCTGGCTTTCGCACTTTTAAAAAAATCTTCAAAACACATACCTCTAAATAAAAAGCATACCTTATTACCCTGATACACGTAACATATCAAAGTTTCAGATGTAATAACGTAATGGGTCTAGAATGTATATTTAGCCAGAATTTCCAATAAGAAATTTGAAATCTCTCTGCAAATAAGAGAGATTTTAATCATCAAGTAGAGTTCAAGTTCTGGAATTTTAGCACTTCAAAAAGCTCACTTAACCTTTGTTGAAACGATTTTACCAAATGCTGGAACAGCTTTCATTACCATTGCAATGCAAGCAGTGAAGCTTTAACAGAAATGTCAAACATTAAGAACATGTCTGTTAGCTTCTGTACTTTTGGTAGCTCATTTTCTATTGGTGTTTAAAAACTTACTCATGCGTGAGTTCGTTGTGCTAAAGAAGAGGCAAATAATGGGTCAGCCTAGACTATTGATGAAAATTATTTCCCTTTCTTCTTTAGTATGAAAACAGTAGCCTTCTGCAAGTGATCCCTTTGAAGAAATACAATTTAATTTTATTTCTCCAGAGCAGGACTGTAAAGAGCTATTTAATTTGACATATCAAAAGTTGGAGTTCCTATTCTTTTCAAAATTAAAAAAAAATGCCCATAAAAAGAAAATTTTCTTTAAGATGATTAGAATATAATATGTTGGAACCTTAATATGTCACTTACTTCATCTAAGTTGACCTGTCTGAAGTTTAGGCACTGTGCTAGGCATCAGGCAATTTGGCAATTTATGCACCTTTTCTAATCACTAGGGAGAGACAGGCTCCCAACTCTAGACTCAGAAGGCAGTTCACCTGATTTAGTTTAGGCATTTAGCTTAGGATAAATTAGTTTTCTTCTGGAACGGTAAATCTCTTTTCCTTTATAGAAGATCATATTAGGAAAAATCAAGTTTTTTTCCCAGTTAAAGATAATTATATAAATTTCATCCTGTCATGGTTTAACCCCAGCCAGCAACTAGACACCACACAGCCACTTGCTTACTTTTCCCCAGTGGGATAGTAGAGAAGAATAAAGTGAGAAAACTCATGGGTTGGGGCTAAGGCAGTTTAAGAAGAAAAGCAAAAGCCGTACATGCAAGTAAAACAAGGAATTCATTCACTGTTTCCCATGGGCAGGCAGGTGTTCAGTCACCTCATAGAATCATAGAATCATATGGGGTTGGAAGGGACCTCTGGAGATCATCTAGTCCAACCCCCCAGCCAAAGCGGGTCCACCTAGAGCAGGTTGCACAGGAACTTGTCCAGGTGGGTTTCGAATGTTTCCAGAGAAGGAGACTCCACCGCCTCTCTGGGCAGCTTGTTCCAGTGCTCTGCCACTCTCACAGTAAAGAAGTTCCTCCTCACGTTTAGGTGGAACTTCTTATACTCAAGTTTGTGCCCATTTCCTCTTGTCCTGTCACTGGGCACCATTGAAAAAAGACCAGCCCCATCCTCCTGACACCTTTTTGAACTTATTTTCCCCATCCTCAGATTCTTGAGTTTTGGATATGTGTCTTCAGAGTGGTTCTGTTCTAACATAGAGAATGGCAAGTGGCTCTTTTCCAAAGTATTTTGGTGATGATGGTACACCCTTCTGGAAAGTAGGCAATGAAAGTTCAAATGTCCTCTAAATACTCAGAGCTTTTTCATAATTTTTTATAAAAACCCTCACAAAACAATAGCAAAACCAGCAACAGAAAAAAAAAAACCAACCCAAAAAAAACCCCCAAAAAATACCAAACCCCAGAAAACCAAAAATCAAGGTGGGTTATATTAACTTCAGTGTCCCAGTCCAGGCATCTCATTAGAGAGCTGCATCTCAGAGGTGAGCTGAAAACATGTGTAACAGCTATTGTCGCTAGACCTTGCATCAGCAGGGCTGCTGCCAGCAGTGGAATTACTGTAGATACTGCTTGGGGAAATAAAGGACAAATGAGAGCCAGCTTTGGAATTTGGATGACTGATACAGGTGACTGAGTCTGCCTAAGGGCGTAATGCCAGAGGCTTTTTTAGTTGACAGTTGTAAATGCAGGGAGGCAAGTTTCTCTCTCCAATCTAAGTTCCCCTTTTCCTCTCACAATCCATGCCATTTCTGGATAATTTAAGTAGCTTCCCACTCAGATCTTCTATCAGCTAATGAAAAGTTCTCCCTCTACCATCTGCACTGTAGAGAAAGATGGAAATCTGATGAAAAATCTCCCTGAATGTTACGCTGTATACAGAGTCTACATTGCAATGCTTATCTGAGTGATGCACAGACATTTCTGAGGATACAGACCTTCAGGGCTGTTGCATTTGCCACCCTTTGTATTCTTTACACTTACATGCACAATCTCACATGCAAAGATTTGTCTCTTCCCTTCCTCTCCCCTCATCTCCACTATATATTTTAATGTCAATATCAGCTGCATATGCAGGTGACATATTTTTTTGTTTCTCATTAATGATAGTGGAACCATAAATGGGTTTCTGTCACCAGCACCCACAGCTGCTCATCCTGGAAACATCTGTGTGCAGGTGAGAGCAAGTGTAAAGCTGCTCAAGCGCAGACAGGAGGTAGACTATGGACTTCCAGCCCTGGGTAAGTTTTCTACATAGCACATTCAGCTTTGGATCACAGTTCGGCTTGCTGTGGTACAAACAATAAATAGATAAACAAAGAAAAAAATATAAATGAAATGGATGTACATGACTTTGGTATGAAATACAATGAAGAGTCTGTACAGCTAATTGAATTACTAATTGCTTCTAATAATACCTCTGTATTAGTGTATGGGAGCACCCAGCCAAACCAGTTTCAGAGCACAGTAGGTGAGATGCAGGGAGTTGTCATCGGACTCAGCTTCATCTCCGCTTTGCCTCATCTATGCAGAGATAACTTGGGGGAAGCTGCAAAACGGCTCAGCTCGGGGTTGTCTCAAGATTGCATGACAATAAGAACTGAAACTGAATGGAGCCTTAACTCCCTTGACAAACAAAATGCTCTGAGTCCCATCCCACCACTATTCCAGTGACTTTGAGTGCTAGACATCACAAAACTGGCAACAGAGACTTATCCATCACACCACCAGAAGTAAATATCCCAGATAGTGTAATCCACTCAGGCATAATCATGCACCTCCACAGAATCAGGAAATATAAACCGCAAGGTTTGGGGAGAAAAATGGGGAATCTTCCAATGATACAGCTGGCCTGTAGGAGATTCATCCCCCCCTTGTCCAGGATGCTGTACAGGGTAACTTCCCAGGAATTGAGCGACCTTACCTGAGAGAGAGGGTAAGTGATTAAGAAACATACGTATGCTATATGGCATGCTCTTAAGATTGTGATTGATGCACTCTTTTAAGGTATTAATATCTGGCACACTTGTGGTTTGTGTTGTTACTTTTCAGGATCACTTGTAGGTTGCAATAGTGTATTTTGCGAATTGCTTTTAAATTGCAATAGTGTAATCACCATTGTACACATAGAACTTGCAATAGTGACGTATTGGGCCTGTGAGTGAAGTCCAAATAAATTGTTAATTTGAACCTCTCAGTGAAGTCCTTTTTCCTGTTTCGTCACAATTAGCATTACCTTTCTTTTTTCAGTGCCTGTGGTTCAGATTCAGCCATGTTCTCTAAACATAATGAAAAATGTTCATGTGAATTATGTTTGCCTGAAAAGCAGCTATTGCATGTAAGCAATCATCTAAAAAATATCACAAGGAACTTAGTGTATAAATTTAGTGTGTCTATATGGTAGCACAATGACATGATAGATTGTAATGGTTCTATGGTAAAAAAACAGCTTAAAATTATACCTTAAAAACAATGTAACTGTCTCAGTTCACTGAGTGTTTACAATTATCTTATCTCTCATTTATTTCCATCAAACTTATTTTTCTTCTTTTGAATTTAGCATTCAGAGGCAAGGAAATTCAGAATTATTTCACAGTAAAATAACATTAGGAGTCTCCATTAAAGTATTCATACCCTGCTCATCAATATGGTTGCTGAACCCTTAATTGTAATTGCATAAATTCACCAAGAAGTCTAGCCTAAGGTTTGCTTTTGATGTTCTCCTTACTAATAGGAAGCAATCTAATAGGATTCCCTTACATACTGAGGTTTCAGAAAAGAGCTTTTTTCTGTCAGGACTCCCTTCCAGATCAAGGATACTCTCCATATTCCAGGAACAGAGGTGAAACTCTTACTGAAGACGGATTATTAATCATACTGCTCCCACAAAATATTTAGTGATCTAGAGAAGCACTGATGTTCCTATAAGATGTAGAAAAGTGAAGCTTGAGAGTGCCTGCTGGAACTGGGAGCCTTAGAGAATGCTGTCCTGCAGAAAGTCTTCTCTCAGGTTCCCGTTTTCTCTCATTAAATGAATGCCCTTCATCATCATTTAATTTTTTGATATAGAGAAGTTCCTTGTAGCAGCCATGTGAGGTTTTAATTGAAAATAAAGGTATTTTCAGGGTTGCAGCACTGTGTGAGGGTCCTGTTTTTGGTGGTTTTTTTTTTGGAGTTTTTTTGCCTCTTGCAGGACTTGCTAAGTACAGAGCTCGCTTTGTGAATTACAAGCAATTTTGTAGCTCAGACACAAAACCAGTGTTTACTGGTTTCATTAAACTTTTTTGAAAAAGAATTCTAGTAAAGTTACCTTTTTGTGTTACAGAGTTAAAAGGCCATATGATGTAATGCTGGTTAAGGGTAAAATGTGAGGTAATTGTACAGGTTTTATTTTCTAACATTTTTTCATAGATATTTAACACTCTTGCTCATTAGAAGTTGTTTATGTTTTAAACCAACCACATTTCCACAAGACTAATTCAAGCAATAAAATCAGCTTCTACTTTTATGGTAAATCAATGCTTGCAATAGTAAATAAGAACAAATCACCTGCCATAGTAATGCCTGTTCTTCCAGCAATCCATTCTACTTCTCCATCATGAATCTTTAGAATGAAACCCTTTCTTATTTGTTAAATATTTACATTCACAATCAATTAATTTTGCTTTTGCAGCCTTCATTTTTGTATTATGAGTAAAGAGGTGTACAAGCCCAGTACTTTGACAAGCAAGAAAAACTTTGAGCTCAAAGTACACTAGTAGAGGAAAACTGCTGGAACAAATTTATTTCACAGTACCAAGATGTATTTATTACTGGTATACTCACAGGTGCTACTATACACCAGTCTCTGCAATCATTTTTGTTACAAAATAGTAAACACAAGGCTAAAGACAAACTTTTGCAGCATCTTGCTTTTCTTTTTGGTACATTTGAACAATATTGTCATCCTCATGAATGATTTTCTAATGCTGTTACCCTGCATGTTATGGAACCTTTGTAATGGGAAACTGCATAAAGCACAGTGTACTCAAAGCAAATCAGATATCTCCTCAAATATGGTCCACTAACACAGGTACTGGAGACTATTTGCACTTTTGGGACAAATACTTAGAATATTCTTTTTCTCTACATTCTGTGCTAGGAAAATTTAGACCTGTGATTCTCAAGTTGTTTTATTGTTGTTGTTGCTGCTGTTTTGCTATGTTTCCTTTTCGAGAGATATACAAAACCTTTCAGGCTTGTTTCCTTATCTACTGCTTCCTTGGTATTAGATTTAGTTTGCAGTTGGATGTGATTTCTTCTTCCCTCTGTTCTAGGCCTCTTTGTTAACTAAGTCTTTAAGTACCTCTGTTTATTGACTCCTTGAGACAATCTGTCTTTCTCATGTTTGTTCATCTACTGTGCTTCCTTATTCTTTGCAGAAATGCAGAGGTTAGAAAATCTGTCCTTCAAACACTACAGATTCACGCTTTATCAGGATCTTGATGTTTTGGTTTTTTTTTCCCTGCTGTTGCCTTTCTCATATTTATACCTTTGAACATATGTCCATCTGCATATTTTTCAAGCATCCTAATATTCTGGCATCAACCATCCTCTATTGCTTTTGCTTAGCAAAGGGAATTTAGATAGCTTCAATTCCAGCCTAAAAGGTGTTGTAAAAAGAAATGCTAGATCTAAACCATGCATCTTCCATCTGCTTGACTACAAAAATATTCTTTTTAAAGGACATTTAACAAACTACTTCCAATGATCATTTGAAATAAAGGCAGGGTTTGGTGGCTGGGCTTCTCTCTGTTTTAAAGCAGTTAGTATTTACATCATTTGCTTTTAGTACTTGCCTAGAATCTACTGCATTTCATAATCACCTAACATCACTGCAATCAGGGCCTATTTCTCCAGAAAAAAAAAAAAAAAATCTGTTCTTTACCCACTGCTGGTTCATTCAACCTCAGCATTATGACTTAAGGCTGACTCACTGTTAACTTCCACAGATTAATCGGACATAGTTATGTTGCATCAAAGCACTGTAAGATTTTTGACCATCTGACTACAAATAGGAAAAAAAATAATCTTGGTGTAATTCCATGAAATGTTAATCATTAACAGCCTGACCCAACATGAAGATGTGAAAAACCCCTATAGTACATTGATATTATATTGATTTCAGATGCTGCTCATGTTCTTTCAAGAAACTATCATGTAGGAGTGACACTGATGCACAGAGAATAAATAGTACCTCTGTAATAAGTAGCCTCTATAGGATATATAACACAATGGTTTTGTTGCCATACAGGCTGAGGTAAATTTTGTAGCTCTCAGTTTGTTCCTGAGGAAGGGTGAATGAAATATGGCCAAGGATGGGCTGAGTCACCAAAGAGCAGAGGGAGAGGGGTCTGAAGAGATGCAGATCCCAACCCCAAAATGTGTGGGTCAGCCTGACTGGAGTGTGAATGCAGCTGCTCCTGAGGACACCTGTAACCCGGCCATCCTGAAGCTTCCAGCAGAGATCCAACACCACTGGAGCTACTGAAGGACTGAGGCCAGAGGCTACCAGGAGACTTGTCTGGTTGTACATCCTAAGCCAAATCTGCCAAGCATTGTCAGCTTCTGGAGCCCCAGTCTCTGAGGAACCTTTGTAGTGGCCAGCCAGGCACCTTGGTCTGGCATAAGGGTTATTTTATATGTGTGTGTGTCTGAGTTGAGTGTATTTCATTTCCCTAAACTCTGCTTGCTTTGATTCCTACTTCAATTAGTTGTTATCAATAAAACTAAATTGACTGTGGCCTCTATTAGTCTACTTTAGCTGACAGATGTACATAGTGGAGAAGAAGAACTCTCACATAGGAATAGCTTCATTCTTTCAATATGTAATAGTTTCAAGCACTTGCTATGGTGACACTGATATATGTATTCATATATGTGTGCATATAAACATTTGGGCATATATTTTTATTTATCTATAAATTTATTATTTATATTATTTATCTATTTTATATATATACATAAATCACACATGAACATAAAGACATGATCATGCATCTAAGATATATACATGAACAGAACAAGCCAGGGCTTGAACATTTTCAAATAGTCTCTCTGTGGTAAAATTTAAGACAAATTTTCATGTGCTGAAATACAGCATGTGTACACTGCACTCTGTTTATACAGAAAACGTGTCTTTTTAAAAGTAGAATGTCAAAATCTTGCCTTAAGTACATTAGGGGTCATTTTTTCCCCCTTTTTTATGGTTCTTATTTTGTGGTTTTGTTGATTTGTTTTTCTTTTTTCTTTTTTTTTTGTTTTCTCCTAGGGTCTGAAAAAGAGAGAATCCACCACAAATAATTCTGCTGCTGAATATGCAGTGACTATGCTTCCTGGTATTTCACTCTTTACATCCATTTGCTTTCTTTATTTTCCCAGTTCTTTGTGATTCACTGTCTTTTCTATAGCACAGCTGACAGCAGACTAGTGAAAACTACTGCCTGACCTGCTAACTAGCACACAACATTTGTTTAGGTTGGGATTTGCTGTCAGTTTGGTCTGCTCGTTTATCCTTGAGACATGCTTCTCTTACACAATCTCTTCTTCTCAGTAGATGCAATTTCTTTGGAGCTCAGTTAACAAGGGATGGACAGCTGCCTTTTTCTTACGAACTGGTGATAATCCCCTTTCCCTCTCGATAGTAGGTGATGTCTCTTGTTCAGAACCATTGTGACAAAGACTGCAGCAGAATAAGCTGGGCAGACGCGAAGTGCTCAGATGCTTAACATGGCTCTTCTGTCTGCATCATGAGTTGGTAGTGAACGGGAGGACAAACCACTACAAGTCAGAGAACACAGGGACAATATGGGATTCCTTTTTTTTTCCTGCTGAAAAATTACTTTCTCTGTAGCACTAGGAAGCTCAGATACAATGTTATGACTCTACTTCCATAAAGAAAACTAGGACAAATAAAAGAGGCATGAAAATTATTTTAATGTGTGATGTATGTCACACCCTATAAAATGAAAGTCAGGAGAGAGATGATCAGTTTGATATCACACTTCATACCAAACGTGATAAAACTATTAGTCATGAGAAAAGAGGAAGTTGCATGTAGATCTGCAGATTTCTTTTCATACCTGCAAATGTTTTCTCCTCTCCAAAAAAAAACCATTGAAAGTTTATAGTTAGACCCAATGCAGAAGGAAATAAGCAAAAGGTTTTCCATTTAGTTCAATGAGAAATCATGTTTGTAGATTATTTTTTTTAATTTTTCCTGAAGAGTAGGTAATATAGTCAGCCACTATAGGTATCACTTATGGGATGTGTTGGAAAGAGATGTAGAAATCATGGCTAAAAAGCAGCTGTGAAGATATAGCCTGTGCACAGGTTTGTAGAAATCACTCAAGAAAAGGCTTAATTGAATGTCAACCATGTTTCCACGTACTGAAATTCAGGCTTTCAGCTGTGCTTGAAGAGTTTCAGTCCATTTTGAAGCAGCTGGTACACTCACAGATGGTTTCTGAAGCAGCTGCTAAAGAATCATGAAATGAATGCTAACAACTGCCTCAGAAAGATCCAGTTCTTCCCAAAGCTTCACCCAGGAGCTTCATGGGTGTTCTTAGCTTGAAGGTGGCTCCTTATTCTCATTGCGTTCTTGGGTCTACTGCGATACTACTGCACCCTGCTTCTCAGGTAGGTCATTGCTAGTCTAGAAAAACAATCCTCATCCAGAAGTAGTACAGGCAGAATGATCTCAGCAAGCTTCTTGATGATAGTGTCATCATCTTGGTTTTTCCTTTTTAATTTTCTTCCTTCCCCCCACCCCGAGGGAAAAAAAGCATAAAACTTACAAGCTCCTACTTAAAAAACTGTAATTTAAAATAAACAAAAACTGGAAATCATAGGAGTTGAGAAGAGAACTATATAACTAGAGAGTTCAGATTCATAATATTGATGAATCTTTGCATATGGAATTTTATTTTAAATTTATGTGAGAAAAGTGTGTGCAAGTGTGTATATTTGCAGAGAAAATAATCCCACAAAACAGGTTGCAGAGGACTGAGTATCTTTGTCTAGATTTTTTTCTTATTTTATTTAATGCCATTGGGAGACCTGTTTTATTGATGATCTTTCACATCAACAAAGCTTTATGGTTATATAAGAAGAGCAGTATAAATTATTATAAGATTGCACAAGAGAATTTTTAACAGTGGACTCTGAGCTTGTTAGATATTGTCAAGGTCTCAGGCTAAATATCTGTTTGACAGGTTATCCATCAAATTAGATTATATACGGAGGAGGATTGAATGTAGGCCCTCTGAAATACCCCAACAGATTTTTTTCTATTCATAAAATGATGTTAAATAAAAAAGAAATTCCAGAGTAATTTTTTAGCAAATAGTATCCTTTTTACTTTCAATAGGCTTTAAAAATAATAAACTTAGTATTCATATGAAAATCGTCTTCCTTCGGTATTTTTTAATACGGTGAAACTGCATGGGAAAACACATTGGACATAAGAGTTAACAGAGACTGGATAACCAAATTTGAAAATTTCTAAGGAAAATGGAAATAGAGAACTTCAAATGAAAGACAAGATATTAATCAATGTCTAAAAGTAATTGATTTTTTTTTTCTGAAGAATTTCCTAAATGTTTTTTTCCTGAAGACTTTCAGTGAAATTTAAGGGCATATATTCATACGAAAAAGAATAATAAGAAAAGAATAAAATTACATTTTTCTTATTTTCTCTCACTTTGCTTAAAGAATTGCAGTGACAGTTTACCAGGACTCAATATGTATAGACTGCTATTAGATTAGTTAATGATAAAAAGATTTATGAAAGTATATATCAGGGCATCTGAAAATGTTAGCCAATACTTCCCTGTGATTAGTTCCATCTGTAATGATCCATGCTGGGGATTTCTGTGCCTTGCTCTGGGGACCAGTCACTGACCATAGCCAAAAGCAAGATTCTGGATGTCCTGGGGTCTGACTGGCATATGCCAAAATGACAATTTATGGGCTCTGAACACTGATGAGCGGCTCTGAACACTGAAGATTATGACTGTGTAGAAAAAAGAGGATGGCTAGAATATAGGTACTTAAAATACAATCCAGTGTGCAGAACTGATATGCACAGCAGCTAGCAGAGTATTCTCATTTAATCCTGCTACTGGCTAAAAGGAGTGGCTCATTCAAGTGTATTTGAGAAATGCATTTAGAAAAAAATTGAGAGCAGTGGAGTACATGAAGCACAGCTACATACTGAACAGGTTTAGAAGGTTCCCATAAAATATTAACTCTCGCATCCAACAGCTCACCCTCACATGACACGTAATCAGCACACTGTTCTCTCTTTCAGAAGCTAATCCGCTCACCTTTCTAGACCATGCTTAACAACTCATCCTCTTCAGTAGTCTGCTGTTAACTCTGTTCTTTTTTCACTGCAGATTTTTACACCCCTGCAAACTGACCTGCTAAAATAGCTTTGTCCAGTAAGAGAAGTCTTTCTATGGGTCCTACTATCATATATATAATGATGTAATTTTCAGTCTATTTTGTAGAGACCTGTCCCTTGGTTAAATACATTCCTGGTCTAACTAGCTTTCACTTTCTGGGTCATCCTTGAAAGAATATTTAACATATATTTATGTGCTAAAATGGCTAAATCTTTCTGCATAAAGGAACCATATTGACAGAGGTGAAGAGGTTGCAGTAGGTAACTACACACTCTTTTGAATATTGTTAATGGGGGAGTCTCTTTGTATTTGCAACATTAGTCAATCAAAAAAGTTTAGTTAAAGGCTGGTGAACCCCAATTAAAAATAGATAAATAAAACCTCTGGGGCAGATTTTTCAGCCACAGCTTTTACTCAGAGGATGCCAATTCCCCAAGGGTGACCTTAATCACCTGACAGTGATGTACTGCATCATGTTCAGTTGTTTACTTATCTGTTTCTGAAACTGATGGATCAGATACAGGAGCCTGTTTATCATGTTCAACTCCTTGTCTGTTTGATTCAGTAAAAGTTTTATCAGATTTAACATGCTATGTATTTATCAGGTGATATGTGTGTTTAATGTGCAATGCAATAGATAATGATAGTGCTGTGAGGGCAATGAATCTGTCAGTGTTTCCATTATAAACCCTATTTGCCAGGGTTTATCACCGAGCCACAGCTCACTGGTTGTCATCTCAAACGCACTTTTAAAAATAAAATCATATTTGTATTGGTTTGACTATTTTGTATTGAGGGAGCTGGTCTTAAGCATGCCTATTATTTTAGAATCTTTGCAATTAATACAGAAAAAATGACTTCCAAAAGCAAGCAGAAGTGCTTTATTCTACACTTGTATGCACAGAACTCACATTATTGTTAATGGGTGTTACAACTGTTTCTCATTTGATAGATCTACATCTCTATATCTTCGCTAATGGGAAACACAGCTCTTTTAGCTGAAACATAAATAAACAGAATGCTTTTGAGATATTTCATGCTTCCAGAGTAATCTGAGGCTCAAATAATAATAAAAAAATTATTCTGTATTTAAGTTAGGTGAATAGGTTATTTCTAACAAAATTTCTGCTAATGTAATGACAGGGTCTTTCTGTGTGGAAAAGGGCTACGAGGAAATTCTCACAGTGAGAGAGAAGTGCTTGTGTCTGGTATCCTGCATTCATGCACGGCATGTAACTGCTTGTGGCTGCTTTCCTCAACTTCCTCAAGCAGTTGCTGTTCCCATGTATTTGAACCCTGCTTTAGTAGGTACATTGATTCTACAGAAGCTGCTCTCTGGAGCAACCTCTGGCTAGCAGGTGTCAAAGGAGACAAAAGCCTGCTGTGTGAATCCATGTGAGACCAATCGATACACCCAGGCTCATGCAGAAGCAGGCCGCACCCTGGAGTCACACCAGCATATAGCTCAATAAGCTGTATTGATGAGGGCAAAATTTTATCCTTAAGTCAACTACGTTTTTTATACATACATATTTATATAAAGGGATTCAAAAGGATATATACATGTCCTGATTTGAGGACAATATGCATTGAAGGGATCATACAACAACATTGAAGGGAACAACATATATAGATGTGTAAATTGTTGCCATCTGCAAGAAAACAGTTCAGAATGTTCATAAAAAAACATTCCAGTGAACCGTCAGAATAGCTAAAATATATCATCAGTGGAATAAATGGGTTAGTTGGTCACCATTCCTACACCTGGGAGTGCAGAATGCTATACCCAGCAGCAGAATGCAAGCACTGGCACCAATGGGTGTGTTTCTTGCCCTGTGAAAAAGAGGCCATGACAGGTTTAATGTACAGTATTCCCAAACCTTACTGCGTGAAATCTCAACCTGAGCATAACAATACCATTCACAGAATGGAAGGAAGAGTGGAGTTGCAGCCTAGCTTCTACTTCTGAGCTGCAGAGTGTTTTTTAAAATAGATAAGTAAACAGATAAAAACCTTAGCTCAGGGACTTGGCTTTCAGGCTAAGAAAAGGGATGTGGCATTGTAGACCGGGTCTTTCCATAATTCAGGAGTCTCTAGAGTGTGGACTCCTTGCACCAGCCAGACCTTTTGTATTTCACTTTATCTCAGTTTCCCAGATGTGAGAGTCAAGTTGGCATAAATATAGCATCTGTGATAGGTAGCAGTGAGGTTCTGAAGCTTGGCTAGAGTAATTCTGTACACTTTGCAGTTCAGGCTTGCATCACCATACTCACAAATCTCTGTGCATTAGATTTGAAACAGTTGACTGTTTTAGGTACAGGTGTGGTTTCTACCACCTGTGTAGTCCCTCAGTGTCGTGCTAACCTTGAATTTTATGCTTACAAGAATATCACAAGGAAGTAACTGTTGCAATTTTGTTTGTTTTTCCCATTACAAAAAGGAGATCTGTAAGTTCAAACAGATGACAACACATATTGCCTTTGCCGTGAGAAACAAGTGAGGACAGATCATCATCAAACTGCCTCTTTTATGGACTAAGTTAAAAAATGTATCATCTTTTAACATGCTTACTGACCTCTACAGTATGTACATTTGTAAAATGAGTTGTGCTTCTAAAAACCCATTTCTCTCCATCAAATATGAAGAGGGATGTTTTCCTTTCAACTTCAGTGAGACCAGGATTTAAGCCTAAGAGACCTGTCCATATTCAGAAACAAAGTGGTATCCAGTGCAAGTCTTGTTCTAACATCTTTATCACAAAACCATCCTTGCAAAATTTTTGTTTGGTTCTCCTTTGTCCTGTGTCATGTGACAGTTTATGTCTTTGTAAATCTTCCTATTGTAAATCTTCCCCTTACTGGCATGGCATGAATTACTGTACAAAGTTCACAGCAGTGGAGAATCAGGCCATTTAAAGGAAAACTATTGCTGCATTTTAATGTGCTTTCACTAAATGGAGGGCTTTGCCATAACTTCAATGCTCTGATGAAAATTCTTTTTTACAGTTAATGTCTGTGCCATTTCATACAATGTTATAAATATTTATTGTGAGAAAAACATCTCTTCAGCATTCTCAGCAAGTATTCACAAACAGCATCCATATGGTATTTTCAATATTTTATGTTAATATTTGAGTTAGTGTTATAATGTCAGCAGGAGCTCTGAGGCTGGCATGATGGAAATCGAAAACTGCTATCAACATTAACACTGCATTCCTGCTGTCTCTTCAATAGCTCATGACAAATGTCAATGCTAATCTTACCCTGCTGATATGAAAAATGCCCCCAAAACAAACTGTAATACAGAAGCCATTTGAAAACAAAAATAAAATGGTAAAAGTCTTGAGTATTTAAATTGGAAGCAGAAGCGGATACTCATGAATAATGCCATTTCAAAGGAAGGCAGAACACCCTATGTCTGCATAGTCATTGGATGTCAGGAAAGAAAACAATAAACAAAAAATTCTGTTTCTGGTGCTTGTTTAATCAGTTATTAGTTGGAACATTGTGGAAATATTTTTCGTGAAATGGAAAATGTGATGGGAATGGAAATCAGAGTTCTTGTTCTGGAAAAAAATAAAGAAAATGGTTGTTTTGAAATGTTAACTCAGAACAAAAACATTGCATTCCTTGTGATAGGAAACATATTCTTTCAAAAAGGTATACAAGGGGGATTTTTTGGCTATCTTCCCAGTAATCCAGTTATCAAATGGAAAAGACAGTGCTTTGATGAATTCAGTCTTCCTTGCTGAAAAATTTAAACTTACACTTTCCTAAAGCTGCCTACATCTTTTCAGATATAAATAAACCAGGGTAGATTCAATTCTCCATCGTTGTACTCTGTGCTTGACTCTGAGAGCAGGTATGGCAGAGCAAAACCAAACAGAATGTGAAGACTACAGAATAGCTTAAAAGCAACTTTCTGTCACTTTTCTGAATGACCATATTAGAGTATTTTGGATGGTTGGCCCATCTGCAAGTTAGACTACTTCATGGTGAAAATTAAATCTCACAGCAGGAGGTAGCTGCTGTAAGTAATATATATGACCCCATGAAGTTTGGAAGATAAGCGATCTCAACCAATCTCTCTAATCCAGAGTTGGAAAGACTGCCTTTGTGTTAAGCATGGCCAAGAGCCTCATCTGTCCTGGCACTGAGTCTTCTTCATGAGATTGCTTTGGACCCTGAAGTTCATATTTGATGTAAATCAAATTGTATCTGTGTTGGAAAATATTATAACCAGACAGGACTTAAAAAGTTTGTCTCTGCTGCTGACACCATCCACTTCGAAAAATAACGGTGCAAATGAATTTCTCCCTCACTTGTGAGGGCTGGCTCCCTTTGGAGCTGGCTGGCCCCATCAATTGGAATGTGGTGGGTCCTATGATATAGTTGTTTATTTTTTTGTGTGTAGTTCTTCAGGTATCTGCAATTGTAAGAAGTCTACGTTGCAGCTCGCTGAAGTATTGCACAGTATTTGTTGCATGCCTTGCTATGTGGCATAATGGCCTATTTCAGATGGAGGATATTGATGGACTGCAGAGAACAGTGTGAACTAAGCATGGTGTGATTTTATCCATACTGCTCAGTGTAACAGGGGTCTGGAATGACCTATATCCTCAGAACCACATCCAGATTTTGTCTTAGAGGAACAAATCTGGGAGAGAAATACCTTACACACAGTGTGGGCAAATAGCTAATTTGACCATGTAGACAAAAAACCACACAAACCCAGTATCTTACATCTTTGTTTAGGTTCTCTGGACAAGATACCAGTAATTAATCCATAACAAAATTTACAGAGTGGAAAATTTGATATATGTATGGGCATATTTTCCTCTGTTTACACACTGACAAGTTCAGCTGAGGGACACAATGAGTATTGGCCTTGTACTGGTGTCTTTGTTTGAGGTAAAACAGAACCAGTTAAGTCTCTTCTACCTGACTGACATTAATGGCCTATTTTTCAGAGAGTATCTGCTTCTAGCAGGTAATGTCTGATGTTTATAGTGAATACCAAGGAACGGTATGCAGAGATGTTCTTGCTTATACTTTTTTCTATAGCAACCAAGGTCAGCTAACATTTTGTGTGCCACATCGGAGGGTCGGAAGCTGACGGGCGTAGAGGGGTCACACCTGTGGGGAGGAGCAGATAGAGGTGACCCAAAACTGACCAATGGGGTATTCCATCCCATCTGTGTCGTGCTCAGTATAAAAGCTGAGGGATCAAAGGGGTCAGCCTTTTTTCTTCAATGGCCAGCGCCCGAGCAGGACTCTGTCTGTTCGTCTGTCTTTGACTCAGATCTGTGTTTTGCTGAATCCGGATCTGGAATCCAGTTCCCGTCTGTTGCTGAGTCCGCTCTGGGAGTCTCCCAGTGCCTCCAGTGACGTGACCGTCATCGTGGGAGCTTCATAGTGTTTCTGTATATATTGTATGTGTTTCATTATTTTCTAACTAATATTATTATCTTTTCTTTTTATTATTAATATTTCATTAAGGTAGTTTAGTTTCTTTTCAACCCATAAGTCTCTATCTCTCTTATTCTTTCTTCCTTCTCTTCTGGGAAGGGAGAGAGCAGTGAAAGTGAATCTGTTGTTCATTTAGTGGCCAGGCACCCTAAAACAAAACAACTGGATAAAAAGGAGAACAAGAAACCAGTTGCTTTTTAATAATTTCTTTCCAGGGATATGCCAAGATTACCTAATTCCTCTCTAGAACTAGTACAAACTACCACACTGAATTTTATAATCTGAACTCTGGGAGAAGTAGTTCCACATCTATACATTTTAGAGATAGCACTTTCCAATTATGATGATAACAATTTTGCTGTTCCCAGTGAAAGGTCACAAGCTTTCTACTTGACTCTGTAGTTATGATATGTTCCCTTTTTCTCATAACAAGATTTTGAGTGTAACAGAGCTTAGGAAAAAACGAACTGAACAAGGCGCTCTAAGTGACTTTTTCCCTTCTCTGAGATACCTATCTTTCATAATAGCCAGATTAGTCTCAGTGAGCTGTGTACAAAAAATACAAAGCAATAAAATTCACTATAGCTATATTTGGACTAGTTCTTTACTTAAGAGCTAGCCTGCATTCTTTTTTAGCAGTTAGTCCTAGTTGCTGCCTTGTTCACAAGAGGTAATTGTGACTCAAGTGCTACCTGACATGTCTAGGACTGGATTGGAGCCCATCTGGTGTTTCAGTCAGCTGAAACCCACATTGCAATTAACCCCTACTACCCAGACTATAGTGAGGTCCCAGAATGAATTACGCAAGTGCAGATAGTCCTGTCATGATATCTAGTACTAGATCAAGAAGAGGAAGACATACATTCTCTTAAAGCGAATGGAGAAAAATCATAGAAGAATGGAACTTGTTCAGTTTAAAAAGTCCCGAGGACTTTCAACAAGTGTGAACTGAACAACACAGATCAGGTATATGACTATACCCCAGTGAAACATTACCTATGGGAGAGGCCACATGCACAGCATGTCTAGATTCTGCTGATTTTCTAACCCCATCATTTCCTTGTTGACTATCTGGAGGCAATCTGCATGAGTGTGCCTGATATTTATCCAAGACAGTGGGCACAGGGATGTCAGGCCATGCCTGAACACATTCCTGCAGGGTCATAAAGCTGAAAATTGTTTGGAGTGGTCTTGAGTAAAGCCTAGGTCTACTCTTGATAAACATCTATATCTACATCTAGGTATACTGAAAGGGCTTTGTTGTGTGCCTAATGGCATTTGGACAAGGCTTTCTAAGTGATCATAGTTGTTGGATTTTGTCGTAAATGCACATTTGGAGGCATTATAACCTACTTACATCCCTTTAAAATACACTTGCCTCCTTCATCTAATGATCTGGACATGAAGGTATTCAGTGTACTTAGACCTACCCACAATGAATAGTTATTTCCATGTAAAACTATTTACTTTATCTCTTGATTCCCCAGCTATCTGCTTTGTGAAGGAAGAAGAGGACTTCTGCATAAAGCCAATGATTAAACCTTTGTATTTTAATTCTGAGATAGACATTTCAATTGGTAATTTTTGCAGGAACTCACTGTCAGCCACTATGCCCTCTGAGGATCTGCAAGCACAGTGTGGAAGGCTGACTCCCAAATTATTTTACGCACTTGTTGCAAGATGGAAATTTTTGTCTTATTGTCTGGTTCTGGAACAAACAGAGGTTATTAGATCACAGATCCTACAAAGTTTTGAGCTCAGTGGAGGCTGGCAAGGTTTTTTTCCTCAAAGAAGAAAGATCAGTCTTACTGATCTTGCAATTTTGATGATCTCTGACTGAGCTCAAGGCTTCCCTAAAGCTGCTGCGATGCGCTGGCATTAAAGGACCCATTGGTTCAGAGCCATACTCAGACGCCATATAATAAAGATCAGCTGTCTGCAAGTGTGTGAGTTGGTTAGCCCTCAGCATTCTCTGTTAAACTGTCAGTTTCCCCGAACTATTGGCTCCTGATGGTCGTCACACTATTCCTCTTAAAGGCTCAAATTCCCTTAAATTCAATCTGTACAGCATGCTGTATCTCTTTTAAAAGAAAACTGTTACCTGTATTAGCTTCCAGCTCCAATAGGATCTCCATTCCTACTGTGCTTGGAACAACACCCCGTTTTTCCATTCCATTTTGAGTTCCATGCACAAGGGTAAGTGTCACATCTCTCCAGTTCCTTATGGGGTGGTTGAGTCATAATCTTTCATTTTTGTGATATGATATGCCATTGAAACTAGAAAGTACGAGACCCCAATGAAATGACGCAGAGTAGTGTCTCTGACAATTGCTAAGCACTGATATTATATTTTTGTATTTTTGGGAGACAGGAGATTAATTTTTGAGCTACAGTTTCACCTCAATACATTTTTTTTGTACCCTTATCTCTTCTTGTCAAGAAGCCAGTCTGCACTTGTAGACACGGCAATATATATTTCATTTACTCTGTTTGACATGAGTTGTAGTATGAATAATGCTGAACTTCATAAAAGTGAGGATGTAAGAGCTATTTGTGAGGATCAGCATGTAGAAAAAAATAATGAATTATTTGTTAGGAACAGCATTTTCTTGAGATATCTCCATTCAAAGTTCATATTTTTCCTGTAGGCTAAAAATTAAAAACAAAGTCTTTCCTGACATTTTGCAGTTGAGAGTCACAGTTGTTTAGCTCCAGTTAAACGAAAATATCATAGAGAGCTTGAACTCATATAGTGTATCGAACAGGAGCTAATCCATTAGTGATAGTGGATAGTGTATCCTGGAAACTAGATGTTTATCAGCTCTTTTATAAACAGTAATGAATTAAGCCTAATACCACCTCTGAGGTAGATAAGAGTTATTAGCCCCTTTTTCTGGGTGGAGATTGAAAGTCTTGGAGAGGTGAAGTGATTTGCCCAAGGCCACACTTGAAATAGCGGTACAACCCAACATTATTAACACCAAGAGCCTTTTAACTACTACCTATTGCCAAAGCAGTATAAATGAATGAGTTTACTTCTTGCATTTATGAAAAGCAGGTCAATTTTATTTTTACTATGTAACCAACACGGAACAGGTATGTTACATTTTCTTTTCTTGAAATATAATGTTAATAGTAATAATGAAAAAGTAGTGTTATATACAGTCAGGAGAAAATTTTAGATAAAATCTATCCTATTCAAGTATGGATTCACATAAAATTGCTGTCAGAATTGACACTACAATCAAGTGCAGATATTAACCTTAACCTGACCTGATCCAGAATTAAATAGAGTAGTTTTTGAGCCAGCACAAATAATGTAACATTTAAATATAGGAATATTGGTGTAGTTTGTTGAAAAGATCTGATTACGTGAATTCTTGGGGTTTTTTTTCTTGGGGAGGAGAGGGGGAGGGGGTAGTGTAAAGGAGCAAAGAAGCTCTCAGAATTCCCTAGTCATCGCCCTTTTTTTAATACTGGGTAACTGATAGGTGGTCTGAGGAGCCAGAAGCAGTCATGGGCTATGGAAAAGAACATCACCCATTACAACTGTGTCCACTGTGCTGCAATTTGCATTAACACTGGACACATATTCAAGTGCTATTGTACAGCACTTATCACCAATGTAAATAAATTCTATGGAATAGGCTTGACATTTTTGCCAAGTCTCCTCCATGGTGACTGGAGAGGCATTTTTTGGACATTTTTAGGATTTTAAGCATCTTTTTTTCTGGCAAAATTTCTGGTACTATTTTCATGTTCAACAACATCATGTTCAAACTCAAGATTATCAAAAAACAAGACTACCATGCAGCTGGATTTTGCAGATTCTAGTCTCTGTTTTGTTTTGTCTTTTTTTTTTTTTTCAATGTTAACCTAGCAGGTGGAATATATGTTTTTCTATTTATCCAGGTTTCAGGGCATCAGACAGCCTATGTGGAGCTTCTGGGAGTCACTAGATGGCCTTCCTGTGTCAGTGTGAATTCCCAGCAGTGCCAGTTTTACTGCTCACACATTGTACAGTTAGTTCACACACACTAAATTCGACACAGGCCAAAGGCATTGGATCCCTTATGCATGCAATGCAGGCACATTTATTTTTCTCCAGGGAATACTGGATAGATATAAGGTAGTTGTACAGTCACTGCTTCCATATCTGTAATTTGCAGCTGGCATTTAATTATTTAGTAGATAATTCAAGGCTTTGAACTTCATTTGGTCATAACCTTGTAAGTGATTGTTCTCCTATGGCAGTTGTCATAGAATAGTTTGTAAGACTCATATAGCTGGGGAACAAAAAGTTTTCTGTTGCTTTGTAATCAGCTAGGGGAGATAGGGCAGTTAATCCGATATAAAACTAAATTAATCAACTTTGGATTTTGCAAACTTGCTTTTGCAGGTGGCTCATTATTATAAGGAAACTGGGAATAATTCTTTTAGAGGAGGCTTGGGCTCCACAATGTTGACAAAAGGTTGGAAAAAATCTGAGGTTCATACAGAAGAATTGGGTTGAAATCTGTGTCTTCATTGTTACAAATTTGCTTTAATCATTATTCTTAAAAGTATTTCCATGGGCTCCTTGAAAGAATTTCTCCTTAAGACAGGACCCAATTTCAGATGTACAGAATGTAATCCTCTATATAACCTTTTTGCATACACTGTCTTTATATGTTGTGGGATAAAATTGTCAATGCATGATTCTTCTTATACATTGAGTGGTTTTGGAAAGCCATAAAATTTGCCAGAGAAATGCCTATTTCTCTCTGCTGACTTTAAAAATGTTTGCTAACTAAATCACCCGTAGAGTTCTACACTAGAGTTGTCTGTAGTTGAATGAGACTAATTTCAATTTTGAACAGGATCTTCCATTTAAGGTTTTATGTTTTCCTATATGACAAAATGTGAACTAATCAAAACAGCGAAAAGTGGTGATTTTGTTTTCTGTATGCTGCCATACTTCTCAAAAAAGACAGAGCACAAGTTTACTTCTTTTACTACCAATATATATATATTACTTAAATTACTAAATTAATTTTCCAACAATAATTATCTTGATAGATGTACAACTATTCTTCTCAGAAGAACTTGAACATAACTAGAGATTATCCCTCCTTGTCATATACTGTATAGCTGTACCAAGTACTGACACTGATGCTATTTCTCTCACATTTAATCATTGGTTAAGCACACATTTAAATGAAATTTCAGGTTTTGATTGTATCAGTGTTAAAGTCAGTTGAATTCTGAAGGCAGACAAGATGGTCATTGTACCACAATCTTTCTGAAAAGACAAATGTCCCTCCTAGGGCATGTCAAATTGTCAGTGCATACAAATATTTTCCAAGTAATACAAAACCACATCAAACTGTCTAAACATGGCGTGCTCAATTATTTGAATTGATCTTTCAAGTCAGTCTATCAAAACCATAAAGTTCTATGGCTTTAAGAAGCCTTTAAAACCTATGAGTTCTCTTATGTACTGTATTTTAGTGGTATCATGTTAAAAAATGCATCCTCAAGTGTGGAACATGACTTCTTTGTTAAGCCAAAAAGTGCTTTAAAAAGGATGGTAAAGAGAGCTATACAAACATTAACACTGGCTTTGTATGGAGTTAGTATGTGATGTTGTTCTGGTCTTAATTGATAAGGACCCAAATGAACTCTATACCATTTGGCCTGTGTTGCAAAAATAATTCTCTGAGGTGTCATCTGACCCGACATTTTTGGAGGAGAGGGAAGGGATAATTATTTTTCCTTCACAACCTTCCATAAAACACCACAGTGTAATCAGTTGCTTTTCAATATTTCTTACGTTAAGTACAAGGAATATCTGGAGGTTTGGGCATCATTCTGTGTTATTTGTGATTAAAGATTAAACATATTAAATGTGAGTCATTATGCTTAGATTTTCTTAAATTCATGCTGTTTAAATGTACATCCTCTTCCTAACTGTAAAGTCAGCAGAAAATAACTGGTAATATACTGTAGAGAGGCTCCTACACTAATTTTTGTTTTGATAGTCAGTCACAGGTGAACCCTCTAAGCCATCCTATATGAAGATTAATAAAACCACATCATACTCTCATTAACTCTGTGTCAGTTATGGAGAAACTAATTTATGAATTCATAGTGATGATTTTATTTTAAACCTGTGAAGTTGCACAACCGGTTTTACTTACTACACAGTCAATCTAAGTCCCAGTCTTTACTTACTGTGCTTGTATACCAATAATGACCCAAAAGTTTTCCAAATCAAGACCATCCATATCATACTGAAAAAATGGACATTTTGATATTCCAAAAATATGAATCTTATAATTTAAAGTCTGAAAGACTGTGATATAAAGTGACAGGTGACATCTTGTCATCTTTGTCCTACACTGTTCCATTCTGCAATTGTTATCACGTATCATCAACCTTTACTGCTGGTACCCTTTACTTCAAACTATATTTTCATCATAGCCTTAATATTCTGAAGAATGTTCTATGGGACCTTTCCAAAAGCTTATGGCTCTGCTAAGACTGGAGTTGTTAGAGAAGAATCATCTGTCACAGAATGTGCACGGTATCTTCTTGTGTCATATGAGTTTCCAGCTCTCTCAGATTTAGCATACTGGATAATGCATCCAATGGTCATGGAAGCTACAGAAGCGTGGCAAAAAGTTTATTGAGTACCACCAGTCATTTGTCTAGATATACTGGGATGTATTATTCTCTTATCCCTTCCATTTTTCTGTATGGAGATAATCATGTTTGAGAGACACATAAATAGAAAATCCACATTAAATAGAAATCCTCTACTCATCACATGTGCTGAGGTTCCCTTCATTGCTTAGACTAATATGCTATTGATAGATGACCCTTTCCATGGTCCACTACTGTGTTCCTGGTTCCTAGTAAATGTACACATCTAGAAAGGAGCTGGCCTTATCTCTTCTATTTGAGACCAGGAATATTATGGGGATGATCCAAATGCTTTTCAGTGTATTCTGAGTGGAAATATGTTTGAGAAAAAGTCTTCGATCAGTAATCAACAATCAAGAAATCAATGCTATAGAGCTTCTCCAAAGCCAGAAAATCAGTAGGGCCAGAGTAAGTTCAGCTCTGGAAACTCTCACTCACACAGAGCTAAAAAATTACAGATCCAAGAGTGTCGGAGTATAGTTTTTATACTGAGATTTGTCTTCTGGGAGTAGATTTTTCCGTGTTTCTTCCATGCTGTTCCTCCAGCTGCTTTGGTCCCTGAGAGTTGTTAATACTGACTTTGAAAGCCAAATTTGGAGTTGTCCTTTCTTAAGTGGGTTGTAAAAACATCTTGCTTTGATGAGCTTCTCTGTAGGTGAGGTTTTCTTGACACTTTTAATCTTTCTACTTTCAGGGTTGTAGAATCCTTAACTTAGCTCCCTTTCCCATTTATTGATTTCTACCTATAAAGCAAAAATTCCTCAGTCCTTTAATAACTCTTGGAGAATCTGGAAATGCTATTCTGTAGGAACTGGGTGTAAGGGCTTATTCTTTGGTAACGATCTGTATATGTAAAAAGAAAGCATGAGTAAGAAAGAAATGTGTTTCACTGTAGGCAGCATTTTTTACCTACATTTTTATTACACGTGCATATAAATGTAGGCACAGACACAATCATTAAATGTCCTTCTGTAGTCAATAGTTGTGCACTTATGCACTATTGACTTGCTCTACTGACTCCGGGCTATACCTCTACCAAAGAAGCAGAGGTTGGGCTGTCTGGCAGACGGCAAAGAGCCTCCAGGACATGATGATGTGCCCTGGCCTCTAAAGTTTTGGAGGAAGAAGAGGATATCCTACTCTATGCAGATGTTCAGGTGAGACCATAAGAAGCCTTTGTGGGAAATGGGAAAAAAGAAGTTACTATGCTCTTGCTTCATGTTCTACCCCAAGATCTTCCATCCTCCTTACCTATCTCTTTCATTTGACAGGCTTGGTGGAGGCTATGAGAATGTAGGTGTGTTCCATATATCTTCTCAATTTACAGGCAGTTTAAAGTTGTTAGTTATCTTTCACAATGCCACATTTCTTTAGGGGCTGGATAGAAAATTTAGACCAACTCCTTGAGCAGAGAGCCTCTGCCTAGTATGTATGCAGTTCACACACTTAAAGCAGTGGTGACCCTTAGCTCTTCAAGCAGATTCTCCCTGGACTTCCCCCTGGGACCCTGAAGTAGGCTTGATATCTCTCTCATGTCTTTGACTCTGGAGTCCCTTCTGTCTCCTCAAGCAGACTCATCTGAAACTCCTTTTTCAGATTTGGCAATGAAGAATTATACTTGCAACTCAGTAAGCAAATGTCTTTTTGCCTTTTGTCTTTTTTGCTGTCATTTTTCATTGCCTGCTGAGATCTTGATGACAATCTGGATATCTGTCCCTCCAGCTGCAGCCATCCTGTTGGTACTTCCATTTGAATGACTCTCAAGTATACTGTGCCTGAGAGATATAGATAACTAGCCTCAGGACATGCTACTGCTTTTGGGAGCAGTGCCAGCTTATGCAGATACTGCTTCCTGAACCTGAAATTCTAGTTCCCATTGCTGCTTCTTCATCTGTGATGGTACAACTGTTTGTGTGGTGGTGGAATGGACAAGATTGTGTGCTGAACCAATGTTCATTATTATATAAGTTTCTTTTTAAAGCATCAATGTTTAAATTTGTCATTTTTTTGCAATCAGTTTTGTTATGTCTTTGAGGGCTTGCAAAGGAAGAACAAAAGACTTAGAGAAGTGAGGGGTAAGGTTGTTTATGAAGGGCTTACCACTGAAATATATGAAAATACTCTCCAAATGGCTACAAGTTTATTAAGTACCATTGAATATAATAAGAATACATTTACGGATCTAATTGATGCAGGAAACCAAAAAAACCTCATAATTTTCATATAGAAAAAGTACCTATTTTACAATTATATTGTTATGTGGGAATGGATAAGGAAATGGAGAAGAGCATTAGCACTGTGAAGTACTAGCATTAGGCCTTATGTATTAAGGGTTTTTTTACAAACCCTGAAGAGTTTGTGAAGAATCCTGCTGCTACTCATTCTTCTGAACCCCTACATTTCACTAGCCCAAGTACTCTGAGCATCCAAAGGGAAAAAAATATCCTTTCTCCGTGTGGATTATACAATGTAGGTTAGAATTTGCTGTAACATGAACATGAACTATTTACAGCACCAGGATGATCAGTATTTCTGAATAAGTTTGTTTATATTTACACAAACACAAAGTGAAAAAAAGTGGTACCAACCCCTGTTCTTTCTCTTTGAATTAGTTACTGTGTTTTTAAAGTCAGTTATGAAATACTTTTTGCTTTGCTTGTAAACGACCAAGTCGAGGTATCTGAATCTCTGTCAAAATATTCAGTTCTACTTTATTAAGCTTTACCCTTTGCCTTTAATCCAAATAAACAGAGTGGGGTGACATACACCCTCTTCCTTTATGGAACTTTCCATTACTCTCACTTCCTTGCCATTAGACCTTAGTATGACATGGTCCTGGTCATTATGAGTGAACAGTTGGTTGCACTGGCAAAGAAAGCCAGCAGGATGCTGTGTTACATCAGCAAAGTCATCACCAGCAGAGATAAAGAAGTCATTATCCCACCCTACTCAGTGCCGGTCAGGCCATACCTGAAATAACGTGTTCAGTTTTTGTCCCTAATATACCAAAAAGATGCGGTCAGGCTGGAGAGGCTCCAGAGAAAGGCCACAAAGATATCAAAGGACTGGAAAAACTGCCATATGAGGAAAGGCTGAGAGAACTGACTTTGTTCAGCCTTGAGAAAAGAAGGCTTAGGGGAGACCTTATCACCATGTTCCAGCATTTAAAGCACTTTCAAGATTCAGCTGGACAGGATGCTGGATCTTCTTCTCTGGACCGTGCTTTTAACAAGAAAGGTAAGACCTGATGACCCTTGAGGTCCCTTCCTTCCTGGTATTCTATGATCCTATGACATCATGCCAAGATAGACAAATCACTAACTTTGGGTAAACAGTACAGCCAATTTTTACCTTCAGTAGACAATACAGAACCCCCATTTGGTATGTCAATATTCTAACAAACAATCTTTTGAAATAGGAATCCCATTCTTAGGACTGAAGTCTAGGTCTAGGCAAGATCTAATCAGTATCCGTGTCCACTACTATCCCCTGATAAAGGATTGGAAGGATCATTTGGCTCTTTAATCTATGAAAGGACTTGTATGAACCACCTGCTAGCAAGCTCTAAAACCTTAAGAACAAACTCCCCAGATACATGAGATGCTTCAGTCTAACCAAAGAGCCTTATGAACACTTGTCGCATTGCAGCATGACATTAAAATTTTCCTAAATGAGAGAATATTCAGATTTGGATTTGAACTTCAGGATTCAGACACTTTTCTGATTTTACAATATGTCCAAGTCACACAATATGCTGTTTTAGATTTGTAAGCCTCTTTCCTCACTTAGTTAACCTGTATATACTTGCTTCTTGATATGATGGCAACACTGAAGGTATTCATTATTGTAATGAATATTAATACTGGTATTACAGGGTCTCAGAACAATGTATCATATGGATCACTTAATAGAAAGCTAATACAGTCCCAAATGGTGGTTAACAGATTTAATTGATTTAATATTGTATTGACTAAAGTTATATTCATAATATGTTTATTAACATGTGAAAATAAAAAAAAAGTTACTAATAGTATAAACTTCAGAGTAGTGAACAGAGAAATTTTGCATGTGATTACATCTCTTCAAGCAAATCTCTACAACAGCTTAGTATCAGTAGTCAGTCAGTGGGTCTAGTTCTGCTTTGTGAGTCTCCTCTCTAACAGCAGGAGTTGCTCACACTTATCTGAGAGGAGTATGCTTCTTTACCTTTTTAGTTCATAATAACAGAGACAGGACCGATGGACTGTTAGGTCTATTAAACAGTAGGGGAGAGGAAGCTTCTCTTATTTATCAACCAGGCCAATTCATCTGTACCACTCTTTGGTTTCTGTCACCTCAACACAAGTATCTTTTACAGAAAGGGTACTAAGGAATGCAAGAGAGCACAACTCTGTAACCAGTTAAATAGTTTCATTTAACAGGTGTTTATAACTACAACAAATGGGAGGGGAGAGAAGGTAATATGGAGACAAAATGAAAAATATGGTGATAAAGTTAGGTGGCACTTGCTATGGTTTTGTATAAGTTTTCCATAACTGATTGTTTAAAGGATTATTCCTGTTTGATGAATGGATAAACAGGGATTTTGTGCAATTTGCTGAGGTTGCTTTGAACTTCATAACTGGAAGGTTGTCCCTTCATGGCAGGACACAATGGCTGTCTACATTCGCTCGCAGTGCTGAGCAGCAACTGTAGATCCTCATATTCGTATGCGTGTGTGCGTTTGCTCCTGACTAACTCTAATCCGGTCCAATGGCCTTAAGTCCTGTTAGCACTTTGAGAGTTTTAGATGGACTCCTGAAGTGCTTCTTTACATTCCAAGACTTCTCCACAAAGCAACTCAGTGTGTTAAGTGGGACAAAGGGATTTGCTGCAAAACTGAATGTTAAATTTTATGAACTTATTTAGCTAACTGTCAATACATCCAATGTCGTCCCTACAGCCAAACCTCCCAATATCCAGTTTTACTAATAACTAGTTCTACTAGTATCACATGAAATGTGGATCTTGCAGTTCCCTTCCCATTCCACTGAAATCAACATAAGTTGTGGTAATACTGAGTAGGAACAAGATCATAGAATCACAGAATCATATAATCATTTAGATTGGAAAAGACCCTTGGGATCATTGAGTCCAACCATCAACCCTACTCTACAAAGTCCTCCCCTACACCATATCCCTCAGCACCGCATCTAAACGGCTCTTAAACACATCCAGGGATGGTGACTCAACCACCTCCCTGGGCAGCCTATTCCAATGCCCGACCACTCTTTCTGTGAAAAATTCTTTCCTAATGTTCAGTCTAAACCTACCCTGTTGGAGCTTGAAGTCATTCCCTCTCGTTCTGTCACTAATTACCTGCGAGAAGATACCATCACCAACCTCTCTACAGTGTCCTTTCAAGTAGTTGTAGAGAGTGATGAGGTCTCCCCTCAGCCTCCTCTTCCTCAAACTAAACAGTCCCAGCTCCTCCAACCGCTCTTCATAAGATTGATGCTCCAGGCCCTTCACCAGCTTCATTGCCCTCCTCTGTACCTGCTGCAGCACCTCCATATCTCTCTTGCATTGAGGTGCCCAAAACTGGACACAATACTCAAGGTGCGGCCTCACCAGTGCTGAGTACAGGGGCACAATCACCTCCCTACTTCTGCTGGTCACACTACTTCTAATACAAGCTGGGATGCCGTTGGCTTTCTTGGCCACCTGGGCACACTGCCAGCTCATATTCAGCCGCCTGTCAATTAGAACCCCCAGGTCTCTTTCTTCCAGGCAGCTTTCCAGCCACACTTCCCCAAGCCTGTAGTGGTGCATGGGGTTATTGTGGCCCAAGCGCAGGACCTGGCACTTGGCCTTGTTGAAGCCCAATGATCCAATCTATCTAAGTCTCTCTGTAGAGCTTCCCTATCCTCATGTGAATCAACACTCCTGCTTAACTTGGTGTCATCTGCGAACTTGCTGATGATACACCCTATATCCTTATCAAGATCGTCAATAAAGATGTTAAACAGAAATGGTCCCAACACTGAGCCCTGAGGCACACCACTTGTGACTGGCTGCTAGCTGGATTTAAATCAATTGAGCACCACTCTTTCGGACCTTCCAGACAGCCAGTGTTTGAACCAGAGGATGGTATGCACATCCAGACTGTGTGCAGCCAGTTTTTCCACAAGAATTCTATGGGGGACAGTATTGAATGTTTTTCGAAAGTCCAGGTACCCACAGCCTTTCCCTCATCCAACAGTGGGGTCATCTTGTCATAGAAGGAGAAGAGGTTCGTCAGGCATGACCTGCCTTTCATAAACCCATGCTGACTAGGCCTGATCCCCTGGTTGTCCATTATGTGGCTTGTGATGACACTCAAGATGACCTGTTCCATGACCTTCCCTGGTATCGAGGTCAGGCTGACAGGTCTAAAGTTTCCCGGATCCTCCTTTTTGCCTTTCTTGTAGATGGGTGTTACATTTGCCACCCTCCAGTACATTGACACCTCCCCAGTTAGCCATGACTTCCTGTAAATGATGGAAAGTGGCTTGGCAAGCACGTCTGCCAACTCTTACAGCACTCTTGGGTGTAGCCCATCCGGTCCCATAGACTTGTGTGCATCCAAGTGGCATAGCAGGTCCCTGACCTCTTCCTCTTCAATCACGATGCCCTCATTCTGCTTCCCCTCCCTGTCTCCTAGCTCATGAGGCTGGGTGTCTAGGGAACAGCTAGTTCCACTGCTAAAGACTGATGCAAAGTAGGCATGGAGCACCTCAGCCTTTTCCTCATCCTTTGTGACTATGTTTCCCTCCGCATCCAATAAAGGAGGGAGATTTTCCCTAATCCTCCTTTTGTTGTTAATGAATTTATAGAAACATTTTTTATTAACCTTAACGGCTGTAGCTAGGTTAAGCTCTAGCTGCGTTTTAGGTCTCCTAATTTTCTCTCTGCATAGCTTCACTACATCTTTATAGTCTTCATGAGAGACCTGCCCCCTCTTCCAAAGGTCATAGACTCTCTTTTTGGTTTTGAGATCCAGCAAAAGATCCTTATTTAGCCAGGCTGGCTTCCTTCCCCACCTACTTGTTTTTCAGCACACGGGGACAGCCTGCTCCTGTGCCTTTAAGACTTCTTTCTTGAAGTATGTCCATCCTTCCTGGACTCCTGTATCCTTAAGGGCATCCTCCCACGGGATTTTGTCTAGCAGTCTTATGAACAGATTAAAGTTTGCCCTCCGGAAGTCTAAGGTGGCAGTTTTGGTAACCCTTCTCCTTGTTTCTCCAAGGATAGAGAACTCAATCATCTCATGATCACTGTGCCCTAGACAGCCTCCAACCTTTACTTCCCTCACAAGTTCTTCCCTGTTCACAAGGAGCAGGTCCAGGAGGGCACTTTCCCTGGTCGGCTCACTTATCAGCTGCATGAGGAAGTTATCCTCCACATATTCCAGGAACCTCCTGGATTGTTTCCTGTCAGCCGTGTTGTATTCCCAGCAGATATCATGGAGATAAAGATACTGACACCAGAGTTCTCACAGCTCAGTACTTTGGCTGTACATGTCCGTCCATTCATCCACAGAGAATGATTATTGTATTAGTATCAAGTTATGAGAATCAGGCTACAGGACTCAGTTCCGTGCTCAGTTTGTTGCAGGGATTTACCAGGTATACTTTTCACAGTTAGATTTCTTAGGATCAATTGCCTGTCCTTGAACTATTCCTTCTGGGGTCATAAATGACTGGACCTTGGCATCTACCTCACCGTCATATGCTGAACATAAATATCTGCCATATCTGGATCTGTGTCTGTCTTGTGGGTTCTTATCGAGGACTTCAAGGTTGTAAGAAGCAGTGGGAAAACACAGCAGCAATTTGTAGCTTCTGAAATAAATGGATGTTTTCCAGTTCATGGCTTTGAACATGGCTTGGAGCCAGGGTGCCTGTAATATATTACTGGTCAACAGCAACCAAATCTCTATGCTTTCAGTACTTTGACAAAATAGCATTACTGGACCCAGACACAGGATAGTTTGACATGTTCTTTAGTCTTGCCAAAAGTGGCCTGTAGAAGGAACCTGTAATAATGGATGCAGTATTAAATTAAATAAATTTGCTCTCATTAAATTTGGAGACATTTTTCACATCTACCTTGCTGCAAAAAGAAAAGTTATATCTTATGTGTGATAGTAGTCTGTCCATTAATCTGGATTTAGCAAGGGCAATATATGAATTTACAGCTGAGTCTTGGACTCAACTGGATTTTTTAGGTGCTACCCATGCTGCAGCTCCTCTGCTTCTTAATTGCTTTGCAAACCAGTCCAAGGCCTGAAATCCTAGTTTGATAAGGTGAAAATATCTTTAACCAAAAATCCATCTCACAAAAAAACAACTAAAACACCACATTCTCATTATCTGTGACTAACAAATTTTTGAATTTGTTAATCTTACACAAAGTGATGAAATATTTTATTACATTGCTTGCACCTATTCTAGCATTATCAAAAAACCAATCTCCTCTGTCAAGACAAGGAATGGGAGGAGAAACACTGCACACTATATGTTTGTAAGAGTGAAATCTAGAGATTGAACAGAATGAACAAACAGTGTTTTAAACCTTTTTTCCACTTTCCTTAAGCCATGATGTTTATTTCAGGTTATAGTCCTATTGTAATCCAGCCAAGAGGAAAAAAGGAAAAAAAAAACCCAAACACATTTTCTTCTGAATGGTACTCTCCATGACCAATAATATCAGTGCCTTTGGTTTTCTTCAGTATTTTTTCTTTCTTCTGGTTTCCTTGTGTACGGAACATCAATTTCAGCTTGAAATTTTAAAATGAGGTGACTCGGTCAGACAAAGACTTTTTTTTTCCATGGTCACTTAGACACAGCTACAGTAAGTGAATTTACTGTTTGCGTTGTTTGTCATTTTTTTTTAGATAAGGAGGATGGAATATCGGTAGTTTAATAACTTGAAAGCCTGAAAATGAATACCTGAAAATGTCATAGTAGTGTCCCCAGAGAAACACTGAAAAGGATCTTTTAGGACAAAAATCGTTTAAAAATACATAATCCAGAATTATTATGGTTCCATTTGATGCTCACTTGAAAACACTTTAATGGCTTTTTTTCAAATAGTCCTGTTTCAATTGTCTTCCTTGTTTTTCTACCTCAGCTTGGTTCAGTACAGCTACATGATTTTACCTAGGCACAGCCTTGCTCAATATAGTGATTAATGCCCTGAAGTAAAGGAGTGGCTGTCAAATATGCTAACAGCTTCCACATCAAAATAGTAGAAACTTATTTAGTTATAAAAAGCAGTGTGGATTTTTGTAAAATATGGGTTTAAAACCAAATTTCTACATTAGTACCCATAGATTTATATGAGGCCTGGTCATGAGTTTCCACCAGCAAAGGGAGCTGCTGGATGCCTAGCATTTATAAAAAGCAGATCATGCCCAGAAGCCCAAACAACCCGGTGTCGGTAGGATTTAAGTATGTCTTTGAAAACCTTGTGTACAATCAAAAAAACAATAATAGGTAAGTAGACAGGTGCAAGTGATATTCATATTGGCTTTTGGATTTTTCTACTATAGGACTTTTCTACTGTATTGCTCTCCAACAAGATTAGAAAAGCTCATGACTTCTGACAAAGAGAACTGTCAGGTTGATCTCTTTACAGATTTTTAAACTTATACCTCATTCTTTTGAAATAAAATCTCCTTTAGAATAATAAATGTGGGGATTATAACATTCAGTCAAATACAATGAAAATCCAATCTGATTTTTTCAGCTAATTAGTTATTAATGATTGCAAAGTTGATTTGATTGTGGAGACGGTTTTGTTATGGCCCAGATTTGATTGGGATAATTTGTATTTCATTTAACTTTAATTTTTTTAGAATGTTTGAAAAATATCCCTTTATTTTTTCACTACATTTCTTCCCCATTTCTATTTTATTTTTAAGAATAATAATGCTAAAAACTAAAGCAAAAATCAAGTCTGCCTTCACATTCTAATATAATGTTATTGAAAATTATAAAATGTTAGTTCTCTCCCACGTAACTGTCTTCTGCTTTTAGTTGACAATGACAAGAACAAAAGGTTGTGGTATGACACATTCTTTGTTCTGAACCCTCACTTTCTGTATGAAAAAGTCAATAGGAACAGATAGCACTTGGATTCTGAGTTGTCTGTAAGCTTCCTAATTAGTTCCAGGATTAATTTAAGATGCCAGTGATAAATTTTAAAGCCTTGCATAGTTTTCTTGCTAGAATCCAGCATGACATTTCAAGTTCACTGAGTCATCCTGTGAATTTAAAACTAGCCTGGCAAGGCAGGCAGAACGGGTTCGGGTTCTGTGGCCATCTGTCCTTGACTGACTCTGTATGTCATCCATAACTTGAAATCAAAAAGTCCCGTGAAACTATAATTTTACTTTCAGAGCATATTCATTATGATTCCTTTATTTTGGGAAGTAAATGTGACTATTTCTTTAAAATGTTCCCTATAGGAAAACACTTGTGTAAATGTACAAACATATGTTTGTTTTTATATGTATTCCAATATTGACTCAGATTATTGCAGAGATAAGCAATAGTTTTTCTTTTCCTCACAATTTATAATTTTTCTCCTTCCAAGCAAAAGTAATTTCCTGTGCCAGTAAACAGTCTTTGTAGTACATATATGACATTCATTTCAGCAAATGGGATCGCACAAAAATAGTCACATGAGTGGGTAGAAATATGTGAAAGCAGAATAAAAAGTAAATTGCTGGAAAATGTTGAAAAGAACTATCACAATCTGCAATTTCTAGGTCATTTTCCAGCTGCAGTATTAGCAAGGTGCTGTCAGCATTCATAGTACAGATTTTTGTTTATGCTGGACTATTCATTTATAACATATTACACATAGTTTTGAAGTTTTGGTTGCCATAGTTTGCTGTGCTGTACATCAAGAGTAATGAAAAGACAAAATGTAAACAAAAATGGGATATTCTATGATGCAGTCTTAAAATTTCATACCATTAGCAATTTAACTATTTTTCTCTTCCTGTAAAATATAACATAATAAATTATGAAACCATTTGTTCTTTCTTATGCTTTCTATGATTTTTCTTCAGTGCCTTAAGTCTGTGACTTTCTTAGGCTTTCCACATCGACAGCATGAGTGATGCTTTCTTCCCAAAGCCACCGAACTACCTGAGGGTACTTTGACAGGAAAGCAATTGCTGAATTATTCCAGTTTTGCCCTTTATGAAAAGAGCTGGGAAGTGGAATGAACCTTGTTAGAAAAGTAGTACCAGAAGTAGTACTATCAAAGAGCTTCACTTTGTCATTTGTAATCAGTGGGGAAAAGAGGATTTTCATACATCTTGTCATTCTTTCACCTGCATTAAAAATTAATGTTTTTCTTAAGTACATTCACAATTACATTTTTATATTTACCTTCCCTCACATATGGACAGTTTCCAGCTTATCGAAGTGTTTGCTTCAGCTTGACAATTAGTCTGATTGTTTCCTAAAACTTATAGAACCAGTTCTTAAATTCATGGGAAAAGTAACATTTTAATTGTCGAGTTTCCTCCTCTCTTTCTGTCATTAAAAAAACTAGTAAGAGGTTTTAGGAAGTGAAGAAGATATTTCTGATGGCTGACTTGTAAGCCTTATTTTCTGATTGAGTATGTGTGGTAAGTGTAGAGGTCCAAATTTTTAAAGGAATAAACATCACTGATGTGTTCTAATCAATAACATCAGTCTCACCCATAATTCTCACTTGACTGTTACATATGATGGTGTTAATCAATAATTCCTGACAGAAGAGTAAATTTAGGCCTAGTTAGAAGTCTACTCTTTACATTACCCCAGGGTTCCTTGCTAAGGATACATCAGTTTGGATTAAGATAAGAAAAGTGGGGAGGACACAAAGCCACTGTCATCCCCAGGTAACGCATTAAAAAGTTCATCCTTAGAATTAAAGTTAGTGTGGATTCTTCTACATAAAACAAGCTGTTATGAAGACTTTCAGCAAGGCTGAACCATCATGGTCAACTCACATGTCCACACAGTGCCTGTTCAATATTTCCATCTGGTGCTAGCTGTTCTTTTCTTTTCTTTTTTTCATATTGTGAACAATTGGACTCAGATTCATCCCACTTAGTGTAAACTGAGGAACCTAAATTAGGACCCTAATCACTCTCAGCTTTCTTTGTAGTCAAAGACAAACACCTTTAATGTGCAATTCAGTTCTAAGCTAATTGCCCTCTGGAGGCATTTTCTGTCCCACTATTCCTTACAGGGAACTGGAGAAATGTATTCCTAATTAAGACAGCTTGTGGAGATGGCTAAGATTAGGTGGGGTGTACTGGTAAATGTGTCTTATCACTTCCTCTATTCCTGTACCTCCACCTTCTTTGTATATTTAAATTTCATCTTGTGTTTTTCCAGGAATTGTTCTGGACAGTAGCAATACTACAGAGAACAGACTTTTAATTGCTCCAAAGACAGTTTTCAGGTTCATGCCCCAGAAATATTTGAACTAGATGAAAAACTTACTCAAAATCACAAAATTCTATGGTCTATAGTTAAAATGCCTCATTTGAAGCACCTGAAACAGGTAATTAAAATATATTAAAATGTGTTGCAGTGATCTGCACTTGCCAAATAAAGTTTTAGTAGAATTTAAGAAGAGAATAGAAGTACAATAATGACCACAGTCCTGTTAGTTCTTATAATTGTAAGTAATGTAAGTAGATACTATATCTGGAAGCTCTCCCTGTGCCTGTTCTGAAAATAAATCCTATAAATCTTGGAAGATCTAAACTTAACATTTTAATTAGAATGTATATGGGAAGGTTCTTAGTCATCCATGCCTTTATTTTAAGCTGTAATTTTTATGCAAACTTGTTATTTTAAAAATGTTATGAGCCATTGGGTTTCCTTAAAGAATTGTTAAAGATCAATAAGTCTCCTGTGGAGCATGTATTTTATGACTTTTAAAGACAATTTCTTTTTGTATAGCACTGTTTTGATTTCAGGACTTGCATACATGAAGTATATAAAAATTGAAAACAATCATTTTTCTAGTGCTATTTTCCCCCTTTTATGGGAAAAAAACATAAAATGAAATCAAATGTATCATTAAGCAATAACATGAAAATGCCATCTACCACTAGCAGCATATGGATCGTAACTTGTTTCATCATAACTTTGTGCACTTACACTTAGTCATTGGCTTCATAACTTTTGGAGCTTTGTTTAAGTTTTATCATTGCTAATCTACGATAAATTAAAAAGGTCCAATCTTGAATTTTTTATCACCCTTAGCTGTCCTTATAAGCTCGATTTTCTGAAGCTTGTTTTCCATAAAATGGAGTTATATTTATTCAGGAAGATATTTTTTCTCATTGTGTGTTTTTTGAACTGGATAGTATTGCTTCCCTCCAGCGTGTTGATGACTCCACACAGCTTGATGTCATTGACAAACTTGCTGAGTGTGCACTCAATCCCAACACCCATGTTGCCAACAAAGATGTTAAATGCTAGCGGTCTCAGTACAGAACCCTGAGGAATGCAACTCATCACTGGTTTGCACTTGGACATTGAGCTATTGACTACGACTCTTTGAGTGCAACCAGCCAGCCAGTTCTTTATTCATCAAATGGTCCCTCAGTGAAATCCATGTTTGTCAAATTTAGAGACAAGGATACCATGTGGGACAGCGTCAAATGCTTTGCATAAGTCCAGGTAGATGATGTCAGTTGATCTTCTCTTATCCACCAATGCTGTTAACACTGTTGTAGAAGGCCATATAAGGTCACAGGTACCTTATGTCTTGTTTTAGTGTGTTTGAACTTAATTTTAATCATTTAAGTGTGGGTTCTTGTAACATATAACTCATCTAGAACACTTAAAAATTCTCCTGCTTCTTGATACATAATGAATGGCTGAGATTCCACACATATATTGAGATAATCTGTTAAAAACTCCTCCACAGTTTGTAGTTATGAGAGGCATAAAAATCATATCTTCATATAGTTCCAGTCCGTGTGTGATTAAAAAAGATTTATTTATGTGTTCAAGGACAGTATATTATAGACTTTTTGTTGAACTTGAGGAGACCAAAAGACCAAGCAATCAATAAAGACTGATTAATAGGACTGACAGCAATCTAAACGAAGATAATCCTGTGAAATCCTTTTAGCCTTTTAAGATATATGGAAACAGCTCTGCAAGCAAAATTGTGATCTTCAACTTTTTGTTCTTTCTCCTTTTGTAGAGTGGCACTGTGTTGGTTTATATTTTTAGGACCTGACTTTTTCAAATTCCTGATTTTAGTTTTACATTTATCAATAACTGTGGCAAGTTTAAGAAATTTATATATATTATGTATTATATATATACAAATATAGTTCTGCTAACCTCTACCTTAAAACTGTGCAACTTTTTTTTAACCTGTGCTTACCTGTGCTTTGAAGACTGAGCAGCAGTGTGTTTTTGCGAACAGAGAAAGAGGAAAGAAGGATGCATAAAATCAGGCAAGGAGCTTAAAATAAATGTCAACTGTAATTTTGTTGGATTTAGTTTTATGTTTTTTAAATTTTCTTCACCCCAAATGAATGATATACAGTAAGAAAAGAAAGCGAGAATATCTTACATTTCATCAATTTTCTGAAGTCTTGAAATGTAAAGAACTTATTACAAAATGTAAAGTAGTGAGGTCTTGCATTTAGTTTTCTACCTTGGTGACACTACTCACTTGTCAGCTGATGAAGTCTGAGCTGATACTTCTTTCTTGCCAGATATAGACATTTGTTTATAGTCACAGAAAGAAAGAGAAAGGACACAATGAACGTATTTTGCCTGGCTTTATGCTATCATGATACAGCTTAACTGGAGCTTTATACCTAAAGTTTGATTTTCCTGTAACTTAAAAAAATGGTTTTTGAACAATGCAGAGCATGTCGTCTCTTAATTATGCACGTAGGGAGTGAAAAAATACAAAAGACAACTGAGGCTTTGAAGAAAGAGCATTTTCATTTTTGACCTCTAGCATGCAAAGAAGCCTTTTAAAAAAGAGGTTGCATTATTTACCAGAGCTGCAGGGCGTCACTAACTTACACATCAACAAATTATTCAACATTTGACCATCTATTTCTTTTGTTTTGGCAGAACTTTTCATCTGCTTCTGTTGTATTAATGACAGTGATTTTGAAATAGTGTATTTGCAATGGCTATTGAAGCCAAGTGACTTCTGCTTGTTTTCTTCTTGACATTTGGTTCAGCTTCAGTACTTTCAATCTATAGCAAGGCATTTTCTCAGACCTAATGATAACTCACTGTAAATATGTTCACCTCTGTCTTCCTGGGAGCTGGAAATACTTTTTGGCTGTGAGAATCTATTATCAGTAGGGCAAACAGGATACGTAGCTTGTCACAGTGAGAGCTACTTTGCCTGTTCTGTTCTAATTAGTATTTCAATTTTGTAACACAACAAAAAATGGCTTTTGCCTGCCTGAGGAGACGATCATTTAGCTGTATTTGTTAATGGTATACGTTAAGGACAGACACGTCTTGGACATGAACTTATGCAGTGAATTCTCAGAAAAGTCTGTTAGGCACAACCCAGTTCCTGGAGCACTGGGGCCTTCTGGAGTGGCGGATTAGGCTCATGGTGAAGCACTTTGGACTTTCCTAGGACATTCCTAAAGTGAGCAACCAGTGAGTCAGCCCCATCACGGTACAAACAAGGGATGTCTCTGTGTACAACAGTCAGGAGAGTTTAACCCATTCTGAAAGTAAGCACATATGAAGCTATTCAGACTGCTGAGAGATAGGTTTGTCTGTGGCATTTGTTCATTCAGCATTCAGATGTGAACTTCTTGGAAGATCTTAAGAAACTTGAAAGACGCTGTCTTCTGCCAGTCTGTTACACAGAGGTAGTACAAGTTTTGCACATGAAATAGAAGAAATATGGGACATTTTAGTGGATGTCAGTTATCAGGCACCTTTGAGTTCTCCTTCAGAGATATAGACATCAAAATATTTTATATGGGCTACAAGTGCTCCTAGAGCTAGATGGCTATAATATTTTAGTAGATACTTTATCTACTGAAAAATGCAGCTTTGCAGACACTGCATTTATTGGAAAATTGAGGTAAATTCTGGGAAAGTATTGTCAAAAAAAAAAAAAAAGATTTGGCTTTACAGTTTCAAATGGGAATTGTCTTTTTCAGGGTGATGTTTTTACAGAATCACAAAATGGTCAAGGTTGAAAAGGATATCTGGAGGTCATGTGGTCCAATTTCCCTGTTTAAACAGAGTCATCTACAGCAGATTGCCCAGGGCCATGTCCAGACAGCTTCTGAATATCTCCATGGATGGAGATCCCACAACCTCCTTGGACAGCCTGTGCTAGTGCTTAGTTACCTTCACAGTGAAAAGATGTTTCCTGTTGTTCAAGCAGAACCTCCTGTGTTTCAGTTTGTGACCATTGCCTCTGCTCCTGTCACTGGGCATCACTGAAAAGGGCATCACAGCTTTACGCCCTCCCTTCAGGTATTAATATACATTAATAAGATCCCCCTGAGCCTTTTTTTCTCCAGGTTGAACAGCTCCAGCTCTCTCAGCATCTCCTCACAGGAGAGATGCATCAATCCCTTCAGCACTGACTGCACTCTCTCAAGTAGCTCCGTACCTTTTCTGTACTGGGAAGACCAGGACCTGAACCAGACACAATACTCCAGGTGTGGCCTCAACAGCACTGAGTAAAGGGGCAGGATCCCCTCGCTTGTCCTGCAGGCAACTCTCTTCCTCATGTAGCTCAGTATACTTTTAGCCACCTTTGTGGTAAGAGCTTATTGCTGGTACACGTTCAACCAGGTGGCCACTAGGTCACTCAGGCCCTTTTCTGCAAAGTTGCTTTTCAGCTTGGTCAGCCCACAGCATATACTGGTGCTTGGGGTTGTTGCTCCGCAGGATTGGGACTTTGTGCTACCTGTGGTTTGACTACATTTTTTATTCTGAAAATTATAACCTTAAAGCAAGTATTTAAAGCTCATAAAGAAAAGTGTTCAAGGCCAGGCTGGATGGGGCTTTGAGCAACCTGCTCTAGTGGGACCCCCCCCCCATGGCAGGGGGGTTGGAACTCAATGATCTTTAAGGTCACTTCCAACTCTAACCACCTATGATTTTTGAAAAGGAAATAAAGGATTCAATTGGCTTTATTTTATCTCACATAAATTTTTGTCAGCTTATTTATTGTGCTAAAAAAATGAAAAAATCTTTTGGGACTCATCTAGGGTATTTCTTTTTTTGCACCCTTCGTTCCTCTCTGATATTTAGAGATTCCTATAGCAAGTCAAATATCAGAAGATGATACAAAAATTTTAGAATATGATACAGCAGTTTTATTGACTTACTAGTAGAGACCAATAAGAAAAAGTGTTTGCTCTAGGTTTAAGCAGCCCAACTTGGCAGTAGGATACAATTTTCCATAAATTTGAAGAGAACAGCTAATCCCATACTATTGTGCTTAACCAGAGAGCTGCCAGCCATTGTACCATTGTACCACTGTACCACCTGCAGCCTACATGTTATCAGCATATTTCATTTAGATACATCCTCCATATGTTTTCTACTTACAACTTCACTTAGGAATGCCTATCATACTGCTAGTATGAAGCTTACATAGGTGTTTCTCAAGTGGGAATCTAAGAGCAGATATAAAGCAAAATTATATTCAATAGGGAGATGTCTTCTTTCATATCTATGCAATGGTATTTTCCAAATCTGCTTCAGCAAAATTCCAACTAAAAGAGTAAGGATGGAGTGGATGGGGGGAATGTCTCAAATGAGGAAAGATAAACAAGAAGTCTAACAGTAAATACATAAAATAACAAAAAGAACTTTTAAAAACTGAAATACTGCCAATAGAATTCTGAAGATTATTTAGCTCTTTACAAAATGTGACATTTTCTTTTTGAATATTTGCTATGTGAGAGGAGTTAATTAATTGAATCTCTCCCTGTATTGTTTTTTTATTTCTTTCAATGTTATTATTACATCACTTTTTTCTTTAAAAGCAAGGGAAATTTTTTATTTAAAGAACAAATCAAATATTAAACTACAATTGAGTATGTGCTCTGAGTTCACAATTACCAAATAAAATAAAGGACTGAAAATTAGATTGTTTCTCTGGATATAAAGCAGACTACTATCAATTATATATAAGGCGTTAATTTTAAGGACAAAGTTACTGCACTTTTGATCTCTGGAATGCCTTTATTTTTATTGAATTTTATAATGTTGTCTGCATGAAGAGGAACTTCTTTCTTGTTTGATGAAATTGGCTTTGCTTAATAAAGTAGCTATATGTGAGGACAGGAGTAGAGCTGGAACTCTAAAGTAGTGTTTGTGCTTTCATTGAACAATGAATTAACTAGTATTGCACATGTATCAGTTTTGTAGTCTTGGTGATAGTTTCATGGTGATAGTTTAATGAGGTTCCTGTCTAATATAAATAAATATTGTTTGACCTTTCTTACTAATGATGCAGGAATATACAACGGATGGCACTATAAAACAGCCACAGTTTTAAAGCTACACAGGGATCTCCATTCATGTTTAAAATGATGGAATCTTTTCCTTTGAAAATTATAAAAAAGGAGAGGCCTAAAATAAGTCATTCAAGCTCCATTAGCATAAAATGAATGCAAATCAACTGATCATAATGGAAGACTGTGTGAATAATTAATTGAGTGTTTCTAGTTCAAAATTATGACCTTCAAAAAAATTATGTCAGCTAAAACTCATGTTTGTCTGGGGGAAAGAGATGTATCTCCACACTGAAAATCTGGAATTAATGTTTTATTCAAAATGTTACTTCTAAACTGGAAGGAAAAAATGGTGCTAAGTCTTTGTAAAAGGAAGGGAAATGAAGTATAGTTTTACCAATGTATTAATAGAAAGCAAAGCCACAAGTTATTTTGCATAATAGCTCAAGAATTAACGTTCTCACTGGAAATCCTGTTGCAATTTTTTTAGTGCATTATCATTTCCTTGATCATTGACTCAATCTTAAATAACACGAAATGGCTCTAATGGGACCCAAAAGGTGTTATACAGGGGGACAAAAGACCATTGTTTCAGTTTCTCTTTCAGTGAATGTTTTATTTCTGACATCAAGAGGACAAGACAAACATTATAAACAAAGAACGCAAAACCTTGAATGGCCTGCTGATATAAGTTTAATTTTCTTGGATATTTATGCTGGATCTTTTAGTCTTTATGGCTTCAGAGATCATTATACTTGAAGGGGTAATTTAAAGCCAGCACAATCAAGAAAGGAATTGAATTCAGGTACTCCATACTCTGAGTGAATAACCATCATGCGGTGGACAAAATTGGAATATTACCTCCTTTGCAGGAACCATTTTTACAATATTGACATAAAACCTAACTTTTCATAAATAATATTCAGAAAATTTTGACTGAATTTGAAATACCTTTAGAAGAAGAAAAATGATACTCTTTATAGGATGTATTATTTCCCAAATAAATGTGTTTGGCTTTAGTTTAATCTTTTCCAGCTGAGATTAAAATCAGGGTCTATATTACAAATTTTTAACATTTTTAGCATACATTTAGTATTATTTTCTATCAACCCAGTCATTAATTTTTCCATCTTTTGTACTAAACTCATTGGTAGATATGTAAGTGATATTTTTGGTTGCTTTATTTTAATTCTTTTTTTATAAATAGATTATATGCTGGATCAATCTTTTAAGATTCTCTTCCTTCTGTCATTCCAGTCTCAAAGGTATAGACAGACTTCTCTGTTTTTGTATTTCTCGTATTTAATGAGACTAATTTAATGACTTGAATATCTTTACTTCATTTCTTCTATCATAGGACACATGCAGATTTCCCTTCTCTATCTTTTACTCTTTCTCATCCCAGGAGTCTAACATTTATTTGTCTTTGTATTCTGTATCACATAGTTGTCTTTGGGGCTCTGATCAGTATTTAGGATTTTCCTTATTTTATGATTCCTGCAACTCAGATGTTGTAATTAATATAACCTTGGAAATATCATAACACCTTTTGAAAACAACCTTCATATTATTTTTGCTGTTGTACTTTGAATAATTTCCACATTTAATCGTAGATATTGTATTGTCAATATAAATTTAGAAGTGCCACACAGAATTATAGAGACCAAGTAAATAAAATAAATGTTTCCTTATGGTAACTCTGGCAATACAGGCTTTTTCTAAAGCATTACATTGTGGAAAAATAAATATCCACACAAAACAATAGTGACAGAAATTCCTCCACATGTTTCTTTCCTATTATTTTTTACAGACTTAAGTGCATATCACTGGAGTATTTTTACCCTATTTACAGATGGAAACCACATAAAGATGTAGAGACTTTCTAGGTATTTAATCTCAGACTTTAAATTCTGCTCTGCGAAGAGTATTTGATTTAACAAGGAGATACTAATAGTTCTGCCTTTACCTTCATATAATGAGTGATTCTACTGCAAGCAAATTACTTCTAAATTGACACTGTGTGCAACAGACTACACTTCTGTTTTCTCTTAGGTAATGGCTTCTATAAGAACAAGACCGATATGTTTAACCCTTAGGTATTCTCTGGAAACCACACCAAAATGATGGAATAGAAGTGTTTCAGCACAAAGACTTGTGTTTGATTCAGTTTGTTAGTACTTCCTATAGACCCCAGTCTCCGAGGTTAATAACAACTGAAGCAAGTTATGGATTATTTTTTTTATTCAGAAATAGACTTGAAAAGTGATCAGATCGGAAAAATGTTTCTTTGCTATTAAATAAAGGAATTTTTTTTTGTGGAAAAGCATATTTGGCTGAAGAAATCTGTCAGATTACAGTCATTTCTCTGTTGCTTTAGGCTCTCAAAGTCATCAATGGAAATGGGCCTCTCTAGATGTGATTCAAAGCAAGAGTAAACTTAGACATTCTGAATTGCCTTACAGAGAAATCACTCTCACACACTGAATACAGATGGAGTTTAAGGAAATTAAAGTCTCCAATATAAGTAAGCCTTCCTGAATATTCCCTAAGGTACTTTTGAAAATGTTACCTCATGACTTTAATGCAATTTATCTTTCCTTCTCATAGACACCTCAGTAATCTTTTGAAATTTTGATGTGACAGGTGATTCTTTAGTGAGCATTTTCTGTGTCTAGTCTGGTCATAAGACCTGTACACCAAAATTTATTTACTGCTTCTTTGGCCTGTTTTACACTTTTCCCTTGTTCCAGAGAGATCATTACAAAGTCTGGAGACTTCTGATGCCTTTAAATGTCTTTCTAGCATCCTGATTTTATAAAAAATTGCAATTTTCTCTTCTAGAATCTCTGTAACAGCCCATTCAAAGCAAATGTTATTTGCAACTGGTGTTGTATGAAATTACAATTATGAATGAACTTTAATGATTAATATAATGTAGTGGTGGTTTAACCCCAGCCAGCAATCAAGCAGCACTCAGCCGCTCACTCACTCCTTCCCCAGCGGGACAGGGGAGAGAATTAGAAGAATGAAAGTGAGAAAACTTGTGGGTTGAGATAAAGACAGCATAAGAAGTACACAAAAGCTGTGCACACAAGCAAAGAAAAACAGGGAATTAATTCACTGCTTCCCACCTGCAGGCAGGTGTTCAGCCATCTCCAGGAGAGCAGGGCTCCATCACACAAAATGGTTACTTGTGAAGACAAACACCATCACTCCAAATGTCCCCCTTTTTAATTCTTTCCCTAGCTTTATATGATGAGCACAATGTCATATGGTTTGGAATATCAGTTTGGTCAGTTGTGGTCAGATGTCCTAGCTATGTCCCCTCCCAACTCTTTGGGCCGCTCCAGTCTCCTCGCTGGTGGGGTACTGAGAGAAGCAGAAAAGGCCTTGACTCTGTGCAACCACTGCTCAGCAACATCCCTCTGTTACCAACACTGTTTCCAGCACAAATCTAAACCATAGCCCCATATTAGCTACTATGAAGGAAATTAATTCCATCCCAAACAAAACCAGCACAAATGTTTTTCTAACCCAATGGAAGATCTTCAGACTCCATTCAGCTGACAGTTCTGTGTCTGTCACTGGCAACTGCAATTACAGAATCACTAAAAAGGCACTTTAGTACAGGAGTGACAATGACAAGGGTCGTCTCACACCATATTCATAGGGAAGGCTTCTAGTCTTCTTAAGGCAGTGCTGGCAATTTTTTTCTTCTATGGTGAGAAGTTTATTACTCTGTTGTAATGTCTGAAACAGTTTTTTCTTCAGTAGTAATGCTATGCCTGTCTATGATATTTGGTTTACAAAATTTAGTAAGTCTTAGGGGTGAGGATTTACTAATTAGTGTTGGTAACACACTTTTTCAGGTGTTTTCTGTTTGTTTATCAGAACTAGCCAAGATCAATGGGTAGATGCTAATTTTTGATTACTGTAAGCAAAACCAGCTTGCTTTGTTTGGGACAAATTTCAGTTGCCCAGAAATGTTCCATTTCTGCTCATTCTCAAGACAGTTTCCTGTACTAAGTCAACAATTTCCCAATGAACTTTCCTTAGCTTTTTGTCACGCTCTGCCTTTGAGGACATGGCAAAATGTGTGGAAAATCATCTGAAGAACACAGTTAGTAGTGCTGTTAGAAAAAAAATAAAATCCTTTCTGTAGCTTTTTGCATCATCAATCCTTTCTGTTTTAATCTGTAGATTAAAATAAAAATTTTATTATGTTTGTTTTATTTTGTGTTTTTTTGCAAGGGTTGCTTTCCATGGGTATACTTTCTTTTGCTTTCTATTTTTGACAAAAATAGCACATCATAAAATAGGAAGTTTTTAGCAGAAAAAAAAATGGAACACTTATTAATTTACTGATTTATTTGATCTATAGTTTTTGAAGAATTTTGGCAACCATTACCTATTCATTAGAGGGTTTTCAGCCAGATATATCTCCGAAGTATGCTTTAGCTAGAGATTTCTACAGTGCATCACAGTGGCTCATGGTATGAGAAGGCTATAGTTCATCCCAGGAGATACAACTTGGTATTATGAGTACTATGAAGAGAAGACATTCCTAGGAAGTCAGAGTCATTGTATAGCTTCCACTGGATGTCATTGTGCCAAAAATCTAAGTTTAGCTCTTATGCTAGCAGATGTGTAGTGGCATAACCAATTATGCTTGGCATGACCAAGTATGATTCTTGGAGTGTTTAGGCTTTTGCTTCACTGATATTAGAAGTTGTATGGAGTCTCGGGTGGAACTTAAGACAAAATTAACAATGTTTTGTATTTCCCCCTGTATGTGTAACATTACCCATTTGTAATGGGTAATGCCATTCATAACACATAACTGTGTTTCTACAGGTTTAGAAATGTTAATTCTCGTTATATAGGAAAAGATTTGCTTGAATAAGAAGGATGTCTTCCACAGGCACTGTACAGACAGTTATTTATATACAGTCAGTAGCTGTTAGCTTCAGAGAGGACTCAGTGCTAAAAGAGTAATCTAAAATGGTGGCATTGAAAACCTCAGTTAATAGTGATAGATGTCGAAATCTTTCTAATGCAGTGCCAACAAACCGAGAATTCACTGTTAACAGGCAAAATGAAAAATCTAAGTGATTCATTCTTTCGGCGGTGTCCTTTTTTACAGTCTCTCATAATTCATCTGTAGGTTTTTTGAGATGGTTATTTAAGTGGAGGCTGTTTCATATATTTCTGTCAGTGATCATATTAGGTCACTATTCTTGTCAGTGTTTGTGCTATATTTTAGAGTCAATAGTCTGCATGTACTAGGTAAACACACTAACGTTGATATATCTCATGATATATAGCTGTATTTCATCCAAATGAAAAGTTACTAATGTTCACTTAAATACCACCATCTAGGTGTAGATAAACATGTAAATTTAGGGAACAAATATTTTGTCAGGTAAAGTGGGGTTGCAAACAGCATGCACATACGGCTTAGGCACAATACAGAAAATACAGTAAAATTACAAAATAGTTGGACTCCTAGAAAAGACATATGACAGTGTGGGCTTGATCACACATTTCGACTTTTTCTATTCTGACTTGGAATACTTGTCAAAGTCATTCACGTTTCTTGGAGCCCAAAATGAGATTAATGTTAACATTCTTGGTATGTTTGAATTTACATATTTAATAAAGTTATATTAATAGCTGAGATTTATCAAGGAACCCTCCTCAGGCATCTCAAATTAAATCTCATGCCATATTACTTGTACTAATGAAAAAACAACATGCATGATAGCCTGAGTTCAGATGGTACCCCCAGTTTCAAAATAGCTTGGTTTTGATAGGTCCAATTAACAAATCTGTAATAAACCCATCATAAAGCACAGATATTTGAAAAAAATAGTTCATAATAATTCCATATTACAAAACAAACAGGATCTAGAAATGCATGAAGACCACCAGTGTTAGTGACACTAATACAAAAAGGGAACTAATTTCCTTTCTCAATCTTTTAGTCTTTCTACAGTAGAATAGCTATAATGAAATTAATTTAAACTGTAGATAAATAATAGCTTTATGTGTGGTAGATCAGATCATTAGCTGGAGAAAATATTAATCTTTTAATTGCTCTTGTGGCAACATATCTGACCCAGAGCAGATAAACTTGTAAAACATTCAAATTTTCCCTCCTTCTTAAAAAAAATACTTAAGAATGTAAAGTAGTTCTATATCCTGTGATAAATAATTTCAAAGTTATTGAATGTGAGAAACATTTCCAGAGAGACAAGGAATCAGGCTGCTTCATCAGAAGGTCCAGGGCTGAAGAGTAACTGATCTCCTTTAGTGATGGGATCTGACAGAAACACAAAGGTAGGTGATCAGCTGACACCTTCTGAGGTTGAGATAAGAAAAGACTAATTCAGAGGTATGATCTTGCCTTTCATCTGTCTTTGTTTTTTAAATGATGAGGTTAATCTCTGATTGAAAATTTATATTCTTTTAGGGTGAGAGTCTTTAGTACACTTTGAAAATGATAGGAGATACTGTCAGCATCAGAAAGGTTTTCCTGAATTTGCTGACAAAACAGTCAGCAAAGTTAATTGAATGGCCCTGGGGAACATTTTAGATGTTATCTGGTGTTTAGTGTAATTGATAAAATAATTGCATTCAAAACCTACCTTTTCCTGCATTCCCATTTTTATAAATTTCTGAATCAATGCAAAATTAGAAATACTGAGTCAGTTACCTGAGCATGTCCTTCCTTTCTTCCTCTGACATCAATGGAAAATTGTGGCAGGTAAAATACAATGGACTGAACTCTGCTAAACAGTCAATAAAATGAGTGCTGTCTTGCATTTCCCAGTAGTGTAAGTGACTAAAGGTTGCACCTGACACAAAGAACCTAAATAGAGTGTGGACATTAACAGTAGCAGAATGTGTTGCGCATATTGAAAAAGAAATCTCATTTTGTTCCAAGAGGTTTATTTATAGTGAATAATATACTTTGAATAGATATTTTTAATAGGCAATAACAAACAAGTTGCATGTGTATTATACTGTAATATAGATATTTTATAAATGTCAAAAGATATTGCCTTTTTTACAGCATATAATATGTTAAACTAGTTTGAAATATGAGGAAATTAGCTATTCTTTTGGTTACTTAAAAGTTATGTGTATTATTTCCATTGCGTGTCATGCATAGGTGATGAACTCTAAACTTATTTAGTAAAATTATTATTCTTTTATTATAAGTTTTATTAAGTAGAGCTTGATTAAAAATATATTTAAGTTGTACTAAATGTTGATTTTAACAGTGCATAATAAAATTATTTTATGTCAGATTTTAAATACAAAATACCTGTCTAATTTCTGTGTGTGGCAGAGAATGAGCCTTTGGTTTATATGAAAACAATATATTTTAGGGACATTACATGACTTTATGAATCTCAACTTATTTTTGCATGCCCATGTTGCATTTCTGCTTTCTGCTGAATCCTCCCAGTTCAAAAAGAAGTTCAAATAAGAAGGTAAAAATAGATTGCTTACCCAGATCCTATTCCCAGATTGGTATTTATGGTGGCATTAAGGAATAATTCTTCCCATCAACTCATATAGTCTCAAAGTGTATTTTTAAAAACTCATAAAATGACCTTAACCTGAAATCCAAGTTCACCTATGGAAAATTAAGCTTTATCTCCCACATATTAAGGGTTTGACCTAAAGGATTTTATTGTTTTTATATTTTCTAGGGTTTTTATTTTTTTTAACTGTGATGTATTTGAGTGCTGTAAAGGTGATAAAAAAGTAAATGATGTTGTATAACCTCTCACAGGATTCCTTGGTCTTCTTACTGAAATTTCATTTACTGAAAGGTAAAGGACAAACTGCCATCAAAAGGAGAATAGACTATAGGTTTGAAGAAGGGCTTGTGTGCCTAAAAGCTCATTGATATCAGTCGGTGTAATAAAATACAATTGCTCTCTGCAAACCCTGCCACACTCACTGGTGCTAAACCCACAAACCAGAAAAATCAAGCTAGAATTTGAAAAGCCAAGAATTTCTTAAGAAGTTTGTTCTGCTTTCTTTCATTTAATTCCAGGGACCATGAGTATTTTAGGGGCAAACAGGAAAAGTTAGTATGAAGCTTTAACATTTGAATTACCCAGCTAATCATTTTGTCAATGCATTCAATAGGTAAAATATGTGTTCTGCACGTCATATTCTAAATAAAAGTGAGCTTTTGGCAACAGTACTTTTTAATACCCAGAGAAGATGTTTGGAAGAGAATCTGCTTACAAACTCTCTATCATAGGGACTGCAGAGTTTGGAATCAGAACCTGGCAGTGGATGTAGAAATGAAGCCTTGTGTTGAATGACAATGTATCTTCTAAACCAAAAGAGCCACCTTAATCTTCCAGCCAGCTCCAGGTTCTCTGCATGAAAATCTGCATTGCTGGCAAGGGGCATAGTGAATCTGCTAACACAGGAAGAGCACTAGAACTGGGTCACTGGGAGCACTAGAACCCAGAGTCAGCTGGGTTGACTCCAAATGTGTGATTCTCTTTTGTGGCTATTAGTTGACAGGAATCATTGAAAAACACCCCCTTCACGTGTTTGCTCACAATCTCTTTCTCAATACAATGACAACAAGATTTTGACAGCCTGTTAGACTTTATAGCTCTTGAAATCTAACAGTGTTGAACAACTGACACTGAGTTACTGTGAAGTGGAAACAGAGCAGAAGTCAATGAAGATTATACAGCTTGGTTGTTTGGTAAATGAAGATCTATAAGAACTGAAAATAACATAATTTTTATTGGCAGGCAAGTGTTGCTTAAAAATGTGACATGAAGAATGTGAAAAGCATGCGAAAACATCTGTGGTATCAAGAACAAGACTACAGCATGAACAATTCCACTGATTTAATTAGAATGACCTTGTAAAATATAGATTGTTAATGTTCACTTGTACTTTATGTGTCATTTCCTTTCTTTGCAGCATGTGAGAGATAACAGATCAGTTCAAAACACAACTTGTTATTGCATTCTTTTTAGTAATTGCTGACATAGTTGGTTTTCCCCATATTAAAAATTAGCTACAGTGGCACTATACTAAATGAAGATAACAGTAATATTAGAATAAAAAAATAGAATGGATATAATTGCAATCTGAGACTTTCCTGGGAGAGTGAAGAAGCTGATGGCCAGTCATTAACAGTGTTTTATATTTTGTGAACTTATGGAGAAAAGCAATGTCATGAACATTTGTTACATAAAGAACAGTTTGATATTAACTTACTTAAGCGTTTCATTATTGTATAAGGCAATATACATATTTAGTGGGCCATAATAAAGAAGTACTCTCAAGTCATCTTTATACCTTTATCCATGAACAAACATTAGAAAAATAAACATTTATTTCCTCTCAGAATAAGTTCTCACCTTTGAGCTACATGCACCTATACTTGGAAGACATAAACTGCCATTCACATATACAGAGTGGGACTCAACAAAATTTCTTTGTGTTAACAAAGGTTGATGATGATATTAATGGGCTTAGAAAAAGGTTATTTGGTTACGCTGCTCAATGGAGAATGTGTGTACATCTGCATGTCACTATGTGACAGACATTTCTGAAAGTCTCTCCTTCTAGGCGTAACGTAGTGTTTTGTCTTGGGTCTTGTCCAGTTTTCCCCTTCAAACAGATTTAAATTTTACCACTTCAGTGAACTGATTTGCTTCTCTGAGTTGCTGTAGTGTCTGAGTTTTTAAAGCTGATTCAATAACATTTTTAAAGTAGTGTCAGAATTCATAAAATTGAATATCACACTATCATGCATAATATTAGTATCATACTTCATTTAAAAGAGAGTGTCATGGTTTGGGCTGGATTGGCCACTGAAACGAACAACAGATGCTCTCCCCCACCTCTCTCTCCAACAAGAGGAGGCAAAGAGATAAAGAGATTTATGAATTTAGAAAGAACTAAACTAATGACAATATTAATGAAATAATAAAAAGAAAATAAGGAAATATACAATAGATACAAAACCGTATCAAGTTCCTAGGATGATGATCACGTCACCAGCAGGCACAGGGGGCAGGCACAGGGAAAGTCCCAGGCTGGCCTCAGTGGCAGGTGGGGACAGGATTACAGATCTAGAGTCAGTAATGTATGGATCAGGATCAAAACCAGATGAACAGAGTCCTTCTCAGACACCGACCATTGAAGAAAGACATTGACTCCTTTGATCACTCAGCTTTTATACTGAGTGTGATGCAGATGGAATGGAATACTTTGTTGGTCAGTTTGGGGTCACCTGTCTGGTGACCTGCTCTTCACCACAAGCGCAATCCCTCTACATTTCTTCACTTCCAACCCTCCAACAGGGCAAATAACAAAGTCAACTGACCTTCGTTGTTATAGCAATAAGTATAAGCAAGAGCACCTCTGCATATCCTTCCTTGGCATTAACTATAAACAAGGGTCTTATCACAATAAGAATGAACAGTTTCTGCACAATATGCTGTTAATTTTCAGAGAGTTCAGTTAGCAGAGGCTTAGCTAAAAAGTAAAATTACTGAACAGAAAAATGGTTCTGTTTTCTCTCAATCCAGGACAGAGAGATATCTATTTTTGAAAAGAAATCTGCCAGTATCTCTATTTTTTGAAGATATAAATTGCTATATATCTAAAAATTATTATTATTGCTTTTCATATATAAAATAATGGAAAATTATTGAGGTAAACTTTATAAACACTCAATACCCTAGAGCAGACTGAAAAGTAGCACAAAGCCTATTATTAGAGGCATCCTGAGACACTACCTTTCTAGCTTGCTTAGCCTGATACTGTGTTTCTAATATATTTTAAGTGTTGTATAACCTAAGCATGGCATTATTTGAAATTCAGCTCTCATAGTCCAGTTTATTAAAGCTCAAAGGTAGGCAAATGTTGATTTTCTATCCAAGATAGTCCTTCTGAAATTGCATAGGTCTCAAGTCAGTGTTTATGTATTTACTTACCTTGAAATGTGTTTAAATCTTTATTTGCTTAACTAAACCTACATTTATTTTTTCTTAAAAAAAAACCAAAACAACCAAACCACAAAAAACACCCGACCAGAATATTTCTAATACGTAACAGATACGGAATCTTTTATCTTTGGGTTATTTGTTCAGATACCTCTTGACTGATAATGACTGAATGTTATTACAATGTGATGGCAGCTAAGTGAATTGGTCTCACTGCAGTTGTAAAGGATGAGTTCTTATCACAAACATTCTTCTTCATTGCCATGTTAAGGGAAGGATCTGGTAGCTAAATGCCTCTTTAGTTTGTTGAGTATATAAAGTCAGATTTATGTATCCTTAGCCATGCTATTTGCTAGCCTTTGGGGTTTTTTCACTTTGTGAGAATATGGGATGCACCTTTAAAAAAGGCTGACATGAAGTTTCACTCCTTAAAACTGCTAATTTTTACTGTTGGCACTGTTCGCTTCTGCTTCTGTAAGAGCACAAGCAAAGGGGCTATTGACCATCTCTTTGAAGGGTATCGATGGATCCTGGTAGAATACCTTGTACTGCCCAGTTTCCATATTTGCATGTTATCTCTGATTGTATTAATAAATAGTGTGATGTGTCCCCAGTTCCTGGTATGATTTCTCCAAAGAGCTGCAAGTCTGATGGAAGGACAGATTTAAATGCAAGGAGGGCTGTTTTTTAGGAATTCAGTCAGTAGAGAATGATTTACAGAAATACAGACTAACCTAAAGGAATATGTAAATACACTTGTTGCTATGTCTGACCATGCCCTTTCAGGGTTTGGAATGATTCCGTGTAATCTACCTTGATTATTGGAGGGCAGAGAGATTTGGGGTAGAGTTTTGGCATGTGACTGTGCAAAAAAAAAAAGTAATTACTGCTTTGTACAATAATACATTATTTTAAATCTTGGTCTCATACTACGACATAACTTCCTCCTTTTTCTTTCCAAATCTCAAACTCCTCTGGAAAGGTTAAAGGACGAGTGTCTCAGAATGTAGAACTGTCAGATGTTTGCTGCCTTTCAGTTGTAATCCTTGGAAAATGTATGGCTCAAAACTGACTGAAAGCAGCCAGTGTCAAAATACATCTGACTGGCAGGATCCCATAATAGTTCTACCTCAAGCTTTCTGCTTGTGCTGCTGGACACTGAATTTCCTTTGTGATAAATTTTGATTGTAAAGAATCAACATTCTTCAACATAAAAAAGGCAAGAAAATAAATTATAACAATACATTTCTAAAACAAATGGGCTGCAGTCATCCTGCTTTTCTGTTTAATGCAACTGCTGAGAAATAATGGTTTGATTAATGAATACAATATGCCTCATTTAAAACTTCAGATGTGCACTTGTATAAATACCATCAGATGGGATCCCTTTCATAGATCTCAAGTCTTTATTAACAGCTAATCAAAGTACCATGGGATCATACTAGAGAGATATGTGGGTCGCCATATGGCTTGAGATATCTACGAAAAGACATTTTATACTGATTTAAAGATCCATCCTTAAGATAAATTTTGATAAAAATGTATTAGATAGTAGAGTTTTACATAGAAATTTCAAATGCTGATTTTTATCTGGCGGTAAACTGGCAACTGATACAAAGAAGAGAGCTCAGATACACTGAAACTAGTTGCTGTGAAACCATGTGGCTTTCAAAGGTTACCAACAGACTGGTGTAATATGCTCGTAACAACATAGCCAGTAGTAAATGAAAGCATTTAGATTTGTAAATGAAAGAAGATTTTTGAGACGACAGTATCAGTACTTAGGCTCAGAAAGCCTTGGCATTTCACACCATGTCACAATGGCCAGACGTATAACCACATCTGCATACGATTCCGGACACTGTCAGGTCTTTCAGCATCACCTTCATAATTTTGATTTGTAAGCCAAATTTGATAATGTCTCTTTTCCTATAGTCTTTCTACCTGCCAAAGCAGAAGGAGAGAATGACAATCAATGGTTATTCTAAGTGAAAACCCCTGAACTTGTAAAAAGTAATATCCAGCTCTGTCTTTATGAAATGTGATGAGTTTATAAACTTGTGGTATGATGAAAATTGTGAGAACAAAAAACAGCAAGACATTAAACTGATCACTACATTCTGACCACTATAGGTTTGAGATGTTCTTCAGAAAAGCTAGCTTCAGTTTCCTCTGTGGGTGTTACTTGTTCAGGTAGCCATGGAATGGCATGCCATAAGATGGGGGAATTTCTGCTTCTCAGTACCAAATGTAATACTGGGCAGACTGAGTACTCCTTTTGTATTCATTGCTCCTGGAAACCACATTCTTAGAACATTGACATCTCTCACCTTAGCAGTTGCCTCATTAATTCCACCTTTACATTAGAGATGGTATAACAGGTAATATTTGTCCTTGCAAATTTAACAGTTGAGTAAAGAATTACATATATATGGGCTAATGGTGTGTTGAGACTACTGCTTACTGACAGCAAACATTATGTCCTTCGGTAAGGTGGAGTTCATAGGTCTTTGTGTCTATAGCCACATCTCAATTATCAGTGCTCTGTAATCTGATCAATGGTGTGTTACCCCCATATTTTAGCAGTCAACACTGTGATTTTTAATTAAAGTTAGCCATTTGTGTGAAATGATTACTCTGTTCATTATCTTGACAATTTCATTACTGTATCAGGTAAAATAAAACATTTATAGTGGGGGGGAAGTATATGAGCTATTGTAAGGTTCAAGGAGGTTCATCACGGCAGTTGGCTGAGGCTGCTATCATTAACATCAATCGAACAGGTCACAGTTCCTGGTATTCCACATGCCAGTTATCTCCTTTTAAATGAATTATACATATATTCATTAAAATCCCCCAAGTACCATGGGAACATGAACATTATAAGCATTTGTATCCTGCTTGCACATTCGCAGCATGATATTCATGTGCAGTGGAATTTAGAAGAATTTGACTATGAAAGGCTTTGTATGCGTGATAATGCTTCTAGGAGCTCTGTTGAGCTTTCCATATTCCATATGCAAAAGTTGTTTGTGTGACTTTGACACCAGCTGAGAATTCAAGAATCCAACTCTGCTCTTTATTTTTTGTAAGTGTACTTCTATGTACTTTTCACGAATTCCAGGAAGAGAAGATGTACATACCCTGAGGAGCAGCCAAAACTTTTGGTCATGTTTGGATCTGGGAACTTGGGTGGGAGGACAAATGAGAGGGGAGTACAGCAGAGGAGCACTAAAACTGTAGACAACCATCTGGATAAAAAATCAGCCATATGCCACTGTGTGCAACCCACCAAATGAAGTTACCATCAGGCCCCTTTTAGACAGGAATAATTACTCTTGTTCTGGTGCTCATATGTCAACAGCAGCTTCGCTAGCAAAGACAGTGACAGAGATGTTGAGTAGGAGGGAACATTGGTGCATGGACTCTCTGTCACCTTTGGATGCCTTGAGGTTGTTTCTGTTATGCACACTGGTCTGATGTCCAATTTTAAAATATCCAGACTGTTGACAGAGGCTAGGCATTGGAGTTCAGTTGTCATTTTTCCTAAGTATGAGAGGATAGAAGAAGGACAGGAACTAACAAGAGAATGGAAAATGTGTGGAGAAAGTGGGCTAGGTTTCTCAGCATGAAGGAAAAGCTACTCTTTCTATTGAAGATTCCAGCTTTAATTTTCTAGAGGATATACTAATAATTTCCTTAGCGTGGGATACTATTTTTCTTTGCAATTATCAATAAGCCGCTAAAGCATAGATTTTTATTTTTTTTTCCCCACAAGGAGCAACTTCAAGATGATTCAGTGAACAAATTTCTCAGGAACGATGTTTAGTGATTAGAGCATTAGGAAGAGGTACAGGTGTACCAGCTCATATATTCCAGCTAATTTACATTTCAAAGTTGTCCATCAACTTCACACTGAGTTCATTTAATCTCCAACTCTCATGCCACAAGGTCTGGCTACAGCTTCATTGTTTTGTAAATTCAAGCACCTCAACATTCTGACTTTCTGGGTAAGTGTTTTAGTTACCTGCTGGTTGCATAAAATATAGAAATAAAATATAGAAACTTAATAGAATCCATTGACCTTTTAATAAAGTGTTGTATTGTCAGTGCTAATTGGACACAATCAGACCACAAGTATCAGTTCTCAGCTTGTTCAAAATGTTTCTGTATCCAGACTGTGAATCAACATGTAGAAAACTGCTATTTGCATGTTCACACTGAGTCATTTGTCCGCAAGGAACAATTTGGTAACTCTAGGGAATTTTTCAGACTGCATACACAGGAGCCCTTCCCACTCCCCACACAGTTCGTTAATGTTCTAAAAGACTTCCTGAATTGCAGGATTCTAGTCTTTCTCAAACTGAAGTAACAAATTCCCAACTAAAGCAGAATTTGGGATGTGTGGAGCATAGCCTTGTCCAAGAAACCATGTACTTTAGTAACTCTTCTGTGCAGTTTTGGCATAAAAGCTGCAAGGATTTTATGGGAAATGGGAACTGCATGAACTGCAGGAGGCCTAATTTTTTGTTGCTACTTTCGATGCTCTTGAGGAGTCCTCTGTGATAGCCTTCCTCACATCTCCCATTAAAACTCACATATGTCTTAGTGCACCTAATCACAATTGTGATGCTGTACCTATGTACTTCTGATTTTGATTGTAATTATCTTACTGTTGCCTTGTGCTGTGTGTGCTATGCATGGGATATTGCTTAAATTTTAATTCACTTTCCTATGTGCAGATATTGACTGGCATTTGATATTCCCTGTGCTTTTCCCAGTTTGCTTGCAACAAACAGTGCAGGAGGCCATGAATCTCCAGCAAGTCTTTTGGGTCTGCCATCCGTTTGTGGATATTTTAGATACCCTACAGCTTCACAAATGCAAGTAAGTGCCTATGTTTAGGAAATTGAATTAAGTCCTCTCTGACTATAAGATTTCCTTGTCAGGAGTCTTCTTTCTGTGATCATATGTGTATATAACCTAGGTCAATGGAGTCCTGAACCCAGATGGGGACATCCAGATGCCACTTTTGCTCAAATAGCAGTTAAGCCTGTAGCAACAATGCCATGAAATTACAGGGGAGTCTCAGGATTAAGAATTGGTATATGTTTTCTTTGTAAGAGTCTATGCAATACCGGAATCTAAGACTCCAACATATACAACAGAAGCTCAATTGAATTGGCCAAACTAAACTATCTGAAAAGTCTCAATATATCTGGCAAAGATGAAACAAGACCTATGACAGACCCAAGCTCTTCTGGAGCAGCTGGGCCTAAGTGGGATAGTGTTCATTATCTCAAATTGCAATAGGAACCTATGTTTTGACTACTGAACAGAGTCCTAAGTGTCCTTAATTTCAGAATACCACCTTCTGATCCTACCCTTAGGCTTCCATTCATTTATACATTATTAGAGGACAGAATTACTTTATTAAAACACAGCTGGGGCCATAAAGACACATTTCTTGCTTTGGACTATATCGATATCTTGCCGTCTTCATTTATTTGTGTCAAAGTTTGTTCTTATGTTTGTATCTCGATTCTGACACTGTTCAAAGTTTGAAAGTTTGTGTACTAAAGAAGAGTGGTAGACAAGCTAATTTATTTTGTGGCTCAGGAAAAAGTTTTGGATAAATTGGGTTTTTTCACTGAGTTTACTCGGTAAGGTCAACGTGACAGGATTTTCAGTATTTTTGCTTCTTTTATAAACAATACTAACAGTTCAATATTTTATAAAAATCTACAAGCAAGAAAACCATAGAAAACATGAAAGCACAGTATCACCAGACACCTCCCAAACAAGTTATTTTCTCTCACCGATGACTGCACGTGCAAAATGTATGAGGTGTGATCCAATGCTACCCCATTACAATTTGTAGAAAACTGCACTGGAAACATGTAATACAGATACAGGATGTATCACTAAAAATAAAAAAAAAACTTCCTGCCACTAAAAAAAATACTTTTTTTAGCAGAGGGGAGCTTTTGCCAATTGTAGCAATGACACCAGAAATGCTATTTGGCTGTAGAAAATCTTGTAAAATAATAATAACTCCACAAATAGGTTTCCACAAAGAACACATGTCACTGAGATTATGTCAAGAAGAAAATAAACAATTCATGAGGGAAAATTGTTTGCCAGAGGAAAATTAGGATGTGAAGCTCTCTATTCCATGTCTGTGTAATAGAGACTTGTAATTTGTAATGATCAGAGGAAAATATTATAATGGCTTAGCAACATTACAGAAATGTAAATGGGAAAGAAAGCAACAAAACAACCGAATACCAAAAACCCAAAGAAAATGACAGACAGCAAAGAAAAACAAACTGAAATGAAAAAAACCGCAAACTTATTCTTAGAAGACTCTAAACATCATTTAAAGTTTAACAACAGAGGAAAATCAAAGAAATAGCATAAAGCCAGTTACTAGCAAATTGCATATCGGTTATTTAGCATTCTTATTTTCCTCTAACTAAAACTCTGAGAACATAGTAAATGCACAAACATTTATTAGAACCCAATAAAACCTCCACTCCACTTCTTCAGTGTTAAGAAGTTTTCAGAGAAAAAAACCTGTAATGATAAATAATATGACCTTTGTGGGGGACGATGTGAAGGGAAGGAAGAATTACAAGAAAAAAAGAAAAGAAACACAAGGAGCCTTATCCTTACGTTCTTTTTCTCATATCTAGATTGCCCTTACTTTCTGAGGACATGCACTGAATACTGAAAGAAGCTGCTATCACTTCGAATTCCATCTGTAAGAACCAGGAATAATTAAATTTCTCAAGCCTTTCTGAACACTGAATGTACAGTGTTCCTCCCAAAAGAAACTGTTGAAGAGGTAAATGCAGATGGTGAAGAATCAGTATGAGAATTTTAGGATGTTTTGTGATTATGGGTTATCTTTAACTCTTTCAGCAAGGCAGAAACCAGTAGGTGTGTGGAGTATATCAAAAGCACTGAAGTGCAGAAACAATGACGTCAGTGAAAAAGACTGTGATATTGTTAGAAGATATAGAAAAGAATTCTAGACATCAGCTTTTAGGTTTACTGAATGCATTCTCCACGTATTCCTGACCCTTCCCTTAAAAGGCAGTTTTTTTAAATTGCTGCAGTATTTGTATATTTAGTTTGCAAATGTTATAGTCTCTGGACATTTTGTAATGGGAAATAGGTTCCATCACAAAGCTATCAAATCTAATCTGTTAGGCTGGTATTTTTTACAGTCCCTAATGAGGCAAAGAGTGAATTAGCATCAAGTCTACACAGTACTTACTCAAGGACCTTGATTTTTATAAGCCTTTTTTCATCTTGGAGAAAACATTTTGCTTCTGGATGTTTATGTTGCATTTTTCACAACATTTCACTTGTAAGGTAAAACATGCAATTAATATACTTCTTTGATATCTTTCTTTGGTAAGGCATTAACAATTAAAGGTTATCAGAAACTACCTTGTCATGTTAAGTGACTTAAGCAAGGTTTTGTGTAGTTGAAGAGTCTGGGTGAAAAGAATTTTTTTCTGTATAGGCTGAGGGTCTCATTGAATTATGCAAGCATGGATACAACACAAAGAAAACGAGCATCTCTTCATGAAGAATATCTCTCAAAAGCAGTATATAAATGATTAGCTAAATAGAAAAGAGGCAAGGACAAATCTGCTAACAATTCACAATGCTCAATAAGATGTCACACATTTAGAAACTGCAAATGGTCAAACCTTTTCCTTGTGTTTCAGGTAAAAGTAGACACTAGTCTCATCTTTGGATATAGCAGCACCATGCTGGGGCATTTTTATAAAGCACTTCTACAACCATGGATTATACACCTGGACTGATTTCAGTTTTGTCATTCCAGGTATCAGATAAAACCCAACTGAGCTTATAAAACCTGTCAGGATTGTAACCTGAGTGATTTATTACTCTTATAGTAATAAAGAGAGATAAATTATCACATTTGATAAAGACTACATCTTTGCATAGAAGTAGTTCAAAGGAGTAAGCAAGGAACATGACTCCATTAAGAAAGTATTGAAAGAAAGTTCCTTCTTTCCATCCTGTATGAGTAAGCCAGAAACAGGCGTGTATGTGTAGTCTCATATAGAGGGAAATAAAAGTCCTAGTGAGGTGGCATAGATGCTTGCAAATGGGATTCATAGAGTCTCGCTTTCTGGGGCCTCCTGTAGGCAAAGGAAAGCTGGAGAAAAATGAAAATGAAACTCTTCTACTAAGGATTTGCAGGTATGTGCCTTCGTGAAACTGGGATTCAGATTTGGGATTTGTTATCAAAATGAATAATATTGGATGTTTTATTTAGTTTTGGTTTCCCTGTGAATATGACAGACCTCTTAGAGCGGAATTTATCTCCTCTCACCGACATTTGGGCTAGGTGCTCTCCCTGGTCTCCCTCCATTCTCAGTGAGCCATGAGGGATAGTTTTCCTCTGAATTTATCATTGTCCACTAAGGAACTTGCCAGTGAAAATTCAAAAAGGCCAGTATTTTGGTTTTATTGCAAACAACTGCTTCACATTTTAAGTTTTCTAACTCTTGTAACATAAATATAACATAAATATTACTGCATAAACTATTTAGTTTCCTGCAGGATCCTCTCTGGAGGTTTATTCCTAAACACACTGTAGCCATTATAGCCCAGGGCAGACTATTCTCTGCATTGTGGAATTTGGGTATAAGCGTCAGGGCTGTGAGGGCATGAGTAGGCCTCACTGCCCTGTCCACTCCTCAGGACCCCTTTTAAGCCCCTCCAGGGCCATGGGTGACACCACAGCAGTGCTGGTCTCCAGCTCCCCAAAGCTCTGACCAGCCATGGGCCCTGCTGAGGCAGGCCGACCCTCAGACTCACATCCCAGCCCATCGTTGGCCCACCTCCAGGGAAGTGCTTGATGCCTGGGGCTGTGAGGATGCAAACCTTCATCTACCAACATGCACAAGCCTGTTAAACACCACAGAATCATAGAATTATCTAGTTAGGAAGGGACCTTTGAGATCATGGAGATCAGCCATCAACCTAACACTCCCCAAAACACCATTAAATATGTCCCGAAGCACCGCCTTTTACATATCCAAGAGTGGATGGACAAGAGAGGCAGGATTCTTGGATTATGGTTAGCATTTAGATAAACTACATGTAAACTGTGATGTAGGTATTTGAGTGTAAACCCACATCTAGAGATGGAAGCTTAAGGAACCTAGAAATCTTTCTTATTTTTTAAATGGTTGCAAATGCACTGACTAGGGCTTATATCTTCTTAAAATGTTAGCTGTGTGTTCAGGGCTCAAAGAGACACAATAAGAAGGACTATTTCACAGATAATTCATTCGAAGAATTGTCCAGCAGCACCTTAATTTTAGCTCTGTTTTCTAACAACAAATCCTCTGCTTTATTTTTGCTGTTCATACCAACTTACACATCTAAAGATCTGAAGTAAATACATTTATGTTAAAATACATACTGAACAGCTAACATAAAAATGCTCGCTTTAGACGCCGGTCTGCCGTCTAAAGCAAGTTGTTAAACTACTTCTCCAGTCTTAGAAAGATCATAGAGAGAGAAAAAGTGAAGGCACTGAATTTTTTCTCCCTGAATTCATTGACAGTGGATATAACTTTAAATACTCTGTATTGCTTTCTGTCAATAAATGGCTTCAGTTTCTTTCCTCCCAATTTCATCTATGTAACTGAAATACTTTTATTATGAAGTTTCCTGTCTTTGGCTCATGTTATAATCCCTTAAGTCTTGCTTTCCTCTTAATCATACCAAAATGTGTTGTTCCATGTGTTACATGAACAGTAACTAACACAGTAGCAGAAAAAAAAGACAGTTCTTAAGGAATTTTGCAGTTGGTTAACTAAACAGAATGAAAAGAGAAAAATATTTAATGTAAGTGGAAGAATAAAACATAAAGTAAAAAATTATTGTAGGACTGCTTTTTCATAAATGGTATAAAACAGTCTTTAAGCTAGAAAAATAATTTAATGAAGCTGGTTAAAATATTCAGGGGAATAATATACTTTGAAATGCATTAAAGATCTGCTTCTTGAAATAATTTTTAAATAATTTTATGAGCTACTTATTTTACTTTACCTTTATCTTAGAATTTAAAGACAGAGGAAAAAGAAAGCTTGACATAGTATGTTGTAAATAAGATTTGGAATAAAAGGGAGCCTTTTTTGATGGAAAAATAACGTGAATTAATTTTTATCAGTAATCCTTTACTGAAAGTGAAAATAGGGCTGAAAAATATTGCTGAAGTTTCACTTTTATGGAAATTTTCCATGTCCACAATAGTCTAAGCATATATATTATGTTTCCACATGAATATAATTCAGATCTAAATTCAGGTATGTGGAAATTTAGAAAATTATTTTATTTTTAAAGGATTCATGTAAATTCAGTGGGGTCCCAGTGACAGGACGAGGGGCAACAGGCACAAGCTGGAACATAGGAAGTTCCATCCAAATATGAGGAAGAGCTTCTTTACGGTGAGGGTGGCAGAGCACTGGAATAGGCTGCCCAGGGAGGTTGTGGAGTCCCCTTCTCTGGAGATTTTCAAGACCCGCCTAGATGCAGTCCTGAGTAATGTGTTATAGGCAATCCTGCTTTGGCAGGAGAGTTGGACAAGATGATCTCTACAAGGTGCCTTCCAACTCCAACAATTCTGTGATTCCACGATTCCTGTCTTTAGAATTAAACAATGGTTGTTTTAATACCTTGTAATTGTAGAATTTAAGTAATATGTCTTCCACTGTTGGTCAGGTTGTATCTCTTTCATTATCAATCATTTAGGATTATCTTATTTGTCCACTGTAGTGACTGATAGCTGTGCTAGGGGAACTGTTGATAAGCATTTTTTAATAACTGACCTTTCTAAAGCTTTTCTCTGTAAGGTAGTGTTAGAAATATATGCTCTTTATTTTTGCAGTTTTGAAGACATTCGTTTATAAAAGATTTGAAAAGAGAAGATAGTTGTTGTTGTTGTTGTTTTTTATTTTATTTTCCAAGCAATTTAACCAGACAGATACAGCACCATTATTTTTCAAGAATTGCTTTTGAATTAGACAACTCCGAGTTATGTCTTAGCCTTTGCTGAATTCATCTTGAATGTGTGAATACATAATTGTTGTCTCTATTCATAAGTCATAACTTATTCCAGTAATAATAACTGGTCTTAGCTTTTACCTTCTTAAAGTGTTTGTCTTTTAAATGTCAATGATAGAAACTGAAAATAATGCTTAGTTTACACAACATAGCAAGGATCTGTCTATTTGTGTAGGAATTGACAAGTTTCTACTGTTTAGAATTGTTTAGTCCTGACTTCTGACTTAGACTGTATTGTCCTTTGACACTTCAGCCAGCTCTGATATACAGTCGACTAGATAACAGCAGGTCAAAATTTGAGAAAATAAGAATGATCAATGCATTTGTTAAGGCTACAGACTGTTAATGCGATTACATGACTCCCACTACACAACAGACAAAACCAGTCTCCAAGAAGGAAGAAAGAATCGTAAACGGAAGGTTAGACCACCTGCAAGTGGTCTACCTTCTATATTTGCAGCCAAAGCAAACTGTGGCTTCAAGTGGAACAACCCAAAGCTGCAGGAGACCAAGTAGTCAAGTGTAATATTTCTTTAGGAGTAAGGGAGCATTTCTTTCTTATCCTTAAATATTCCGTCAATTTTTCTTCCAAGTAGAAACTGACATGCTAATAACACTATTATCTTAAATATTTGAGGAATACTCAAGGAATACTCAGGATATTAATGCTATACTGGTACTGACCATTTGGTTGAGAAAGATGGCTAATGACTGGAGATAAAAGAATATGGAGTGTGGAGAGAAGTAGCTTGAAGGTAAAACTGTAGTCAACTCAAGAGATTAAAGAAGTAAAGGAAGAGAAGAATATACCACAGGAGAAAAGAAGAAAGTCTAAAGAAGCGATGTAAATCTGAAACAGAAAGAATAAAAGAGAAAGCATTAATTCTTTTTAAATAATGAAGTAGAACATCTTTTTAGAAAAGATCGAATGTTTTGTATTATGCAACTGAAGTTCAACTAATTAGCACTTAACTTTTATAACAATATTCTGTTTAATTCAAACATGCCAGATGCTGTAGCACTGTTCCTTAAAAAATCTCTCTGACAGGGTGGGTGGAGTGTGTGTGTGTGGTTGATATCAATTTAGCCCCTTCACCTTGTAGACAGTGAAGAATCACTGTGTTTATTTGCACTCTAGAAACATACCTAGAGTCAGCAAATTCATACCCAGGTCAAAATGAAGTAGAATTCTGTTAAAATTACAGAGTTTTAAGTGCACACTTGATAAAATCTTATTTAGGATGCGGTAAATTAACTTCTTTTTTGCTTTATTTTATAACATTCTACCTAAATCATATTTAGTGCACAATTGAAAGAGCCTGTGTTTAAAGAGTTTGGTTTACAGTGCCCTCCTTGCCAAGGTGACATATGCCATAGTATCTAATAAGTGATCTTTTTCAAGAGCACATATGTTGGGCACATATGGATACCAGTAACCCGCAAGATGCCATTAAAAATATTTTTGAGGACTTTATCCAACATATTTATAAATGCTGATAACTTTGAAGCTAAAAATTATTTGCAGCACTAAGTGCCATAGTAATAATAATAACAACGATAACAACAAAAATAATAATAACGACAATAACAATACCATCTTTTCACTTTTCCAAATCCAAATTTAATTTTCTTGTCTTAATCTTGTATGGCATTATGAAATTGCACTTTTTCATCATGTTTACACCTGCCATCCCTAATGCATTACCAGGTGTGAGATTTATGAGTGGAGCACATGAGACCTGCCACAGTTAATCACATTTGTAACCTTTCAGATACACTGCAGAAATTTTCTTGCTGTGAAACATGCTTTACCTTTTAATCTCTGCTGAGCGTAGTTCTGACACTATATTGTAGTTTTTTACTTATGTGTTTCAAGTTCAGTCATCAAATATTATCATAATTATTATTCTTCTTTCACATTTTTATATCAAAGAGCTATTTGTATTTCAAGGAAATACGAAGTAGTCAGAGAGAGATAAGCATATATTAACCTTTTCCGGAAGGAAAGATACATGTAAATAGATGTGAATGATGTGGTACTCTCGCAATCATGCGTCATAATACTTACAGATAATATATATTATATTATTTTTAGAATAAGAAAGACTCGGTTCAGAAGTTTAGGCTTAGTGATTTGCAACTTTGGGTAATATCTCAAAAGATCACTTGAGAGTATTCTACAAATGACAGAGCCAAGTTAACTCAGTGGGACTCTACATATGATTGAAGATATTCATGTGCTTATATATGTCATTGAATCTAGGTAAGAAATATTCATAGATTTTGAAAATTCACATGAAATATATTTTACTTCTGGAGCTATGCTAAAAGTCTCTATGAGAATAGATGTATCTATTTCTTGATACTTTTTTATTGCACATTTAGGAATGTTGGTCTTACTTCTATTACTAATAATTCTTAGCTAAATTTGGAATATATTTAACAGTTTATACAAAGCTTCTCCTTACTTATTTGGTGTTAGAGGAAGCTGATTTGAGCTTGTTTTAGTTGTGATAACTACAGTCTAACAGTCAGGTAACTGCTGCCTAAATTAGTTTTAGCTTTTGTTTAGCTTTGTGCAGTTGTATGGTGCAACACATCCTGCTAATTAATAGATTGTAATTCTAAATAGTCATTCTGAGGACAACGAAAATATAGTGCACAAGAAGAGGGGCACAGGATGGTACTGGCAGCCCTAGATAGTGGACACTAATCATGATATGCAATAACTGATGAATTATTACACAGGACTGTCTGAAAGGCAAGGTGCTAACAGTAATATGACCTGCTTAGAAGAATGAACACTGTCTGGGACTATGAGCTTTTATCTCAGGGCTGACGTGACCTGAAGATCCAACCTAAGCTAGCTCCCACCAGTTGAGAATATCCCATAACAACAATAAAATGATAGGAGATTTGCTTTAAGAAACCAGTCATGGTTTGTCAGAATGGCAACTGAGCAGAATCCAGAATAAAACCATTCCTCCTACGTGGGACTCCAGGTTAGAACAATGACAATTAATGCACCACTGACCATACATCTACACAGCTTATACTGGACAAGCATGTAATGATTATGAGAGCAATATACCTGATTAGCTTTTTCACAAACAATTTGCTTGGTCTACACAACAGTAATGTAATGTATATAAACCCCACCTTCCACTATATTGGTGTGCTCCACACATTAGGCTGGGGCGCTGCTGTCTGCATAGCCAACATGAGAGAATACATTCCCTTGGTAATTCTATGCAAAGGGTCCTTGTGATCCTCCTCTGCTAGCAAAGAACTGACTGTTACACATGAAACTATAAGTTGGTGAAATTGGTGCTAGTCACAACAAATAGAAGAGAAAAAACCCCAAGTCTGATGCAGAACTGGGAATGAATGAAGAAAGAACAAGGAATCAGACCATTAGAAAATGAATAAAAATAATTCAAAGTAGATTCACAAAAGGGGAGGGTGAAACCCTCCTATTAACACCATGCTTCCCTTGGTAAAGACCTGCAGCTTCTGAGAGGTCCCTCCTGGAGATAGTGCCACTGACCCTAGGGCCCAGCTGAGCACTGGGAGTGGGGGTACACCACTGCAGACAAACAGTTCAGACTGAAGAGTTTGCATGCAAAATTTTAACTCTATTATGAATGACTAATTAATATTAATACATTATTACAGAATGAATATACTGTGATAATTAGTATATTAGTCCAATTAATTTGGACTATATTTACTGATACCATTTAAACTTTAATAATAATAATAATAATGTATGTGTTATTTTTTAGATTGCAAAGCTAACACTAAATTTCTTAGGTCAACATATAAAACATATTCCCTTTGGCTCATAGCTACATTTTTTTGAGTATAATACTTCAATGTCTTTTTTAATCTACAGAGTAATTAATTCTAATATCATACAAGTGATTCAGTGTATACTTTACGGTTTTATACTTCAAAAATGTAAAGAGTATGTATATGATTGCAAATGGATCCACCAAACTGCATACCCATATAAAAATTTCCTTAAAAATGATTTACCTGATTTCTAGACAATTAGAATTATACTAGCTGATGAACCACCTACAGCAATTTTAAAAGATCATTCATAAATTTAGCAACATAACAGACGAGTTGGCTGAGGTCTGAATTGCTTAGCTTGCTTACTGTAGGAGAAAATATTTCTTCAATGATTTCCTCCTTAATGGTATGTCATGGCATCAGCAGTGAAATATTATGGGTCGCATTTTGATTTTATAATGTATTTACAATAAAATACTATAAAATATTTACATAGCAATAGTTTAGGCAAGACAATGGAATAAATTTTCACTGTATCTTAAATATAATTATATTATTTAGGGTGATCCTCTGTTTTTCAACATTTTTTCTTAAGACCCACTTCTACCACCGTATCTATGAGAAGTGAGCTGAGATGTTTTCCATTTTGATGAAATATTTAATTTTAATGCACAGTCAAAATAGAAAAATAACACTTGAATTCAGCATTCCTGAAAAAGCAACTTTCTGCAAAGCACTGTGATTTTGGTAATGTCTCTTGTGTATAAACATTTTACTTACAAAACTGGATATTAGATCTATGCACTCTTTCTCTTCACAATGGAATCAGTCTCATATTTGGCAATGTAGGATAATAAAGAGGTATTAAAAGTTAAGCAAGCAATCTGAACCTATGTCTATTCTATGGATTTTCACAGATTTAATTTGGCTGTATAGTTTATATTCTCTATATTAGATGTACATAAAGGACACTTCTGCTCAAGCAACACAAGAATGGTAAGTCTAAACACACACACAAACAATTAATTTGGTTAGAATTAATTGCACATACAATTATTAATTCTAAATAATAATTTTCAAAAATGAAATTTGAGTGAAATTTGAGTTATTTCTGAAATATAGGCAAATGTGTCAGCCTTGTGTGTGTATGGGAAAATTTCAATTATATGGTTAACTTTATCAGGAGAACATCCCAAAGAGTAAGAATTGGTGTCACCCTAAACTGTTTATATTTTGGACAGAACCACTCAAGAATAGAGCAAAACAAAGCATAATTTAGAAATCGTCTTATCTCCAGTGAGCTGGAGCACAGATTTAAAAATACAACAAATTTAAAATACCAGAGTGTTTAAATCCAAAGTGATCATACAGAAAATATCATCTTAGTTACCCTGATGAATTTTTAGTGATCGTAATTTCAAACCTACTAATTTTTTTAGGTTAATAAAATTAATTATTTATACTAAATATAGGAAAGAATAAAGAACAACAGAAAAAGAATTCAGAGCCAAGTCCTCTTGGGCAATTAATAGTCTTAGGTACTGGTATTAAGAAGTTTCTGAAAAGAGAAGCTGACTAATTCAGAGTACACATTTGTAAATGTATGATAATTTAATATGGTAGATACATTTCTGTACTGTTATCATTTAAACAGACTTGCATTTTTCATATGTCATCTTATGTGATAGTTTGTTATGCCACATAATTTGAATGTGCTATCTGGTAACTTCAGGTATGGCTTACACTGACATTATTCATAGCATATTGGTAAAGTACATGTGTTTTTTTGGAATAGATGTTAGGTTGGAGTAAAAAGAAAAAGAGCAAATGATAGATAAAGCTAGTGCGTTCAGGCTGGGAATCAAAATCCCAGGTCTTTACATCATGTGGCTGAATCCCCTTGTCAACGCAGCACAACAACCAAGTTCCCTTTTGCATAGTCTCTTTCTGTCTCTGCGGCTCCTGGCTTCCTGTCTGCACAAAGGTCGTATTTGAGAAAGTGCTCAGGTGGAGTACATGTTTCTGGGACACAGAAGAAGTGATCCAATGATACAGATCATAAACATATTTTATAATACTCTTATTTAAACCTACACTTCATGTTGCATTTTTTAAATGTTGTATTCTTGTTCAAAGTTCACTGTTCACTGTTAGGAGTTAAACTTTGAGCCCTCTATCCTCATCTATTGCATTTTATAAGGACTTCAGGGAATGAACATCCAGGAGTATCTAAAGTCTGTAAGTACTCAACAAAATTTTCATTATTAACATTCCCACATTTCCTATTTGACTCATTTCATTGACTCATTGCAGGCAAATTTCTAAGTCTGGGTACTCCTAAAACTTGCCACATCTCATCAAAGCTGAGAAGCTTCAAGCTATATTATACATAAGTCCTATCAAGATTCACAAACTATGCATTCCTTCATCTAATTCCCCTGCGGGACCTCATGCATCTGATCATACCTACCAGATGGCTTGGTTTTTATGAAACAAAGCAATGGCAACTGCTTTTAGTAAAAACACAGATGGGAGAAAATGAAAGCAACATTCTTCCCTCTGCATAATAGCCTCCAAGTGAGAATTCTTACACAGTATGGAAAAACTGGGTTCAGTACCCTTCACAGCCCCTCTTCTATGTTCTGTGTCTTAAACACCAGGATATAGACTAATTTCCCAATAAGCTGTTTCAGTATGGAAGATAATTTAAATATCACTGCCAAGAAAAGAGCCAAAATGAGCATAACTTTGAAGTTAATGTAAAGTGCTCACCTGGAATGCAGGAGAATTAATTCCTCTCTTGCTTGAAGAGCTATCACTATTATGTAGTCAGTCTGCTGAGCATATACCTCACTAGAAGTTATGCTCCATTGTGGTGACTCCAGGAATTCTACCAGAGAGTTCCTCACTTATTTCTTCTTTCTTAATTCATATATCTTTGATTCCTCTCTGAATTCAGTCAAGTGAGTGATGCTCTGTTACCTCTTATTAGTGGTAAGAATTACCTCCTTCTAAAGTAATCTAGAAGGAACTGTCTGACACAAAAATGTCTTAAGAATGTCTCCATTATTAATTTACTATTGAAGTAAATAAAAATTTTTGAGTTGAAATAAATTAAGAATCTAAATGCACTTGTTGGATTTGGAAATATCCACAAAGATAGATTACATTGAAATACACAGCCTGTAGCTATAAATTCTTAAGAGAATTCACAACATTCATACTACCATTCAACACCTTGAAGAGTGGTATTTATAAAACCACATTAGCTAATCAGAAGTAAATGAGGAGGACAGGAAGAAGGTGCAGGTATCCAAAGCCAGTTAGGTGCAAAGCAATCTCAATAAGATTTTTTTTCTTTGAGGATTTATTTTCAGATACGGTCATTTGTTAGCATGGGGTTTAAAACATGCAGAAATTTGTAACATCCAGTTTTCCCATACTTCTGTCACAGGAAGATGAAAGTCCCCTTACCTCTCAGATATCATTAAATGAAATTAAACTATATCACCCTGTCTTCTTCAATTTAAGCAAATTTTACATTTTTAATCTCAGTTTATAGCTAAGAGTGCAACATTTCAATGTGTGGATAGGCTACTAAGATCTGCAATTACAAATACAGTACTAAATCATTCTTCACTTTCTGTTGCATACTCAGTCTGCCTGAACCAGCTCACTAGCTTTGGCCCCAAATATTTCCAATCTCAAATCCAAATTTCCCTGAATCTAAACTTCAGTCCTATTCCACGCTTCTCTAAGATAGACTGCCTCATAACTCTCTGCCTTTTGTCCTCACCTGGAGGTGGGTGCTGGCACTACCTCTGTGTAGCATGGTTCTGTACCCTGCAGGAGCAGTACTGTGGGATGAAAGACTGTTCATAGTATTAGCCATGGATCAGTGAAGAAGGTCAAGCAAGAGCCTTGCAGACTAAGGGTTCCCCAGGGACTGTATGTTGCAGAGAGGGAAATGTCCTTGTCATCTATGTAAAATGTATGCAGAATGAAGAGGTATCAACAAGTCAACAAGCCCCATCACAGAGTACTGATTATCCTGGTGAATGGTAGAAGATCTGTGTGATTGCTTCAAACCAGACAGAACATGGTTTAGAGAACAATCTGTAATAGATTTCTTGAATGTGTGCCTTTAGTTACCAGAAATAGAGGTGTGCTAGCACCTGTCGGTCTTGAAAAACTTTGTGACTGTCTTATGTGCAGTGCTTGATTTGGTAGTGTAAGCATGCTTTCAGATCACTTACAGAGCTAAGCCTTATTTGGAAAGTAATCCACTGCCCACAAGCCATATATGACATATTGGAGTATAGATTTATAAACAGGGTAAGATCTATTGTGAATTTATGTGATGTCAGCTGATGCATGGTAAGTATGAGGTAAACTGAGAGAATTGTCTCCCAGAAATCTCTTGGGGTGAGAAGCTTCTACAGTTTACTACAGGATAATAGCAGGCATGGGGGCAATTACTGCAAGCCCTAGGGTCACACAGGAAGTCCCTTAGCAAAGATTTTAAATCCAGCTTGAAGTCCAGATGCATACAAACACCTCTCTTTGGTTCTCTTTTCTTTTGATTTAAATGTAAATATTTCAGGAAGGTTATTTAGTCCTGCATTAATCAAGCAGCATGTTTCAGCAAGCCTTGTAGGAGTTGCATGAAGGGTGAAGCTAGAATGATCATCAGTATTCCCTACACCTAACCTGCAAAGCAAGTCTTGATACACAGATAGTAGGAAAACACAAGCTTGAAGTCAACTGCTACTGATTTCAGTGGGAATTGCTCAGCCCCCTGCAGCTCCATTTCAATGGGAGGCAGCATGGGCTAACTGCGTAAGATATGAATGCTCTGCCAGCTTCCCAAATGGGTGGCTTGTAAGAATGGAGTCAAAGCACTGCTTTAAGCTCCTGCAACTGTGTATTCCTCTCTCTTTTTATTTTTTTTTAACTTTTCTTTTAGTTTGCCAATATTTTCCCCTTATTTTTCTAATTAAATTGGCTGTGGTTCAAGAGAAAAACATCCCAGTCCATATGTCACTGTGTTCATTGCAGGCAAACGTGGTAAAAATATACCAACCTTTTCTATGCTTTTTCAGTAGACTGTAACAGAACTGTGTTTATTAGTTATGTGATTAAAGCAAAATACTAATTTTGCTTTGTTTTAAAGCAAACTCAAAGTCTTGAATACATAATCAGACTCCTTAAGCAAGTATAAAAAAAAAATTATATCATTTCCAAGGTTTTTTCTCTGTCTTTCAAGAATGTCTTTCACACACCTGAATTTCATTCAGACAGTCAATGAACTGTGAATAGATAAATGTCTGCTTCACTTCCATTCCCCACTGCATTTCTGATTAGGTATATGTTACATTTCCAATAGATACAAGTTATCTAGGAGGAAGTGTACTCCCAATATTATTATAGTTCTACCATCACTGGAATGATAGTGTGATATCTTACAACTGGAGTGAAGGAGGCTGGCTTTAGATTTCCACAGGCAGATTACTACAAAGTCCCAACAGTGAGCCAGGAGTGTTTCTATATTGCAAGGGGAGTTTCTATACTGAAAGGTAGGAACAAAATCCCATGGATTTGTAGGAAGCAAAACTTGGCAATTTTACATCTTTTCTACTGGTAACAGTTCATCACTGGATTTTAAATGCATTCAGATTAAAGGAATATTTATGTTTGTGCATACTTAGATACTTCATCCCATGGAGGAGCTGCCTGCTGTCATTCTACCACTTCAGAGAATCTTAGAATCATTTTGGTCCAACTCTTAACCTAGCACTTCCAGTTCTGTAACAGAACTTCTCTTCATGATTTTAAAACCTGATCTTGCTTCATGTTTTTCATATCCATACTTCAGTGGCTTTTCTACAGATGGATTCCTAATATTGAAACCCAGGCAAATTTAGCTACATATATTTCTGCATATGGATGTGCAAAAGACTACTTCTTGGATCTGCTTTCTTTGGTATATCTTTCCTACTGTACTTATTTAAGAGCATAGGAAAGGCCATACATATCTAAATTTACTGTCCTGGTCAGTAGTCTGTCCCTGACAATAGCCAACATAATAAGTTTTGGGAAATAGGGAAACTATAGTGTTACTTCCCCAGACATACCGTCCCAAATCCTTGCAATCTCAGTCAAGGATTATTAACACATTTCTTCCCTTTAATAATCCTTGATGAACATGTGTTTTATGAATTTATCAGGTTTCTTTTTAGAACACATAAACTTTTCATAGTGCCATCCATGGAGTCTTGAATCATTTCTTCATGAATGGCAGCAGCTGTTTTAGGAACTCTAAAATAATAGAAGCAATTTATAGTTACGAAAAATGTCAAAGCCTTATTTTGTCTAGCCACAATTAAAGGTACCACTAGTATTTCGGTTACAGATTACTGTATTTTATTTTATATATTTTATAATATTAATTAAATTGGAACTGTTGTTCTCCGAATATCACATTTTGGTATTGTCTTGGCAGAGTTTGCTCTTACTCACTTTTTTCCAGAGAATCTTGGATGTAAATCTCTCCCTTAGAAATGTATGATTGTTATTTTGCTATGAATGCTATAAATAACTCATTAAACTTCCAGATTATCTCATCTGTTGCCAAAATGTAAGCAGGCACTTTAAATTAACTAACAATTACCATGCAGAACTTCTGATGTAGTTCAAGTTTTAATTGTTCATATACTTTTCTAATTTATACATTCCTAACCTGCAAATCTTTCTCTTTGTCCTTATATCTTGAAATTGTGCCTGTCTTTGCACTCACAAGTTTCTTTCCATACCTAACAACTCCCTATATTAATAGTTTTAGTCTTTTTAACTTACTGCACATAGATAAATTCTACATTCTCCATGTCTGTTTGAATACTCAGTGTAGAGATGTAATTAAAATTTGTTGAAGAAAAATCTGGATGAGAGAGAATGACTTTATATGCAACAACTGCACAGTCTCTGAAATGGAGAAAAGAAACAAAACTGAAATGAGGTTGTTTTCTTCTGCCTTCCTTTTATTTACATAATCCAGGGTCATATGGTAATCACAGAATCATAGAATCATATAGGTAGGAAAAGACCCTTGGGATCATCGAGTCCAACCATCTACCCTACTCTACAAAGTTCTCCCCTACACCATATCCCCCAAGACAACATCTAAATGACTCTTAAACTCATCCAAGGATGGTGACTCAAACCAGTCCACATAGCTTCTTTTATGACTGTAATTCTTCTTTAAATAATTGGAATGTACTCTCTTGAAACTGTCACAAGATGCTATCAGGAACAGGGATGTGTCGTAATGATATGGTTGTGTAGCAGCCCAGATATTTTATTTTGATTAAGTATCACACTGCCTATAAGATGCAGCTTGCCCTGTTGAAATTAATGATTTTCTCATTAACCTCTAATGGTGCAGGATATTATACATCTTGTTTTCACATAGTCTCCATACAGATGAATTGTCTCTTACAGACTGTGCTTTAGATGAAATATAATAATGGTCTCTGACATAAGCAACCATGAGTTTCAGCAAATGTAGATTCTTATTGAAATTTTCAACAGGCTTAACTCTGTTAGTTTCAAGATGCTTAATCCTGATTTGAAATTATTTTGAATCAATGAGTTCATAATAACATCTGTTATGAGGATGTGAAACTGATGGTATATATAAGCAGAAGCCTAAAGAGTCATTACAACAATAGTTCACCTAAGGGTTACTTGTCAGTAAAGAATTTGACTTTTTTTCCTGGATCCTTAATGTTAGTGTGTGTGTGTTAGGATCACAAGAATTTTTAGTTGCAAAACAACAAAATATCTGGACAACAGTTAACAGAGCACAAATAGCAAGATTAATAGATCTAAAGTCACACAAGCAATTCTATTCCTGAATAGTGCAGTCTTGCAAAATAGTGTAAGACAATTTGAAATAACAAATTAATGTAAAATTTTTGGCAAAAATCTGCAAATGGGATGGTGAGGGATCCATGATAGTCCTGAAGAGCAGTAATGTGCATCTTCAGAACGTTTTTTCTCTTCTACCACCTGCAATCACTTCCAAGGGACTGCTCCCTGCATTCAGTAGCTCCAGACTTCATGGGATAGCAATATTCTGTCCTTCAGCATACCCCTATTGTTTTGGCTATGAGTGATCTGAAGGGACTGGAAGGCACACATCAGGCTCTAAGTAAGTAGAACTGAGGAAGTGGAGCTGGCTGATGTATCAGCAGGGGGCTTATTATATGCTAATTCTGACCTTCAGACAGAAACCTATTCCGGTGTTATACATTTGCTTAACTCTTGCAAGCATTTAAAAAACCAATCATTTTTATCTGATCAGAAACACAAGCTACTTTGTTTCAAAAAGATGCTGTCCTTTTTACTTAAAATCATTCCATTCATGAGTACAGAAGTTAAGGAAACACAAAATATTAAGGACAAAGGATAAAATTCAGAAAATTTCAGATAAGAGGTAAGCTCTTACAAAGACAGCTGTAAAGCAATTTCTATATTTAGGAGAATTTATAAGAAAAGGACCTGTTCCTGGAAGATTTAACTTCATAAAGCTGCTAAATTTTAAGGGTTGCTAGAACATTTTCCAATAAATTTGAAGGCAAGCCTTTAAGAAATTGATCATTTATGTATCTACACGTATCATGTATGCACGGACATACACACACATGCCTTTTTCACTGCAATATGTATACTTTCTGTAAAGAAAGTAGAACAAAAAAGGATCTTTTTTTATAGACACTTCAGGCTGAGAAAGTCTTGGTTTTGATGTAGCTCAATGAAAGACAGAGGCATTCTTCTGTCTGTTTTGACTCATTAGGAGTGTTTATGAATGCCATTTTTGGCGCTGTGTGAGCAAGCCACTTCTCAATTAATGCTCCCTCTTTGGCAAGCCGTGCCCAGTCACAAAGGCATGTCACATTACATTATGAACCATGTGCAACTTACATTGTGAAATACCAGTGCAACTTCGCATTATTCAGCATACCAGGGAAAAAAATCAGGCTGATAAAATTCAAAAGGCATCCACTTTGGGCTGTGTGAGTAACTTGGCACTGTAGACAGGAAAAGGATTAGACATTATTGTGGTTTTATTTAGTACTTCTTCTTTAGTACTTTTTAGGACTCCTGGGAACATGATGAGAATAGTCTGGATACGCTCCCACAAATAAAGTATTCCCAAAAGTTGCTCTTCCTTAAAGCTGTGCTTCATATTGTTAAACAATTAGAATTCCTAGATGGTAAAAAACTGTCTCTGGTGAAAGCAAGCATCAACAGCATTGGTTTTAATTACCCATATTACTGTATTTTTTCTATGGTCTGATCACAGACATAGATATGGAATAAGAAAAAAGACCCAACCTATCTCAAAATCTAGGATGATCTGCAGTGGTCAAGTTAAGCCCAATAATGTCAATTACATACATTGTTTTAGGGAAGTTCTTATTTAAAAAAAAAAAAGAAAGAAGGAAGGAAGGAAGGAAGGAAGGAAGGAAGGAAGGAAGGAAGGAAGGAAGGAAGGAAGGAAGGAAGG
>JAHREE010000367.1:11771995-11848330 GCA_033628505.1 Tringa tobata
AAGGAAGGAAGGAAGGAAGGAGAGAAAAGGAGAAAGAAAGAAAGAAAGAAAGAAAGAAAGAAAGAAAGAAAGAAAGAAAGAAAGAAAGAAAGAAAGAAACAAGGCATTGTGCAAAAATAATGCTGTCCTCTACAGCAGTTGTCCAAAGGAAACTGCAGCTATGTCATTCATATCATCTGGGCAGTAATGTGGCTCAGTCTTTTGATCAAATCAATGAGTTTTGATGAAAATTAAAAATTATTTTTCTCAGCTGTAAATATTGACATTAATATTGCTTGATATTTTCATTAATGATCTGGATGTTGGGAAAGAATGTACCCTTAACAAGATTGTGGGTGGACACCAACTGCAGGGCAGAGCTGATTTTTGGAGGAAAGGTCTGCCTTCTAGAAGAATCTTGACAAGACAGAAGAATTGGCCGATTAGGAATTTCATGGAGTTCAACAAAGACAAAGACCTACATTTGGAGCAGAATGACCCTGTGAAATTGTCCAGACTGATCAACAGGTCTGCAGAGAGGGAATCTGGATGTTCTGGTGAAGATCAAATTGAATATGGGTCAGCAGTGTGCTCCTTTGAGATGATGAATCCTAAACTTATATTGGGCTACATCATCAAAAGCCTTGCTAGCAGGTTGAGGGAAGTGATTTTTGATGATGATGTAATTTTTCGCTACATTTGGGACACATTTTGGTCTTAAGTATGAATTTTTAAGTTAAACACAAGTAATCAAGTTTGCTAGAAGATTCCTGAATCATTTTTCATGGCTGGTGATATACAGGAGATCATCCTGTCGTTAATAATTTGCTCTGGCCTAATTTCTAAAACAGTGTGAAGGGGAGACCTACTAGTGGTCAGTATTATTGTGGGGGGAAAAAAGGTGTAAAAAGAATCAGTTAGTTGTTTGTTTTCTTTCAATGGAAACTAAAAACTAAAAACCAGGAGAAGACGTTACTCTAATTGCACTCACTACATTAAAAAATCAGGTAGAAAAGGTATGTGATCTAAGGAACTAGAGAAACTATATACCTAACTTAGATATCTAAAATTAGATAAAATTAATTTTATAGCAAGGGGCAGACAGATAGATTCTCATATGATATAAATCAGTCCTTTTATTTCTCTTGGTACACCACTGTATTCCATCAGAAAATCTAGTGAACAGATACTAGATTGGCATCTTCATACAGTTAGAACATCACATATTTGTGTTTATCTTCTAAATATTATAATAAATTAAATTTAATTCGGCCTGTTAAACCAGTTCTACAGGTCTGCAGCACTACCTGGATTTTGTTTCCTATTGATGTTCTCTCATTCTCCAAGTCTTTGCAAGTACAGCAACAACAACAGCAAAAGAGGTAGCCTGAAGCATTCTACAACAAACTGTGATCTTGTCAGAACTTATAAATTCAAAAAAGTTGGTCCTGGTATGTAGCTGTGGAGACTTCAGTAAGAAAAATGAGCTTAAGGGATGCCTGTGTCTTTTAAGTTTTGGTCTGGTACTGCTGCAACAAATGTTTCCAACCTTGACTCCATGTTTTCCAGCTTTTTTTTATTTTATTTTATTTAAGTTTTTTAAGTTCCTGTTTCTGACCTTCCTCGGTTTAAGATGACTGACTTCTAGCTTTCTCTGTGGGTAAGAAGACAGAAAGAAGGGGTTCATACTCTGCTTGTCTGCTACACATAGAGAATATGTTAGCATTACATAGTTCTATGGCTGCATGCTATTCCCATGGAAATAAGTTAGCAGACTGTCTTTTTTTTTTTAATCTTTAGGAAGAACCTTTGGGTAATTATGATGGACATGAAAATAAAATGATTGAAAAGAGAAGACTGAATATAGAGAAGATTGAATATAGAGAAGAACTAGGGACAAAGTCAAAAAGGAAATATATGAAGATGTTAATTTGAATTCTTGTTTGTAAATTCACGAAGACAGGGGTTAAATCTTCCTTGTGTATTCCTGGCTTCATCACATACATGGTTTGTTGTGCAATGAAGGACCTAATTGGGCATGCTGGGGATTAAAAGGCAAAGAATGAAGGAACTTTACACATGGTTGAAAATGTAGGAAAGGAAAAAAAGGAGGATAATAAAAGCTAAAAGAAGAAATATACAGATGCCAAAGAAGGTGGAGTAAAAGACAAAATAAAGATGGAAACATTCGAAGAAGAATGAAACAAGAAAACTGAATCTTGTATTAGATTAAGGATAACGTCAGCTAAGACACTTAACTCACTTGTAGTCGCCTACAAAATAGCATTAACCCCAAATACCTTAACCTCAAACTGAATCCCTGCTGAAGTGCTAAAAGACATCAATAATAGGCACATGTTTTCTGTAGCTGGTGTCTGCACATCTTTACAGTTTTATTTGCTTACAAAGATCTTTACTTTGTAACTGTTACTTCTGGTCTTCTTCATGGCTCCTGTTTCTTTCATAGAATCATAGAATGGTTTGGGTTGGAAGGGCCCTTAAAGATCATCTAGTTCCAACTCCCTGCCATGGGCAGGGACACCTCCCACTAGACCAGGTTGCTCGAAGCCTCATCCAACCTGGTCTTGAACACCCTCAGGGACAGGGCATTCACAACTTTCCTGGGCAGCCTGTGCCAGTGCCTCACCAGCCTCAATGTGAAAAATTTCTTCCTGATAAATAATGTAAATCTACCCCCTTCTAGTTTGAAGCCCTCATCCTATCACTACGTGCCCTTGTAAAACGTCCCTCTCCAGCTTTCAAAATTTTCATAAAAATGAAAAAGCCACTTAACAGAACCAGACTAAAGGTTCATCTAGCCTGCCTCTTGCCTTTGGTGGCATCCAGAAGCTAATAGTTAAGGACCAGTATAAGAACTCTTGATATGCAAAATATTTATTGAATTCCAAAATAATATGTTCACCATTGTACAGAATAGAGAAATACCTGTTCCTGTTCTCATTCCCTCACAAGGAGAGCTGGGGCAGTTTACTTTATGGGGCAGCTGAGCACTTCACTGTATAGCTCAGAGAGAAAAGTCTGATGCCTCAGCAGCCCTCTTTACTAATTTCCATCATTCTCAGTTAAGATGTTTCCTATGAAAGGGTGTGGGGACAGAAGCAATTTTTGAGATGATGCTAGTTCTATTAAATAGCAAAGTCTGCAATTTTGTCTGTCCTTTACTGTATTGAAAATGTTTAGAATTCATCTGTGTAAGGATGAGCCGTAATACACAAACATGTTCTGTTTATGTTTAATTTAGTAACTCAGCCCTGAAAAAAAATATTATTCAGACCGTTGTAGCAAACAATAAGAGTAAAGGCAGAAAAAGAGAAAGAGAGAGAGCTCTGAATAAGTTTCTTCATGATATGGGGGGGCTCCATCAAGTACAGAAAATATATCATTTAGAAAAAAGTATGTGCTTTCTGTAAGCAAATGTTGATAAAACAAATACAATTTCTGATAAATCTAAATTATTACTAGGGCTCTGAAAATCCTGGAAAAATAAACGTTAAAATACATAAAAAAGTCCACAGCCCTTTGTTCAGGAGGTTCAAGAAGCAGTGCTGTAAAGTCTGTTTCAGTCCTGCTTATGTAAAAATCCATGATCCACAGTAAACTTTAAGAGTGGTTCCAGAAAGAGCAGGGAGAGCATGATATAGACTGCACTTTCTCAGACACACACCATAGTTTCTTTTTCTGGTGCAGTACTGTTCTTTTAGATGCATTTATTGATAGAGCACACTGATTTCTGTTAAGATTTTTATCAAGTAGCATGTCGGTAAGTTTATAAGGAGAGGCATGAGAGATACTGCTGTTATTATTTCATGACCTGGAAGTCCTTTCCAAAATCTAGAAAGTAACCTTAAGCAATCAGTGCTCAGCCTGCACTGTGATGCATATAGGTTCTTAAAAGTGTTGTAGAAGTATCCTTGTAATTCTTATATTTGTCATTAATGTTGCATCTTGATTCTGAGTCTTTTTCATTGTTTTTGATATTTGCTACATATGGAGCAAATCATAATACCAAGAAAAGTACCCTCTTTTGTGAAAGAAAAACATATCATGATTCCTTCGCGTTTGTCTCTATGATTACGTCTTTAGTATAGCCATTATGAGGAATGAGAAAAAGGAATATCTCTTTATTCTGTGAAAATTTAAGTTCCTTTGGTTTATTGCAACAACCTTCAAGTGTTACAATATTGATTATTTAAATATCTGTTGCTGCTCTGAGTATTTTCATGCTGACTGACAGATCCCATTACTTTATCTGCTGAAGAATTCAGATTTGTTAAAGTTATGAAAAACAGCACTGTGTACGAATCATCAATCTTGCTCCGTTGTTAGCACTGAGATGTTATGGAGACAGCTGGCATTTCCTTGACATGTTGTACGATGTCCCCAAAATCTCTCATCTTTCCAGACTTGACAGAAAGAAAATTAATCGCGCAGACAGTGATTTGTCATTTTGAGGATTATCCAGGCAGCCCAGTAACACTGAAAGTACTAAATGTGCTGTTCGCCATAGTAATTTGTGCAGAGATTCCGCAGTGACATAAGGACCAAAGTGGCATTTGGTGGGTTGCACAGCGAGGTTAATTGGTCTATTTAAGTGGTGGGCACTTACAGCATCAGCACCCACTGCACAGCCAGCAGCTCTGGCTTGCCTGAAGATGGCAGTAGAGCACTTTGACTCTACTGTCAAAGTGAGACAACGGGGGAGACAACGGGGGAGACAACGCAGGCTGCGCTTCAGTCGAGCTGAGGAAGGGAGAACGAGTTGTACGTAAGAACTTCTGTAACACAGTGTGAAATTAAATGTGGACAAGAACTTTTAAATCTTAATTTTGTGTTTCGTCTAACAGTATCCTTGTATTTTTTTAGAAGGAAATAGCTATTTTTAAGGTAGGAGAACCTATCTAAAAGCTGAAAAATCTGATGTGATAGAAAGAACAATGCTGCAGAAAGGAATAAAAAATCACACCTTCAAATCTATCTTGCATTTCTTGTCTGGAATACTGACTTCATCTGCGGTTTCATTTTTAAACAGGTACTCATGGCCTAACACTAGCCTTAGTGTATCGGACACTTAATTTTAAACTGGTATTGTGGAATTAAAGTTGAATCAATGTAGGAAGACCTATAATTGTTCAAAGACATTCATAAAAACAGATTAGATCTTCAACTTGGGGAAAAATATCAAAAATATTAAAAATAGAGTGAGACAACTAACTTCATTCTGTATAAATCACTAAAAAGCTGATGATGTGTTTGTCAGGTGTGCAAACAGGGCCTGGCTTTCTATCCACTGTTAGATACAAAGTGTCTGTGGGTCTATTACACAGAGGATTCGTGAAATTCTATGAAGCCTTTTATAATGCCTGCTTTTTTCTGTGATATGTTCTCCAGGGAGAACAATTGTGTGGTCCCAATTCCCTCCATCACAGTCTCAACAGGTTGTGGCACATAAGTGCTGTATGGCTGCATTTCTATTTATTTCAAGAAGCAATTTGTGAACTAATACAAATCCCATGGCTGTTCCAGGAGGAATGGAGAATTATTTCCTACTTTAAATTGTTCAGTAAGCCACAATAGATCCCAGTGCATAATTCTAAAGCCGGAACTGCAGCTGGTATTTTACGTCTGTAAAACTGGAAACTTGATGGATATCTGTCTGTCATCTACCATTAAAAACCAGAGCTCCACATGTTAGTTTCTTCAGATTTGATTATCTAGGAACAAGCAGAAAATCAGATGTAAAATCTGGTGTTTGTTTTAAACTCAAATGCTTTTGGGGGGTGGGTGAAAACACCTATTATCCTCTTAAAGTTATTTACTTGTTAATTTAATCCATGACATTCATCTCATTTGTGTCAAGTCTGAATAATGAAATCAGACTATTAGTTTAATGTTTTTATCTGTAATTTGCATACTAGGGATTCAATCTGCCATTCTTGGATAATGGAATAGGAAGAGGCCTGATCTAGTCAGCACTGACATGCAGTACTGTATAGATTATTTGCTTGTATTTTGCTTTTAGTTAAGTTGTAACCCTCACCAGTTATTTTCAGAGAGGGACTGTCCTTCCTACACCCCAAATGTACCCAGTACTTTTGGAACTGGAAATTGCCACTGACATCACACATGTGAATCAGCAATGCAAAATGATTTCCATAGAGATATGGTGATTTACCAAATTTTCATTATATTTGTGAGATTCATCAACGTACAGATGTCAATGATTCTGAATTTGCAGCAACTATATCAAGCTACTAGCATTCACCTGTAGGGTAGTTTGGGAATGCAAAAATAATGTAAGATAAATATCAGACAGTTCAATTTTTGAGGTAAACTTCACGGTTTTGTTTTACATTATACTATCAAATAGTGTATTAGGTATTTAGTAATATGACATTTTTAAACCAAATCTTTATTTTTTATATAAATGTTTGATAGCCTTAAATGAGTCTGATTATCTACTGAGTTAACGGCTGATTATGCTTCTGAAATTCAGAATGTTCTGTAAAGCCAATGCTTTATTGATATTGATGAGATGATTACAAGCCACAGCTAAGCTTCCCAACCTGGCAGTGTGTATGAAGGATATTAAAAATGTCTGTATGAAAGTGTGAACCAAAGAATGCGACATCAAGCTTTCAAAAATGGCTTAAATATTAGGAAATAAATATGTGGTAGGCATGAAAATTGAATTTATAGTTAATAAGTCTACTGTAGAATATTTCAGTTTGGTAATTGAATATGATTTTCTGAGGGACTGATTTAAATGAGTTAAGGCAAGAATACTCAAAATAAATGCTAAAGCATGAATGAAATTGTGGATACTTTTAGTCATTCTGATATTTTGGTGTTACAGAGCCACATCTAAATTACAAACAAGCTCAAGAGCGGAGTACAGGACCAAAGAGAGCATACAACTTTTGTGGGTTATGAAACACACCTTATATACAGAACTAAGGATTTACTGTTACATTAATTAAAGTATTACCAGTCTAGTGAAGGAGATATTATTGACTCAGTCACAATGAATTACTGTAACAGCTTATAATGACAGAAATAAAACTGATGAAGACAAACGTTCAAGTATCAACCCTCTTCCCTGGTGGTAGGCTTACCCCTGCAATCTGCCCAGGGTGTCAAGGTCAAAGGCACTAGTCTTCCTCAGGAAGAAGATAATCAAGTATGGTCAATAATCAACATTTTGAATCATTTGACAGCAAAAATTTGATGTTGATGGAGGGTTTCTTTCCTCTTGATCTTCAGTTTACTTAAAACTCTGTTTATATGTTTGCTAACAGTCTGCTTACTTCATCATTATTCATTGATTCCCACTTCCATGCTGTATTTGAGTTTTACTCTCCATGGGATGTTTTACATATTTGTTGCATATTTATTCTTTGCTTCTTTGTTTTCCTCAAAACCATTTTTTCCCAGTTCACAAGGTTGCATGTCTTTAGCAAATAGTAACTGAACATTTGTGATATATTTTTGTGGCCCTTGGGTGACCAGTATTAGGTGCATATATTTTCAAGTCCTATGCCATTATCTTTTGTCATACTGTCAGTGTTTCTGTTTCAAGACCTTGATTTTCTTCGACAGCCTTGAAGCTGTGTTTCCTGATAACAACTAATATTTTGTTAGCACAATCTAATCAGAGAAACAGCCTTTCTGGAGTGACATCGAACAGTTCAGACTACAAAAAATAGTGGTCCGTTTCAGAAATATAACCATGTAACTATCTATAGATCGATACAGGTACAGAAATGATACTTTAGTTACTACCTGTTATTAATATCTAATAGTTATAGTGATATCACTGATATCTTATTAAAATTTCTTTGCTCCAACAATTTCTCCAACATAGTGCTAATTTTTTAGCTGAAACTACTATTCTGAAATCTGCTATTCTGCTGTGATTTAATGTCAGCAATTCTAATTGTATCCTCAGGTACATCACCATTGTCCTTCCAGTTACCCATGCATTCACCCATAAATTCCTGTACAGGCAATTAATCTTTGTATATGCATGTGTGGTAGTGTATCCTTCCAGAAAATTCTTCCTTGAAATATGAATGAAAAACTAGAGGCAATAATATTTGGAATAAGAATCCAAAAAGTTTTATTGGTTTGCCAGACTTGTGGAGAAAAATCATAGCCAGTGAAAGTAAAAGGCATGGACAAATATGTAGCTGGTGTTTTCCAAAGTCCTTCCTGTGAGGTCCTTGCAGGCAGCAGGTTATTGTATCGTTTGTGTAGCATCCCTGCTTTTGTGAAGTGCTGTCTGCTGTTGCAAACATAAGTCTTTGTCATATACATGGAGTAAGCAAAAAATCCTTTCTTGAGTGAAGGCCACTGTCACTGAAACTACTGTTTTCATTCTGTGTTTTACTCTGCTGCATGATAGGCTTTTACACTATCAGCAAAATAATGAGAATGTCATTCAAGGACATTAAAACAGTATGAATTATCAGTTGCTGATGGACTTTTCAGCTTTACAGGTACATTATGAAGTCAAATCTATCCCATCCATGTAGATTGGGGAGAATCAAATGAGTTTCACATGATCACAGATGGGTATATTGCTTAACCATAGAGGAAGGGAAATCTTTCGAATCTGCTTCTCCTGGCCTAGAACCTCCAGGAGCCAGGCAGACAAATATCTAACACAATAAGAGAGACATTGAGAGTTGGTCTCACAGGATAAGGCATTTTATTTTTAATATCCTCATTTCTTCATGAGAAAAAGAAGTGATGAGGTGATCACAATTAGAAGAAAAGGTTGTTTGATTTGTAGTTTTGACAAAATTTACCAATAATCTTGTATAATCTTAAATTCAGCTTGGAAGAAAATACTAGCTGGTGACATGTTTTATAATGGAAGTTATATATTTAGAGTTCTACAATCTTAAGAATTTGGTTATTTCTTTGAAGAATTCTGTTAAAAATTTTGTTGTTTCTTTTTCTTTTCTTCAATGGTAGTCTAAATTGCAATTCTTGGTGGCCTCCACAGGAGCTTCCCACAAAAAAAGGCCATGGGATTAAATATTGTAAAAAGGGCAGACTTAAAAATGAAACCATCTGCTGTAAGAAATAGGGAGCTGGAAATTCAAAAAGCTTGCAGCCAGATTCTACTGCTGGTGTTATGGTACCTGTTGTCTAGCTTTGATCAAATAATGTCCATTCTTTGCCATTTTACCCATCTATGTTAGACCAAATGTAGCCAGTTATCCCTGGTAGGTTGATATTTCATGACTAGTTTAATGCACAAATAGTACTATTGTCTAGTATGGAATATAAAATTTATTTTTAAAGAATTTTTACCGCACAAAAATGAAATCCTAGAAGCAGTTAAATGGAATCTTGGAATCTTGGAAGTAGGGATCTGGACAAAGTAAAATAATTTTTACAGCTGAAATTAAGTATGCGAAATATTTTTTAATGAATTTATGATTACTGAAAATAGGAGTTTATAAAGACAACTTCAAAGGACCTTTCAATCCAGTTTTCTAATAGAATCTGCTAAAACAGTTAATAATGCATATGGCAATTTACTATGTCGTCATTTTTCTTTCCTAGCTAATGGATACTGCTTTCAATTTTGCATTCAATTATTCTGTTTAATTAATCTTTTTTTGTCCCCTATTTCTATTATCATATTAAATGTTATAGATGCTTCAATTTGGGGTAATTAAGCATCCTTTCAATAAGGAAAACTGATTTTTTTTTTACTTGTTTAGCTTCATAAATATCCTTCTAATCCTGCTGATACTTTTTCTCATGGAAAAAAACAAGGAGAAACAGTAATGTAAAAGTTTCAGAATTTACCTCCTCGTTTTTTTCTCTGTATATGAACTAGAAAAGGAAGGAATTAAAGCATGAGGGAAGGGATGCTGGCATTTGATTTGGTAGGTAATCACAGTCTTACTGCACTGACTTGTTTTCTCTTTAGCTGGTTGAAAAGCCTAAATAGGCACTGTCCCACTAGGCACCCTTCCCAAATAGTTGCCAGTTTAAAGGTTCAATTATCTGGATCCTTTCTTAGCTGAGTGATGTGCAGGTCTAATGGCACATATTTAACCGCCCTAAGACACCTCTAGCTGCCCAGATCTTAATGGAAGATCTCGTAGATCTTAATTTCCATCTAAGTAACATTAATAAGAGCTAGAAGAGATGACAGGAATTAGGAAAAAAACCAAACCTAAAATAGTAGGGATCAAATTGCTGGAAGATTTCCTCATTTATTGTTTAAATATAATGTTTAATCCAACTGAAAATGCTCAGTAGGTAACATTGTTGCTGATTTTCTAGGAGACAACTTACCTTTGGCATGACACCAGCCACGTATAAGATAGAAGACACAGAGATAAGTTCTACAATGAGACAGTAGAACATTAAAAGGCAGTAAACTAATGCCCATCTGGACAAAGGCAGCCAGGTTACTCCCTGTTGAATGTCATCTGAGTTTTCGTATGATCATATTCACTTTCTAGACAATTGATGCAAAAAAAAAGTACCAGAAATCCAAAACAACTTCAAGGCTATTCAAGCCTATAGGCCAGTGTGCTTCTCTAGATTCCTAAACAAGCTGTAAACAGCAAAGCAGCTCTGCTGCAAGTCCTGCTGGAATGGACTTTCAGTAGTGCATTGGTTACTCACAAAGCATAACACACTGTCTTGCTCTGCTTCAGAGGGATTGCTACAACAACAAGCGAGATTCACTTCAACTTCATCGTTGACGTTATAAGCCAATATACCAGACAGATCAGAAAGCAGCCATGAAAACTCTTTTCATGTTAAACCACAAATTTACAGATGAAAGTCATTATCATTTTTCTAAATCAACTCTTCTCTCTTTCTTCAAAAACATGCTGACAGTCTGTATCTCTGCTCAGAGCACATAGTATATCTAATTTATTAGTTATTTGTAGGCTCAGCTTTTATGATGCTGATATTCCTTTATTTTTTTAGCACTTCTAGGATAGTGTTGTCATAGTAAGCACAGGAAACATTGTTGCCTGACATTTCTGAGTCACTACTGATCTTGCGGATAACCGGAACAGTACATCAAAACCCTTCTTCACTTGAAAAAATAAACATATTAGAAGTTTTCATGGAATCATCATAAGATCTTCAGAAGAGTTCACAAAACTTATGGAATTTGAGCTGCATATACATTTATTAACTCAGTCTGCTATGTGGGACCATTTTTCATGGATGAAGATCTCAGAAGGAGTTCATAATTTTAATTTGTGCTTACCAACAATTTAAGAAGGTATATTGCACCGCAAAAGTGAGTAAAATTACTGAATTGCCTTTGTTTTAAATTGATCATAAGGCACTTATTTTTTGTTTATTTATGTAATGAAAATTCTAGCATCAGTTTATACCTCTGTTCATGTTGACTTGAAAATATAGCTTAGTCCTTAAGTCTGCTCCAGAAATCCTTTGTTTATTCAATGTATCTACCATTGTTTTTATTCTTTAAACAAACACTAAAAGAAAAATGATGAGAGTTTCATAGATTACAAAAATTAATGAAGACTTTTGTGGTTCTTCTACGTTGTATTTAATACATACATCAAATTTCCTGTACTAAAGGAACATCTAGATATTCAATGCTGAATAAAATTATCTCTTTAAAAATTCTCTTCAAATGTAACTAGAAAATAGTGCAAGTTCTGAGACTCTAAATAGATTTTAACAATGAGCCTAATACCGTCTTCTCTTTGATTTAATCTTAATGATAGGCTCTATCCTTTCAAAACTCATGCAGTTACCATTACTCTAAAGTACATTTTAGGTGCTGTCAGTTTGACACTTGCTATATGTAATTTGCCATGTGTAATTTGTGACTGTAGCAGCCTAATAACTAAGTGTATAATGCCCTCCCCTGCCCAAAAAACCCCAACAACCCAAAAATCTCTTTATGTATTCTAATGTTCCCTGTGAAAGAATCCATGCAGTCAGCAATATATGTTGAGAAGTATATTTGAGAAGTAAGATCTTGTTAGGTCTTACAGTATCATTTCTCTACCAAAATAAAGATTCTTAAAATAAATGTGACAGTATTCATGGTTCAGAGAACAAATATTGCTATAAATTATCTTTGATTGCAAAAAGAATGATGATATTGATCTTAACCTGTTCACATTTCCTTTTAGTATTGCTGATAGATGACTATTAAATGGCCAAGTCCTGACAGAAAATCTAACAATCAGCTAATTTTGTAGGATTTCAGCATAGATCTTTTCAGTATTGCTACTTGAAGAACCTATCCTTACTGAGATTAAAACAATAAGTATCTCAGAAATGCTCTTGAATATCCAGAGTTTCCATTTTTCTGCTGAGAGAGGGAGAAGTGACAGCCTTTGCAGTGTGTGAAAAGGACCTTGTAAGATATTTAAAGGAACATGGAGGTGTTCACTGATGAGACCTAACTGGATCCCACAGCATGGTACAAAGACTGGGTTTGAAATTGAGTTGCTCAAAAAACTTAGAACTGAACAGGGAACAAAGTAACTGTCTCATCAGGCTCTGAACATCTGCTTGTATGCATGCACTCATGAGTAAGAGATACATAAAGTCTTCCTAAGGAAACACAGAGAAAACCCTAAGAGTGTTAATGAGAGATTGCTACTGTTTGGAAATCTTGGCAGACTGAACAATTACTTTCAGTAACATCTACTTAGCTTTGTCTGACAAACTTTTATTTATGAAAAATGCTCTATTAAAGGGAAGAAGCATTAGCAACTATTAGCAATTATTGCAACTAAGAGTATTTTAAGAAGAAAGACTTTAATTGGAACAGGGACTGCATCCATAACAATTTCTAATCCTGAGCCATAATTTGACTGATGTTTGCACAGTTCTGCAGTGTTTCTAAACAGGCGAACATCTTTTATTATCATCTTATTTCCAGTGTGTAAGGTGTTATTGTTTTGGTGTTAATGTATAATTTATTTTGTTTTACATTTGACCTAGATTTTTCAGATTCATTGTTTTAGTCTTTCTTTAGTTCAATATTATCAATAATAACTTAGCCTTTCTGATATGCTTCTCCTTATTTTTGCTTTTTCAAAAATATAAAATAGAAATGCATGATGTTGGTATGCAGTCCTATTTGTTTTAAGCAGTTCGGGACATTTGAGGACCTTAATGATTTTCAGATAGGAAATAAATAGTCTAAATGGAGTCTCCTTATATAGTTTTGTTTTCTGAAAAGATGGTATAGGGCAGTCTAATATAACTTACTGTCCAAATGACAAAATAAACCTAAGCTACAACTTTATTTTTTATGTGATAGTGTTTAGTTAAAATAAAAGTATTTTTGTCAAATTATCTTGAAACTGCCAGTGTTCAGAGTCTTTCAGAGGAGAATGAAATGGACTACGATTACAAACCCATAAATGTATGGAAAATTAGGTTGATAACAAACATTAAAAAATGCTGTTTCCTTCAGTACAGCTCTCAGAACAAGGCTGAATAGAGCTGTTGAATTTCTAAAAGACATTTTTTTAAATGTTCTGAATCAATCAAGGGGAGGAAAATCATTAGACACCAGACCAAGACAGCAAGATAGCTAACCCGCCTGAACCCTAAACTTATTTCCTGACCTAGATGAACTCCTGGAAGCTGATACTATTGAGTTGAGGACTCTTACAGTGAAGACCTTTGGAAACAACTCCTTTCTCTGGTTCTTTCTGAATGTGGAGATAAATGATGGTGGCAACATCTTCCTATTTAATGCTATCTTTCCTTTGCTGTTACCCTATGTCTAAAAATACTTCACCAGGAGGGAAGGAAGCATCATTTTCTATCCAATGAGTTTCTCCAGCTTTTAATGTCATTACCTTATCCTGTATTTTTTAATCAAAGTTAGGGTACTTACAGGGCTTGTCTGCCCTATTTATACATTGCACTGGAATTGAGACTCTTCTATACATTTCACTGAAATTGGCCAATGAACGCGCAGACTTACTTTTCATGAGAGGCCAAGGTGAAAACAAATTGCATGTTGCATTCTCAGAGTGCACAGTGCACTATGAATCTTTTTAGAAATTCCTCACACACGATGGCTGAAAAAGACATTGTTTCTGGACCTTTCTGTGATTCCTAATGCTGTCTCTGTCAGCAACATCCATCTGCTTGACAGCACTGTGACTACTCCCTCTTTTTAAGGAAATGAAGATGCAAAGCTTTAGTGTATGCTAATGATGGTCACCTCTTCCCAACATTTTAAATTACTTTTATGTGGTAAGATTATCCCCTGAACATGCTTATGGAGTTATCTATGTTTTTTAAAACTTTCTTTTCTTTAAATTACTTCTCATAATGTTCTGTGAAATTACAGAAACATATCCCCATGTATGAAACTCCATTTTAAATCTTAATCTTTCCATTTATATATAAATCCAAATAATAACAATGTTTATCTTCTTTTGTCATGGCTTGCACAAAGGAAATCATTGTTGATGCACAGACAGACCCTGCAGCAAGTAAAAGAAACTGAGTCAGACTCTGAAAATGTGTATATCGATTAAAAATCTATTAACAATGTCTTCACATGGTCAATATTAGAATATCTTACATATACCAGTAAGCCTATGACAACATAGAGTGCTTTGGGAATGTAATAGCTGGACACAGTTGCTCAGCATATGTTTATAATAATTTTGGGGATTAGTGACGAATTCATTTTATGTGTTAGCATCTTATTATTTAAGCATATCAAAAGATAACTAATATAATAGCCATATTGAGAATAGCCAATATCAAACTTCTATGAATTATTTAAATATAAAATTGAGAAGTGAAATTGAATTTCATGACCATGATTTAAATGATATTTATACTTTGATATAATTTTAAAGTTACGTTTTCCCTATATGGTGGATTGGCCCTGCTCAGTTGTTCGCTCACTTCCCCAGAGAGTTAACGGAGTGAACTAGAAACACAAAAGTGAGAAAAACTCATGGGCCAAGATTAAGACAGTTTGATAATTGGGAAAAAAACCCACCCAACTTAAAAATCAAAGTGATGCAAAACTAATCACTCACGACCTCTCACAAGTAGACCAATGCCCAGCCAGTCTCTGAGCAATGCCTACTTTGGAACACCCTTCCCTTGCCCCTCCCATTTTATTGCTGAGCATGACTTTTATGGTATGGAAAGTCTCTTTAGGCAGTTTCACTCAGCTGTCCTGGCCGTGTCCCCTCCCAAACTTTTGTCCTCCCCCAGAAGGATGACTCCAATGAATGGAGTCAATGGGGAGAATTCTCTAAAATTTCAGTAGTTGAAACATTGCTGAAGATGCAGCCTGGATTTTAAAATGGGGGCAAATTTTTAAGAGTCTATTTAAATACATTGATTATAGAAGGTACTTCAGTGATTATGTTTTTCACTGCTGAAGTTAATGGTGGCAATGAATTTCATTCTGACAAGTACTTTGTGTTAGTTCCTTAATTCCACAAAATACTCATAATATGAACTTCCACTGAGGTTGCTCAGCTTCTGCATTACAGTTAGAGACTCTATTATGGTGATATTCAACTGCAGAATATGAGCCACACCACAGAGGTAAAACCATGCACTGTATTCCAAAATGTGACAGGATGGATTCATAAATTCAAGTTCTATTCAACTGTGATTTTTTAAAAATTAAACTGTTTCAGACTAAACTAAATATAAACCACCACAGGTGAAATGAAACTGCAGTTTAAAAAATTGCGGTTTTAATGCAGACAGGTAGATATGCAGACAGAATTGTGGACCATGCTGTAGAAACACCTTTGTCTTTTGACACTGAAATCTTACATTTAAAATTAGTATTGCCTTGAAAGTTGACAGCTGGATCCATGGATACTCTGAAACAGATGTGAATCATTATAAAGGTCTAAGACTTCTTTTTGTTTTCTTTTTGTCTTTTTTCTTTCTGATAAATTAATAAGAAATCCAAATATATAAATTAGGGTGCAAATAAGGCACTCTTTGTAGTGCTGTAAACAGACTGTGACCTAAAACATTTGTTCAGCAGTCTATTTTGTTAACAACATCAGATTCAGATCATTGGCTCATATTACCTGGAGACAGAAAGAAAATTGGTTGAACTAATTAGGAAATTTGCAAGACAGGTAATTCATGTTTAAGACTCCAGAAAACATACACCATGTTTCATAATAGGAGTTGAATTCCTTAGCTGATATACAGGCAATGTGCAGATATAACTTTTATTTATACAATAGAGGTACAAAACAAATCCATATGGAAATGAGAAATCTCATCTATCAAATCAAAGGCTATCTATAAGCAAAATTTCATTTGTCAGGGCTTAACGTGCATGCAATTTACATAATTTTTTTTTGCATAAAAATAAGAAAGCTTACAGGAAAAATATGTTATGCACAGTAGGAATTAAGTAGATGCATAATTTCTACTACTTTGACTAAATTTGCCTCTAGATTTAACTTAATTTATTGTAGCAATGTTATGGAAAGGAAGAACTTGAACATTCTGATTATAAAGCACTATGATAGACACTTTAAGGTCAGTCTTCTAAAATGGAAACATTTTAATTTGTAGCGCACTTTATATGCCCTTCATATGATTTCAGTGTAATATAAGATAAGGATTGACTGTAAAATCTTGTAGTTGTGCTGCTTCCTGAAACTAAAATATCATGGATGTCAATCATAAACCTAACCAACTTTCAGTAAAGCTATTATCTTCACTCATCCCAAAGGTTTTTTCAGTGTCACAAAGGAAAGTTAAAGTTCCAGCAATCAGCTGCATTCAAAAGCCTAGTATGATTCACATTATTTTAAAAATATGCTATAAATATCAAATGAATTTGTGCATTGGGTAAAAAAAAAACACAACAAAACATAGCACTGCATTAATACATATTTTGGTCCACTATGAAAATAGTTTTGTGTTGATATAGAAAAATCATTACTTTCAATGATACTTCTTCGATGTCTCTGAATTACTTTCCCATTACTATTGCCTTTCTTCTCTGAGGTAGTTTTAATCAGTTTTTCTAAATTCTACAAGTCTACATCTGGTAAGAGAAAAAGGAAAAACAAGTAGTGATGGGTCATCTGTAGATTTTTTTAAGGTAATACTGTTTTGCTCAGCCTTAAACTTTCTGACATACTTATTAATTTATTATTAAACTATAATAAAAATGGCCAGATCTGCAGCAGGCATATAGAGTAACTTATTGGTCTGAGGTTTGACTAACGAATCACTGAAGAACCACTTTATGACATCATGGAAATTATTTTTTGTTACCTTTTCACTTTGAAAAATGTGGTCATTCATACATCACATTTAATCAGGAAGATGAAAAGCCATTTCAATATAGAAAACACCTGTAAAGGAAAACCACGAAGGTTTGTAACACTGAAACTGCAGTACTTAAGATTCATTGGCCTGAAGTCTCTACTAGTTCTATTAACTTCTCCAACAGAAGGGTTGATTGTGAGCTTTTTGTCCTTAAAAATTGTGCATTTTTTCCATCATATTACCTTTCCTTTACATGATTTATTAATTCCTGATTTATAGGATTAGATGGGCAGACGATCATTCCTGATAAAGTTAATATAGGTGCTTGTGTAAAAATCTTTTATCTGGTATTTCCACAGCGCCACAATATCCTACACATTTCATACGGATAAATAAAATTAGGATGTTCTGTTTCTCTGTACCTGACAGAAAAGTGCAGCTCACAAGACCATAAGTTCGTGATCTTATCCATCTGTGGCCTTGTTTAGTTTACAGATATAAGTTGTATCCAGTAGGATTATTTCCCAGTAGGATCCATTTTCTAAAATAAGGAGACAAGTATACCTATGTCCTTCCTAACAGAAATACTAAAAACAGCAGTGGAGGTTCCACAACTGCCACAAACCTGTTTGAGTGTTCAATTCCTCTTACAATCAGAAAGTTTTTCTTAATATCCATTAGATCTCCACTGCTTCATTTTAAGCTTAGTGGTTGGGCATGAAGAATGCAGTATATTCTTTCTTTCTGTCATGGAATGCATTTGAAGATCACCATGTTTACATTAAGAAAATATCATGAAAGGTTCATCATCAGAGCAAAGGAAGTTTTCCTTAGTCAAGTTACATGTATGATATCTTCGACATCTTCATCACTGTTGTTCATCTTAAAGAGAAATTAGATTGATATGACAGTTATGCCTGAAAAAATGATGCTGACCATAATTTCTCTACATGTTTTCATAAGGTCCTAACCTTAGAAATAGTTTGATTGGTGTGGGAAATTGAAATAGAGCTGACTAGTCAATACTTTTTTGTTTACTCTTTGAACTCAGAAATATTTATTCATTTGTCCTCACCTAGTGTTTTGAAATTTCTTACATCCTCCATAGAAGGTCTTGGACAGTTCTTTGTGTATACTAGGACAAGAATGCTTGCTGCGGCCTTTTACACATCCTTTGCTCCTTCTTTTTCATCCATTAGTTTCTAATTGGTACCAAATTGCATGCGGTGATATAAATTTGCCAATTTTAAATTTAGAGCACTAAATAAGTCACATCTGATTTTGGTGTGATGATAAAATTCTGTCTCATTAATGTAAGGGAGAGCTTTCCTGGTGAGTTCAGAGAGACTTAGATTTGGCATTCTCTCTCCATCCTTAATTTTTTAGGATGAAAGTATTTCTTAATGCTCTCTTTACCAACCAATTTGGTTACTCATTCATTCTCACTGAATTTCCCACAGCACTTTGTTCCAGCTTGAGTAGTTAATGTGTATAGCTTAATCTTCTACTGCTCAATTCATTAAACTTTTTTGCATTAGGTTTGCTGTTTCTCAGAGTTTGACACAGTATAATTGATTGAGCATCTTTAGATATTGTGCATGAAAGGATAAGCATATTACACTAAAATTACACAAATCCTTGTTTGGTTTTTTTGGGAGGATGGAGCATGAAGGTTGTTTGAAAGACAAACTTTATAGGAAAGCAGAAAGATTTGTTTCATGTAACTCAGATCTATAGTTTCATAAGGTTACAACCCCAGGCACTACACAGAAGTTAAGAAAAAGTTTAAAACTTTGTAAGCATTTGCTCTTATGAAGGCACATGAATGTACTCTTACAGTAGGTCTGTGTCTTGACAGCAGACATGAATCTTGGCTGAGAAGAACTGGTTGTTTACCTTGGAAACAAAAAAAATGGCTTCAGCTAGAATCCTCAAAAATATTCAGATACTTGCCTAACTTCACTGATATCAATATAATTAAGGTCTAAACCTTTACTGTGCACTAGTTCCTGGCTTCGTGTCCTCTAGCTTACAAGTTAGAAGCATACTCTAATTTAGGTCTCCACATTGTCTCCGTGGTCAATGAAAAAGAGGTACCTCCAGAGTACATTTCTTTCTACCTATGTTGTGTATCTCTTTAATGATAGGATAAATCAGTTTTTCAAAGTGTTTATCTCTCTTCACTGACTACAGAGAAAAGACTAAGTGATTATCTTAAAAGAGATGACAAACCTTGGCCTTACTGAGGTTTGCTGAGACTAAATCATGGGCCTACAAGACCCCCATAGTTAAGGCAGAAAGGTGCTGGAGAAAAATACCCAGTAGCTAAGTCCCACACAGCCACTCATTCATCCACTGCTCCTACCAGCAGGGTAAGGGAGCAAAAAGAAAACCTCACAGATCAAGATAAAGACAATATAATATGTGAAACAAAGCTGTGTATGCAAGCAAAGCTAAATAAGGCCTTTATTCACTACTTTTTGTCAGCAAGCAGATGTTTAGCCAGTCTCTAGAAAGCAGGGGTTCAGCATGTGTAATGGTTTCTTGGGAAGACAAACACCTGAATGTCCCCCCCTTCCCTCTCCTTTCCCTGAGGTTTTATCATTGAGTACAACATCATAAGACACAAAGTATCCCTTTGGTCAATTCAGGTCAGCTGTCTCACCTGTGTCCCCTCCCAACCTCTTGCTCACCTCCAGCCTACCCATGGAAGGGACAGAGTGAGAAACAGATATCACACCAAACACACTGATGTGTTATCATCACTATTTTAGTCACAATTAAAAAAAATGGCACCATATGGGCAGCTATGAAAAAAAATTAACTTCTTCCCAGTCAGATCTCGTATAATCTCAATTCCTTATGCTGAATCATTTTCATCATGCTCAGGTCCTACGTTATCCAACACAGCCTCATTAAGCACCACCCCACTTCATATGTATACAGGGAATCACAGTAGCTGCATCTACCAGGCTGGAACTGTGGCCATCCATCATGGAAGCCTCTGCGTGGATCCCAAAGCCTATAACATTTAGGAAAAAAAATTTTCACAAAAAACAACTTTCTAATTCCTACAGTAGTTGAAACAATGGAAGCTCATTCTCAGAATTCTAAGTTATTAAAAAAAGATTTTTTACTTTGGTTTAACTTATTTTCATTCTTTTACACTCAAGAGAACGTAAAACGCTCTTCATTTTATTTTTCTCCTTAGCCATCAGCTTACTGGTTGCAGTCCATCTCAAGGTCACGGTAAAGGTTACCAGTATTTGATGGTGAATTATCCTAAATGAAATCAATTGGTGACCCCTGCTGTGTGTGTCCTCATCATAATTCAGCAGAGTGAAGAGATACTAAATGGACCCAGAATTTGAACTCAAGAGATGTTTCCTCCAAGCCTCAGTTGAGGTATACTACACAGTAACACAAAGAAGCTTCTTTCTGATTATTTTCTTTGTGTAGAGAGTATTATTTTCCTGTCATCAACAGGAAACACATTTTATATATTTTAATAGAGGAAGAAATTTTTTAGAGTAATGGTTCTTCTTGAGTTTCCATATTTAGTTTTCATTTTTTCATATTCTTCTCTGAATAAGATATTCAGGTAAAATATTAAAAGCAATGAATACACAACTTTCTGAGGGATTATGGGTTACTTTACATTATTTAGATGGCATTATTTGGAAAAAAGACTTCTTTTTTATATACATTTATATATTATGCATATATATACATATTATGTATTATGTGAAGTGCATTTCTTCACTGTGTTGATAAGTGCTACTACAATGCAAAGAAGAAAAGAAGTGAAGTAATTTTCATGCCGTATTTGCACTGTCACCACATGACTCTGGCAACTACACTTTGTAATGATTTGTGTCCTTGCTTTGTTGTGCCAATTCAAATGTTGTGTACAAATAAGTTAATAATAAAGCAATATCTGATAACAACAGTTCCACAGACATTTAAAAATAATTAGAAGTATTTACAAATTTATGAGAGACATGAAAAATAACTCTTATACCAGTAACTACAATATCACAGTGATAAATCTGGAACTCACTAAGATCTTCCTTTTACTACTCTATGTCTAATCAATGTTGTATATATGTCTAACTTCACAGCAATTATTCACCAGACTAATTTAACACTAGGAGATTTTATTGATGAAACTACTCTCAGAAAATACATCATTTATGTAACTGAACATGGTCTAAAATTAAAGCCTACAATTTCTGAGTTAAGAACATTATATCCAGTGAAACCACATTGAAACATCCTCCTCCAGTGTTGGCAATAAAAGCTGTTATACTCCACTGTTTCCTTGATGAGAACTTACTGACAACAATTTTTTTTTCTTACATAATCATTTGATAAAATTAGGGGGTATATAACATGAAATATATACTCCTAAATTATAAATATATATATGTATATGAATACATACACAGCCCTATACGTTTGACATGCATAACAAGTAAGCTGAGCAAGTAGAGCAATTTTAAGTATTTCATTGACCTTCTCTGATGTACAGAAAATAGTTGATGTTATTATAATGTCAATTTCATTGCTTATTTTATTTTAAATATCCTTGCCTCAGATGTATCACTTTTCCCATTTTCTAGAGCATAAAAATGTATATTAGTTATTCTTAAATATTTGTTAATGAATTTCACAGGAATGTTGGATGCAACTAGTATAAATAGGCCAGAAAATTTTAAGCCAGAGCCAAGGCAAACCCGTGCCAAAACATTAGTCGATCCATTGGAACTGATCATACACGTACAAAAGGGAGAATGCATGAAGTGATATATAAGGTCACTGTGACAGCCAGAAGGTAATGCCAAAATATTCCTACTGGCTTGGCTCATTCACATGTATGGGCACAGAGCTGATTCAGAGCCAAACACTCTGCATGAGCCAAACTTAACGTCCTTGGCTCGCCTACCTCCAAAGCACAGCTGTCGTGGCAAAAACAACCCATCAGACATGAATTCATTTTGCTAGTTTTCATCTGCCATGACTTTGTAAGATGCAGCCACCAAGGGCAGACTGCTTTGCTGCTGCTGCTGCTGTTCTGAGAATAAACTGCACTACTGAAAAAATCTGTTGGATCCACATTGCCTATTGCAATGAGGTGTCAGCTCCTGAATAATAAACATGCTCCTAATGAGGTCTAGGCACCTCTAACCAATATTTTGAAAATGTGACTAGTGATTTTGATCGTGCTACGTGCTGGGGCCCATCTGGAAGCACCTGACTGGCCTGATTTGCAAAAACCACAGTCCTCTTTACAAAGGATCAATTAAACCCAGTCTTGAATGGGACTTTCCAAAACTGGGGTTGTCAAAAACATTAGTAGCTTTTTAATTAGCTTAGCCTAATTAGTTTGTGTAAGGGAGAATAGAAAGACATTGACAAAAGATATTCCAAAGTTATAATAGTTATTTTCTATTTAACTACAGTAGAAACAATGACCAATGTGCCTTTGTTTGACATCCATAAACTTCCTACCCCACTCCCACCCCTGCCAAGCTGTGAAATGTTATCTGGAGTTTCTTCTCATCTATGATTATAATGAACTTTGTGGTTTTAAATTATATTAATTCAACTGAGATCAGTTCACACATATATGCATCTGAATTAGATAGGGTAAAACCCAATAAATTCAGTGATAAGGTCTGGATTTCTACTAATTTCACAGATATGTTGTAGTAGGTCCAGAGGAGGGACACAAAAAAGAGCAGAGAAATGGAACATCTGTTTAATGAGGAAAGGCTGAGAGAGTGGGGGCTGTTCAGCCTGGAGAACAGAAGACTCTGGGGGCACCTTATTGAGGGCTTTCAGTACTTAAGGGAGGCCTACAGGAAAGATGAGGACAAACTTTTAGCAGTTGATAAGCAGTTGTTACCATAAGACAACATGTAATGGCTTTAATTTAAAAAGAATAGATTTAGACTAGATCTAAGGAAGAAATTGTTTACAATGAAGGTGGTGAAACATTGGAACAGTTTGCCCAGAGAGACAGTAGATGCCTCATCCCTAGAAACATTCAAGGTCAGGTTGGACAGGGCTCCGAGCAACCTGATCTAGTTGAAGATCATTGCAGCGTGGTTAGATTAGATGACCTTTAAAGATACCTTCCAACAACAAACTATTCTAAGATTCTATGATTTTTAGATGTTTGTATGGTTAATATAAAAATTTAATGACAAGCACAGAATTTAGCATAAGCTTAATGTTTAGTATAGATATAGACATTTCCCTTAATTTTCACTTCCTCACACTACACAAAATAGTAATAATTTTATGGAAAAGTTTACATTATGATTATACAAAGATCAAAGAACACTTCCATCCAGATAAAGGCCAGGTAACATGGCCTTAAGTTTGAACTGGGTTTTCTTAGCTTTGTCCTCCTACGCTAATTTTGTGGATGTTTCTATATGGATTCCAAGACCATTTTCTGAATGGAAAGAAAAAGCATATTACTTTTCTAAACACATCATATAGTTTTCTCTCAAGTATATATTTTTCCTTTTCTTCAAGGAAAAAATGAAAGATTAATCTATTATAGAATATGATTCAAAGTTAATGCCTTTAATTAATTTTTGTTTATATTTAATTGATTAATAAATATCTTACTTATTCAAAACTCCTGAAACATTAATAGACACTCTACAAAGAAACCATTTTCAGATTCTTGTCTGAAGTAAAACCTTCAATAATGATTGAAGTTAACACATGACTGCTTCAGCTTTTTTTCTTGAAGTTAAAACATAAACTTAGGTACATGAAAGCTATCATGTAGGACTGTGAAAATTTTTTTGGTTAGATGCTGTAATATTTGTTAGATGCTGTAATGTTTGTGATAATTTATCATCAAGGTTTTTGCAATTTATCTTGCAATTGCTGCCTTATTTTAGTAAAGAAAAAAATATCGCCAAAAGTTCATACATCATCAAATTTAGAAATAGTTTGAAAATTAAATTTTCATACATTCTGAATGCAGTTACACTGATAACTGTGTAAATAACCTAACAGACAATCATAAAATCATAGAATGGTTTGGGTTGGAAGGAACCTTTAAAGATCACCTATTCCAACCCTCTGCCATGCATAGGGGCATCTTTTATTAAATCAGGTTGCCTCATCCAACCTGGCCCTGAATACTTTGAGGGATGGGGCATCTACAACTTCCCTGGGCAACCTGTTCCAGTGTCTCATCACCCTCATAGTAGGAATTTCTTCCTAAAATCTAATCTAAATCTGCCCTTTTTTTGTTTAAATCCATTACCCCTTGTCCTGTCACTACAGGCCTTAGTAAAAAGTCTTCATCTTTCTGTAAGTCCCCTTTAAGTATAGAAAGGCTGCAATAAGGTCTCCCAGAGACTTCTCCAGACTAAGCAGCCCCAACTCTCTCAGCCATTCTTCATAGGAGAGGTGTTGCTGGGTAACAAGTGTGTAGAAGCAAATAATTATTTAAATAATGTGACATTTCAATGATTTCAGATATCTGTTTTCAAAGGAAAAAAAAGTCACCTTAAAGAAAGTCTTTGTTTTCTTATAGGGAACTGGAAATGTACAAATATTTCTTATGATTGACATGTATTGCTTTAGCTTTAGGTAAATCTTTGAAAAAGAACCTTATATAATTTTTTCTGATGATCAAAACAGCTTTATAAAGATTATGAATAAAACTGTAGTTGTTTTTATAGCACCTGCTTGTCATTTTCTGTATTTCTGTATTTCTAGGAAAAAAAAATAATTAGAATTTGATGTCATAATGGAATTATTTTTATGATTTTCTCACTATTTGCAGCTTTTTATCTACCTGTCCGTGAAGAGTAAGTGGGAAATTCCTTCTGCATAAACTTCAGTAAACCTAGAGGGAAATTTTTGCTTTTGTTAAGCCTTGTAGTAATTTATTTACTTATTACAAATATTGAAAACCCTCCATTTTAGAGTGTACATATAGACATACATACCTACATATGTAGGTAGAATATGACTGCTTTAGAAAGTATCCCAGTCATAAAGAACTAAGCTACTTGAGCAATATTTGCATTTCTCCTTAAATAATAAACTTTGCCTTGGACTTTATATATTGGACCAATGTATATCATGCGCTGTTTCACATGCCAACTAGACTTGCTTCTTATTTTAGAGTTAAATTTCAATTATAGTCTGTAATTTAAATATTTTTATGCAAAATTAAAATATTTGCATGCAAAAATATGCAAGATATTGAATTTTAAATCCACACATGGGTATAAACTAATTTTTCAGACTGAGTAAATCACAGAATTAGAGGATGGGAAGGTGAGATAGACTTCATCAAAGTTAGCTCAGATTCTGTCCTCAGGTGTCTCTTGGGATGCATGAGGACTTCCAGAGTAATTTCCTAGCCTGGCCAAATTCTTTGGCTCGGGTCTCATTAAAAGCTCCCAGACAGTCTATGATCCATTTATCTCTCTGGCAGGTCTTCAGATACCCACCAGATGTCTTTTAGATTTTTATTAACTCCTTATTTTAAACTCAAAGAGACAATTTCTTTTTTAATTCTATGACATGCCCTGAAATGTTCCTTCCTCCTATAATGTCTTCAGCAGCTCATAATATACAAATGGCACAATATAGCAACACTCACTCAGGTCTGAATTCTTCCAGTAATTTACTGGGGTCTAATTGTGTATGAAACTATGACCACTGTTAAGGCAGTTCCCAGGAAACTTGAAGCCCTGTTAGATGGAATTAGCTTTATCACGGTATCTGAAAATCCATTCTTAAAGACAGCATTCACTGAATTTGCAGTAAAACAAATCCTTATGCTGATGTGTGGCAAACATTTACTGTTCATGTTACTAATTGACCATTCCAAAAAGTTTCCTCCTTGAAGTTTTCTTACTTGTGACACAAGTAGAAAAATAAAGATCCAATATTAGATAATGTTTTAATAAGCAAAGTCTCAAATCAGCTGAAGCCACATCTATATTTTTCCCCAGTATACAGTCATAAAAGAACTCAGAAGAATTTTTACAGTTTTGCTTTTAGATAAAACCGAGATTTCTTAGGGGTGATTTCTACACTGAAAGTGTTTTTTAGTAAAAAATTACTGTTACAGTAGAAGGGATTGACTGATGGATTCCACTGCCTGCTTACTGTGAAACAAAGGGATGAAACAGAGGATGATGCTCAAAGAGATCGCAGATGATTATTAAGGACATATCAAAGAAGAGAGACATGGATTTTCAACCTAACTTTATCCAGGCTTCAGACATTTCAGTCCTTGGATTTGCTAAAGTTGGACATGCTCCTTTACCTGCCATTGTCTCCTTCTTCCCTCAACTTAGAGGCAATGCTGGCCCTGTTATCTTTGTATTCATATCACAACAGATCCCTCTCTTTGACGTAATGTATACTAGTAAAAGAAAACAGTCAAATTTCAAGTATGAATCTTTCATTATGGAGTATAATTATGAAGAAAATGAATTATGCTTCAGAATGCAAAGCTAGCCATGCTTTTGAACTTTCTCCTAGTTTTTCCAAGGGAATGCCTTTAAACATTTTGCTGGAAAAAGAGTTTATTCTGAAACTTGGCTAAATAAAAGCAGAGTAGATGTTGTCCTGAATGTATTGGATAAATGTATCTTTTATAAGAGGAAATTTTATTTCCCTGGTTTGATACGAAATTATGTTTTCTGTTTCCCAATAGCAAGTGCAGCCACTGAACATACATACGAGCAAAAGATTCAAGACTGATGGGTTTTTACTAGGTGACTAAAGATCTTGCATTATATTTTTATTTCTACTATAGCTGTGATGCCTCTACGGATGCGTTTCCTGCGTTTTCACAAAGCAGTAAAATGGAACTGTTAGCATTGATTTATTATTACTGCTATTATTGTTGTTGTTATTATTATTATTTAATTATTATTATTACTACGACTACTACTACAAATGCTACTACTACCACCATTGTTGTTATTGTTATTATAGATATCTACAGCAATCTCTAGGAATTTAGTGAAAACTGCATTCCAGCTAATACCATTGTGCTACACAACTAGTCTAATTCTAATCAAATGTGAGTTTTCATCAGAAATAAGTGAGAAAAAACTTCTTCACAGTGAGGGTGACAGAGCCCTGGAACAGGCTGCCCAGGGAGGTCGTGGAGTCCCCTTCTTTGGAAGTTTTCAAGACCCGCCTGGATGCTGTCCTGAGTAACGTGCTCTAGCTCTGGACAATCCTGCTTCAGCAGGGGAGTTGGACTAGATGATTTCTATGGTCCCTTCCAACTCTAAAAGATTCAGTGAAATTCAGTGAAATAAGTAAGTTATAATATTAAAATATGAAAACTTATCATAGCATTTAATCCTAGTTTTTTACAAAAACCTGGGAAAATAGGTGTGGTTTTGGGTATACCAAGAAAGTCAGTGGGGGTCTCACAGTACAAATGACTGCAGATTTCTGCCTGAAAAAAAGAGTTTTTCTAGGTAATTTTTTAAAGTTATAAATGGTAGTAAGGGTGATTTTTGCAAATTGTTAATCATCACACAAAAATAAACTACTCATATGACCTGAGGCATAAGATAAGCTTAAGAAAAAAGTAGAAAATAGTGACATCTTGTCATGAGAAAACAGGCTAAGCTAGGTACAGGCTCTTCAAGTGACAAAGGTACATACAGCAAATGTTTGAAATAATTATGTTCAGTTGATTAAGACCAGTAAAAGAATTACCGATCAAGAAGAATGTTCTTAGTCTTGAACCAAGATTTATATGCATATTCTTGGGGTAAACTCACTTCAGCCCTGCTTTGTCAATTTTGAGAACCTTTCTGTTCATGTAACCCATGTCCACTGCTGCCTTACTTGATTGTTGATCATTTTCTCCCTTCCTCTCTGATTCTCTCTGAAAAGTGTCAAACCTCCCTAGACGACAAGTCAGGTCAGCAGCCAGGGACCTCCATCTTCTGCAGCAGGAAATCTCCCACTACCATCATTGGCAGCTTCTTCTTACGCTTAACCAGTATAGATGCTTCATTTGACAGCGTTGCTTTACAACTTGAGTCTTGCAGAGCTGCTCCTTCTTTCTAAACCACTCTATGGGTCAACGGCTTCAAAAATGCAGGGTCAGATGTTCTAACAGCTACTGGGGACTGTGCCCTGTGGTACATTGCTGCTATAGATGAGGTTGCATATACCAACCTGAGCAGATCTGCCAGTGCCCCTGTCTCTTTTTTTCTTCTTTTTTTTTTTTTTCCCCCCAAATTGATGTACAAAGTGCTGACTATGTTTCTTAGCTATGCTACAGGTGCCTTACCCTCCTTAATCAAGGGTCAGCTGAGACAAAAGCTTTAAGCCCTCTTAAGCTTCTTAGATATTACTAGACCTTGCTGCAAAAGTTGTCAGAAGTCAAGGTTCCTGCGGATATCCTTATCTGGTAGCAGTGGTACCTTCAGGTTCCTCAGAGGGTTTCTGGGAGCCTCTCAAGAACCTTGGATAAAGTCCACAGAAGTTTAGAAAATCTCAAAGCAGAGCCCAGAAAATCCTGTGCAAACTGTTCTGTCTGTTCTGTGCTATAACTGTTTTTCATTGAGTAAGTATGAAATACAATAAAATGTAGATTACACTGAAAAGAAGTTAAGGTGAGGTGACTTACCTTCTCAGCTCTGTAATCACAGAGAATTATTGCAGTCCTAGGCAGAAGTACAAAGGAATTGGATTTCTACTTAATTTTTTATTCTAATTATGTTTTATTCTTATAACAGAATATTGTCAAATATCTTTTTATACGAACAGATTTTGTTTGGGTTTTTTTTTTGGAGTGGTACAAAAAGGTGAATTTGGAAATGTCCTGTGAAGTGAGCCTGTATAAGCATTTACATATGTAAGCAAAGTCTTACCTTGTTTTGACAGCTTTTGATCAGAACGAAACATATTAATGCATTTGCTAGAAACCAAATATTCATTCTGTTTTACTGAAAATAAATTAATCAGTGTCCTGAATTCGTACATTAAGCTAATATTTCTCTTTGATACACAGCTGTAATAGAGTATGAGAGCAACAAAAGCCAAAAAGAATAGCCTGAGAAGAGAGGGGTGTTCTTAGCCGTCATTATTCTTGAAGGAATGCATCTGATGGTTGGCCTAGAGGAATGAGCAAGTAGTGCTCTACCAAAAAATTCTCTGACAAAAATTCCCAGCATTAAGTTCTGAATCAGAAAAAAATATACACAATTCCTCCCTCCGTGAAGAAAACGAGAGCATAGATTATATATGAGAGGTACATAGATGCATTGCTTAATCTTATTGAGCATGCAGCGATAAGAATGAACACAGAAACTTAAATATTGTAGACTTTCCTCACAATCTGATATCTGAATATTTAATGAATTTTAAATAGAGAAAGGAGTGAAGTATATATACTAAGAAATAAGCTTCTATGAAGATAAATGAAAGCTGTAACCATAATGAAAAACATGGGGGAAACAGACTGATTTGTATTTTATTGTACAACTACAAAAAACGAAACTACAGAAAAGGAAAGAAGACACATTAGAAAGAGAAAATCGAATTTGTAAAGAAACTACAGTAGTGCAAACAAAATGAGTTAGGTATGACCATTCTTTTTCTTCTGATATATTTTCCATGTAATTAAAGCACAGTATGTGATTACAAGCAAGTTTACACATATTTTTAAATATTTAGTGTATTTGTAGTCCCACAAATATATAACCCACAACAAATACAAAATATATATCTAGCGATAGTAAACTTTTCTAAAGAGCCTCCATTATGCATTTGTTATGACAGTAAAATCAATTAATTTAAATTACGTCTCAGAACTATTGAATGCTAGGAATTGTCTACAGGCTTTGCTGACAGGAAAGAGTACAGTAGTGAGATATTTAATTTACAGAAAAGACTGTACAAACTCTGTAACAGTTAAAGGTGTTTTTTTAATATCTCTTATATAAAGAAATAAAAAAAATTAGTTCACTAGCAAACAGGAACACAAAGTCTAAAGTGGTCTGGTTCCAGCCGGCCCATGAATTACCCTAAGTAAATCATTCTTAGCTTCCCATCGCATTTTCCTAATTATGAAGAAAATTAACATAGCGTGAATAATCCAAAATCCTTATCATAATACAAGATAACCATAAGGATGGCTTAAAATCAACATATTTTAATTTGCAGTTGGGAAAGGACCAAGGTGCTGCACCTAATCAGTGTATAGTTCAACAGGAGAATAATGATTTGATAAACTGTAATACTCAAAGATTTTCTGTTTTGTGACCTTATGCTTAATGCTCAAAACACACTGGCTTCTACAAGAACATATTGCTCCATGTCAATTAGCTCCATGTCAATTGGTCTTCAAATTTTTAAGACATTGGATTAGAACCAGGTCTTCTATCTTTCTTCTGAAATGATGAATGCTCAGACTTTACCCTCTTGAGGAAAGCTGATATACATTTATATTGATCTTTGGCTTTCAGGAAAAAACACCAGACATCATGAGAGTCACAAAAAAAATCATTACTCTTGAGGGCAGATGTATGAACATTAGATTTAATAATCAGCTCTAGGCATAGTATTTTCAGTACAAGTTATTTTGAAAGCAGTTCATGATGGGACCTGACTCACAAGGTATGCTGTCTTGTGGTATACCTCCATGAAAATATATAAAGAAATTGCAACCGATTTTCTCCTGAGGCGTTATGATCTGAGAGGTTAATCAGCAATGCCTTTGGTCTGCAAATAAATGCCAAGTTACAGGACTGCAAGGTCATGGATGTCATCATATTTTGGAAATACATAAACATGAAAAAGTTGTTTCAAATGCTGCTGTTTAGGTTATTACTGTTCAAGTACTAAGAAAACATCAGAGCGCAGAGCAGATCTGGAAAGTTATGCTATATTCAGATTAGTGTTGCAGACATCAGAGATTTCAGATAAGAATCTGCTGTTTTCCTGTTGTACTGAAATTAACAAAGATTTCAGGTTATAAATATTAAATGATGACACCCTTAAAACATCAAAGCAATGTATGGAACAATGAGCAGTTTTCTGGAAGGGAAGAGCAGAAAACATTTGCTTAATTAATTATATTCTAACTTATATTGTTCCATACAATATAGTAAATGTGTGAATAGCAAGAGCAAAAAGTTATATGTTTGTTTGTTTTTAATATGTTTATATGAATGTCCTTCAATTTCTCTAGTGATTTTAAAAATCAAATTATCCGAGAAAGGAAATACTTTTCTTCACTGTCATATGTAGGAAGAAGAAGAAGAAAAAAGATACTGGTAATGTAACAAATGAGGGGAAAAGACACTCAAAGTTGTATTCTTGAAAATAAGGAACAAAATTGCAAGATTTTTAACAGGGGAAAGATTTCTGATTTCAAATATTTTCAATATTATTACTTTTTACCCCCCAGTTTCCATAAGCAAAGTTATTCCTTAATGCAGTTAACCTTGACAATAATTAAATCACTTATTTTTTTATTACCCTAAACTCAATATTATCTAGTAAAGATTAATGTAGTGTATAATTTGTCTAGAAGTTTCCATAGTGCCTTCTTAAGCACTTGAAAGTCTCTATAAAAATACCAGTTAATATTTCTTCAATGATTCTTACGTCCTCACATCTCAAAACTCTTTTTCGCAGATCAGTAAAAATGGTCAGAGTGCACTCTCTGGTCCTGAGGCCAACTTGTCAATTACGATCACCAAACTTGCCTAACTCCAGGGGCGGATGGCTGTTTCTGAGCTGCCCCATGGGAATTGGCTCCTGGCCTCTCTGAATTCTGTCACCATGCTCAGGCATTGTCCAGGAGCATTGTGTCTGAGCCAGAGTTGAGCCAGAGTAAAGCCAGTTAATGTGTTGATAATAAAGTGGTACAATCACATACCAGGACATAAGCACACGCCCTGGCTCTGCTTCATTTACTAAGATGAAGATAACAAAAAAGAGTTTGCTGTCATCCTAGGTTCCCACAACTCTTTGTGATGCTGACACTCAGGTGACATCACAGTCCTTTGTCAAAGTGCACTTTAATGACACCTTGACAAAATGTCAGAAATATCCACCCCACTCTGAAAACATAACAGTTCTTCTTCATTGATGCTTCTGGCTTAGAAATGGACATTTCACAATGGTACTAGGAAGCAACATCAGTCTGTCATGAATCCTTGAGTTTTAACACATCATGTAAGATCTAGCTTCGCACAACTGTTTTCTATCATATAAGCTCATATACACAACTTAGAATTTTATATTGTATCATATAAGAATAACAGTATTCATAGAGTGAAAAAAAATATGATTTACATTAGATATAAGACTTTCTTATGTGTTAGGATATCAGAATGATAACAAAATTAAGAATTATAATTATTTTTAAAAACATACAAAATGTCTTTACAGCTTTTTAAAGAATATTAACTTTTCTTCATGTATGGTGTAATTGGAAATTATTGGGTCAATACATATTTACTGTTACTTCATTATATTTAATTTAACAGACTGTCTCAGAGTGTATTACAAAGCTTTCTAAAAGTTTTCTTTTTCTCCAAAATAATCAGGCTCTACAGCATGCAAAGAGATATTCACATCCTAAAGTAAAATAGAAGTCCTATTGTCATTTCAAAAATGTATTGAAATTCACTGATGTTTCACTTTTTTGTGTGTTAAAATACAGAGCTTTACCTTATGGCAATCAAAAATAATTTCTTCATAATCACTGTAGCTGTATCACTTTAAACATAAACAGATAAGTATAATTGCAACACTGTATATTGTAATACTACAACGTTTAAGATACTAAAAATGTAATTGGTTAGCCAGCACAGTGTTTCCACAAAATTTTTTTTCGGTTTCTTTTGTAAAGTCATATTTTAAGAAATCTGAAGTAAGAGAGCTCAGAAAGAGAAACAAGAAGACAAAAAGCACATTCAGTGGGTTTATAACTTACTTAACTAGGCACCTACATTATAGAACTTTCATCATGTTTAGTTATTTTGGATGTTATTGACATCCCACTGAAACAAGTGAGAAGAATCTCCAGTGTTTGAAATGTTCTTTAGATAAGATATTGGGCTTTGATTCAAAAAATATTTACCCAAATACACATTAAGTGCTGATGTACTTTAGTTTAATGACACTTAAGCTTCCAATGAAAATGAGGATTTTTTACTACTTTTATTATTGCATTTATTTTATTGTGATATGTTCTTGAGCAACCAAAAGGTTATATTTTGTATCTATTTGCAGAAATGCAAATTACTGTATTGGTTTCAAGATAATGGAGAATAATAACTTTTTCCACTGAACATTCAAAGAAAAAAGTCTTAGGTGATATGTTAGAATTTTGGCTAGATTTCCCGGGTGGGAGAGGTGGAGAGTATAACACTTAGCTTAAGTGCCTAGTTAGTTATGATCAGCATTTTGGTCCCCGTAAAATTCACAAAATGGTCCTGCTATCTGTAAGCCTCCTGTTTCCATCACTATGCACACAATTAGTTGCCTAAATCCACATATTCCACAACAACCTGAAAAGAGACAATCAAAATTAAACAGATCTAACGGAGCCACAAAAGAGGAAGTGCTATTCCTTCTTTCATTTATTGAAATGCTGCTGATAGCACTGAGCTGCTGTTTCAGTAGCAGGAAGCAGGTAACAGTATGGGGAGCCTCTCTGCTTGCAGGACCATGATGGAAGTACACACTAGAATGTGTAAACCAGCATATTTTTGACACCTCAGAGGCTCTACAACTTTTTGTGATTGAATAGTTGTTAAATGGAGCTTTCTGCTCAGTTTGAAAAGCAGCATCCCACAACACCAGCTATCAATTACCTTTGTGCTTCTCATGCATCCATCACTTCAGTAACTCAGCACCAGTCAAAGCAAACTTCTTTTTGACATAATGATCACGGTTGTTTTATTGAATTCTATTGTACTCTCTAGTTTTCTTAGTCTTCCACAAAGAAAAATAATTTTGTTTAAGGGTTTCAAGGACACATTGAGAAGGCTTTTTTCATTGGCATGACAGTTACTGTCTGAGTAAAAAATTACCCAGATGTTGAAGCATTGAAAGGAAAATGTTCTTTACATTTCAAAGACATGTAGACTATGATATTTTTGTTTGCCTGAAAATTACATCAGTTGTTCTGGGGAAAAATGTACACAGTTGGTATTTACATGTTATCCTTGAAATACACTTGTTCCTGAAACGTTGGGGGAAGGTGGGAACATTGCACTCATGTTATATTGAAGCTTTAACATCTCTTGAACAAATTCTAGTAATATGTACAATCTTGCCCCTGAATTATGATGTCGATTTTGTCTCCTACGAGTAAAGAAACAGCAAAATCTTCCAGATCACTGTTACATATTGAATAGTCCCTTCATAGGAGTACATTAGAACAAATCCTACCTGTCTGTCACACTTAATACCCACAGAGCTACCTAATGTATCAGTCACTACCGTATTCTGTACGATCCCTGCAGGTTCATTTTACAGCAGTTCAGGGAAAGTATGTTGTGTAATCCAGAGACAACTGAGTGATGAGGAGCATGATAGTATACTTGGCTACAAGGATCATACTTGATGACAGCCAAATCCAATGGGCTGTAAATTCAGTTTATAATCCTTTCTTACAGTCTTGTGGCAGCCTCAAAAATAAACCATGCACTTTAAAATAGAATAATTTGTTGTGTGTTTTTTTTTTCTTCTTGCAGCTGTTTTTTAGCTGTCATTATTCCTTCTCGTTATCAAAATCCTGTAAATATTCAACCTCTGACTCTTCATCTTTCTTTGATTTTAATAACCAATAGACTAAAACAAGATGAACTATAAGCATACTGTCAACCTTATGGCATCCTTACACAGTGATAGTGGCTGCGCTGTAGTGTAAAGAATACATCATATTGTTAGGTGATAAAAACTCCCCAACTTCCACTGATTTCACCAGTTATTCCATTTCCTGATTTATATTAACAATCCAGTGACACTGAATCTTCTTTTCCTTTGAGAAATATGCATAAAGTGGATTTTACTTCATCAGAGTAGTGTGGTTTCAGCTGATACTGTTTCACCTCTTGCTGTTGTGGATTTCATATCGGTTCTCCCTGTTGCAAACAGGAAATGCAGTAGAAATACAAGACACGTGTTACAGTTGAACCAGCAATCAGAAAGAGAAAAAGGGCCTCAAAAGAAGTATAGAAGAGATAAAAAGAGTAAAAGGTGTTAATTTAATTAATTCAGACCTTTCAATGAGACTCTTTCAGAATTTGTGTCTTGCTTTTAATTCAAGAAAATTACCTCTCTTTGGACGTGTTCTAATGTCCCTGGTGTTGCATTATCCTGTGAATTTATGCTTTCTCACTTCTCTCTTTCTATGTTCAAGACCCTTTTCTGAAGTAAGCAGGCTATCACTTGAGATGATAAGATGGATTTTGGTTTGATAAGGCTAATGTTTTCTCTTTGCAGTGGCTGAGGTAATTTCTTTGATTGCCTAAGAAGAGGTCAGGAGAGCTCTGACATTGTCCATCCATGGTTCTGTCTCAATAGTTCACAATGAATAGAGCTCTGCATACCTTGCAAAGTACTTTTACAATATCCATAGATGTAGAAAGATGCATGGAGACACAAAAGCAACAGAAATCTAGCAGATTACACTGTGTTATTAAAATCTCACTTCTTTTTTCCCCACTTTAGCTACATTGGAGGAGATTGCAAGATATTACTGAACTTCATGCAACCTGAATGTTGGGGATTCAATTACAAACAAATGTACTAATGTGCTCAGTTTCAGTCATATTCTTTGAGCATCCATAGTGCTGGACTTTGGCTTATGCGAATAGATGTTTGAGATTGGACAATATTAGTGAAGTAATACATCCAAAGCTGTCAGGAATTATTAAGTAAATTGTAGGAGACAAATCTCCCCAAAATCTTACCAGTAGGAAAACATTAACTAAAAAGGTGTTTCACCCATTTTTAACACCATTTTCATATGGTGTTTGCCCTTTCTTGTTCAAATTAAACTTTCTTGAAGAGGTATTCTTTTAAGAATAGTAATGGTATTAGGTAGACAGTAAAAAGATTGTATTATTACCAAATTAGAAATACTTCTAAAAAAAATCTTTTTATATAGATAGATTCTGCACTACCAGATCTTTGAATTTTAATAGAAGCTTTTATGGCAAATCATAAAGTAGTTCTGTGACTCTTTAAGTTTTTTGCATTGAAGAATCATTTAGTTGTAGCTTGTTACTTCCTTCAAAAGAATCACAGCTGCAAAATTAAGCATCAGAAATTTGTTCTAATGGGTGAGAGTGAATGGGACATTTCAGATGAACAGTTAGAAATGTGTAAAAAGATAATTTCATAATAAGCTAGAGAAGTAACATAGGTACTGGGAAGAAAGAAACCCAAAGTGACAAAACTTCTACAAGAAACCCAAAAAGAACGTTTAAAATAAAAATACACAAACTGCAACATTTTCAAAAAAGATAATGTGTTTGCAATTTCCACAACAGTCAATGAGTCAGGAAAACCTGGGTATTTTATCAACTCTTTTTTGGCTATAAATTAATCATGACAGCTAAACCTACAATTTTGGCAATAAAAATTGGCATCTATAAGTTGATAACTGTTTGGACAGTTTTAGAAAACAACATTTTATTGCATGAATAAGATTTTTTTTTTTAATTGATTTAAATGTTACGGCAGTGATTTCAGACTGAAGAGGAACAATAAAGGTACAAACTCCAGTTGACTCTGTTTTCTTCCCATGGGATAATTTTGTCATCATGGGCTTATTTGCAAGTTCTTCTTTCCATAACTTTAATAGGTTTCCCTGTTTCAGCCTTCATGGAAAAAAAAATCATCAGCAGAAAGAAGCAAAAACATAATTTCTTCTTTTGACAGAAAGTACAAGGTATCAGCACAGGAGCTGCTTAAGCTCAGCAGAGACTCCTGAGAGAAAATAGGAATTTCAATCTCTCAGCTTTTTGCACATTTCACTAAGATCTGGTAGATGGTAGCTCAGGGACTGTGATGCAGAAGGAAGGGTATTACTTTGATGGAAAGGTGTAACCTTGTGAAAGATTTATATGAATGTTGGTATATGCTCTATATTGAATTCTATTGGTAAGGATGTGAATATGTTTTCCACCTGCCTAGAATCGTGAGAGTTCAAAGAGTTAATGTGGAGGCCATCAGTGGTCAATTTGTCATAGGATTTTATAAACTGGATAGGGGTAGAAGAAGCTATCTCTCAACAGCCCAGTTTAATCTCACACCGTCTATATTCTTCTAGTTGAAAGTTTTGGTGAGATAGTGATAGGGATGAGACATCTTTTCCATTATTTGGATGATCTCAAGATATGCACTGGAGAGGATCACAGTGTCAGCTAAATGGATTTGTTTATGAGAGACTTTTTGAATTATATAGTTTGGGGAAAGCAGGAAGGGGAATAATAGAAAAAAAGGAGGAGAAGGGAGCGTTTTATTCTTTTGTTTCAAAGGCGGGCTTTCTGTTTCTCAAATTGTCAATAACTACCAAAGGTTATAAAGTACAGCAAGCACAGCAAGTTAGAAGTCATTAAATTATCACAGTAGTAAAATGTAGAAATCTTTGGTGAAATATCTTGATTCGTTTTCTAAAATTGTATTTTCTTCAGTGAAAAGAAATGCTTCTTCAGAAATCTCCCTGATTATATTGGGATCTCAGAAAGGTTATCTTGGAGGCAGGCAAATTTTGGCCCATTTTCTTGTTTTACTTAGCATGACTCCTTTTTTACCTTAATTTCCAGTGACCTTAACCAGTTTACAAGGCTTTTAAACCTTTCTGTCCTTTTTAAGAGTACACATGTAGTTTCTGGCAGCCAATAACGCAGTTTAGAATTCCTTCCTATTCATCACTATGTGCACCACCTTCCTTTTAAGTCTTTAGGAAGCTATGACAATTTTATGCTGTGAGTAATGCTAGAGATAGAAGAATTATTATTTCATACATTTTTAACTAAGGTAGTTAGTGTGGTTGAATTTAATGAATGCCACATTATGAAATGAAAATAAATTTTCTCTAACCTGTAACAGATCAGCAATTTAAAGACATTAAATATGAACATTTTAAATTGTGGTAGCTATCCCTAAGTAAGTATTGATGATTTCAGTTTTTATTGTTTAGGGTTTCCTTCTAATCCAACCATGGCTACTTCGGAGTTTAAGTGAAACATATTTTAATGTTTTACCATGATAATTAAGACACATATAAAACTTTCAATCTGAGGTTATGAATTACTTTCCAAAGAGTTATTCAATCTTTCCAGGACTTGGGTATGTGTTTTTTTCTTCATTTTACAGACATTTTAAATAAATTTAGAAAGAAATTCTATACATATTTCTAAAAATCACCTACTCTATGTCTCTGTGGACAGTTTTGAATGTTTTTATAGCTTCCCTAGAAAATTCTAAGGACCTAGTAAAGTTTTCTGATTTGGTCAGAAATCAGATTTACATTGTCATGCTTCAGTTATACTATACATGTAAGACTTTGATTGCAAATACTACAGGTAAAATCAAAACTATTTATGGATCCCATGCTTCTCAACATCCATGAACATGGATTGATAGTGTGTGGTTTTTGATGATTTGTCAGTGAAGTCATTAACTTATTCTCTCTTCTGACAGCTGAACTATTTTATTTCAGTGTTTGTGATTAAAATTATGTTTATCTTGATTCTAAGGGGCTGAAACAAATGGAATGTATTTTATTCTGACCTCTCCATTTCTGTCAATTTTACTTCCTGTTTGCATGTATTGTAAAAGATGGAGTAAGAGAATGATGTTCTGTTTCCTTTACTGCAGCTCCTGGAGGAGTCACATGCTGGAGTGTGGCCTGCAACTGGCTCCCTCCAAAAGCTGTATTTAACATTGTGTCTCTATTTTCTTCACTAAGACTATTTAGTGCAGCAAATGTCAGTAGTGGTATGGATATTTTCAGAATAAAGAGCTGACTAAATTGGAACGTTTACAGATTATAGACTAAGATGGGTTTTTGTTGATATTTTGATGCAGATTGTTTCTGGTATTAGATATTTATTTTATGCAGGCACTGTTGAGAATTAGCCAGCTGTGTCCAGATTCTCAAAGCAACTCAAGGACGTGCATCAGCATTGCCTTCTTAGTGACTTCAGAAAACATGGCCAGTTATCTACTATATCTTTAGGCATTGAAAGAAGTGCAAACATCTGATCCTCACCAGGGTTTTTAAAGTGATTTGATGTATTCAGTAGCATTTGGACATCCTAATCAGGTTAAGAGCTTTTGAATACCCTACTGGTCTTTCCACCTCTTCAGATTCACCCATACCTTTGAAACCCAGAATGAAAAGCAGTGTATAAAATTATTTCAGGGTCAGATTTGATTAGAAGCTGAACAGGACAGTATTTTTGTTTGATTAAAAAAAGAAAAAAGGTAGAAGGACCTGCAAGACAAGAAGTATTTCTTCTTCATTAGTTACTGGCAAAGTTTCAGTTCAAACACTGTTACCTGCTCTATGTGTTCTTAATTAAAGATGTAGAATAACAGATGATAGTCTGCAAGAAAAATAACATCAATGATTAAAAGTCCAGCAAACATGAAAGAATAAGGATATTTAGTCTGAGGAGACAGGGAGAGAAAGGAAAATTGAATATGATGACAGTTTTCAAACACATAAACACTACCACAGAGAGGAAAGACATACTCTATTTTCCATCTGTGTGAAAGACAGGGCAAGTAGCACTGACCTTAAATTGCAATAAGACAGATTTACGTTAGACAGTGGGTAAGACTTCTAATGCTATTAAAGATAATGAAGTGCTGGAACAGATTGCCGGCACAGCTATGGCTCTCTATTATTCTGTAAGACATTATAAGAAAAACTTCTCAGAGTAATGATTTAGTAACAGTGATTCCTGCCTTGAGACAGGAGATGAACTAGATGACCTTCTGAGGTATGTCCCAGTCCTACAGGTAAAAACTCAATACCCCCTCTTCCCTGTAAGAGTCTACGCATTGCCAGTGGCTGAAAACCAATACAGAATTGACAAGATGAAATTAATAAATCTTGGATCTGTAGCTCACAAAATCTCTAATGATTTCAATAAAATAAAGCATTATAACCTTATTCAAAGAGACAACAAATATTTCTGTTAAACTGGCTTAAGAGACAAGCAAGCAAGCTGCTAAAAGTTACCATTGGTCCTGGACTCGGGAAAACAGGCATGGTATGTGTTTTTATCCTGCAGTGTGTGAATGAAACAATTTTATTTAAAAGATGTTAATCTCAGTAGAAACAACAGAGCTGGCATAGATAGCTCTCAATAGTAGAGAAATGTCACTCAAAAGAAACAGGATTTACATGAGGAAAAGGGTAATTAAAATGCAAGTTAAAGATGTTTGTTTATGCTCAAGCAGAATACTATCTGTAGTAAATTGGAGCCTAGTACTCTCTTAACAAAATTCTAATTAGTAAAAACAAGAACATACAATTCTATCCTGGAGGAATCTTCCCTTAATTACTGAAAGCAATGAATCTTCATGCTTCAGAATAAGCTTTTTTCTTTTTCTTTTGCTTTTTTTTTTTTCTTTTTATATATGTATATGTAACTGTTGAATGCATTCCATGCATTTTGGAGGTTTTTAAAGCTCATTGCTCAATGAGCTCATCTTGACAAAAATCCCAACAGCAAGAAGACTTTGTAAAAATATGAATGGTTACCAAGCGTAAGATTAGACAACTCAGAAGGGAGGTTTACCAGGCGCTTAAATTCTCATATTTCATTATACAATCACTTTCTTTTTTTTTCTTTTTTTTTCTTTTTTAATGCTAACTTTGCTATCAAGTGTATGAGAACAATCTGGAAGTTCATTGAGTGATGTAGCTAATACTTGTTACTCCTTCACTTTCTGTTTCAGAGTGTCGAGAGCACCTCCAGAACTTTGTGTGAGGTATCTTATTAATCCAGGGTTTTATTTAGAGCTTTTTAAAGTGCATACACTGCAGAATATATTAAAGAGAGTTAGTTAAAGAAAGAAAGGTGATAAGATAATTATTTATATTTCCAAATAAATGCAAAATTGGGATCTGTGCAGGAGTAAACACACTGAGTACAATGTCATCTTGCTGCTCAAATTCAGAAGCAGTCCACATATACTTGTGCATGATTGTATCAGAGCTTAGAGTGTCTCCCCCATAAACCTAGCAGTCTGGATTTGACATGTGGATGAAATTAAATTGATGCAAGCTGAAGTATGCAAGCTGAATAGATGCTTACAGATGATCTGTTCTGTCACTGAATCTGCATTCCTCAAAGTTGTTTAACTTTGAAGTTTGCCTATAAAAATATGTTATTCTATTTCAAATAAATAAAGGTGTAATCAACTCATCTCTATTTGCATTTGACAGTGAAGTTGTCTGTCTCCCAAAGAATGAATTGTATATCTCCAAGAGAAAGTTTAAATGAAATTGCAAGTTTAACAGCCAAAAGCTGAATCTTGAGGAGTTAGATGATTTTTTTTTGAAAGTATGAGCACATACTATTGAAGGTAAGAATATAGATTTTTAGTGGGACTCAATATCCTTTTTGAATATGAAAAATAGAGAATGGGTTTGTTGTGCCTGTTGTAGTCTCTGTTGAGGAGACAGGTTGTAGATGAAGTTTTCTAGAGGTTGCCAGCTCCATGATTAGTTCTATTGGATTGCTGTAATTTAGACAGAATGTGATGAAAAAATGAGTAACTAATACCAAGTCTCTGCCCATCAGGATAGCACAGGATTGCTAATCACTACAGCTTGTCTGACACAATCAAAATCATCCTGGCTCAATGTCGCTTTGTGGTGATTTTGAGCAGGTATACTATCTGCAAGGTAGCCTTTGGGGAATTTAAATGACAGTAAATTGCAATGCATCTATTTTAGTAAAGCAAAGAAGAAGAATGCTTATAGTATTGAAAGGAATATCTTAATTCAGAATAATTTTCCCACTATAATTTTCAAGTGGGCATAGGTTCCCACTATAGTTAGGGACTGATTCTATGCAAGTTGCTTAGCCAGAAAATGAAGCCTTTTTTTTTTTTTTTTTTTTTTTAGTTTGCCTACTAATTAGAATTTCTAAAAGGTTTGCTTCAAAAACAACTTTGACAGCTCATTATTCCCTATTTATTGGTTCTGATTTGTTGCCTAAATCCTGTCGTTTCTTTGCAAACTGCATAACTCAATGTCTTCTAAACAAGAGCACAGAAACCAAACTCAGAACAATTCCTCAGAAGCAATAACATGAGACAAAAGAATGTATGAGGGTAACTGTAAATCAATTTTGTATTATGATACTCAACATTTATATCAGGGTGTATGTCATGGCTTAACCCCAGCCAGCAACTAGGACCCCAGAGCTGCTTGCTCACTCCCCTCAGCTGAGATGGGGAGAGAACCAGAAGAATAAAAATGAGGAAAAATTCATGGGTTGAGATAAAGACAGTTTAATAGGTAGAGTAAAAGCCATGCATGCAAGCAATGCAAAACAAGGAATTCATTCACTGCTTCCCACCAGCAGACAGGTGCTCAGCTATCTCCAGGAAAACAGGGCTCCATCATATGTAATGGTTACTTGGGAAGAGAAAACGCCATCAATACAAATGTCCTCTCCTCTCCTTCTTCCCCCAGCTCTATACACTGAGCATGATGTCATATGGCATAGAATATCCCTATGGTCCCAGCTGCGTCTCCTCCCAACCTTTTGTGCACTACTTGCTTGTGCACAGCGCTTGCTGTGTACTTGTGGTACAAGGATCAGAAAAGGCCTTGACTGCTTCGCAACAATTGAAGACATCAGTGCTTTACCAACACTATTTTCATCCCAAATCCAAAACATAGCACTTTAGCAGCTGCTAGTAAGAAAGATAACTGTATCCCAGTGGAAACCATGACAATGGTTAGCCATGTGCTGATGTCCATAGTGAAGGCAGCTTTAGTAGACTATATCATAGAGGATATCACTGCCTGGACCTTTTAAAGCTCTGCTTCATATGGTCATCCCATCTCCAGACCTACTTGGAGTTAATTTGCTAAACTACTTATTTTGGAATATAGAAGATAAATACAGGTGTGAAAGGGAACTGAGCACTTGAATATCTAAAGTATTGTGGATTTTTTAACCAAGAAAAATCACACTCTTAAGCTGTAACATTCTGGAGACAGAGCTGCAACGAAAAGAAGCACCTTTTAATTTTGGAGGAGGAGAAGATTGTTAAAGGTGATTCCTTCCTGAGGACTAATTGCTATCTGAAATGGGACAGAGAAAATGGAGGTGCCCAACCCTTCCTTTTGTGGAGAAAAGCTGTTTTATCCCATCCTGTTCCCAATGTAAATTTCTAAGGTGTGTGGCTGAAAATTTCTCAGTATATATCAGTTCTAAGACCAGGCCCTGAACAAAAACATATTTTTAAAAATATGCAGTAGTCACATAAAAACAGTTATGCAAAAAAATAAATAATAATAAGATATGCGGAATGGTATAACCAATTTCTGACCAATTATAACTTAGGGACTACTTGAACTGCTTGATGTTTTTTTTCCAATATGAATTTCTTTTTTGAACTTATATTTAGGTGTATATGACAAGGTGAGCAATGAGTGTCTATAAATTAACCCTGCACTATATGGAAAAAGTGGAACACATGTTCTGACCACTTTACTAGTTTCTTTTCTGTTCAGTTCTGTATGTTATAAGAAATAGTGAAAACCAGACTGTGAAAAGTACCAGACAGCTTCCAAAAAAAGCAAAGATACTATTGGCATTGAAAAAATGAGGAGAAAACGAGCCAGCAACTTTGCAATTAGAATCATTAATGGTATTATTTTTGGAAGTGTTAGGCACTAGCAACTGTATGGGAGGTGGTAGTTTCTAGAAACAATACAAATCCAACTATAAATGTCCTCACAACAGATACCAAGGAGTCTAATAGAATTGTTCCTAATTAATCACTGTCTAGGTTTGCTTTATTCTGCCTTACAAAGCTGAATTTGGTTATGTTATGTGGAAATAATCTCTAAAAGTCCTTGCCAGTTGCAGAGGGTTAGGGAACAGACAACACCCCACTCATTTAGCAATTTTATGTCTCATCTTCATGGTGGGGTTAATAAATTAATTTGATCCAAGCAATATAAACATTGAAGTATAGTCATAGCGAATTCTGTTGATTATACAGGGACTTTATTGTGTATGTGAAATTAAAATTGAAATCAAATATATATCTGTTACCAACTGAAAATTCAAACTGGCTCCTATACAATATAACATTTTTAATGGAATTCAATTTTTTATTCTTTTAAGATTTAGACTAAACGGAATTCATATGGATAGTTCATTGTATTCTTACTCAAGTCTACTAGGTAATAACTATTCTAACTTCTCTTTTGCCATTATGATTAAATGTCTAATTTAGCAGGATTTTTTTTTCCTGTATTGTTTTTCCTAGGCAGCTTATGTCTTCCATTAACTCTTTGAAGTCAGACCTTATTAATGGCTAAATGGTGATTGAAACCTATGAAAGCTAGCTATTCTGTTCTCTGTGGAAACATTTTATATATCTTCAGTGAAAATCTTTCTTTAATCTCTTTTAATAGTGAAAGGCTTGAAGAAATACCAGCTCAAGTAGATTTTGAGCTAAAAAGACTCTTAATAATGCATTATTTGCTCTGCTAATTGATAACTTTCTAAAAAGGCAGTAAAAATTGTATTATCTTATCTCACAACCCTTATTCCCTTGAAAGATAAGTGTTAGAAGGCTTGGTTATTATTTAAGAAGTAAAATCAAAACAATAGTTGCTGTTAACCAAGCCTATTAGAAATGTAAACACCAATTATAGAGAAACATAATTGTTAGATAATACTTTCTTTTTTTTTTTTTTTTTTTAAACGATTCAAAATATTAAGATTTGTACCCTGGTGAGAAAAAGGCATTTGAGTGAGTTGCTAAAATGAGTCAGGTGATAATCAGGTGCTCCCGGCCCAGTAAGGTAATAACACAGATGATAAATAAAACATTTTTAAAAGTCCATAGTAGTCTGTCAGCTAACAGAGACAATCCATGAGCTGTCCATCAATATATTTCTGCACTGTGCTAGAAAAAATTATGGGGTAAAGTGACAAAATAGGCAATTTCTCTGTCATGCAAGGGCCATATACTTTCCTATATATGTTAAATGCACAGCTATGGTAGACTAAATAATCTCATGTTGCCTGATACATTGTTATTTTGGAATGGAGTGGGAAACTGCCTGTGGAATACACAATGCCTTTTTATTAAGCAAGGTTCAAGGAAGGTGGAATAACTTTTGCTGTTCACCATTTATTATTCTGTTACTTGCTTTACAAACAAAAGAAACCACCTATAAATTCTCTGATAAATGAGCTGAATGGATACCTTGTTTCACCATAGCTTCCACATCTATCACCATGTCATGTTCTGAGCTATGTTATATCATAAATTACTATAGCAGTAAATCTTGACAAATTTTAACAGTTAGAGCTATGTCTCATAACAAGAACATGCTATGGTAAAAATGTCATTTGCTGCTCTTTGGGAAAAATCCAGTCATACTCCAGAATCCCTGAAATCTTTGTGAACAAACATGCACCAAACCAGGATTTTTAAATTAATTCATCATCACGAATATATATAGTTGTTTATATATATGTTTATAAGTATACATACACAGTAGCTTTGTAAGAATTCAGCAAAGGTAGCATCAGGGAAATAATTAGGGAAGCAGATCTGGTGATAATGTCAATTTTCAATCAGTGACCTGAGGAACAGCGCTTTATTGATCAGTCAGACTGCCTACTTCAGGTGTTTAAAGCAGAAGTAGAGGTTGTCACAGTTGTCGTCACCTTTGGATGCACCCCCTTCTCTTCATTGAATATAGAGTGAATTTAGAGTTCTAAATTGAGGTATTGACAACTAGAGTCCAAAGTTCCTGACAGAACCTCCTGCTGGCCCCTTCTATCTAATTCTTTAGAGTTTTTTGGATAGCTAGATCTAGAAATTGTCTGGTCTCCACATGCAGCTGTACCTCCTGATACCTCAACATGAGTAAAAATCTCATATGCTTTAGACTCCTTTCCAGACAAAGCAGAAAATTAAATACTCCAATATTAAAGGGCAAAGCTTGCCAGAGCGAACTACAATATGGGGCAAAAAGTTGTGCTTGATACAAACTATGTGACAACATAACCACTTGAAACTTTCATCTCTGTCAGAGGGCTTTGTTATGAAAATTTTTAGTTGCATCTTTTTGCATCATTTCACTTTGTGAAGATATATAAACGAATTTACACAATTACTGAATATTGAGAAGCTCCAAATAAAGATCCGTGCTGCTACCATTGGTTAGTCTGTTGTACATCCAAGTAATTTAATTCAAACTCAATTAAAGATTAATTGACTGCATTTTAGCTGTGTCAGTGTGGCTTGATTCATAGCAATGGATGGTGGCTGTCATTGATAGCAATATAACCAGCAATTCTTAAATGGAGATAAGAGGTACACAATCAAGAATAAATTCTATTTAGTTAGCACTTGATATTAAGTAGTTTATAACAAGTCATACTAGTTTTGTACAATATGTTTTGAAGATGAATACTTTTACAAGATCAACAATATTTATTATATGAACAAAGCTCCATTCAACTTATACCTCTGTTCTTATTTCCCAGTAATTGTAAAATGTAGAGTCGATCTTTTCTCATATTTTTATCTTAGTGGAAAAGAGTGTCAAAAAGTCAAAAAGCAACAGTCTTCAAGGATTGTTTGGGGGTTTTTTGTTGTTTTGTGGGTTTTTTTGCAAAGCTTGTGTCACATTGGTTTATCTTAGGTAAAAAAAAATGGGCTAGAAAAGCGCAATGCATTGCAAAGAAACAGCAACTATGCTTAATTTAAACTTAAAACAGTTATTAACTTTTCCCTTCGTTTTGTAATGTAGTTCTCATTTTTAAGGTCTCACAAATACCAGCCTTTCTCCTGCCCCATCCCTGTCATATCCCATGTCACTACAAATAAACTCATCCTGCCCCTTAGTTGCTTCATGACACTTAAACTTCACCACATGGTGTTTTGTATCTGGAACAGATTCACTTTGTCAGTCTGATATACCTCTGCCAGTTCCTCAAGATTTTTATTAAATCACTTTTCTAAAATAAGGTTCCTTACAGCGTTCTCACAGTCTCCCTTAGTAACATCATCAGGGACATAACTCAAATTCAGTAATGTTAAACATAAATTGGTAAGACTTAAAAGTACATAGGTTTATTGACTGCAGCTGAGTCTCATAATACTGTAACGGGTTTTGTGCATATTTTGCAAAGGAAGGTCCTCAATGAAGTGACAATAAATGCAATTTTCTTCCAAACAATTTAATAAATTGTTATTCAATGAAAAGATAAGGGTTTGAGTCTTCACGTAAGAAATTCAGTGGAGCAGACTGCAGATGGCTTTTCCTTGCCATCCCAGTCCCTGGCCCACCCATGCTATGGGTTATTCTTGAATTACACTACATTTCCAAGGAACAGCTATGCTGTCGCTGCCAGGAATATTTTTTCCTCATCCACCTTCTCTCTGCTATGATTATTATAATCTTTAGGACACAGCCCTGATAAAATTACCCACAGAAACAGATCTGAGTATGTATGAAGAAAAGTCTTGGATTCATCAAACTTCTTGACTCAAGGGAGTTTACTACATGGTCAGGGGCTAAGTTTATACATCTGAGGGATCAGGAAGATTGTCTTCATGTATATCAAGGTGGAAACACAACCTATTCAAGTGATGCATATAATAGAGCTTTTCTTTTGGGGAGGGTTGTGTTAAAGTTATTCAAATTTAAATCAAAACAATTCTCATTTCATGAAGTACATAACCAGATATTTAACTATACTGTTATGTATATATATTTAATTTAATTGTGTTATGTACCTTTAGATCAATCAGATATTGAATAAAACTAAGCAGTTAGTTAAGCATTTAGATTTATGAGACTTGTGCTGAAGTACTTTAGTGATCTGGACCTATAGATGCTGTATCATTTTTTATTCAGGCTATTCTGCTACTTGGTACCTTTTAAAGAAATATACAATTATTTCATTTTATTTAAGTAGTATTTCCTCATAATTCTTATCCAAGATAAATTTTTATGAAACCAGAAATATACTTTTTGTGGTACTCCATTATAGAAATGAAAATAACTACAGAAATTACTTTACTAGAAATTCCTTTTGTGATTTCCTGCTGCAATGAAATAACTGCATAGCTCAGAAGTCTGACTCTAAGAACATGAATTTTGGACTTTTAGTGGAACTACTTATATGTTTAGAATTAAGCTTATGAACACAAAATTGCTAAATGTGGGACAATACAATTCATATGACTGAAATATGATGTATTATTTCCACTAGAAGAAAACAAATTATGAAGTAAATTGTTTATCCTAAATCTTAAATGCTGAGATGCAGCTTCTATTTGTGTATTCAGATGTCCAAATTAATGTAAACAAGATCACCAGTTTGGAAAAATCACTCTGCCTCACTTTTTTTTTTTTCTTTACAGTAAGATCAGATTGTAAAAACAGCTTTTATTTTTTCAAAGCCTCAGGGAACTAGATATTGTTTTTCTTTATTCTCAATGAAATTGCTTTTCTGTATTTAACATTTTTATTTGTACCTCAATCTATTTCACAGCATCACATTAACAGGGCTTTTTCTTTGCTACTAATTATTAAAGATATTAAAGTACCTGTGTTTTTCCTTCCCTTTAAGCTTTGAAAAAAAATGTGTTCTTATTTCATCAAGTTCAAATATCTTCAAGTAGTAGAAGCTGAGCCCAAGTATGTTTGATCTTATGAAAGTAAGTTCTTTGATGAAATATACATTTTAATGTTGTTTGGGTTCTGATTTCAGAAATTATATAAATGCAACAAAATGAATTTAAATGGCATATGACAGCTTCATAAACTGTATGTATTCCAAGCCTCAAACAATGCATTACAGTATATGTAAGAATTAATGGATTGTTATCTGGGAAAGGCAAAGAAGGAAGAAACTAAAGAGGACTACCTATATTATACTTCTAAGATCATTTCTGTAATAAAATGACTGCAGGCATATGAAGAAAATATGAGTCTAGATGAAAAAAGAAGCAACAATTGTGTCTTTAAAGAATTTTGTTGAGGTTTTAAGGTCACTTCTATAATAAAAAAAATTACTTTGGAGCTGACACAGTAACACTACAGCCTATATCAAAGGATAGTTGAAGGGAATCTCAATTATTATTTTGATAAAAGCCAGTTCCAGTGTCCAAATTTTGCTATACATGAGGGTAATTTTTCCTGGGGTTAGGGAGATAACTTTGTTCCCAGTGAGGTATATGCAAATGGATCTAGCATGTCATCAACTTTTGGGTCATCGACATAGTTCATAAAATTTAAAGTTTTAAAAGAAAATTTAGTAGGTTCAAAAGCAATAACTGTCTTTGAAGTCAGAAAACAACGTCTTCCCATAAGAGTGAATATGAAAAATACATCAACTAATTAATGCTGTATGAAATAAAACCTTAATGACACTATATATAGATTTCTGATGTATTTAATACATTATGGCATAATAATTTACTTTTTTACAGATTCTGTATGGCTATTTAATAGGAAAAAATGTTTTTTAAGGTTTTGGGAAGAAACTTTGTTAAGAACATGTTGCAAATTTGTGTTGACACTTGGGTCCCACCTCAGTGTTTATGTGTCTTCCCACAATTACTACATGGTCACAAAATTAACATCTTTGAGAGAGGAGATTAAGAGAGGACCATTCTTCAATACCATACACACTAGTGATTAGAGCTTTTTACAAAGCAGCAGGTGCTCTGTGATCAAACCCTGCTTTCATTTAGGCAGGGAAGTAATTTTGTCTCTCAGTTCTGGACGACTTATCTGCCCTGTGAAATAATTGTCTTGGATTATGGAAGATGCCAAGGAAGAGTCATGACTGTGAATTCTGAATGGAGGATGTGGAATTTTCTTGACCACACTGGAAACTTAAGTCCATTAGAAGATTAAGGAATAGGTCTCATCCTTGACTAATTATTTCCAAGTGTGTAGTTTAGGGAGGTTTCTGTTCTAGGTGTGGAACTGTGGTAGAGAGACCTTCTTCTGGTGCCTTGATCATGATACGTTTTTCAGGTATCACAGGTGCTCACTTACAGGCTGTGCATTCCCTGAGGCAACCCAGAAAACGTCTGGTGGCCTTTTTGCTGTTCTACCTGCAAGCCAAATACTGGGATGCCCAAGGGTGAAATTAGAGTGCCACTGGAGGCATTACTGTATTTCTTTAATCTTGGTTACTTTTTCATGTCACATTAAGTGAGAGAGAAAGGATGAGACTTACATATTTTTACAACTGAATAATTACTGATAGTGCTTCCATTTTTCTGTCCTTTCACCAAAGCCATAATGTTTCTGTTCTCTATGAAGCACGGTGTAACTAAATGCTTCTTTTTTTTCTTTTCTTTTTTTTTTTTTTTTCCGGACCATCTTTTAACATTTTTTCCTTACTAAAACAGAAGATAACACACAATTACATTCAGGGAACCACTGCCCTCACTTCAACTATTACTTCAAAGATGAAACTAGCAACTTTACATCCTTCACCTAAGATTCACTGAGCTCTTAAAGCAGCTATTGAAAGAAAATTACATATCCATTATTTCACCACAGTGCATATTAAATGATGCTTAAAAGACATGTGCAGTTGCATTACCGTAGATGTGCAATTAGCCCAAAAGAAACAGATTTGAGATGTAATTTAATTTATATATCAATTCATACACATAATCTAAAAAGCAGATTTAGCAAAATTTCTTAGTAAGTGTATGTTTCCCCATTTGATATTGCAAACTAGTTTTAGAGTGGGATATGGCTGTGTTCTGGTCACTGTAACTCAGTTACAATGTAGCTCATTTATGGAATTCCTGGTTGTCTATAACTTCTTCGGGTTTTAACTAGCTTTTAGGATTTGGATGAGGTTTTAATAAAATTGTAAAGAAATTTCCCAACTGATTTGTCAAGTTATAAATTCTGCATCCATTTTTTGCTTTCTTTTGTATGCTGTGAATTATACAGAGGTACTGACATCTTACCAGTGTTCCTGTGTTTCCTTTTAAATAAACAGAAGATTTGAAAACAATATCCCCTTTACTCTGTTCCTAGTTTATATCTGTCTTTCACTATCTTTAAATCTGTTACATCAGCTGGTAAGTAGTCAATATTCCATGGCATTTACCTATTCAACTTCATTGTCTTGACAACAGTTCTGCAGGTAGTTTTCAAATATAGTTAAAACGTTAGCCATAAGGTGTGGATTTGATACAACTGCTATGACATTAACTTCAGTCTGGGTTTCACACTTTAAGCAAATGGGTAAAGAGCCAGAATGAATCCACAGATTCTACACAGTGTGATGCTAGTACAGCACTTTTCCTCAGCACTGACCAGTTTCCTCTTACTTTCTCTCACTATTTCCAGCCAATCCTTGTTGAGGAAAAAAAAAAAAAAAAAAAAGTAAAAGAAAAAAAATCATTCCAGGCCCTATGGTCATAATCTTAGTTTTCTAGCTAGATTGCATTATCTCCATAGGTTTCTTTGGAAGAGCCACATTGCACTGGCTCTCACTTTCCATTGTTCAAGTTGACAGCCCAAATGCTGAGACTCCTTCAACCAGATTCACAAAAATACTCTTCACATTTTATTGTGATTTACTTATTAAGATTAACAAGTTTGTCTTAAAGCATTCAGTGTGAAAAGTATAGGAGAATTGAATGTTTTTCACCAACAGCAAACTCAGAGGGAAAACAAGCGAGTAAAATTTATTCAGTAGTTTGAACTCCATCAAAAAGTTTTAAGAATCAGGAAAGATTATGATTGTTTAATGGTATATAAATAGAAAGTTAATTTTTATTGGAAAAAAACCCCCAAAATACTATGATTTTTATTTCAGAAAATCAATATTTGGTTAGTTAATTTAAGGTGTAATATTTTCCTTTTTTCATAAGTGTGAGATTTGTATTATGATACATGGATCTTTTAGGTTATATGAAATTTTTGGGTTTTCCACAATCTAAAGAAATTCTAGTTATTTCTAAGCTGAAAATTAAGTAGAAAAGGTTCTTCCTTCTTCTACCATCCATGAAGGAAAAGCAAAATTGCTGTCCAAACCAGGAAGGTAAAAACTCCCTCAAAACCCTATGGCCTTTTCCTATATGTCTGTGACTGTCTCTCAAACTGTCATTTTGCTGCAAACATAACACTTTCTTTTTCGCATGTTAGGTGAAAACTGATGTGCATTTAAGGTAGTACATAAAGGGAAACTGAGCTGTTTGATTATATCAGTATTTTATAGTAATGTAAAAATGAGCTGCCACTCACTGTGAAAATGAATCATCATTTTGCCTCAGAACAGATTTCTATGACTTTTTTATCTGCTAGAAAATATAAATAATAATTCATTATGGATGTCATCTTGTCCTGATTTTTCTTAAACAAATTTTATATGATGGGTTAAACTTCCACACAGAAATCTCTTATTTTCATGGATGGCTATATTTGCCACAGATTATTGATTTCTTCATGTGGCAAGAGCAATATGAGACACCACTATGTAGTTAGCGTAATACATCTAATCCTTTGGGACTTACTGACATGGGGAATCTACACCAATGTTACACTTAATACTGAAGCTTATTTGCTGTAGTATTTTACTCGTGTATTTTGAAGAGCTACATATCTCCAGGGTATTCTCTGGTCTTGAAAATTCCCCGAATTCACTTACACTAGTTCCTATTATTTGCAGATGAATCAATGTCATTTTGAATCCATGCATTTAACAGAGGCAGCCTGTGGATAAATATTTTGACAAATGATTTTTTTTAGTGTTACAACAACTGCACTTCCTTTTTGTAAGTGGAAGTTATAAGTCCAGAGTTTTCTTATTCTAAGAGAGTTTTCTTTTCCTTCCATAACTGTATTTACAGAAATTCTTCAGAAGAGGTGGAGACCATCAAGTAAATGATCTCAAGATAGCTGTCAGACTACAGGTTTGTTTTGAGGAATTTTTTTGTGCAAATGTCAGAGTTACTTCCACATTTACTGTGCCTTGGTATTATCCATATCAAAAATAGTCTCTTTAAAAGTAAAATACTTAACTCCATTAATTACCTATTCCATCCATTTGAGTGTGGTTTAAAAGTGAATAGAAGATGCTTCCTGTTTGTACACCATTGACAACATAGCTCAAATTATGCCTGTGGTGTCGCCTATGCAACTTCATAGCTGTCATATTTTGCCTTTAGTGACACTTAGCACCTTTTTACCTGTGCTGAATAAACAATTCTGTTGGAGTAAGAAATAGGATCACTTGCTCTCGCTGGCTTCTTCTGAAGTGATGACAGAAACATGAATGTCCTGTGATGCCCTGAGACAACAACTACTGAAAAAAAAGGGATGTTCATATTTTATAGAATCTAAATAAGAGTGAGAAAATTAATTCACCTAATTTAAAAAATGTCATATGCTCTTTTATTATTAACACAAGCATTTATGAGGCTGAATACAAGTTATGAATAGTGAGGTTCTAGTTTTATAAATCTAAACTTAAGGATCAAAACCCATTTTATACTATAAGATATTCCAGGATTGTAGACAAGTAGAGACAGTGTATGTACAGAGCAAATTCATAGCTTCCTTGGAAGTCAAGATGAGGAAGTAATCTGCACCTGTTTTTATCATTCAGGTTAGAAGATGGGGAAAAATAGCTTTTGTAACTGCTGCCTCTCCAAGTTCATAGATTTGACATTTGAATTTCATATTGACAATAAGTTACAGAACTATAGAAATCATTATACAGTGTGATACGTATCAAATGGTTTATGAGATTTTGGTTCAATAAACCAATTCTGTGGAAGCAAATAAACACAGGACATATTAAGCTATATTTTCAAACATAGACAATAGACTCAATTTTTGTTTGACAATTTAAATGTCAAAATAATGGATTTACTTATTTCTGTTCTATGTAGCACTAGACTCAAAATTCAGCTTATAACAGAGGTAACATAAAAAAAGTTTTCATAATGCAAGACTGAATCTGATTTTCTAACAGTTTTTTTAATTTGTGAATGTAGGTATCACTAAACCTGTCCTGCATGCAGGCAATTTCTGAATCCACAGCCAAGGGTTGCCAAATCACAATTCAAGGGAAAATTTTCAATCATTTCCTTATTAAAAAAGGGAAAAAAAAGCCATTAAAAGTCATGAAAGAAAAGACTGAGAAAGTCCTTTAAAAAGGAATTTAAAACCCAAAGTAGCTTTTGGGTGGCTTTTGTGAAACTGTTTTTGCTCTCAGATATTAGAGTAACACTTGTAATATTGGTAGAAGGATGGTGAAGGCTGTCCAATGTTGGAGCCAAGCAGATCAATTTGATTGAAGTTCAGTGTTTGGAGACACATAAGAACTATTGATTGTATCATACAAAAGGACCAAGTCCTTTCCAAACTAGGCACTCTGAGTACTAAGAATTACAGCTTATTCAGCCTGTGGTAAAGTCACAAAATTACAGAGAATCCCAAGGAGAAACTGAAGCAGTTTTGACTGTTCCGTACTAACAAAAAACACCCTTAAACCTCTTACCAAAGCCATTGCACTACTGTGCTGCAGAGTTCTTTCAAAATACTTTCTACTTGCCTCTCATTCATTTCTTTCCATTGCTGAGGTGGTCTCTGATTTATTTAAATCCTCACTGCCTACTGAGAGGAAGCACGTGATTGGAATAAAAATGACAGTAGAATGTGGGAGCTGTTTTTTTGGATTTTTCTTATTTTTTTCTGGTTTAATCAAACACATACTTTAAGCAAACACAATTTTTAATCAAATAAAGTTGTTATTATTCTAGATAAAATAAATTTGAAGCTAGCACATTTTCTTGCAAAGTAAAGTTAAAAAAGGACCATATTTCAAGTGCTGTTAAACTAGTTTTTGTGACAAAGAAAATGTGGAATAATCCATTTCATCATCAGATACAAATCCTACCATCAGTTCTAAGCACAGTTAATTAAAGGTAGCAGAAAAAAGGCCAAAATTTGTTGGTTTAGAATTGTCTGTTTCTTCTTAATGAAGCAGAATGGTTAATGAAGGCAAGAATTTTGTCAACATTAAAATTATGTATAAAACACCTGTGAACAATGCTTATCTGGATGTTGAAACCAGGGTAAAATCTTGTCATTCTTATTTTGCAATTGCACAAGGGAGTTGCAGAAAAATAAAATAGTGAAAAGGCATGCTTAAATTTGGCTTTGTGGATATTTTTGGGTGACTTACTTGCCCGTGTCCACTTGGCCCAACTTATAGATTATGGCTGCTTGGATCCAAGATTGTCAAAGCCAATAATTTTTATTGATTGTTTTTCCAGGCCTGGTACTGGTGAATGTCTTTATTAATTAATCATTATAATAACCAGGTTTTATACCTGATTCATTAGAAGCCATTTTATTCATAGTAGTGATTTTACCAATGGTGTGAAATAGCGTAGCTATACTGTAATTCTTAACTTTCATCCTGAAGGAGAAAAAACCCAAAGTATGTTGGACATCAATTAAAAAAAATAAGCATGAGAGAAACTCTCTCAGAACAAATACAGAGTCTAAAATGTGGAGTTATAGAATCTTGTTTCCAAACATAACTCTAGTAGGTATAAATATTATCCTATACTGAATAATTGGGAAAATTTAACTCACTATGAACTTCGCATATTCAGAAGAGGATAAAAACAAGGGGAGAACTGTATTATGTGCAAGACCAAAAAATATTTCAAATCTTCTGGGACACTGTAGTAAGAAAAGAAAATGTCTTTACGGGCCACAGGGCACTTCAGCATTTCTGTCTGTAACAGTGAAACCTAGGAGGCTGGAAGTAGTTGCAAAGTCTAGCAGCTATGCAGATCGACTGACTGTGTCAAATCCTAAGTTTGTATCAAGCTAGAAAATTGTGAGTTATCTATGAAGGTGTTGATAGAGTCCTGCTTGATAGATATTTAAGAGTGAGACTACCTTACGACCCTCCTGACCTTGCCTTGGTTACTCAGGCATGGCACATAGCGAGGATGACACTCCCTATTTCAGGGGCATTTTCAACTCACCGTTTTTTTGTCCAAGAATATGTTTATTTCCAAATTTTCTCTTCAGCAAGCTATTCCAAGATATTCAGTTTACATCCAGAAATCAGCAAAAGGCTAAAATAGTAAAAAGTATGTATTACATTACAAAGGATATTCTTCTAATTCTGTTTTTTGCTCCGTGTGGAATAACAGGAACAGATTTCATATGGTATACATACTGAACAATTAGTTTGTTATGGAGAATATTTTGTTATTAGCAAAGTTATTTGGTAAGTGTTAGCTTGCCACAAATTCTAAAAGCTTGGATGAAACAAAGTCACTGTCAAAAACATTTTCAGCTCTGACACAAGGATGCTATGAAGTTAATTGGCAATGGAAAGAAATCTTACAAAATCCAAATATCATTTCATCATTGAAACCAAAATGACTTCAGCATGACCCTGTAAAGTAGTGTATTGATTTTCAACTTCTATTATTACTGTGCTTTACCTCCCTATGATTCCAGGTCAGCTCAATTTTCAGAAAGGTCTAAGGTCAAATACAGATTTACTCTTCCCACAAAAGCAAAGAAAGAAGGCTTAGATGTGTACACACAAAGACTAAATACATAAAAGAAATTATTATGCTGCCATTTATGTTCATCTTTATTCTTATGGCATATATTTATTGACAAGTTTTGGGGTCGACTCAGGGTGTATGGAAAAATACATGATCCAACGATCTGCGCAGCACTGTAACTTTGTATCCTTTAACCCCTATAGGTGTTTGAGGACACTGAGAGAAAGTGAGATGTTCTGCTGGGCTGGGAAGATGTTTCCAGCAGAATTGTGAGAAATGAGATTTAATAAGGGAGAAGTAAAAAAAATAAAGAGATTTTACCAATTCCCAGAAATTTATGATTGTATTACACTTTTAGTGTTTGACTTAGAATTCTGGTTATGCTGAAGATATTGCTGTGTTACGTTAGAACCTAAAAGCGTTAATTAAGTATAGGTTCCCACTAGGCTAATTACAAATATACATACTTGAAGAGATTACAGAGGGTAGAACAATTTAAGTATCAATATTTATAATTTACAAAGTAGAAGTTACTGGAAAGTTTCGATAATTCCCTGAAAGGTAGGCCTTGAAAAAACTTCAACAACAGTCAATAATGAACTGGAATAACAGAACAGGTTCTTCTGCTTTTATCCATTAACAGCAAGTCTATTTTGTGTGTATAAACATGGCAAGGTGAATCTATCATGTTAGAAATTGATAAACATTTTTTCACTGTATCTGAATTTCAAAATATCCAAAATAACTTTTCTTGCATTCAGAAATATAGGATCATGTTGAGATTAAGACCAGATCCAATCAGTTTTAACCCTACAAATAAAGACTTTACAGTTAGAAGGTATAGAAAACACTGTCCTTATAAAGTCTGCATTTTACTTTAGTAACTGCACGGGTAGTCTGAGCAAACCATTACTGTCAGAAGTTAACACATGTGAACAATTATCAGTAATGTCAATGAGGGATTATGATGTAGCCCCAAATTAGTATTTCATATGCCTCGTTGTGTATAAGTAAAGGTGGTAAGAAGAGTCGCCTATGGAATAATCGTGAAGTGTCTTCTCATGTTAATAGACGAGGATTGTTTACAAGCTATGTTCTCCTATCTCTTGTCAAAATGGCACCTAACTTAAACAGAACTTAACTGACCTGCCAGTAAGCATATCAACTCCTTTAGTATTAGCATACAGGTAAAAGAGGTGCCGTGGCACTTCTAAAGGAATACATTTCTCTGTCCTGGATATTCCTCTAGAACAGAGCATGCAAGTGCTGCTTTACGGTTTGCCTATTGACACCACTCCCCTAAAACAGTTGCAGAAAGTGCCACATGACTTTAAGCTGACTATAATGAGTCGTAAATGGTGTTTCATCCATAAATGGTGTTTCACATAGATGACTTCAGTTTAGTAATGTGATGAGGTCTGGTTCAGGGCTGAGTCATACCAAGGTGTCAGCTGCTGAAACACTCATACCACTGCTTATGAAGGTGAAACACCCACTGGCACTGACCTTTCTTTAGTTTGTGAGACATAACAGCCAGAGCTGGCAGGACTGCGGTGTGTATCCGAAAATGTCAATAGATATCTTGCTGTTAGATTCAGAGTCTATTTGTACAACCTTTAATCAGTATTAGACATGACACAGGTCAATGCAGGATCTTTGGCTCCCAGGTTCAAAAGCTTTACTTCAAAAACATTACAACACAAATCATACGTCTAAATGTTTATCATTCCAAACATGAGGTGACCATGCTTTGCAAATATCAGAAGGATCTATATCTTCCTTTCTTTCTGTCTCTTTGAAAGTTCTAGCTGTAATAATTTCTCGTGGCTGATGTTTTTGGGTATATTTTGGACATACACAAACACAGCTGTTATGTTTTTGGAAATCATCTCCTTTGTATGTTATTCTATTGCTTTTGTCCTTAGAAAACTCAGAAAATAAGATCATTTTTTCTGATGGGTCTATTTTTTCAGTCATTTAGAGCATCAGGTAGCTACTTCAGGTTTTATAGATGCTAACTTAAAGAGCTCATAACATGGGCTATAGAAGAAAAGTCCTTCCACTTCAAATATACACTGTGTATTGAAATTCAGGTACTTATATTGCAGGCAATATAAAGATTTAGGTCAAGTGTTTAGGAAATGAAATGTTGATAAATGGTGAATAATTTGAAACATCTATTACAAAATTTGAATATAATAATAAAAAAACCATAATATTATGACCCATGCCTCTAGCTAAAGTTCATTATTTGTTTATTATTGCTTTTTTACAAACTCAGTCCATATAATGAGGGATATTTATGTGTACAATTTTCTTAAGAGCTCTTGAAATTCTGTTCGTGTAGTGAAGTTCATTATTTCTTTTAGAATGGAAGCAAAAAACATTAACATCTACTTCTGTTTATTAAAATAGAAAAGGATGCTTCTCTGCCTTTAAATAATAAGAACATAAACTGTGCTGTCTGTAAGCTAAGGACATCAATAAAGAGACTTCTTTTTCAAGAATCTAACATTATAACCCAGCTGTAGTTACTGCAGCAGTCAGAAATGGAAGTGGAATTTGTGGGTCTGACGCTGATCTCGATTCCTTTTCTGACAACTGTGTAGTGCTTAGGGAGTACAATCACTATCAAATCCACTATGAAGATGACAGTACTAAAGTGGGAATTGCCATTATCTGCTTAGAACATTTTCCTAAGTTTGAACTGCTGAGATTTGCTATAAACTGGTTTTTGTTTTGCTTGTTGTGCCTGTTTCTTTACTGGGTCATACTGCGACAGTAAGGGAAAGAGCCGAGTTCCTTTGGAGAAGGAAGACTGGCAAAAAAGAGGCACAGGAAAATTGCAGACAGAAAAGATGTGATTAGTCTCTTCTGACTAGGCATCTGCAATGTGAATGTCTGCTTTGGATCTTTTAGTCAGTAGAGGAAAAGAAGTACTCTTAGGACGAAGTTCGTCTGACTTATTTTAGATGTCTATTTTAGGATGAAATAGGTTGCTCCTCAGAAGATCCTGTTTCTTCTATCAGCTATAAAGGAAAGCTAGACAGTAGTTTCAGAAGCATAAATATATATTATAGATGTCTATGTTTTGTCAGATGAATCCCACTCATTGCAGTGAACAGAAAGAACCAGAAATTCATTTTATTCTAATAAAACCCTATGTTCAGTGTTAGAGAATATGACTCTCAAACCGATTATGGTAATTCAGATTTTGCACTGGTTTTGCCCTGTTAAACATAATGGAAGACAAGTGACGTAAGACAAAATGGAAGAAAGGCTGGTGTAATATTAAGCATGCAATTGGTCCTACACAAACCATTAGCACAATCAACTGAATGCATCTGGGAGATGTTTCCTTGCGCTATCTCCACACGGGTTTTCACAGTTGTAGAAATGAGACGGCTTCAAAAAGGATGATGAAGGAGTGGGGAGTCTGTAAGGGATGATAACCCAGAGTGTATCACAGTGCTCTCGCACTATGATGGTACAGGAGGATGCTTCTCTTCAGCTTACAATGTAGCATGGTGCAAAGATTCCTGAGACAACTGTGCTTAGTGCAAGCCATGTGAGAGGCAATGCATGCCACATCAGGCAGTGGCTCGTTTACAGAGCTCTGACTCTTTAGGAAGAGGAGACAACACTTTAGCACTGCACAGCACACGCGTGCCAGCCTCAGCGCGGGGAGGTCAGGAATCTCTGTGTTCTGCCTCACTGCCTCATACAAATACAGTCACAGGGTAGCAACAAGTGGCTGTGATGCCCCAACTCTCTGCAATGCTACAGGCTGGACTGCAATTTGTAAGGAAAGTCCAAGTGCTGGACATCAATGAATTAGCCAGACACAAAAGTTCAAAACCCTGAATTCTTATACAACCCTATAAATACAGCTTGATAATTCTTTATTTCTAGTATAAATGTATGTAAGTATTAAGAGATCAAATTTTGTAGACTGAGAGACTTTTGGCAATCAAATTATATGACTCTTCTGAAAAACACGTATGTCTGAGAAATTTAGGCATTATTTAGAATACACTAGTGACACATTTCTGCATTCTGAATGAATCTTGTTCATTCAGGAATTTCAAATTCTCTGCACAAAGGTAAGAATAGAAGGAAGAATATTTCCTACATGCTTAACTGAATAGGGAATTTTATCACTCAATATACTATATACATATATATTTTATATATAAATATATATTTATATATAAAATATATACGTATGTATATGTAAAATATATACTACAATTAAATGTATATGGTTATATATGTATAAGTGTTTGGATATATCTCTCTGGAGATATTCAAAACTCAACTGGACACAGTCTTGTACAACTTGTTCAAGCTGACCCTGCTTGAGCAGGGAGTTTGTGCTAGATGATCTTTACAAATCCCTTCCAACCTAAACAATTCTGTGATAGTGTGATATTAATGGATTTAAATAGGTTTTAGAAAAATAATAATAGAAGAAAATCTACCCTAAAACCTCACTAATTTTGCTTTTCTTTTTCTCTTTTGGTGGGTTGAACCTGGATGACCCTGGCTACCAAAGCTGCTCTATCACTCCCCTTCTCAGCTGGACAAAGGAGAGAAAATATAATGAAAGGTTCATGGGTCAAGATAAGGACAGGGAGATCACTCACCAATTACTATTACAGGCAAAACAGACTTAACTTGGGGAAAACTAACTTTTTTATTACCACTTCAATCAGAGTAGTGTAATGAGGAATAAAAACTTAATCTTAAAACACCTTCCCCCCACCTCTCCCTTACCGAGCCCAATTTCACTCTCTTGGTTTTCTCTGCCTCCTTCTCCTAGTTTCTCTACTTCCTTCTCCCGAGTGGTGCAGGGGGATGGGGAATGGGGAGGTTGCAGTCAGTTCATCACTGTGAGACTTTGGATCAAGTTTGCACCTACATTTCATTTTAATGATAAACTCAAGTCAGAACTTTGTTTTACATTGCAGCCAAGATGTATTTTCTTTTCAATCTCCACAATCTTTCTCAGCCTTGGCAGTACCCAGTTTTAATTCCTTTTATTTGTTAGATCAAGGGAAAAAAATTTACAAAGATTACTGTGAAAACAAAAAGCCTAAAATACAGCCACAGATTGTATAAAATCACACACAAAAAAATCTGACAGGGTCTAGAAAGACATCTGTGATTAACGCTCAGTTCTGCTGGAACTTCTTTTGTAAAATTCACCAACAATGATAGCTGATGACCTTATCAGACCCTACTCTTCTGATGAAACCATATACTCATCACTTCCCTGCTGGAGTTGTGTGTTAGTCTGCTGTGAGACTCTATGTGATCCTATGGAAGTTCCTGCTCTTTCTTGCTTTTGAATTCTAATAAGAAAAGAAATCAGACGAGTCAGTTACAGTCCATTGTGGATGCTACAGAAGATAGGTACTGTAAAATTTCACAGTTTAAAAGTGTGCAAGATCAGACTGGGCTTGCCACTGTGGGTGAACAGAGATTAGAGGGCAGTAGAATTGTCTCCTTCCAAATGCACACAGTTAGTCCATGCTAGAACTGTTATCAGATCTGTGGCTGATGTAAATTGACACAGTACTAGAAATTCAGCAGTTTCACTTATTGATATCAGTGTGCCCAGTTATACCAAACAGAAACCAAACAAGCAAACAAACAGAGAAAATACCCAACTGTATTGGATCTGTTAGAGCAGCGCATGTTGCAGTCATGTTAAAAAATTAATTTCTTCCTTATATCCAATCTAAATCTTTTTTCTTCCAGTTTTAAACCGTTTCCCCTTGTCCTATCACTGCACTTCCTGACAAAGAGTCCTTCTCCAGTTCCTCTATAGGCTCTCTTCAGGTATTGAAAGGCTGCTATAAGGTCTCCCCGGAGCCTTCTCTTCTCCAGGCTGAACAATCCCAGCTCTCTCAGCCTGTCTTCATAGGAGAGGTGCTCCATGCCTCTGATCATCTTCGTAGCCCTCCGCTGCACCTGTTCCAGACGGTCCATGTCCTTTCTGTGTTGAGGACTCCAAAGCTGGACACAGTACTCCAGGTGGGGTCTCACGAGTGCAGAGTAGAGGGGCAGAATCACCTCCCGAGACCTGCTGGCCACACTTCTCCTGATGCAGCCCAGGACACGGTTGGCTCTCTGGGCTGCCAGCGCACACTGCCGGCTCATGTTGAGCTTCTCATCCATAAGCACTCCCAAGTCCTTCTCCTCAGGGCTGCTCTCCAGCCATTCTCCACCCAACCTGTATTTGTGCCTGGGGTTGCCACATCCCAGGTGCAGGACCCGGCACTTGGCTTGGTTGAACCTCATGCAATTTGCACGAGCCCACCTCTTCAACCTGTCCAGGTCCCTCTGGATGGCATCCCTTCCCTCCAGCGTGTCAACTGCGCCACCGAGCTTGGTGTCATCAGCAAACTTGCTGAGGGTGCACTCTATCCCACTGTCCATGTCTCCGACAAAGATGTTAAATAGTACTGGTCCCAATACCGACCCCTGCGGAACACCGCTCGTTACTGGCCGCCACCTGGACATTGAGCCATTCACTGCAACCCTTTGGGTGCGGCCAGCCAGCCAGCTCTTTATCCACTGAGTGGTCCATCCATCGAATCCATGAGTTTCCAGTTTTGAGACCAGTATGTCGTGCGGGACAGTGTCAAATGCTTTGCATAAGTCCAGGTAGATGACGTCAGTTGCTCTGCCCTTGTCTACCAAGTCTGTGGCAGTATCGTAAAAGGCCACCAGATTCGTCAGGCACGATTTGCCCTTGGTGAAGCCATGTTGGTTGTTTCCAATCACCTCCTTGTTTTCCATGTGCCTTAGCAAAGATTTCAGGAGGATCCGCTCCATGATCTTGCCAGGCACAACTATATTATTCATGCCTTGCTTTTTTGTCACAAACTAACACTTAATGCCAAAATTAAGATGCATTAAATGAGCTTATGATAAATTAGTGTTAATTTGGACAGCTGCCCATTAAGAAATGAATTGGACAAGAAAACCCTGAACTCTTGGGGAATTCGTATCTCTTGGGGATGTTAATTCTAATTACTCGCAAAGAAGAACAGAAGTACTGTGCTAAACCAATGGTACATTTTACTGATGGGTAGTCAAATGCTGTAGGTAACAAAGGAAACACATCAGTTGACTACGAACACTCCTGGGGAAAGTCCTCCTGTAAACTGCTGTAAATTGTAAAGCTTAATATTTATTGTATTTTCTAAACAATAATTACTGTTAAGGATTATGCTTTACGGTTTTAAATACAGTCTTGCCTCCCCACCAGATCCTCCCCCTCCAAACTCGCATTCATAGTCTCACAATACTGTTAGAGAAGCTCTCCTGAAAAGAGATGCATATAAGCTAACGTTACCAGTCACTGACAGTGGAGCTTTCAGGGCTGCGAAGCTTTGAGATCTGATTTTTCTCTCCCCTACATCCGTAGAACAGAGTACATGCAGGAAATTATTGTTGATTGACTTTGAGGTGTATGAGACAGTAAGTTAACATGATTAGTTTTAAAATGACAAAAACATGTCTGAAAACCATTCCAGAATGGAGCTTGTATAAAGGACCAGAAGGACACTGCTGTCTTTCCATACATAACTTTCCCTTTCTGTTTTCTTTTAACAGATGAGATTCTCAAACAAATTCTTCATTTTCCTGGATCTTGCAGTCACTTTAGGAAATGCAGAACTATATGCAGAGTAGGCATACTATTCTAGCAGGCCAGTCAGAGAGGTGTTGGGTTTTTTCAATTTCCTTTGAACTATTGTATAGAGGAAAGTCAAAAAACAAGGAAAAATCAAGATTTTAGCACATAATATCATTGATGTAATTTTTCTTTTCTTCCACTTAACTTATTAAGTGTTATTTCATTTAACATATTTTTCACAAACAACCAGATTTTTTTTCTCTCACCCACTCATATGTTTCTCCTTGCCACTGGCTTACTGAAGGAGCACTTACGGATTTTTTTAATGCACGTACTGCTTTAGAACACAAGTAACAAAAACAATAGAAAAAATAGTTCTTTCTTTGGAAATAAAGATTTCTTTCCTTCCAATAGTTTGCAGGTTTGTCCATTATGTATAAATGAAGACCACAAGTAATGTTCACATAGAAATATATTTCAGTTGTGGTCTTGCCAACTGTCCCATGAATATCTTCTCTGCTTTGTGTATCCACTCTGCTTAGTGCTGGGATGAAAGAAAAACAGCTCTAAATGCAGTAACAAATTCACAGTTTAGAAAAGCATTTTCCAAAATGTTTTTTAAGGTTAATAGCTGCAGATGATAGTGAAAATATGTTCTATTTCTTATCTCCAGTTTGTCCATTCCTGTCCACTGTAACAATATTTCTATCAACAAAAGGCAAAGAGAAAAAAAAAGATTTGCTCTAGAGATACTCTTAAATACTCTGAACTATAGCACTTGAAGGTATTTCTTGGGCTTGGACGTCTTTACTACCTTATCTACCACACTCAAGCAAAAACGAGCAAAAGACCACACTCAAGCAAAAACCAGCAAAAGACATAGTTTATTTTGGAAGCACAGTTTAAATTTGAGAAAATATTATTTATTTATTTTCAAGGAAAACATTACAATAATTGCTAGGTCCTAACTTTCCTTACTTTCTTTTATTTCTAAATAAGTGGCATATTTACTTCTGAGTGGTCCTCTGAAAGAAAGCACAAGAGAGATCTTTATGTCACTGAAACTTAAGGGACTTTTGTCATTTATTGTAGTAAGGACTCCATTTCACTTCATTTTCAAGTTATCAGGGAGGTTATGATCAGGACCGTATGCAGTTAGTGAATATATGCTTTCCAAGCCTTCATCTTATGAAGAAACCCCACAAAGTCAATGAGACGTTGCTTGTGAACGGGTTCACCAACAAAGTTACAAATATTGTACTAGGAACTTGAAGGAAAACCAAACCAAAGCAGGGAATGTTGGGAAGAAAATTTAGAGAGTGAGAGGTGAAGGATATTCTCAAGGTGGGAATGCCATAAATGTTATTTATATAGGCTTTCTGAGGTCAATGTGAATTGGCAGGAGGAGAACCGTAAAGGACCTAAGTGCCATTTTCCTGACCATTCTCACTGTGGGATATCCTGCACAATCCTTTGTGGCATGAAAGGGTGACAAGTCTCTTGCACTTTAAATGAAATGTTCAGCTTGCCCTGTATATCCCCATCTAGCATCTGGTTATCCTACTTTTGGTTCACTCAAGGCAAACAGAACTTCTAGCCAGCTAGCCTAATGTGGAGCAGCTCATTTGTCACTCTTGAAAAAGTCTATGGGGATGTTTTAATATAAAATTAAGATGATAGGACAAGTTTAAGGAGATATGGAGTCATCTCCTATCTCTGCTGTAGATTTCCTTGAGATTCTCTTTCTGCCTTTACTTACTAAAAAAGCAAGGACAATATGTCTCTTCTGTTTCCTTGTCATTCTTGTTTGGCAGGTCGCTGTTATGGGGAGATTCTCTCACTGTAAATTCCTTATTAATTATTTATGTGGGACCTGAAGCCTAATTTTTTGTGTAGATGTATATACACATAAGTTTTTCTGTAGGTAGCATCAGGAAATGTACATGCATAACTGGTAACTATCTTTCAGATCGCATATGCTATGGCTAAATATCTAACTAGTAGAAAATGTTATTTACAATTTTGTTTTTTGTTTGTAAAAAAATTTGTTTGTAAAAAACCCAGTATTGTAAGGAAGACAGATTTTTAGCAAGCTGATTTTTTTATAAGATGCTTTAAAGCAGCTCAGAGGTTTGCAATGTTAGAAATTGTTTCTGGAATGATAAGATTAATGGGCAAAGTGTAACTGAAAAAGGTCACAGATCTATTACGTGCAGATAGAAATATCAACATCATTTTTGCTTGGACTTGCAAAGATAAGTCATGCTGTTGACAAAAACAAAATGTGTGAATGTCAACCCAAATATTTAATCTGTCAAAATAAAACGTAAAACCAAACCATGTAGTTATAATGGGAAGCTGTAGGGAAAACTACTTATAAATGTTTTTATTAATTAGCCAATAATTACATGATCCAGATGTTGCACTACAATTCTGAAGTGTGTTTGAAAAAAACTCTGACTGAGGTATTTATAACTAAACTGGATCTTAGTAGAACATCATATAAATGAATACACAAAGAATGTGTAGGAGAGAGAAATGAGAACACACAATTGCATTCATACAACTGGTATAAGTAACAAATGCTGACTTTCAGTCAAAAAACTTTCTTAACTTAATTAAACATAATGAACACTAATGTTTCAAGAAATCTAGAAGCAAATTTCCCTTCAATATGTATATTGTTTTACATAGACATTACTCAGTTTTCTACCTGTTTTGATAGAAAATTTTGCAATTTTTTTTGTAATTTTTTGTAAAGTTTTGTAATTTTGTAATGTTTTGTAATATTTAATATCAGGAAATCTGAAACATTTCCTCTTTATTTTATTCCCTTTCTCCATTTCTTTTTACAGAAATACCAGATAAAATAATGCAAGACAAAAATTACCACACGCATGTTTAAACATAAAATAATTAACTAGAACAGAAGATATATTCCAGGATATCATGGGACCAATATGACACCATCCTGGTGTCCTGAAACTGCTGTACAATCTTTAAAGTTCAACATTTGGCTTCTCATATTGAAGAAAATGAAAGTGAAGAGATATGGAGTTTGCAATAAAGCGATTGTTTTCCATGCTTTTCTAAGATGAACAATACTTTTAAGGCTCAGACAGTACATTCCCAACACTGTGGTTTCCCTAAGGTCAATAAGATGCAGCAGTGCAGTTACAGTAATCAGACATGACCTTTAACAGTTTTAATTTTTTTCCACGATAATTTGATGAAAAAAACATTTCAGAAAAACATTATACTTGTCTTGCTTGAATCAGCCCATTTTGTCTAAGACAGGGCATCATGCTCATTAGAGAGCATATTTAACAGGTTCATACGTGGTTCAGTTCCTTTTCAGGCTAATGGCTGTGGGATTATAATGTTCTAAGGGATTTACAGCACCAATTTACTGTGTTTCCTGGTTATGAAGACAGGAACAAAGCTGAGTGTAGAGGTACTTCCAGATGCTCCTAGCAGAAAGGAGCAATGGGGATGGGGTAACCTCAAAGCCTCGGAAGGTTAGAAGAGGATTTAGTGGGATACTATGGTTTCACCTGTTCTCTCTAGCAGCAAAACCTGTACTCTCTCTAAACTGTAGGCAGAGACGTAGTACAAACCAGTTTACAGTTCTCAGAAGTTCTTTCCACAACCTCAACTCTTTTTGCTCTGTCCATATTAATGCTCCAGGCAGTTGACCTGTAACAGTGAGGAAGCAGCTGCACTGTTAGGAAATCTGTTCATCTCGAAAGAAGTTTAGAACATAATAATGTTTGTGTTTGAGTCAAAAAAATACTTGACAGTGGATGCCCACAGAACTATCACTTCCATTTTCTTTTCTCCTCATAGCCATTGTTCAGCCCGCCAGGCCTGCAGATACTGGGATCTAGAATCACTGAGATGAGGCTGTGAGTTCATGCATCACTGTGAGAACGAAGATCATAGTTTTAACTCAGTGAAACTAGTTTATGCTTGTTTTAGAAAGAAAACAGGCTTGTGTATGTGTGCATGCATATATATGTTCCATATATATTGAAAACTGCAATATAAAGTAAAATGCAGCTCAGACATAATGAGTTAATTTAAGTAAAAGCATAGACTTAGGTTGAACCATCTAACATTTTAGTTTATTTGTATTTGTTAATATATATACAGTTGCATATTTGTTTTGCTATTGATAATTTTATTGTAATAATCATGCTGATTTTCAGTTTGGAATAATGTGATTATTCACATCATATGGTCTGCTTTTCTCTCAACCTTGTCTTTTGCAGAAGGAATAGTGACAATCAAAATTCAGCTTTAATTTGTAAGCCAAAATCTTTCTCATTCTTCTATTCAGGAAGAGAAAGTACCTGAAGCATATTTCACATGAGAATACTGACATTAGCAGGGAAACTTAAATAGAAGATGAAATATACCTAAACGCTCTTCATCGTCATTCACTCAGTGTCAGAAGGAAAATTAGGGTAAAATGTTCAGACAGAGCAGGGAAATTGAAAGACAAAAGTGTAACCAAGTTACAAAAATGATGGTTTTACGTCTCTACATTAGACTAAACTCATACAGTATTTATCAACATGGTGGATTTCCGCAAATCCGTTTGGGAACAATTCCTGCTTTTCATTGTTTGCTTACTTGGCAGTTGTCTCCCATTTCAAAAGCAGTAGAAGTTGGCTGGGTTTTGGGATTTGGTCCAGCTGTTGGCTTCACTTAGGAGGAGATCATTCATTGCTCAATGTGTATGCTTTTTTCCTAGACTCTTGCAGTGCACTAAAATTATGAATGGAGAATAAAGCCACTCTTTTTTTTTTTTTTTTCTATCCCATTTTTCCGCAGGAAAACATTTAGCTTCTATGTGGTGTTTAAACACAAACCAGACATCTGGTTCTCATGTTGAGTAGCTTTCAAAAGTGTCAGGTAATGATCAGATCATTGTTTTTTATTTTGCACTCAAGTAGCACCTCTAATTGGAATACCTCCAAGAATTTGCAGATACATCCATTAGCTGTTTCTGTAGCTGGATTTTTCTCTTTGTTAGTTTTAGGAATCAAAAAATAAAGTTTTCCTCTGTTTCTGTCTCTTTTCTTATTTGTACTGTTGCGGGATGATATACCAGACCTTTAATCTTATTAGCCTATGTAAAAATAACAGTGAAAAGAGGACTACTAGCTTCATCTAGCATACATATTTACTGTACATCTTGGCTATTCAGTCAGGGTCCTGGCTTCATTGACTTGACTATATTAACTCTAATTTCAGTCTGAAGGTCTTTCATTCCTGTTGCTGCTCAGTTTGTATTATGTGCACCTTGAACCCTGAAAATTATTGATTTGCACTAGAAATCTTGAAGCCCTGATCCCTCTGTCCAGTTTTTGGCCATGATGTCAGTGTTTATGTCGACCTACTGCTCGGTGCTTGGTTTGCTCTGCGGTACAGGTCTTCCACAATCAATGCCAATCTCCAGCTAATTCATAGCCTGTGAATAAATACTCCTGGAGACTGAGTCTCCTGGCACTTGGAATAAATAAAGATCAGCTGTGAGTTACTGAGAACTAAGCCCCTTAATATTTTAAGCCCCCAAATTTGAAGCACTGATGTTTGAAAATATTGTCTGTTATTGACCAAGATTAGTTAAGCCTCTATCATTTTCCTTCAACATGGAATATTGCATGCTTTTCTTCCAGATGGATATGCAGGCACAGGGATGGTTACTTGCTGAAAGGCACACAAGGCTGGTGAAAGAGCCTGAAGCACAATCTGAGTATTAAAACAGTGATTTCTCTGAGCTTTAGGACTCCTTGTAGTACACTCAGAAACTCCATTTGAATTTAGCCATTGGCAAAAACATTTGCAGATGTGGAAATTACATTTTAATTAGTTTGTACGACTACATAAGGTAGGTTTGTTGCAGGAGTTACCATAATTACTAGCAGTAAAATTGATATAATAATGGCCATATGGGTATTTTTCTGTAATTATCATTATTATCTAATCAGTTTCTAAACACTGGCCTGGCTTCTGAATGGTCAGAGGTGACTTCTAGGGCTAGATTATACTCTTGTTGTGAGACAAATGAATGGAAACACACTGAGGATATTCTTCCCTAGACCATTTTGACTAACAGCAGACATTGTTCTCATTAGTGTTTTGAGCAACTGATATTTAAAAAAAAAAACAAAACCTAATGTTGCCCAACTTCTTTCATTACTGCTGCTCCCTTTTGCTACTCACTAAAACAGGAACAGCTGCTTCTTTCAGAGAGGGGTCAGCTTCTCTGAACCATGCAGCATGGAGCCTCGGGCCATGTGGACCACAGGTCATTTCTTTGGAATCTGGGTTCTCGGGTGAGCTGCAAAATCGGCTGAGCTCTTGATGCAGGCCACGAAGGAAAAGGATGCTGCAGAGGGAGCTTGATGTGCAGCATGTCACCTCTCCATATACATTTTCTGGAGATGATTCAGGGCCATGAAATTATCTGACAGCTGCCGATATAGTTAGGATGATCCTTTAAGGCTCTGCTTCTCTTTCTCCACCTGTCAGCTTCCTCTGCACATGATATGCCTGTAAGAAATGTACCATCTCCTCAGAAACGAAATTAATACACAACTTCTTTTGCCTTTGATGTAAAGACGTCACCATCACCTCAGCAAGTGTTATTTTCTCAAAGTAGTTTCAAATGCATGTTAATTTTTTATTAAGGAAGACACTCTCTTGAACTAAGAGACATAAAAAAGAAAAATTCCATTTCTTTTCCCCTGATATTTGCTTATGCTTAAAATCCATGCTTTCTGAGTTCAGTTTTATTCATTATTCCTTAACAAAATAAATTCTGAGTGAAACATCTTCTTGAATAAAATCCTTGCATGGACCTGAGATTTTCTTTGCTTAATTGGGATCTGCTCTTTAGCCTTCCTCAGAATCTTTGTGGGTTTTGGATTAATATTGAAAGGGCCGCTATGGAGCCAGCATGCCATACTAACTGCTGTTCCATAAATATACAAAGAAATATAACCTCGTATACTTTTTCTAAACTACACTAACTTATAGGACAGGAGGTTGATACCTTTTTTCATGCCTTCCAACATCTGTTCACCATTGAACCTCTGCATTTTTTGAAGGTTTGGTTTCTGCCTGGGTATATGCCAGGGAGATCAAGCAGAAATTCACCTCTTTTCTTTTTTTTTTTTCTAGCAGCATACTTGCCTGAGAACTCAAGTGGAAATACACATCTGGGATGTTTCTAACTGGTCTAAATATACGGGCAAGTGTTTCCAGCAAAGCAAGCCAAAAGAGTAATTAAAAGGATGCTACAAGGTAAAAAAAACCAAAACAAAACAAAATAAAACCAAAACAAAACCCAAACCCTGAAACCCACAAAACCAAATAAAAACCTTTGAGAATCCTTGCTTGTGTTCCTAAGGATGTTGGTTTTGTTTTTATTTAAAATTATTTTCATATGGAACACTTGTGTTTACTTTCATCCTTATTGATAATGGCCATTAGTTTTCTTCAGTCCTTTTCTTAAAAACAAAAAAACCCTTCACATGTGTCTGCTTCTAATTCTTAATTTTTCTATAGGGCATAAACATTATTGTTCTGAAAACAAATACTTTCAATAAGATTTATGAATACACAGTTATTATTTAAATTTTTTGCCAAATTTTAATACAAATTAAACTGTAAATGGTAAATTAATCTTAATTACAAAAAAGCTCTTTGCAACGGGTGAGAATATGTTTTCACACTCATTTAATCATCTCATGCAAAGAGTTAAAGCTATGAGCCTATGTAAGTAGCCTCCATGATACAAGTGGTGAATAGCTGGATCCTCCAAAGTTCGGGTCATCTAGGTGGCACTATTTCTGTTTAAAAGATATAAAAGTTTCTGATGTGCCATGACTTAGTAACTTCGGTAGAATTTTACAAGCAATAAAAGTCTCCTCAGTGTGATGAACGAGTGGAAAGAAAAATTAAGGTTACACATTTAAGTTCCAATGCTGCAAACTTTTACATATGTATTGTGAATAGTTCCATCCACCTGTGAGACTGAGAAGTCTCACATGTAATATGAAGTTACCGTGCATAGTGTTTTGCAGATCTGGTACTACAGATCTACAGACACCCTTTCTAGATGCTCATTTATGGTTATAACTTTCATTCCTTTAAAAATAATTTTAATACTGCATTATTGTCATTTTAATACTGCTAAAGCACAGTAACTTTTGTATTTAATAAAGTACCTAATAATTATATAGTTAATATAGATGTCTTTAAGTGACATGAAGTGTCACTGTCCTCTGATGTAATAGGTGGTGGTATTTTCAGAGTTACAACCCTTTCATAATATGAGAAAAAGTCATAAATAAATAAAAAACCACCTCAATCACTTCTTATAAGGACGTATAGACTCCTATTAAATCTGACAGACATGACAGAAGATGCTTGCTATTAGTCATTCACTGTGTACATCCTCACAATAATTTATATTTTGACGCTATATTTTGGCACATAATAACAAGAAGTAAATTGTTCTAAATGCAGGCAATTAACACTATCTTCTTGAAAGAGGACCACTTTACTGGATAAATGGAAAGTACAAATCACTGTATATAGTAAGAAGTCATCCAACTATGCAATTTTTAGATCACTTCTGTCTTCCACTGAAGTGTAAATACAGCATAGCTATATAAGAGTGTATGGGGATAAGTCACCACAATGCACCAGCTAGCAAGAAACTCCAAATACTCTATGACATCCTGATATATTAACATTATCTTTTAAAATATTTGAAATAAATTTGGGAAAAGTCAGTGCTATGGATCTTCCTGAGAGCCCAAATTACATATGCCTAAATTAGTTTTTATTCTGCTTTTCTCTCAACTGACATACACGGGAAGAAAGCTTAACATGTTTACACAGTAATAAAGATGGCTTATAGGACAGACTTGGTCCAAGTCCTGCTAGAAAATTCCCCATAAGGAGCTGAAGTTTTCAAAGAGTAATAAGAATCTTTGGTCTGCAACATTACCATAAAATTGTATAAAAATCAGTCACTGCTGTTGGGCAAAAGGTCATACTCTTTATGTGGCTATGTTGTTGCTACAACATCTATGATAGGATTCTCCATTCACAGTCACTGGCTTCCTGATCATGTTTCTCTCATTCAACCTCACTAGAGTAAAACAGCAACACACCACATTGTGTATAGTTTGGATAAGTGGATTATGCTTTTTCTCTATCACTAGTGATATGATAAAGAAATAAAGGTGAACCTCTGCTTTAACACAATTCAATCATAGAGATCTGAGCAATGCTAACATAAATATTACATATCCCACTAACTTAAAATACGTTCTGGTTCATGACCTCATGTACTGAAAAGAACACTTTCTCACACTCCTGTAATAAACTCCCCTTTCAGCATAGCTTAAACTAAGGTCAAATTATGCTTTGAATTTGATAATCTATTACCTATGCACTAAGTCAGTTTGCAATACCTGAAATAAATCCCAGCTGTCCAAGTTCATCTTCTAAAGAAAACACCCTTATAAATCTATATTCTATGACTAATGCAACATCAAGCACTTGATTCTACATTTACTGTAAACAAGCAACAGAAAATGTGTATTTTCCTAACATTATGTATTTTTCATGCCAATGCCTCATGCAATTGTTAAGTAAGAAATGCATCATTTTTTTCCCTAACTTCAGAGAAATTAAATTGATGGAAAAATATCACTACAGTATATTTTGAACAATTGGAAAAATATACAGAGATTCTTATTTTCAGGAAGAATACAAATTTAGGATGAAATAAAGATATCTCAGTCTGCATGGACCTCCAGTGTTTGCTGCATTTATCTAACAGCTGCATAAAACGTCTGGCTGTCAGAGGCAGAGAACTGAACAATAATGGAAGAGATCTGAAAATAGTGTAAAAAAAGTGGGGGAAACAGATATAGAGTGGAGTAGCACAAGGGTAAATATGATTTTAGAAGAGGGCTGGAGAGAAATCAGAGAGCTATGAGACAGGTACACAAAGGGATGATCAAAAAGAAACAAGGTTTCATGGTGATGTAAGCAATGTTCTAAGCATAAAAGAGTATTTTGTCTAAGTATTTATTAGATATCATAAGACTGATGTTTATGGAAGAGAAAAAATGTGGATGTCAGGTGCCCACTGAGCTGCACTATCACTCCCCCTCCTCAAATGATACATATGATGAAAGTCCATGGGTTGAGATAAGGACACTCACTATGTTACTGGCATAGGCAAAATGGACTTGACTCGGGAAAATCAATTGAATTTCTTGACAATCAAAAGTCAGGGTAGGATAGTGAGAAATAAAATAAAATTTTAAAACACTTTCTTCCCAGGCTCTACTTGATTCCCAGTTTCTCTACTTTCTTCTCCCAAGTGGTGCAGGGGGATGGGGAATGGGGAGGTTGCAGTCAGTTCATCACTCGTTGTCTCTGCTGCTCCTTCCTTGGCAGGGGGAGGACTTCTCACTCTCTTCCCCTGCTCCAGCATGGCAGACAGTTCTCCATGAACTTCTCCAGCAGGAGTCCTTCCCACAGGCTGCAGTTCTTCATGAAGGTCCTTTCCATGAGGAACAGCCCTTCAGGAACAGACTGCTCCAGCATGGGTCCCTCACGGGGTCACAAGTCCTGCCGGCAAACCTGCTCCAGCATGGGGTTCTCTTTCCATGTGGTCACAGGTCATGCCAGGAGCCTGCTCCAGCATGGGCTTCCCACAGGGTAACAGCCTCCTTCGGGCACATCCACCTGCTCCAGTGTGGGGTCCTCCATGGGTTGCAGGTGGAGAGCTGCTCCACTGTGGACCTCTGTGGGCTGCAGAGGGACAGCCTGCCTTGCCATGGTGTTCATTATGGGCTGCAGGAGAATCTCTGCTCTGGTGCCTGGAGCACCTCCTCCTCCTCCTTCTTCACTGGCCTTGGTGTCTGCGAGTTTATTGTCTCACACGTTCTTCTTACTCCTTTCTCTACTGCTGTCATTGTGCAGCAGCTTTTTTCCCCTTTTTAAATATGTTATCACAGAGGCGCTATCATCATTGCTGATTTGGTCAGCCTTGGCCAACTGCAGGTCCGTCTTGGAGGCAGCTGGTATTGGCTCTATTGGACATGAGGGAAGCTTGTGGCATTTTCTCACAGAAGTCTCCCACTACAAAAACATTACCATGCAAGCCCTGTACAAAAGAGTATGAAAAAAAAAAAATGAGGTGGAAGGGAAACTCTACCTCTAGAGAAAGAAATATTTAAGAAGCTCCATATTCTCGTGGGAAGCAGGGTAGGAATCATAGAATCATTGAATGGTCCGGGCCTGAAGGGACCTCCAAAGGTCATCTAGTCCGGCCTCCCCACAGTCAGCAGGGACACCCCCAACTAGAGAAAGAAGATAAAAAGATTTCAGTCTGTTCCAGTCTTCCGAAATAAATAGCGCATGGAATTGTACTCTGTAAAGTTTTCTTAGTGAATCAAACACATCAGAAGTTTATATAATTTAAGTAATATATGATATAATATCTATTATATATTTTATAATAGATATACATATAT
>JAHREE010000367.1:11848389-12014551 GCA_033628505.1 Tringa tobata
CAGTTTTATAATAGATATACATATATAAGTCATATAATTTAAAAAGATAATATTAACTAGCAGTTGCTAATGCGACACCTCCAATTAATAATGTGGGATGTACTCAGTCACTATAGGCTTACTAATCAGCCACATGAAAGGCTTGAGAACAAATGATAATAAGAAATCATTAAGCTTTCTAAGAGAATAAAAATACGTTCTGAAATCGAATATAAGAAGATTTAGGCTTTAGTCAAGATCTGGTATATGACATAGGGAAACCATGGTCATTGTAAGGGCTATAAAAATAAGTGACTTAAGTACCACGTGGTTAGGAATATTGGCTACTTATTAGTCTCCAAAACATGTCATCTGAGATTGCTGGCTGAAAAGGACTTTGGAGAAGATCTTAATATAATAGCTGATAACAAACTAAATATGAGGTTCCAAAGCCTTAATTTGTGAAAAACAGAATCTCAATATATACCAGAAATGGTATTTCTAGCAGATATATGAAGACGTATGTGTCATCACACCTGATGTTAGCAAAACCTTGTGTGGAGCAGTTTGTTTAGTTACAGGTAGCCAGTTGCAAGAGGGCAACCTTAAACTGGGAGATCATTTATTACAAACAGTTGAATGGGAAGTTGGAGTTATGGGAGTCAGAAAAATTAGAATTTTAAATACAATAAGGATAAGAAGGACATGACTGTTTAAGACTATATCAAAGCAAATACATACTGGGAAGAGAGAAAAGCTTGAAGATTATCCTAGTTCAGGAAACGTTTATATGTAATCAAGTGGGATTACCTTGAGTAAATTTTGACTGGTATTTGTAAAACAATTCCTTAACAGAGTTTCTGGAACAGCCTTTAAGTTAGAGGAAGGACAAGACAGCAGGACAAGTCAGTGTTCACAAATTAAGACACATTAAATTCCATCTGAAAACAAGAAAAAACTTCCTACCACAGTTTCCCCCTAAACAGAACTATTTAAAAGCTTTTGTTATTTTAAAAAGCTTTTCATAGAATTTTTTTTTTTATTAAGAAAATGGGAAAGTCATAATGATATGCTTTGACTTTTCATTTTTAAATTTCCATGTTACCACAAAACCTCTAAATTTTACTCCTGAAGGAAACTGAAAGTCTTCTACTGACATTCTTAATATTTTTTAAAAATCTTTTTCATTAACAAACTTGAAAGATATATTCACAAATCCAGTAGTAAATGAGACAGGGAATGACATATAGAAATGGTCTACGAATTTGATCAACCAAACACATTGAAGAAAATGCAATTCTATATCTGTTTGTAAGTAATGCTAGAAAACATATCAAACACTATATATAAATATATATATATGAAACTTACACTAAATTTTTCAGTTTACTAGTAATGGCAGTGCCCTCATCCGTTTTCATACACATTTTGTGATACATGATGACTGCTAAAACCTCATTCCTGTAACTGGAATTACTACTCACTGGAGTAGTAATATGAGTTATAAAACTATGAATAACCTGAAGAATCATACAGATCTTAGGATAAATGATGGGAACATCTGGGAATGGGAGCTCAATGAAGACTTTTGACAGTTTGGAACTTAATCTCTGTTCTTTAATTTTCCATCTGCAAATGGTGATACCAAGTCTGCATGCCTTCCTGAAGCACATGAGGAAGAAAATAATCTATTACCTCTGTGATATGATAATGACTTTCCTAGTAAGGTGTATAAGGAAATGTGTAATTTCTATTCTGTATAGGGCTTAGAGATTGTGCTGTAAATAAGGCAAGAATTGAATTAAGAGGGTAAAAATGGACATTGATTAGTTGTGACCCATAAGAAAGCAGCATCTGTCCTATGTATTGATTGAGGAAAGTTCTAATGTTAAAGAAAGCAAACCACAAAAAAGGTCAGTTATGTAATTAAAGATTGCATCATCATACCTGTACACAAAGGCAAAATTGTGGGTGCTTTTATTATTATTATCCAAATAAAATTTTTCTTTCAACCTAAACATTCATTGCCATGATTTTAAGGAAAAAAGAAATGCAAGATTGTATTTGTCAAGAGATAGACTCCTGCATTTTTTTACTTTTTACTCTAAAATAGCAGAATTAATTCACTCATTGGCCTCCAAAGCCCAAGAAAGGCAAAGGCTAAAAATAAGTAGTATTTCCAAAGAAGTTCAGCCCATGAGTCATTTGCTCCTCCCTTCCTTTGAATCAGTAATGAAATACCAACAAAGTCATGAGATACACTGGTTTGTAACTCAGTCTGAACATGATGAGAGGATGGGAAGAGGCCTTGGTAGGTCATGTTTTGGGAAGAGGGGTGGTTATGGAGGTGGCTTTCAGCTATGTCGTGTACTCTTTGAAGACCAAGCCCTACCAGCTGGCACACACAGAGCACTCTAATCTCTCTTTTACTACATGACTCCGTCTGCAGTAAAAGATAATAATCTAAGTTTCAATTCACAGAGCAAGGTAAAAGCCACATTAACATTATATGAGATAGCTGTGAAAGAACATGAGTCAAGGCCAATTGTGTATTCCACCCGTGGTGTGGGACTCAGCAGGTTTCCTGTGCTCATGATAAGCTTTAGTGGCAGGAATCCAAAAGAGATCCTTCAAGCTTGTGATGCTGAGCATTACAAAGCCTGAGCTATATAGCACTCAGCTCTGCCAATAAAGTACACAGCAGTGACTGACATCCAAAGAAGCCTAGATTCAAAACACAAAGGAGTTAGGCATCTACTAGATTACAATTTAGTATTTCCACGACAGGGAGTTTATTCTGAAAGCTGTGGGTGCCAAAGATGTCACAAACATAAGCAAATGATGCAGCACTTTCCTGGAAGATACTCTATCATTTCACCTCAGCGAAATGGCGATTGGATGACAGATCCTCAAGGGATTTCATACACATACTGACAGTATGTGAAAAACTTACAGTTCCTTACCTCTGTTAGTATAGACATGTTTATGAATAATTTCTGTAATTTAAAAATCAGAAACAGATAACACAGTATTTTCTGGTCTTTTCCTTGAAGACTTTAAGTGCAAAAGCCCCCAGTAACATTACTTCCTCGAAGATAAGCATGCATTGCTCTGCAGACACCTCGACCAGAGTTTTTGTTGTCACCTGTAGTCTTATTGAGGTAGGTATCTGCAGGCTGGTCCTGGGAACTTTTGTAATGTATCTGCTCTTCGTCCAAATGTATTAATTGGTATTCTTTTCAGGGCTCAAACATTGTTTTAAATCATATTCCCAGGGAAATTCTTGTTTTTCTCACCTGGACTTTCACTTCAGAAGTTCCTACTGAAGGCTATGTTACATTTGTTAAAATATTACTGTGTCAGAAGAGGGGATTTATTATGATCCTCGACTTCTACTTGCTTACCCTCGCAAGTCTGGCATAAAAGGGAGCTGCTTGAGATAGACAGACTATAGAAAATCCAGTTCATCTGCTGTTTGTAAGTAGCAGACTAATGTGGACTCCTGTTCCAGAAGAGGATTATGATAGAAATTGGATATCAAAATCAGAAATAGTAATTTTGACCATTGTTTTCGAGGGAATTGAAGAGTCAACCAGGGGCCCCACTGTATGTTATGAAATTACTTGCACTAAAGCACCAAGCAGGAAAGATAAATAGGATTAAGTTTAGCATGAATGGCATAAAAGACTAACAAGGTACAGAATAATAATGGTTAAGCATCTTACTCAGACTATTTAACTTGTCAGTAATAGCATTTATACTGTAAGCAATTCATACCACATGCTCTTGAGATTTTCTAAATGTCAGCTCCTACATAGCCAAGAGAGAAGCAGTTGCAGTAATCCATTTAGAGGGAAAAAACATTATTTCAATAATATTAAGCTTTAAAAAATGAAAAACAAAACAAAACAAAAAGACCAAAAAAAAACGTAAATCACAGGCTGGAAGAAAGGCAAAGTAAACATCTCTTTGGTTATGGAGTTGCCCGGGGTCATTTTAGATGCAAGAGATTTATATTTGGCAGGATACCATTTAGTAGGACTGTAGAGGAAGGGTTAACACAAGATAATGCATTTATTTTAGTTATGTTATACTTGTAGCTGCAACACTAGTTGCTTGGAAGAATCACAACTGGGGAAATCAGAAGTAAATCTATCTCCACTGAACTGCACTTGCTGATTCCAGGCCAACAGGTCAGCCAGATAAATAGGAAAAGCTTAGAAGAATGGAAGAAAATAAATAGATTACAGGCTTGTTTCTTGTCTTAAGTGCATTTTTTTAAAATTTGAAATAACCTTGAGTGCTCCAAGAAAACCAACTTATGTTAGTAGCACAGGACATTATGATTTTGATTAAGATGCCAGGCAAGAGACAGAAATCATGAAAAATATTCTTATCTCACTCAGGTTTATACACAAATAAGAAGAGGCAGTGTACTTTTATTATTTCATAGATAGCAAGTTTAGGTTCGCATCTCTCTAATGTACTCTCAGGCCACCAAACCCATTTTTTTCCATCAGTCCAAAATGGACATCTTAATCTAACATTTTGATGTCACTTCCCTTTACATTGATTCATCTGATGATGCCTCTTGTCATAAAAAAATCTAACTTGTGATACCCAGACTGCAGAAATGCTTATAGAAAAGCCATTGTCTGGAAATCATTCCTAAGAAAATAATTTTACATAGACTATGTTAAAATAATTATATGTGGAAAGAAATAATAAATTTTTAGGAAAAGTTAGGGAAAAGGAAAACAACATTCCATATGAATCCTTGGTTCAGATAAAGAAAGATGAAGGGCATAGTACCACTCCTAATTTTATTTAAATTTATTTAAATGGGAATAAGTGACCTAAATTGCTTTGGAATTTTTGCTTAAAACATTAGTCATTCATCTGCTTCTTTAGGCACTGGTATATACTCCTGAAAATCTGATATAAAATCTCAACAGAGACTTATTCAATACTAGTGGACTTTCACAACTGCTGAGGACATGTAACTCCTTTTGACTACAGCAGTATTGACAAGTACTGAAAGGCAGAATAGTTTCATTTTGGTTCAACATTGAATGTTCTTCTATATGTATATAAAATATATCCTTTAAATATATATATATTTGACTCTATGATTAAAGAATTCTGACCTGGTTTGTGTGGGTTTTTGTTTTGGTTCCTTCCTTCCCCCATTCCGCCCTTCTTATTACCATTACCAACAGAGCAGAACTAATTAATTAATATATGCAGACAAGTAAAGCCATCAAAATAAGGCATCGGTACTAATTTTTTTGTCTTTTTTTCAAGAAAAAACAAAACATGAAAATAAAAATTTCAAAACTATCTAAAGCTTTTTTGGGGGGGAAACTGGGAGTTAAACTGATAAAAGTCATCTTATAGGTAGACCTACCTCTGTTGCTAAAACCTACAGATGCTTAGCAAAAGAGTGGCACATGCAACAGTTCAAGAGACATCCAAGTTCTCCTATTCAGTGCATTGGAGAGCTTAGTGTCACAGTATAATGTTGACAATTACCAGCTTCTTAAAAGGCAAACAGGCTAAATCCAGTGATAGACTGTACTGTGATCACAGATCCAAAACTTTGCACCATATGAGCTGCTATGAAGAAAATTAACTCTATTCCAGCCAAAATCAACACACTCCCATGCAGGCAGAGCTGAGCATCTCATCTTTCTTACTTATACTTTCCATAAATATAGAGGTATTTCTGAAGGTAGGGTCTTCAAAGACCTTACCAGACAAAATGCGGTGTCTTATGAAATTTATGGGTGTTATATATCTAAAGCCTGTTAGGAGTAGTGGCACCACCCTCATAAGAGCTCAGATGTGCCTGGCTTTCAACAGTTCTTATGCTAATAAGACAGTTCTGCATTTCTGAACAGGCTTTCAAAAGACTGTGGTCCTTTCAAAAATCTTTGCTTTGCTCTTGAACCCACACCTCTCACTTAGATGCTTGAAACTATTAAAGGAATATTGTCTCGAATGGGAATTTCAAGGTCAGTTTCTACCCTTTGTCTCACATCTAACCTCCACAAAACTATGTGTGCTTTTGCATTCATCCTTGTAAACCACCCAGTCCACAGTGATGCCTTACCTGGAGGACACAGGAAATCAAGCGTGTCTAAAATATCAGGAGATGCTGGTATAGGCAATCTCAGCGCTCCTAAATTATATTTGGTGAACAGTGTCTGTTACTGAAAATGTTCTACCTGTAAAGTATTTATCTACCTTAGGAAGCAATCCACGTGCTGGGTGGCTGCCTCAGGTAACTTATGTAAACACTACTATATTCCCAGCTTAAGCAAAGAGTAGATTTTATTTCTTTGCAGCACAGGCATCTTCATTATGTTTGCCAGCTGATGCAGTGATCTAATGCATTTCTTCTCAGCAGTAAAAACAAAGATTCAGAATCTATTTATGCTATTAATGAAATGATGATCACATTGTTTTCTAAAAGCTATTTATTCATATATTCCAACTATTCTCTAGATAATCATATAGAGAGATTTACGTTGCATAAAACATAATAAAGAGGCTGCTAGGAGTCCTATATATTAGAAATCTGGGCAAGGGAGTTTGTGTGCAACTTCCCATATTTATGCATAGATCAACCCAGCACATTAAAACATTTAAAAATTATATTAAAAACCACTGCATTGCCAAATTTTAATGTAAAATGACTAATTGAAGTTATATAGGTGTAAAAGCAGGTGTGTAGAAGGCTCTTGTGAATTATAAAGAACCTCTGCTTCACAGAGCATTTCACTGGGACATGACTGGCTAAATATAGCAAGTTTGAGAACTTTTAAAACATGGCTTTCTATCAGCAGGTTTTGCAGAGGCAAGACATCCAGATGGCACTCGAAAAACACAATGATGAATCAAGCCTTTAGAATGCAATATTCATCACATTATCAGATACAGGAAGTTTTGCCAACACCTGGTAATCAGCAAATTATTCTTGCAGTAGAGCCATTAAATGGACTAAATAGAAACTGCAGGATACCTGTTAACAAGGTCTTCAGCTGAGGAGAACGTCTGGTTTTCTTTTCTTCCAAGGTTTTTAAATCACAGCACACAAACCCACCAGAATATTAATTTTGAAAGAAAATTTTTAAAAAGCATTATTTAATAGAATAATCTACTGAGGAGAAAATAAAATTTCAGGGGAAAAAAGTGTTTATTACAAGAAAGTTTTGGGTGAATATTTCTGAACATGCAAATAGGAAGTGTGTGTTCAGTTCTCACTGGATTATATTTATAGTCCTTGAAAAAATGTTCCCTTTGCCTTTAGAATTTTGTAATCTATATGAACACAATAGTTCCTGAGAGCATTTCTATAAAATGCAAAACAGTATAGAAGGTTTGGTACTGATATAAATATATTTTTTACAGTTCTCATCTCTCATGTGTCATATAAAATAGTTTAAAGTCATACTTCAATCTACCATCATTGTTATTTTGTTTCAAAAACTGACTGAATATTAGTTATACCTGGTTTTATGAAATGTTATTTAAAATATTGTGAAAGCTCTCTAGCTACTAAGGAAAAAACCCTATGGTTCAAAATAGCAGCATATTTCAGATCAGATTGACAAGTTTATTGTAGTCACACAGTATACAGAAGAAAACTGTAGACAAAACTACTACATGGTGTGGATTTTCTCAGTTTCTCACAATTGGATGTGTATTTCCACTCTCAGAACTTTATCAAGATACCGATTTTCCATTACAGAAAAATAATTGTTGTTGTTGAGTAATAAGTTGCACCCCAGTTTGTAGAAACGGTACAGACAGTAATCTGACTTCCATCTACCCAGAGTCCATTTGAAGAAGAGACCATGAGAGAAGGGTAGACTCCCAATAGAGTAGATACAATTTGATGCACCCAGTATGTAGGTGTTAGAAAGCAAGTGACTACGTACAAGTTTTTCCATACTATCTCTAAGTAGTAGTATATACTCTGAACACAGCAAACATAAACGAAATATAGCAAGAGGCAAAGGAGGAACTCTCAGCAGCGTGTAGAATGTGGTTGTATTTTCAGGAAAGTACATAGGAATTCTGCTAATTCATATCCATTGACCCAGACCAAATAGTTTTATACCTTGAAAAAATATTAAAGGACTCCGACTACAACACTTATCCATGATTCAACACTTCCTTACATGATTGAAGCTTTTATGACTCTGTATAAAGGGAAAGTCATAATCTCCTCAGTATGGCATTTAATTGTAACCTCTAGTAGAACTTTTAGCCTTCATTTTAGTTTAGTTCCTGAATGTATGTTTTATCACAGTTTTTCTCCTTGTAAGATTTCCCAGCAGGGATACACAAGTCCCAACCGATTTGCGTCACTGACATTGATGAAAAGCTATCAGTGTTTATTGTAGCCACACTTCCTTCATGTTTCAGCTATGGAAACAAAAATAGCAGAAGTGATAGAAACAGTCATGGCGACCTACAGTCAAAATTTATCCTTTTCCTCTGCTTTTATTAGACATTAGTTAATCCAGTCGGACACTGTTAATTCAACTTGTTGACAATTTGTAGAATGCTTATTCTGCTACTCTCTAAACAAACAAAAATGAAATTTTTTTCAATTATGTTTTTCAGTTGTGGGATACCTTTTTTCCACAGTTACAGTCAGGACCTGTGAAAGTCAACATGCCCATTTGTACCAAGTAATATTACGAATCTAAAAATTAGGAGGCCTAAATTAGGGATATATTATATTATAGTCTGTATAAAAACTGAATTATTTCATAAGAAAATTCGGAGCATCTGAATTATCGTAAAATTCTAAATCATTGCCTCCCTCTAGTCATTCACTATTCAGGGAAGTCGATGAAACTGGCACCTAAACATGGACCCAAAGCTCACATTATGCTTTAAGTCCCAGAGAAGTGTTGTCTGAAAAGATGTCATCTCATGGTCTGAGAGACCTACTTAAAACCACTGCCACCACCACCACCAAAAAAAAACCAACAACCCAGCTAGGCAATTCCAAAAAGATAAAGATGTGGTTGTGCTTTCCTTTCAGTGTATGCCAGCTGGCTAGAGGAAACGGAATATGCATATTTTTTACTAATGCAGCTTCCCACTTACTTTAAATTGATTTACTTGAAGAAGAGAATAACTTATTTTGTTTCTTTTATTAAACCAGATTTAATTAATATTTCTGAATTCTTCTGTTTTATTTATGTCCATCCATCCTTCCCTGTTTCTTAGCCACAGCTTTTTAAGGGGGGTGAAGACTACATATCTTGCCAAATCTTTTGTGGCTAAGGCCTTTTGTGCAAACTGTGGGACATGAATACACTGGAATATTGAATCTGAAAGAGGGTAAATTTGGCCCACAAATACAACAGCTAAGGTAATCTGAATTGACATTGTTCTGTGGCTGTTGATTGTTTTTCTTTTCGTTGTGGTTAGAGATTATAGTGAAAGGAATACTCTGTTACACATAATATAAAAGTGTGTTATTCTATATCACTGCTAATCTGAGGTTTTCTTCACATGCTTTTCCATTAACATAACTGTTTTGAGGACTGTTTTGTTCTCCATAAAATAAATATTCAGACCCTTAATATATCAGGAGACGTTAGATTTCTATTTCTCTCCCTTTTAACTAACCATGCTGTAATTAAAATCAGTCGAATAATTCACATACTTAAATTTCATCCTATCCATGAGGTGCTTTAAGACACTCTTTATAGACAATTAGTTCATTTTATCTTTGAATAAAGGGAATCAACCTCTTAATGCCAATTCTCTCAACTGATTATTAAAGGAATATAGATGAAAACCTAAGGAAAAACATCTAAACTTCTGAGGTCTAATACTACATAAATCGTATCCCACTGTAAAGTTTTGAGATAGAGGTTGGGTGAAAAAAGAAATAATAAAATTAGCAATATATTGAGAAAGAACACTAATCAGATACTGTCAAATGATATCATCATAAGGAACCATCATATATCTTACCTCAGTTATTGAATTCAATTTATAAATGCAGCTCAAAGTAGCATATTAGAAACAGAATGCATCTATATGCTGTCAAGTACACTGTTATTATGATTACAACATTAGGCACACAGATATTTTTTTCTTGACAGAAGATTTACACAGGATTATTTTAAATAGTCTAGAAGAAATACTTCCCTTTATAAAAGAGTAAGAAAAGCTATAGTGGGTATAGATAACATAGTGCGTATACAACATAAAGAGGAGATGCAGAATTCCAGCTAGGTGCTTTCAGCTCTCTCCCGGCAATTGCAGGAAAATTAGACATGTAACTAATTTATTCTGAATCAGAAACAGATACAAAAAATTTTGCTGCCAACTTCCAATGAGATATGTAACACATCCTATAGGAATGAAATGATGCTTGAATTTATGTAGCTGGTCAGGAAATTTACACAGATTACTAATTCTCAAGATGTTAGCTAATAAGTTTTAAAATTTTAGAATTCCCCACTTCACTCGTACTGTACTACTGCTCAAGCGGAAGAATTTCATCTCCCTCTGTAGCATCTGGTGCTAACTCTTGCTAGACGGAATATTGGACTGCTAGAGCATTGGTTTGTTCTGCTATAGCCACCTTTATGCTTTGGTATCACTGTCTAAAATACACAAGTAATCAATTCAAGAGAATAGCTTAAAAAAAGGATTGCTGCATTTCTAACTGAAATGAACTTGCTGTAAAAAGACAGTTTAAATAAGTATTTATATGTTCTGTTGCCTGCTAGTCCCTAATCTGACTGAGAAGTGAGAAAGCCCCAATGTATTATTTAAATAAAGAGACCAGGTACAATAACAAATGATATTGCAGCACGTTTAATTTGTTTCTGTGAATCATTAAAATCACAATATAGCACCTGGTGTTTATTTCAATCAAGACTGAAAATCCTCCACCTACCCTCTTTGCCGTTTCAGTTACACAGTCCACTGACTCCTAAATTTTAGAAGATCAATCACTGAGGTATTGATTTAAAAGAGGTATAAAAATCAAAGCCGAATGAACACATCTGACTTGTTCATAATGCATGGTCAGCTTTGGGGAAGAGAAATTGTGAAATAACGTGGTGGTGGAGAAACAGTTGGACTGTGACTTGAATAAAGCAGATTACGCTGGCAACAAATCAATGATAGAGTGAAGCATTCCATTTCATGCCTTTTGCAATAGACAGATGCAGAAAGGTAGTGTGGATGATACAGTCCCATCAACATTCCATTTTCTAAGCTGGGCAGGAGAATAAAAATGCATATGGGCTCCAAAAGAAAATGACATGTTTAGATACGGAGCTGCAATAGTTATCTATCTTCAAACCCAAGTTTTGTTTGAAATTGTACGCTGCTGCCCACTACATTTGATGAAGATGTATTTTCACAGCAGGAAGATTGTACAAGTAGTAAAATAGTTGCCAAAATTAATTACCTACAGATAATAAGAAATTAACTGCTTCACTAGAAGGCTACATTTCTTTATTAAACTGGAAAAAAGTCAGACTGATTTTTCTCTATTATATTCCCTCTCTCTTTTTTTACTGCCACCCCTTTGCTTTAAAATTTTGTACCAAGATAAGCTTTGGGCAGGATTTTATGCTGAAAGTAAGAGATGAGTTGGAAATGAGGCAATAAAACCTCAATATAACAGCTTAGAATACACACATGATCCATTCCTGCCCTAAAGACAGTTTCATCCATTCCAGCTCCACAAGTGTCATGCAATGAGAAAAAGAAGAACCTGGGTGTTCTGACAGAAAGAAGAAAAAGAAAAAAGTTTAGTCTGATTTAAGTTTGTGGCTACCCCTTTAAAACAACTGCATATGAACTAAATAAAAGTGTAGGGATATGACTAAGAGCACATCTGCTATAAGTGATATAAACATATTATTTAAAGCATAATAATCTGAATAGAGTGATAAACAATTCAGTGGGTCTTTTTTTTTTGTTTTATTTATACAACAAGCTTTCTTACAAGGCCTAGTGTATTACAGAGAAATTAGCAATAATATACTGCTAACTAGCATGTGCCAAATAGTTTAAGAAACGTTCAACAGTTAGCTTTTAAAAGGGAAGAGATTACTTATTTGTTTTTCTTTTTTACTTTGGTAAATGAATAAAAGTGTCTATAAAATTTGAAAGACATAAAGTATTTTCAATCTCAACCAACGTAGTAAAACAGTCTCCTGAAATCCTCTGTTCTCCAAGGATTTCCTTAAATGTGGGTGTTGGCATATGGGAATCTGAGATGAACTTGCAGAATCTCTGCTAAAATATCCTTTAGAGACAAAGTGAGGAGGGACAAATATATATGTAAAGCATAAATAATTTAAAAAAAACTTCTGCTTTGTGGTTTTGGGGTTGGGTGGGTTTTTTGTTTATTTTGTGTGTGTTTCTTTTTTTTTCCCCTCAAGCAAGAGGAAAGGAAGGAAAATTTCTCAATTAGTAGAAATAATGGGTGGAAATGGAGAACTTGGCACACAATCTATTTTTTTTTTGACCCAAAGGCAACAACATCTGAAGAATATCTTTAGTATCAGAGACGTTTCCTCTCAGAGACTTATAACCTTGGACATGAAAATTCCTCAACTGGCAAAAAGCTCCATTTCAGCTAAAATGATGGGACTTAGGCCTGTGATGTTCATTGTCTGTTTTAAAAATCTTAGTCAACAGTATTTATCCCTGATTCTAAAAAATATCACAGCAATTGTCTTTAGGAAAATACAAACCAAGAGTTTAAAACTTTGTTAGGTTTTACTACTTGTTTGTGGCAACAACATCTGATTTACAATGTCTATAACAAGAATAAAATAGGAATTCCTACTAAATTATAGGCATTTTTACCTAACACCTTTCTACATAACATGGGGGAGAAAAGTTCACTTCTGAGCAATGCGTATATCAAATATAATAACTTCAAATTCTTGCAGTTCAGGAATTTACTTCTCTAAACTGAAATTTGTCAAAAGGAAAGCAAGAGATTATTCATGTAAAAGAAGATTTTTCAGTTCAAATGGAAGACAAATCCCAAAGTCAAAGGGACTTTCTTTTAGAATTTTCTATTACAGCTCTGCTGTAGGGCATGAATAATTTCTGTTTTGAACACAAGTACCATCACAAAGTTGTATTATACAGTAAGATAATTTCTCAAGGTAGTATTCATGGTTTTTAGAATAATCATACAATCATATAATTTGTAAGAAGCTAGCTTATCACTGCTGTGGTCATGTTGTTGATCATATTTTTTTTACCTTTCAGGTTTTACATTCTTCAGCAGGGATGTGTATTTTTCTTATAAAGTAGCTAACAAATTTCCAATGGTATATAAATTAAAAAAAAAAAAGTTGGATTTTTTTTTTAAAAAAAGCACAAACACATTTAAAAAGCATGACATTTGAGTTGCCAAAGGCAAACACTCAAAAAAAAGTAGGAAATGGAAAGCTTAAAATCCACTCATCAAAAAAAACAAAACCCAAAAAACAGAACCCCCAAACCTCACCTAAAACCATTGGATTGTATTTTATTTTCATGTAGTGATGACAGAGATTTAGGGAAACTGCAGCTCTCTACTAGAATCAGCTGGCAAATATGTGTTCCCTCTCACCTGATGGAGCTTATCTGTGTGACTGCAAAGTACCATTCCCTCTCTTCTCACTCCAAGACCTGAGATTGTACCTTCAGACTTTCATTCCCATACTTCCAAAATCTCTCTTCCTTACAGATGGATGACACACCAGTACTTTGGATGCCACAGGGAACAGCTATGTATTAAAGAATTTTTTTCCTTTTCATTACTCAAAATTTTAGCATCCAGATACTATATCCAGTGCAGAATTATTAATTTCCTTAATGGCTTTTCCAGTTCTTATTTCTTGGCAAACACCCGTGTATTATTTTTTGCAGTACTTTTCTGGAGACCAGGATTCTTAAAGTCCTTATACTTTATAACATTTCATACACTTACACCAGACATCTCATCACTGTTACTTCTTACTGTGGGTTCACAGAACCTGTGCAAATCATATGGAAGTCTGGACTACTGTGAGAACAGCTTCCATTACTACACACTCCTGGATAAGCTTCAAAGTGGCTACATGCCAGTTACGGGAAGATTCCTGTTTTTGTTGAAATTTACAAAAAAAAAAAAAATAAATAATATAATATAATAGCCCAAGGCAGCTCATATGCTCAAAGCTTGACAAAACTATAAGCAACTGAAAACAGAATTTTGTAATGGGAAAGTGCCAGAGAAACATAACTGTAGGCATAACTACCTGGCTCACCTACAAGAATAAGAACATAAATGAAAGCTGCTACTTCAATTTCCATCTAGAAATCATTCCCTGCTGAATAACATTTTATAACTGTCCTTATTATTTTTTCTTCACATGGAACTCAGTATAACAATCTGACTGACATAGTCTGTATTATTAAATTTGACAGTTTGCAAGGACTATCAATGAGCAAACCCTATACTTGCTCACAATTCCATACTGGAATCTGAAACATGGCATAGGCAGCCTCAGCCTGGGTAGTGGGAGCTACACAACAATGAAATGCTAATCATACTTTGGCAGCATGTGGGAAAACGTGCCACTCTTCAGGAAGTCTTTGTGGGTATAATGACTTGTCCTCCTCCTCCTTCTGTAAATCATGACCTATATTTTGTTCTGTGAGAACTAGTTAAGGCAGAAGAAACTCTAGACTTGCTTTTCCTGTGAACTGTGTAAAACCCAGGTGATTACAGGAACAGAGGTAAAAATTCCCTGTTGGCCATGTAGGATCCTTGAAAGTAATAACACTGATATTGTGATAGCAGCGTTGAGTTATTTTTACGTTCAGACTCTTGTCATGCTTTTTAATTATAAATATGATCACTGTGGGCTTTTGATTAGCTAATTTAATTGAAATGAACACTAGAGAATAGATAATAATGTTCTTCTACCTGTTTTGAAACTCTCTTTATCATTTCCATATTGTTCCATGAGGCAACTTTTTCCCCCTCATTGCAACAATTTCCACCATACTCAGGCACTGCACAGCTCTTTTTTACCCAAGTACATGTTAGTATTATCACTTCTGTAGTTTACCGATTCATTGATTACATCTAAGAGGTACTGCAACTTTTTTTTTTTTACTATTTAGTATTTTTACTGTTAATGTAGCATTTGTCTTATTTCTTACATGTAGAAATAATGATAAACACTTAAATAGCTTCAAGTGATGTTTTAGTGAAGCTAATTTAGAAAATATACAGAGAGATAATCCTACACTCAAAAGGCTTGAGCCAAAAATCAGTTTGCTCATTTATCTATTATTCCTTTTGTGTATTCCCTAATTTGTGTCTGGTTGCCTGTAATTTTACTGGTGTGGACGACTGTCTGACATTCAGGCCAACACAGAGAAAGGGTAAATAAATGCTGTTCAGAAGGACTTCAGCTATTAGCAATAGATTTCTCCCTGATTTTCCTGCTGAGAGGAAAAGTGGCGATGCCAACATTAGGGAAAAGAGTGCTAAGAATAGAACTGAAATCATTACAAGTTATACTTCTCAAACTTGTAAATGAAAAATGGATTGACTATATTGGAATTCAATGCAGTACCTAAATAACATGTGAGTACTTTGAATTTCAAGGATATCTCTTTCGGGGGCATGAAGGTGGAGGCATTTATCGCATGGACAGGAAGAGTTAATCTTTGGAAGAAAAAAACAAACTTTCAAGAGTTGATATTTCTAAGTTAGGCACTCTAACCACTGTGTGAGTGAGAGAGAAGTGCAAAAGAGAGAGGCAAATGTACTTCGAAGGCAGGAACATACTGAATGAGACCAGAGGAGAATGTAAAAGTAGTACAGGTTTGAGGAGGAGAAAAAAGTAATCTGTTGTCTGCTGAGACAGAAATAGTCAAAGTTTCAGATGCGAAAGGCCTTGTGCCATAACACTCTGCATCATATTTGTTGAATTCTTGAGCTCCTGTTTTCCACAGCTGAATCTGCCCAAAAAAACCACAGGGGAGTGAGGGACAGGTATGCAAAAGTCCACCAAGAGTGAGGAGATAATAAAAAAAATTAAGACAGTATTTCTTAAAATCTCAGGCCATTATCGATTTGATGCCTTGAACATTTTCCTTAAGACATGTGGCTAAGTCCTTTCTTCCACAAGATATAATGTTGTTTCTACCAAAAACCAGCTATACAACAAGTTGTTATGCAAGACCTCAGTAGTGAAAACATTCAGCCCCTTCAGCCTTCAAACCTTCCTGCTCCAGACAGTGCTGAATAATCCATCTACTCTCTACTCTGCGATGAAAAGACTCTCTCAGCAGGAGAGATGATTCAGTCCAATATCTATACTGAATGGTTAGTGGCTGAAGACTCACAAGACAAGGGAGTCTAGAAACCTGTGACTTCTGTTAATACAAGGGATGTTCCTTCTTTGTCTGCTGATTTGCACCAGTGAAATAGTTAGTCACATTGGCACTGACAGGAAGCAGGGGGTAGTAGGCACTGAGACTCCCTTCTCTAGCGAGTGGAAACACCCATCTTCTTGTATGACTTGTTGTCTCATGAAGTTTGTTGCTTAATAGGTCTCAGATCCCAGCGTTGTGGAGGGACTGCTGAAGCCCATCTTGACCTTGGACTGCGAGCCTTTGCTCTTCATTCACATGGGCACCAAAGATACTGCTCTGAGTGCAGCTCAAATATCTTTTCCTTTAGTCTGCTGGAACAGGGGAAAGGCTCACATAAGAGCACACTCCTCTTGAGGTCCATATGTTTCTGACATTGTAGACAGCAGTTTGTTTTTTATGACTACAAGACAATTTGTGAGGATTTGGGAGTAGTGGGAAGAGACAGGATACACTCGATTAAGTGAGGAAAGAACATCTTTGGCATCAAAGCATGTTCTGTGGGGGATGGTGACCAGAGGCTGAAGTTGAAGCAGAGAAGGCAGTAAGAAAGTGTGTGGAAGAACAGTGTGATGGACACAACCTTCATATTTTCCCTCTGAGCGCAGCGTGACCAGGTGTCTAGCTCAAACACCTGCATGCAAGACATGCAGCATGGGGAATAAATAGTTCTGGAGTGCTGCAATGGACAGACAGAGGGACAGGTCCCGGCCAGCAAGGTCCCAACTCTGCCAGCCATGCAACCACGCTTGGCTCCTGGCTCCCTGCCACTTAGGGAGCAACACCCCTCTTGACAGCTATCTGACAGATATTGGCATGAACACGATGGAAAGGTAAAGATGCAAAAAAGGGAAGAACAAGAAAGGGTAGAGTGATGAACAATAAGATGTTGGCATGGAAAGAGAATAAGGAAAGAAGGTAAAAGTTAAAAAAGCAAAGTTTCAGAAAAAGAGAAACAAAAGGACAGAATAGAAGTTTTGATTAGTTGAATTAGCACATCACTATGAATGTAAGAATCTGTTCTGTTAACAAACTCCTGATTTGAGGATAGAGAAGGAAGTTTGGAAGCTGGACTTATGGAAGCTAGTGAACACCTCATTTTAATTTTTTTAAAAAATGTGGCTGAATGGAAGAGTCAGTTTTATGCACTGTTAAATAAAAATAAAAATAAGACTGGAATTTACATCTGAGCATATTACTTTTAATTTATAGTCAAACATCTTTTTTGGCATCAGCTGGGAATATATAATTTACTTCTCACATGGGAGCAAGTTAGTAATTTCTCTCTCTTTTTTTTTTTTTTTTGTATTGTAAAAGAAGATATGATTGTTTTAGGTCCTGTCTAAATGAAAAGATGTTTTTAAAACTGCTCCATGGCTGGTAAGATATATAAGCTAAACAGATATTCAGGATGTTGAATTATTATACACAGACTTGCAGTGATATTTGATTATGAATCTTTGCCATTCCAAGTCAAATTGCTCTACAGATAGCAATGTGTGTTATTGCAAATATATAGTATGGCTTGACTTAATAATCACAGAGGCATTATTTCTTTATCCAGAATTTCAAGTTGTGTATATTTATTCTGAAAAGGTAAGAACAGTACAAGGCATCTAGCTTAGCTTATTTGAAAGGTATCAACTGTTTAAATGACATTTTCACCTTCAGCAAATACATCTCTGCCATCTAGAAATGGTGATGCTATCATGCTGCAGGCAATCTGTGATACAGTCATGTCACAAATAGGTGTCAACTCTCATTACATTCTCAAGTATAAATTCCACTTATCAGTTCCCACATAGTTGCAGATGTTTTAAAAATCCCATTTTACCATGATTGCACCAAGGCTCAACCTCAAATGTTTTATGATATATTGGTAGGAGCTACTGTAGGTACACCAGATCTGGGAACATTATGTGTAGTTGGTAGCCACATGGGAATTTTTATTTCCAGAAAGCACTGAAGATACTAGTAATCTATTGTCCAGCTACCTTGACAAACAAGAGAAGTAATTTGTAATTTTCCATTACTTGTTTCTTCACATTCTGGTTTACAGTATTACAACGAATTTACTTCTTCTTTGAGACTCAGACCTAACTTATAGTTTTCTGAAATATTTTTTCAGGAAAATACATCAGTCAACTCATGCTTGGATGATTAGTAAAGTTTTTGGGTTCTGGTGTTAGCCCAAACTCATATGACTTATTAGAAATGCGTTTTTAAAATCTTTTGAAAATTAGTAATTATGACATGTACATATAACTTTTACAATCAGAACCACATTGCTATAAAAGTCACCGACTTTTAAAGACATCCATGATACCTTTCTGTTTCCTACATAGATAGATTTTTTGGTGCAAACCTAGCTTCTGTTTTTCCTAGCTAAGTGAATTTTGATAATGTCTCAGTCTTGTAATAAACTACTACATAGAAACAAACCAGACAATGACCCACTATGGTTCTAAAATGTCTCATTTTACTACTATTTTATGCTAATTTTATAGAGTCGGGTACTATCTAAAACCTGACAATTGTAAACCAGCCAGTAATAGAAAAAATACTGAAAATAAGCATAATATGTAATAGCTATCAGAGAAAATTTTAGAAAAATAAATGTCGCCTTTAGATAGTGGGACAGCACTCTGCTGAGTGCTACATGGTTATACTGGTGTAACAGAGGGAATAAAAAGCAAATCTGAGAGACAGCCTTTTACCACACAGGTCATAGTTTGTTCTTCTAGCATTCACATTGCAGGGCAGTTCCATTTCATTTTAACTTACCTGCAGAAACATTTTCAGCTCAATGTTTTCTATTTCTGTCTTTCTAGGCATTGTGCATTTATCCTTACATCTTTCTAGTCTCTCACCTTACTTTGTAGTTCATAAAATACACTGAATATTACAATATGCTCATCTTAGACCTTAACTTTATTACTAACTCAAATTTTAATAATGAGAAGGGTGAGAGGAAGTCTAAGTTAAATGTCTACTTTCCGTAGACAGTCAATAGAGAGAAAAATGATCTTCTGAATAGTGGAAGAGTTTGCTTAAGACAGCTGTGTGCCTGTTCCACAGGGATATAGAGAATCAATAGGAAGTAGTTAATACCATTCTTCCCATAGGATGTAACTTTCTTGACCCTCCCCTGAACAAACTCTACTGTAGTCATTATCTATCTCTTGCTTAATAATCTAACAGTGGGGTCAGATGAAACATCCTGGGATTTTCTTAGTTTGAGGTGACTGAATGCACCTTTTCCACAGATCAGACAAATACCAAAAAAATCAAACCAAAAGCAAAGGGGAAAACAGGTATCTTTGATCAGCGTGTCCTCCTCTGAACCACAGTGTGGCCACTCAAGTAAGAATCTTAGTTCAAAAGGGCAACAGACAAAAATATATTTTTTTTTTTTAGTTTTCTGGGGAGCAGAAATCTCATCTGGATGGTTTAGCACCATCTAAATCTGTAGTCATTTCATATTTTATCTCAACTGGTTGAAAAGAAAAATAATATTTGAAATAAGGATCAGAACCCCTGCTTGTCCTGAAGGGACTACTCATCTACTCAGATATTTCTCTCTTGCCTTTTTATTGCCCTCACTCCAGCACATACATAGCGACACACAAAGCAGCCCAAAATGGCATTAATTCTTTTCACTATCTACGAGAACCAGAGGGGAAAAAGGTCACTTTAACAGTACGAGTCTTCATAGGTAGTAAAGTAGCCTGAGCGTAGTAAAAAGTGTGTTTTTTCTCTCAAGACAGTAAATGTCACCTCCAGGATGATTCTAGGTCATGGCTGTTTGAGGAGAGTGAGAAAGCTTGGAGGATATTGCCGAACCAATATCTCTGCGTCTTCTACCATCACACTAGAATAACCAAGAAATTACATTTCTGCAATATATCCAGATACTGTCAGTACAATTCGGTGTTAGACACACACACAAAAAAAAAGAAAACCAAAACAAAAACCAACTCTAAACTTCCAATGTTGCAGCATGGCACATTATGTTTCTATAAGGTACCTTGATTATCATTAATACTTAATTACTAAAACACTGCATTTGTCATGTCCCAATGATAATTTTTCAGCTTTGTTTTTTCACTGTCCTTGAAAAAAATTACCTCATTCTAGATAAATTTAAAAATACTCAACATTGCCAGTTTGAACAAAATATTGATGATTCCCAGCATCTAAGTTTTAAAGAGTTATTAACAGTGTTATATGATTAATAAGGTCAAATGAGATAAATGTGATTGGCATTAACAGGTATCATTTGCTCATATAATAAGTGGAAAAATTATTGTGTGCCAAATAAGAGATTTGTAGTGACCAGACAAGTTAAATTTAGACTAGAATCCAGCATTCAGGTTTTAGATGGTAGCAGAGTTTGGAGTTAATAGCAGTGAAATCTCATACTGTCTCTAATTATTTTCACAAGATACCATGCTCAAAAAAGTAGAAGGGTCATAATTGTTAGCAGATTATGCTAATTCTTCCTTCCCTTGTTGAGGTGACAAATTCCTGAAAGGACACATCTGCAGTAGAGCAGAAAAACAGTCTCCTATTACTTTGCAAAAATAAATATTAGGTCACAGATTAGATTAGTAATTGTAATTCATTCTTTCAAAATCCAAATACCTTCATAGGGCACAGGCTTGAAGTCCCATTCTATAGTTTTGCTAATCTTTATAATTCACGTATTTTCTTATAACTTTTTTTTCCTGCACTTCAATATTTTATTATGAAATTGGATTTTTTTTTTGTTGTTAAATACAGTTATAATAAGACAACACAAAAAAAAAAAAAGAGGCAGTAAAATATCCAAGCCATGATTTTTGGGGCTTTTATTATTCAGACATTTACTAGAAGTCTTTTGGTCCTATAAGAACATGAGTTTAATGTATATGCAACTCTCAGAGAGAACAGTCCTCGTTTCAAGCAGATTTCCTAATGAAGCAATGGAAGATTTCAGGATGTGACTTCCTTCATGTTATGCATCTATGTATGTGAAGGGAAAGAAATGTTTCTCTTTTCACAGAGCCAGTGTAGAGGCAGAAGTCCAAGCCTTACATTGCACAGGAGTGGGGAGACCCAAAAGAAGGATGAATAACTGGATGAATAACTATAATATAAATAAATAATCTCTTACCATAATAGATACTGGAGGCTTGTGAATTCTGGCAACAGATTTTGCCACCTGCAGATGTTCATTTGTAGACAAGCTACAGACATGGTAAAGAAGATGTGAAAGTCTGTTGGGGAGTGTGCCCAACAACCTTGGCCAGTTGTACTTAATCCATGTCTGAAGCAGTGCTACACGGAGAAAGGAATGGACAATGGCTGTTAGAGGTCCCCTTCTGCAGGGGAAGAAGGCTCCCAAAGTCTCCTTTTTTGCAGCTTGCCAAAGAGTAACAGAAATATCACATGGGCATATAGTGAAAACCTTGATGAAATTTGAAACTAACAAAGGGTGTGAAGGACAAAAGGACATCTAGAGGTATGTCAGCTGTAAAAAGGAAGTCCAAGAAAAAAATCTTCTCCTGTTGCCAGAAGATGTTGTGTCCTAGAGGCAAAGGATATAGAAAATGCAGAAGTATTCAGTGCCCTTTTAGCCACAGTTTTTAATTTCAAGCTCTGCTCAGGCTGTCCGGGCTTGGCAAGAGCTGCTCCATGAAGAAAGACCAGATGGCAACCAAGGACATAGGCAAGACAGTGCCTGCGTGCAGTTCAGCATATCCAAGCAGAGCTGGACTGGTGAATGATAAGTTCTGGTGACAGTATGATAATCATCAGCCAGAGAAAGGCAAGGTAGGCGGTCAGCTTCAAGTTCAGAAAAATACAGTCCACAATAAAGAACGACCGAGTTAAGGTGCTATTGCTGATACTGGACATGCACACATCCATCAGACCGCACAGGATCTGAATGCAGTCTGGTTAACGTAAGTTTGATGCCACCCTATCTAACCTTTGAGAAAAAGCTAAGGATAGACTAAGGGCTAGACTCTTCTCAGAGGTGCACAGCAAAAGGAAGAGATGATCCATGCAAGTTGCAGCAGAGAAGTTACAAACTGGATTTCATGAAAACAGAATCTTCATAGTTGGAGTGCCTAACTACCAAAGTAGGTTGCCCTCAGGTTGTGAAATCTCCAACTTTGGCCAAGATCCTAGACAACATGGTCTTATTTTGAAAATAGCTCTGCTTTGACCAGGAGGTTAGACACCTCCTGGTGGATGAGAAGCTCAACATGAGCTGGCAATGTGCACTGGCAGCCCAGAAAGCCAACCACATCCTGGGCTGCATCAAGAGAAGTGTGGCCAGCAGGTCGCGGGAGGTGATTCTACCCCTCTACTCTGCGCTCGTGAGACCCCACCTGGAGTACTGTGTCCAGCTTTGGAGTCCTCAACACAGGAAGGACATGGACCTGTTAGAATGGGTCCAGTGGAGGGCCACGAAGATGATTGGGGGACAGAGCACCTCCCCTACGAAGACAGGCTAAGAGAGCTGGGGTTGTTCAGCCTGGAGAAGAGAAGGCTCCGGGGAGACCTCATAGCAACCTACCAATATCTGAAGGGACCCTACAGGAGAGCCGGAGAGGGACTCTTTGTCAGGAAGTGTAGCGATAGGACAAGGCGTAATGGTTTTAAATTGGAAGAGGGGAGATTTAGATTAGATATTAGGAAGAAATTCTTTACAGTGATGGTGGTGAAGCACTAGAACAGGTTGCCCAGGGAAGCTGTGGATGCCCCATCCCTGGAAGTGTTCAAGGCCAGGCTGGATGGGGCTTTGCGCAACCTGCTCTAGTGGGAGGTGTCCCTGCCCATGGCGGGGGGTTGGAACTCGTTGATCTCTAAGGTCCCTTCCAACTCTAACCATTCTATGATTCTATGAAAATGACCTCCTCCAAATTGTTCTATTATTCTAATACAAAATTATTGTAATGAATTTTTGGCAAACATTTCCTTTATGAAGTTCTTTTCATAATCCTTATCCCAGCACAAAAACTGAGTAAAGAAAAATAATAATTGTGAAAGTTGGCTAGCTGGCTTTTTCACATACTTATTAAAAAATGTAAAACAAATACTGATCTATAATTTTAATTCATTTGAGCATATTGGAATCTTGTCAGGAAAGAGCAATATTACTGCACATTCTAAGAAAGCGCTATTGTTCATTATCCAAAAATTTCAACTTGAATACATATTTCAAATTTCAAATAAAAATGGTTACAGTAAGGTTAAAGAAAAAATGGATTTTGCATCTGCAGGGTCTCCATAGTTAGTTTTATTATTTTGGTCCTGAAGTTAAACTTCAAAAAAGATACTGTAAAATAAAAAGCCATTGGAATTTAGCAACTGTAAGAGGGTGGTGAACTAGCAATAGACCATTTTCCACGTAGGATTATTGAAGATCTTTTTATGCCTGTTTTTTTTCTTCATTGATACAAATAGAATAAAACAGAAATAAAATCAGATACACACATTCTTCTTCAAATCATTAATCATTTAAACTCTTACTGAAACTATGGTTCATAAACTTTTGCTTTCATAAACTGGGTGCTTAAACATAGATTAGGAATTTTAGTAGACAGATATTGTACTTTGAGATAGACACCGCATTGGCTATGAAATAGGAATGCTTTAGCAAAATGTTGTATTGACTTCCAGAAATTATAAGGAGTATGGGATATTTGAAATGCCTGTTGTACACATCTTATTAGTTTACACTTTTTATGTAGATATTGATATCAGAACATTGACAGGAGCAGAAGGTAGACTTGAAAAGAAAAAATTCTTCTATAAGACATATTTCTTGTTGAAGAAGAAAATATATGGATAAAATTAGTGGTTTTATCCAAATAACAGTGGGAAATTTCTTTCCTTGACTTAGATCCACAGTTGATGGCAGGTTGTTTAATACAGCTCTTACAAACAACTTTCAGAGATGTGGAGATTGTCAGAATAATATCTCTGCCCGCCTTACACACTGCTTTCAAAAATAATTCTGAAATGACAAGAGATTGATAGGTTTCTTTGATAGCTTTTTTTTCTTTTAAGGCAGTCAAGTGGCACTTGAGGAAAAACCAATAACAAAAGAAAATGGTTTGAAGATTAAGTGCTATACCAGGAGCTGAATTACTGAATGTATTTACTTATTTTAACAGTATATACCCATAATTCATCCATGAACGTAGGCAATCTTTTCCACTCCATCACATTTGTATTTTGATTTTAATATATCAAAATACTTAGCATATATAAAATCAAATGTATTATAAATGAAAGAATATCTTCAGTATTTAGAAAGTAGGAAAACTTCATGAGAAAAATGTATACAGACATTAATACAAAAATAAATACTTGTTATATGAACCTATACTGAATTCACAGTGCCTGTTAGCTTCATCCTTACCAGCTGAAATGTAGTTATTCCAATTTCACAGATACATACGTAAAATTAATATAAATATGTAATATTACTGGAATAAAAATACTTCATGCAGACCCAATAAATCTCTTCTTAAAATAGTTGGAGCAAGATAGACCGATCACTTATACTGGGTTGAACTATATGGTGATAATTAACTCACCAGTTAGCAAATTTCCTAGAAAAATGTGATATTTTAACCTACTCAGTCTCATTTAATGTATATTTTTTAGCTACTTGGGAGATATAGAAAATAGTGACAGTACTGTTTTAAATGAAGATAGGGAAGCTTACTAGAGTGGATTAGGTATGGACGTACAAACAATTTTTTTTTAAAAAAAAGGTCTGAATCAGCAACCTGTCTTATTATGTATTGCTGAGGCCAATTATGCAAACACACTCAGCACAAGAATTTAGAGACCATTAAACATTACAACTGTCCCCACTCTGCCATAACTGTACCAGCACCTGCTGCAAAACTACTCTGTGCTGATCTGCTATGAAAATGCGGTATTGCCAGGTCTCACATTGATTCATGTTGTTCACACCTGCAGAAATAGTAGTTGGACATTACAGTACATCAAAGACTATGTCAAGAAAAGTGGTTTAACATTTTGTATAGAATAATTTTTAACCTGCTTGCTCGGTAGAATTGTACTTCCTGTTAATGTGCAATATTTCGTATTGATGCTTAAGCTAATACAGGAGGACAGAAATCCATTTTCCTTGTATACAAATCAGAAATGTCAGAAGTATGAGCCTTTAGCTGATCCAGCATGCTATAAGAATCAATCAGAATGATGTCCACATAATCTCTCTTTTACTTTAAACATAGCTCCCAGCCAAATACTCTTCTCTCTTGCCTAGTCAGCAATGAAACTGAAAATACCATTATTCCCATAGCTGGAACAGGGATAAATTCACTTTTTAGAGAACTTTTCCAGCTGTGTTATTGTCTGTCTTTTCAGTGCATCAGCCACCTTGTGTTTCCTTTATGGTTCCAGAGGAGTCACCAACTAGCGTCAGATTTTGGAGCTCCCTGGTTAATTCATGCAACTGAATGACTCTTCTTTGCTTGAACATTCATGTTGTACTAGCCATGAGAAATTGTTTTTAAATTGTTTTAAAGTTCTGGGGTTTATGTGTTTTGATTTAATATGAGCCTAAAAGATAAGCACTGCAAAGCTTGCTAAATTAGCTATGGTTACTGAATTTCAACTTAGGCCTTCTAATCACTTTGCCTTCTGCAAATATCTTGGGTGAACAATGTTTCAATCTTCTTACTTTGTTGGCTACTCCGTATTATTGATCAGAGTTTCTCAGAAAGATTTTTGTTGTGTAGCTCAATGAGGATCAGTTTGAAAAATCCTAACTAAGCCAGAAATAACTTTTTTAAGCCCTCGCTTTTGTTCCTTCCATTTTACCTCAAATTTCTCTTAAATTGTTATCTTATTTTCTCAGAATTCTACTTCTTATAACCCTATAGACAAGGAAGAAGCAGACAAATCAGAGCAGTTTAAAATCAGCTCTAGTTTACAAAACTGGCAGTCGCTTTCTCTAATGATATTATATTAGGATGTATTTTTTTTTCCTCAAAATGGCAATTTTAATGGAAGTATTTTTCTTAAGACTGCTTCTCCTAGAATCACAAATGAATATAGCTTTACATGAATGAGTCTACTCTTCTATTTGTTTTTGCTCTTTTTTATGCAGCTAAGTTAAGTGTTTCATACTTCCAGCATTCTGCCTGAAAAAACAATCAATGACACGAACACATAAAGAATAAGCAGGGGTTACTTCTGTTCTTGCTACTAGTCTTATTGCATATACATAAAATATTTTGCTACTTGGGACATAATAAATTCTTTGAGAAATTAAATGTAACTTTTATGAATGGTTATATGAAGTAAGGACAAATACCCATCTAATAAAGCTTTCTGTGCTTACTGTTTCAAGTGTTAGCTACTTAGACTATGAATATAAAAATAGGCTGTGTACAGAATATATTCTCTATCAGCCTCCAAGATTTTGCAGTATTGGCATCTCCAGAGTTAAAATATCTATTTATATCCTGGTATTTAAAAGGTCTGGAAGGACTTTTGAGCCGCAGATATCTCTAACTGCTTTTTTATTTCAGTTATACATTTGACTTTCATACTGTGACACTTGAATTCTGCAGTTTATTTCAGATTATAATAGTGGGATGGGATTCAGCAAAATATTTTGATTCTGAGATCTCCCTCAGCATGTTACACTCACTTATAAAAAGATGCTGGATGCCTTGTGTTAGCATAATGACTTTCCTTCTGCTGATAGATTTTGGTAGATAAGAAGCCTGACCTTTGTTGTTAACCTGTTTGCAGAAATTATTTTATGTATCAATATAGTCAGGACTAGATTTGCAACTAGTAAGTTGCAAATAAAACTGGTCAGGATTTTTTTGACAAAAAAAAAAAACGGTAGGGGATTTTAACTCCAGAATGAAATTGTTAGTTGTGATTGAAAAAGGGAGAGAACACTATAACAAAATATTGAGTGCTTCCACTTGAGATAGGCATGACTTTCTTTAATAACTTGCTTCCAATCAAGGTAAAGATTGAAGCAAAGTGTCATCCTAGGTGAGTATAATAACTATCAAGCAATTTCTGTTTAATGTATTTAATAACTTATTTTTATTTTATAGACTCCCAAAGGTCTTAGATCAGACCCTATTTGTCCTGTTAGAGATTAAGATATAGCCTTTCCATTCTAATGGTTTCAAGAATTAGAAAACTTAGCTCTATATTGATGATTTGCATATATACTGAAGATGTTATCTGTTATAGACTTCTTCACAACTAAATCTTCATCCTTAAGGCTTCTTTTGTAAGTACTTACTGAAGAAGCAGTGTTAGAGAATTAGTGCTGGAGACAGATATTTAAATGGAAACAGAAAATAAAATTGAGAATTGAATAACTGTGGAAATCATGCTCTTCCAAATCATTCTTGTAAAAAGTAGACATTATTTTAGTAGCAAGACAGTGCACAAAATGTAATATTAACCAGATTTTTTATAGTTTCAATGTAATGGATTTAGTGACAAAACTAACGTTTGGAGCATGCTGGTGAGTTTTGTGCAAAATTCTAACAAATTGTCTTTTTCTTTATACAAAATCCACATGGTTTTGTGTTATCCTTGTTCCCCTTCTTTTTCACCTTAAAATAACTTTTCCAAAGTCAACTTCTATTCTCACTAGTTTACAGTTCTATGTTCTGGGTTTTTTTCTGACATATCAGTCATTTTTAAGGAAAGAAGACAGGTTTTATGACAATTTTCATTTGATTGAAAAAGCTATTTTTTTCTGTCAGAAAAAGAAAAGTCAAGAAAAAATTACTGCAGTAACTGCTTATATAAAAGAAAAGCTTAAGAGAATTTATTTACAGCTTGGTTGTGCTGGGTTCATAGGCAGGGTACATGAGAAATGACTGGAAATAGGTAGATTTATTTGTGCACGTTTTCTAAAGCCCATCTGCAGCTCAGTAACAATGACTTCTGCCATTTCTAGCACAGGGTTCTGCAGAGCACAGGTCTCAGTGCTGGCCTGGGCTCACCTTGGCCAGAGCAGGGCTGAGCTGGTTTCAGTTCCTGCCTTGGGGCCAAGTGCCTGTTGCCTCCCCTTGCCTGAGCTTGAGCTCTGCCAGTGCGTCCATGGGAAGGATCTGGCAAACCCAAGGAGCTGCTGCTCAACAAAAAAGAGAGCCTGATGGGGCTCAGCCTGGGGAGCCTATGGGGTCACACTCACACTCAGCTGAGACCAGCCAGAAGGCAGCAGCCCAGGGTGAAGAAACATAAAAAGAAACCCAAGCAGATTCCAGTACTGAGGATGAGGGGATCCCCACCAGGAGCATTGAATTTTTCCCAGGAAGGGATGCAGGATGTTGGTGACTTACTGTGATGGAACAGCTCCACTTGGCTAGAGGAAGGATACTTCCATTGGCCATATGAGCTGTGGGAACACTGGGAGGGTGAGCACAGCACGAGCGAAAAGGGCTAGATATTAGAAAGGTTTATTGTATAAGAATTGTAATGGTATTAATATTACATATTTTTTTCTGTACTAATTTGTACTACAATTGTTACTATCATTGTAATTGGACTGTTTGTACATTTCAATTGGATTTTAAGGTTTTTAATTAAGCGAACAATAAATTATTGGCTCCTTACATGTGCTGTTTTCTTTCACTCGTAACACATTTTTGAATGTAAACCAACCCCTTAAGAACTCAGGAAGCAACTAGGGCAATCATACAAAGTGCTCAGAAGTATTGAAATAGATGTAGATGCTGACATTAAACTCTTAATATAATTAATTTAAAGTTAATTCTGTTATGTTTTATCACATTTCTAATACTTCAGACCTTAAAATAAATGAATCTCAAGACAGAAAGTTCTACTTACAAATGAGGAAAAGTCTCCAAACATGGAATTTAGTATTACTGTCATTAATAATTCTTCCATCTTCCTCTCATTTCTTCAAGAATTTAACTGATAAGTTAGTTTTAAAATATAAATCATTTAGTGATGGAAAGAGTTCAGAGGATATTGTTATTTTTGAAATGGATTTTATTGTGCTTTCAGCTACCAGAGACTTTGAGATGAGCTCTCTGCAAGGAAGTAACTATCAGTTATGGAAAACACAGGCATGAAATTTGATCAAATTTTATTTTTGTTTCTCCTTCTAGTGTCTAGAATGACATAGAAAGAAGGGCAGTAAACACTGGAAAATATTTATCTTAAAAATAGTAATATGAAGGAGTGTATCCTAATGGTAATGAAAACTGTGAAAGATCTTTATCTGCTATGGCATTGCAGGATGTCAACAAGAAATGAATGCACTGCAGTTGTTGCTTTTAAAAATATGAAATTTTATAAACCTCGTCATTGTGTGTGTTATCAGAAAATGCATCTGCTGGGAACTGCAGCATGCCTCTCTAAGTTTCTATTTGTTGAAAATGCTTTGTATTGTAATAGAAAACAATCCCGAACTGTCTACATAAATTGCTGACTGCTACATAAATTTTTGAATGGAAACCTAGAAATATTTCCAATTAGAATTTACTAGGCAGTGTCACACAGAATAAAATATAGGGGGTTTATTCTGGTAATTAGTAGAACTGGGAGGTACTGATCAGGAAGAATGACATAGAATAACAATAATAATGAGCACATGAATTCTATGAACTGTTTTTCTTACGGGTGATACAAACCCTAAAACTATGTAGACAGTTGACCCTTCTAATTGTTACTGTAAAATTAGTTTTGATTTATATTCTACAGAATAGTAAAATAGAGTTCTTAGATTTTAATTTTCCTTCCCTTCCCTTCCCTTTTCAACATGCTCAAAGACACAGCATCAATGACATTCTAACAGAGCCAGCCCATAGCTCAGTGCTAGTTAGGTGGAATCTTAATGAAGGATCTTAACACTTAAGTTCCTCTGCATTGCTACTTCATTTGGGTTTGGGGAACAGATTTTTCAAGGCACATGTCTTAAAAATTATTTCATGATTAAAAATAAAATACTATTTAGGAGAATTTAAATCCATTCGGAGAGACTGGGATGGACATTTTAAATTTTAATATGCTAAAACTTTTCTTCTTGATCATAGTATTGAATGCCTGTGCTTGTTCCTCACAAAAGGTGACTGCACAAGACGACTCTAGAGCTCTGACTTTTTTTCATTCTGAGATGATTTTTTATTCTGTACCTTCTAAGTTGTGACCTCAAAGTTCAGACTTCTGAGAAAACATTGTGTTGCATACAGGAAAGTCTCACGAAAAAATCCACTCTTCTAGGGAAAATCAGTCTGGAATGCCATCCCTGTCCTAGATCTCAGTCATATGACATGTGCCTGATAAGGCATCTCACTGCTTTTTCCATTAATTGATAGAACTACTTCCATAAGTCGTAAGATTTTTGCATATAGATATAGTCTACACAGTAAGAAATAGAACAATTCTCTTGCCTAAGAGAATTTATACAGTAACTGGTGTCAGAAAGGGCATTTAGGAGTAGTTTGAATATTCTTTGGAAGGTGATGGAGCCATCATAATCAAAGGAGATGGAAATCAAGGATGACTTTTCAATCCTTAAGAAACATTGCCTTTTTCTCGGTGGCACAGAGAATCAGGCATCTAATTCTAGGCCATTAAAAAACAAACTTCATACCTTCAGTTTTACTGTTGTGGCGAGTCTTGAAAAAGATGACATTCCCCTAACCAAATCGGGTCTTGTTATTCAACAGATGTTATGTATCAGGTTCTTCTCATGATATTTAGTACTAATTAGAGCACAGTGAGGTGTCTCTGCACAGTGTTTTACTGCAAAGTACAAACATCTCCGTGTTCCCCAGGCTTTTCCTAAAATTTCCATTTGTCTTTTTCACAAAAGGGAAAAAAGGGGGGGAAAATGTCATGTATGTATAGAAAATAGACCCTTGTTTTCTCTACCTCAAATGCTAGCCAATTTAAAAATTAAACAGTATAAAAAATGTAGCTCACAATAACCATTTTAATGGCAGTTCCTTCTGTGGAACAGTAGTGCACCAGCTCTCAAATATAGAATATTTTCTCAGGAAAATAATCTTGCTCAAAAAAAGTGTGATATCCCATACTTACAAAAATATAACCACAACAGAAAGATCAGTAGGCATATTCTGAAAAGCATACAGAGCCAAAAATATACTGTGAGGATTTGCATTGGGTAATGAATAACTCACTTATCTTTCATTTGTGGGATGGCAGAGAAAGGAAATTCATGCCTCAAAATGAATTAATTTTGGCTAGCTGACTCATCAGTGAATAATTTGTTCACTTGCAAAATAGACATAATCAGCAAGAGTCTAGATTTTGGTCACCAGAGATAAAATTAATTGATGTATTTTGCAAGTAAATTAAGTAAAGCAAGTAAAATCATATGATATATAGAGTGCAATGCGACAGTAAGAAAAAAACTCAAAAGACAAATCTGAAACAAGTCTGCTTCATTTATGCTAATAGCACCCATAGTGAATTTTCCTACCGGCTGTATCTTGGTTTTAAGTTTATTATTTCTAATTGCTCAATCTAAATTTTCATACTGTAAATCAGTTTTAGAAAAAAATGTTTCGCCATTTGTCAGAATTAAATTAGATTCTACAACATATTTTTAGCTCCATAAAATATATTTTTAATATATTTGTCTTGTTAATTGGTTTGGTGACTTTTGGAATATTTTTCTTTAGGATGATATCGGGGAACAAAAGCATGAGCACTTGGCTAGGTGATAAGAACAGAAAATGTGGTTTTGTACAACACATGATTATTCAACCCTTGTTAAATTTTGACAGGGAAATGATCTGCAGATGCCACCTGTATCCTGCTGCCATTCCATGTAGGAAGGTTTGAGCAAAATTTCCTGAGAAAGAGATGTTCCATCTGCTGTGGATCTCTACAACCCCCTTATCCATTTAATAGCAGAGAAGACTGTCCTACCACATCTCTCTTACATAACATTGGCGGTAATAAAAATAGTATTTCGTGCCTAGGAGATAGGAACCCATAGTACAAGTGGAATGTGCTAGATGAACAGCAAGAGCAAAGATAAAGATGCACAGAACAGTGTGTGCAGAACAGCACTCTCACCATTGCTCACAGTTTTGCTTGTAGTGACCAAGGTTGGGGTTTTTTTTGTAATTCTAGGGATACCTTGGGGAGAAGAAAGAGATTGCACAAAAGGGCCATTTGGAATCCTATACAGCTAAATAAGGTAGCTCTACCTGTACTTCCACAGCTAAACTAGCATAAGAATTAGCAGTAAATTTTATGCAGCACATAAAATCTCTTGTTTAGAGGATCTGGACACTTCACACTTGAACATGAACTTCCAAGTGATGACAGCGCAGCATTTTGAAATAAATAGTCCTAGAAAAACTGGTCAAGAGCAGGGAAAGAAAGAGAAAAGAGGATAGGAATATGGTGGGCAGATGGGACAAAGGCTGAGGTGAAAAACCAACACACAATATGAAAGAGACCCAATAGAAAGCTTTTTTACAACTATACCTAAACACATAAATCAGTATGAGAATATCAAGTACCAGTTCCATTGCTTTTTCAAATACTGGTCCAGTCTCCCACTTCTTACGGTTTCCTCTTCTTTTTTTATTAATATTATATGCTTATGAGGAAGATAACCTACAAGGCAATTCAACTCTTTGCTCTTGTAAACTGGTTTACTAGGATGATGGTTCATCATGTAAGTTATGTTGATTTTCTTATACACATAGTCTCAGGTTCAAGAGACAGTTCTGCACAAAATAAGCGTAAGGGGCTTTACTTTGCTACCAAGGATGGATTCTAAAAATTTCTTCCTCAAATTTTATCTTTTTTAAAATAGCCAATTAGCATACTTTGATTTCTCTTTCATAAAGTTTTAGAGTCTGATAATGACTAGTCTAGATCAAAGTAGGTCTTTTATTTATGCATTTTCTACTACAAGAAAAAAGGAAATCTAAAAGGGAGCTACTAAACATCAGTTACAACAATCTACTCATTTTCAGGGACCTCAAAAAAGACCAAATGAAGATCCAGTATGTTTATATATATAAGTATACCTAGAGGAAACTACTATAGTCTAGTTTAACTCTTTACAATATAGAGCAAGATGAACAGAATTTGTAGCTTTGTCCTTTCTATCTTCTGAATGTGAAGAGGATTGTTTTTTTAAAAAATAATATGTGGCATTCTGCCAACCTAAGAAGAAGCAGAAAAAGAGTCACTGAATTAGATGTTAAGAATCTATAGCATAGTTTACTGTCCCAAGTCTGAAGATGCTTTAAATACACAAGTTATTTTCAGGAACAATCCAAGGAGACCCTTAAAACTAGAGCAAAATTAATGATGTTACACAGAAAAACAATAGGAATTATGTCCAGTGGCTCAGCATGATTACAGTTCCCCAGTGCCTTCACAGCTTTATACAAGTAATTTAGCAACACTTAGCAGTGGTGAACATATAGCAGCACATCTTAAATGCCTGTTTAAAAATAATTAGCAACATTAATTCATGTGCAGGTTCTGAAAATTAGCTTTACTATATCTTGCAAATGACTAAAAGCTAGCTAATCTTGTTTTTATTCAAGATTCAGAATATTATTTTCAGCAAAACTCTGAAGAAAAAGAAGTCTATACATTTTTGATACCCATACTATTTCCTGATAACTGAGGGAGTGTACTTAGGGGTAGACTTACACAGTGTAGCATTAGGAAATAGTACACCTTAGTGATGAGCACTGAGAAATTAAATTTATTTCTTGAAATGGCTTCCAAAATCATTTGTCTGTCTGTTAACATCCCCCTTGGGTAGCACAGGTACCAAATAGCTTTAATTTCCAGTCCCCATGATCCTGCACTGTCAGTGTAGCACCATCACTGCTTCACCTTTGTACCCATGGTTGCAACACCAAACGCATGCAAAACTACTGCAAGAAGTCTTTCCTGTAAGATGCCTCCTCTAGGATAAATATTCATCTAAAGGAGCCTTCAAATACTGTCTAAATATCTTAGGCCCAAAGAGATACCAGAAAAAACACTCAGGCTTTTGCTGCAGAATGTCTCAAACTGTCTTGGTCTGGGGGGATATTTGCAAGAATTTAGCCTGGTCTTGTGGTCATGGTTCAAAACTCCAGGCAGCTCCACTCAGAGAAAACAAACCAGAACAGAATAAAACAAAGCAGTACGCAAGTAATCTAAAAGCTGACTATGTTAAGGATTATGAGAAGCACCAATACAGAATGAGAGTGGTCAGGCACCATGACAGTGGGATAAGTACTGAATCAGATGATGTGACCATTGTCATGCTTCAGTCAGTCTAAATTTGAGCAGTGAGGATTTAAGACTCCCTGTGTGAGCTGGCTGAAGGAATGTGTATCTTTTCCCCAACTGGACCAAAAGGCAAAATACTTTTTCCTTTTTCAACATAGTAAAGTTAGACTCAATCACTCCTAGCCTGAAGGCGGCTGCTTCCATTTCAGGGTTTGTGTGCCCCAAAGATTGTCTGTTTTCTCTGTCTCCCCAAACAATACAGCTGGCTTTAAAAAGTGACACTGTTATAGCTTTACCCAAAACTGGTTTTGTATTTTATCCAGTGTTTTGCTTAATGCAAAATTCATAAACGGCACCAGGAGCAGAACCCAGGATTCCTTTTTTGCAGGTCAAACCCTGCCTCAGTGTGTTAGAGCATAGCAGTGCATGCTTGCTTGTTTTTTCTTTCCAGCTTTATTAATTTCACACTTATATCTGCACAGGAGAAATAGTATGCACTCGCATCAGATTGTGGTTTTATGGTTAGAGTATTCTCCCAGAAATGAGAAAAATAGGTTTGATTTCTTTCAGATTGAAAAGGACATAAAATGTTTCTAACCCCCTGCAACTGTGCAAGAACTGAACATTTAACCTTCCCTGTGTAGCTGAATAAAAACAACTATTGCCTGTGTATTGCATGTCTGAAACTTAATTCTTTAATATGCCTCACCAATCAAGTCACCGAGGCACTTTAGGGTAGAGTTTCAATGAGAGACCCTGGTTTAGGCAGCTTTTGTTGACAGTTCCTTTTCACTCCTGAACATCCCCATCAAGAGCAAGAATTAATTTTTCTGGGGCCATATGATGATTCAGACAGGACAATTTGCCTGGATTAAAAACTGGGGGAGGGCAGTGTTTGCTTGTGTTTTATCTGATTTAATTTTAAGCCAGAGCAAATCCTAGTTTAGTTCATCACATACACAAGCAGTACTGAGGGCATATCACAGATTTAGAAATGGATGGCCAGGGAAGCTCGTGCGGCAAGCACTCCTGCTGAAAAATAATTAACCAAGCATGCTCTCAGTTTGTTTACATGGTATTCAGACAGTTCCAGCCTTGACTACACTTCTTATTTTTCAAAATGGGGTAAAGCTGTTTTACATTATCTGTATTTAAGTTGAAGCTGATCTAACTCAAAATTAAATACAGCTCTGTGCCAAAAGAAAAATACAGTGTATTTTATTAATATATATGTTGATAGGAATTTGAACTAATGGACTAATTCACAGTCAACAAAGATGAGTTCCTAAAGGAAATCGATAGTTTTCATTTTGAAAGAGTAAACAAACATGTTTCTGTACTTCTGGGTGTAAACCTGAGGGGAGACTATAAATTAATTTACTGTGGAGTTTATTATATTAACAAATTAAAATTGCGCATTTCCTTCACTTCACTAAGTTGCTTGACTCAAGTTCCAGTAGCTATCATGCCAACTTTGAAGCTTAGCTTTTTGTTGTTTTCTTTCATTGTGTTACTATCTTTAAAGTAAAACTATTTCAACTCTCTACAGACAGTTTTTTTAGCCTTAGGAAAAGATATTCTACGGAAAAACACGATTGTGAACATTGGTCCTAAGTGAGATTTGGATGTACATTCACATAATATAAGCACAACATTCTGCAGTTCCATTCATGGTGCTATTTAATATTAGAAACCAATGAAAAACTTCCATGGAAGCACAATTTAGCAGCTAACATCTGAATGTTAGCACTTAGAGACTGCAGAATTGCAGAACCAGTTCAATGCTTCATTTCTTATTTTATTTTATTTTATTTTATTTTATTTTATTTTATTTTATTTTATTTTTATTTTATTTTATTTTATTTTCTTAGATTTCTAACTCCTTAAACGGTCCCCTATGGGCTACAGTATTGCACTCAAAACAATAGAAGCTTATGGCTACAAGTAGGCACATGAAGCCACACACATACAAATCCTAATAAAAATATAGGGAAAACAAAGCACATCTCCATGAGCTCATGACACTTTCAAAAGACAAAATAAATTATAAAAAAAAATAATACAGTTTTCCATTTTACATCTCATCTGTCTTTGGCATGCCTGGAAGTACTTTCTTGCTTTCCTTCTGTACTTTTCTAAGGCTCTCCAATCCTCCTGGTTTGGAATGTACATAGAGGTAAAAATGAAGCTATAATGAGGGAAGTTATCATCACCTGTGCTCATTTTTACTTCAAAACAATTCATTTATTATATGTAAAGGTGTAAAGTCATTTTTCCATAGTTCAAGATTCTGAACTTGATGCAATGTGCATTTTTAATTAAAATGGGCAGATATCTTTTTGGATAAACCTTCCAAAGGTGCATCAGAGTAAGTCTGTTCATAGTTTGTTTTGAACTTGGTAACAGTATTTCATTTATCATTATATATTCATGAAGTAATAGACTTTGTTCTGCCAAACTAATTTCTTCAATCAGACAAGAGCAATTCACAAGAAAGGCATATTATAGGCAGCTTAACAGCTGCTGCTCCATGTATATTATTCCTCAGAGACTTTCCAGTGATGTATAGGAATGTATTTTATTTTGTTAAAGCTACTGAACTGTTTTGCTAACAATAAAATAAAGCAACCATTATACACTTTCCATTTGCTGACTGCATGAAAGAAATGTATTATAGTGAAACTACCTTATGTGCGTGTGCATACAGTTACAGCATCTGCTCTTGATTTACTGTGTATCTCTCACAAACACACAGGTAAATAGACATTCAAGTAAAGATCTGGTTTTACTAGTGCTTCAGATCTTAGAGAGTCTTTAAAAGTGGCTCTGTTTTTAAGATTTACGCTTCTTAATGCCTTCAAAATTATATAGTGACAAATATTTCTATGAACTAAACCACAATAAAATCTAATCTGTCCATACAAACAGAAAACCATACAAATAGAACATATGTGGAGAGGAATGTGACTTTACATTTTAAGTAGAAAACCTTAAAACTTTAGAATGACCATAGTTCTTTTAATATTTATATGCAAAATTTTATATTTAAAAATACCCCAAAGATGAAGCAATCTAAAATACATCATTACATTGTTTTCTGTACATATTTCTCAAGGACAGGGACTTTGATTTATGTTGTTCTCATGGTTTTTCTCTGAAAGGTCTCATTTCTTTGATCATGTTTCCTAAATTGTAACCTGAACTGAACATAGATTTTCACACTCACCTCAGTTAAAAAGGTAAGCCATCTTTTCAATTATTCCATTTGTTTCATTGAAAGACTGCATGAACTCCTAGCTACACTAGAATTATCAAACCATTATGCCTTTCCTTACAATATTTTCCATGATCCCAGTAAAATTCATATCCTACAGAAATTAATGCCATTTCAGCCCTCTGCCTTGATGTATACTTTTCAGCTTGCTTTTACTGAATATGCATTGTTTTGTTCAGTTCATGAAATGATTATCTGCTTATATAGCATTATTTTTCAGTCTATTTTTATATAATTTGTAAATTCCATAACTGTCAGGAGTTTGTTTTGTTTTCAGAACATTTTTCAAAGCACAGAAGGAAAAAAAGAAAAAAAGCCTCAGCAAGACGTCACAAGTAACAAGTTCCTCATCCTGAGATCAAACCTTAACCTGTTTTAGTTGAATTTGGTTTACTTTTCAAAAAGAAACCTTCCTGGACCTTTTAAAAATTCCAGACCTTGCTGGAATTTTTAGGGGTTTTTTATATGCAATTAACCTAATCTCAGGTATAGTAATATAAAATAATTCTATTATCTTCAAGATATGTACTCTTTTTTACTTGTTTAAATGAGAATAATATAAGGTCCTATACAACCAACACCTGAGGGCTTCGTGTGAACTTTTGTCAAGACATATTATTTATTTAATTTTTTTCCTTTTAAAAAATACATTTTGTTGGGAAAACATGTTGTAAAAGAGTAAAAAAAAGTACCCTAAATGCGACAGTGAATGTATTTGGAGTTCCCACCCAAAATCTAGATGTCTGAAGTTGCCAGAGCTAAATGATCTCAGCTGCTGTTCCGAGATGTATTAAGATCTGATCATAAGTTTAGGAGTACACTGATTTGGTTACAGATAGACACTTGGCAAAGAGAGAAGGATTTCATGTTTATAAATCCTGAAGACGGTGAATAAGACAAACGAATAATGTACTAACCAAATGTTACAACGCTAAAACTTTCAAGGCAGAGGAGGTAAGAAAAAAAAAATCTTGTTATATAAAAGTTCACAAATTTCTATTAATTGTTGCCACTAGAGGTTCTAAAGGCACATAAAAGTGCCCAGTTCAAAAAAAAGATCAGGCAAATACATGGATAACAGGTCCTTAGACACACTCTAAAGAGATTAGCAAGGATGTTCTCGTATGTACTGTTTAGGATGTAGGGAAAATCCTGGAGGAATGGACTGCAGAAAGTGCCACCATTCTTTGTCTTTCCTGAATATTTTGTCTTTGTAACTGTGTGAGGCAAACGACAGCTTAACATAGTAGAAAAATTTTACATCCTCATGAGCAAACAGTTAAGCAAAATACCCCAAAGGTTGACCGGTTGCAAAGAACAGTTGCCAAGTCAGCACACATCTGGACCCGTTTCTAATCATAATCTTCTGGTCAAGCAATCCTGCCCACAACAGTTGTGATAGGTAGTGATAAATCAGTATTCACCAGAGAAGAATATGAGAGATATCAGCACATTATTAGCAATGGAAAACATGCAGTATATTTTTTTAAAATACCAGGATTTGAAGAGATTTAATATATACGGATTTTTTTTTTCCAAGGAATTGATTACATGAATATGCTATGTTAAATTTGTTTACCTTTTCAGTATTTACCACTAAAAAAGGTTATTTGTAATTTGCTACATGTATTTAACTATTGCTTGATTGCAACTTAAAGGAATTTGATTTTTTTTTAAAACTATTAGACTTCTCAGCTTGCCACCAAATCTCAAATAAAAGAGAATAATATATTACCATCAAATTACACAAATACAATAAATAATATACAGGTTCAAATGAAGGAGGCTGCAAAATGATACAAATATGCTCACACTCTTATAACTAACTAAAACATTACAGTTTAAGAAGAAGAACAGCAAAAATAATGGACCAGACATGTAATTTTCATTGTGGCCAAGTTTTTTAAATCTGGCCACCTAAAGTTATTGGTAATAAGTTGCTGTCCTATACCAAACAGTCAAACAAAACAGGTAGTCTTCATAGGTGCCAGATAGTCTCAACTTCTTTTTAGTTCGTAAGAACTAAAAAGTTTGACATCATGAATATTTGGTCCACAGCTACATAACTAGTTTCTTTTCTTTAGAAATCTTATTTTGCTAAGTGTGAAATATTTCTGCTTACAGTGCTGGAACCAAGCCTACAGGACTCTAAGCTCACCTTTGCAAGAGGCAAAAATAAACCTCGATATTGAAGAACTTAATACTTGTTGTTGCTTGTTTATTTTTGTCTTTTTAAAATAAATTTTGGTAGATTCTGCAAAGAATTAATCAAAGCATGTTTCAAATTTCAAATGCATTTGAAATCTGCTTAGCCTTATAAAAACTCAGGGTTTTATAGGATGCATTTACATTAAGACATCAGATGGGAGATCATCATTTTCCTAAGATCTTTGAAATTACATTCTCTCATTCTGTATACATCATTCAGCTCAGATATTTTCTTCAAGAAAATTGCTTTAGAATGCTATTTGTCATTTTTTACACATAGGCATATTGTCACCTGTCAGCAAGTCTTTTTTCATCAAAAACTGCTAATCAAATCCCTCATGATGCCTTACTTAGTCTTATGATGCAGAGTACTTATATCGTCCTCATCTACCAAACATTTGAAAATATTTTTACTAGGAATTGCTTGGCAAAAAAGTATCTCTCTCTTCATGCTATGTTTCTGCTCATGTATGTCTTCAACTGTTTTTTTGGCTTGTGGGGAAAAACAGCCTTTGCAGAAAAAAAAAGATAAAGCTGCTAGAAATAATATTTTAATTTTTGGCAGAACAAAACATAATTTACATTAATATTAACACTTCATTATTTAAGAAATCTTTGAGCTACCAAAGTACCTTTGGAATTACCATGCAATTCCATTCTAAATGTATATATGTACTATTCCTCTTAACTGTTTTCATTTTATAGTTTCAAAACTCCTGTTGATTCAGAACTTAGAACTTCAGAACTTGAAATACTTTAGACTGATTAAAGAATTTTATATTAACAGACACTTGACATAAGCTGCTTATGGAACTGTCTGTGCCATAACATACACATAAAGACAGTTGAAGCAGACCAGACAAAGTAGACTTTTTCCACTAGGTTCATATTCCATGTCCCTGTTGTTTAAAAAAATCCTTCCTTCTTTTTCCTCATGCTGAAGCAGTTCAGTCCCATGATGTCTCATGCTAAAAACAAAAACAACCACCTAAGGGCCTGTTATTTGCAGCTCTGTAACCTTTCCCTGAAGCTGCTGAGGCAGCGTGTTCCAGTGACTCTCTAGCAATATTTTCCCTTGCCATTTTCCTGATCGTGTTGTCATTTTCCTGGCTTAGTAGCTGCAAACCCCCAATAGTGCTGTTTTGGTGGGTTCTCATGGGGGCCTGCTGCCAGTGGCAGGAGAATCATATATCCTTCCCACCTCTCTTTAGCTGTTGTTTTGTATTTTTTTTGTTTATAATAAAGAAAACCAAAGATCAGGCAAAACGAAATAACAGTTAAATGATACTTGACAAATATTGTTCAAACATTTGTGTGCAGAGATGTTTAACAACCAATGTGCAATATTCTCCCCTGTTCGCATACTTCAGAAACAAGAACAACCAATGGTAGGGACAGAGTGGCGGCAGTCCCAATGAAAAGCACACAGTATTAGCACAAAGCCTGATGACAAACCATTATGACTGGTTGCACTGGAGAGAGGACGGTCAGTGTTCTTTCCAGATAAACTCAGGCTAGTTTTCCTTTTCCTTTTTCTCTTTCTCTGTTTCCTTTTTTCATATTTTTTCCCAAAAAGGAACTCAAACTGTTTAAGTTTATATATGCTATAAGCTAGAGATCCCAACAATAAATCTTTGTGCACTTATATCTGCCTCAGCATCCTTCATGAAACTAACATTCACAAACTCCCTCATAAGTGATTGGCTTATCATGTTTAGAGGTGATGTCAGCAAGCACTATTCATCTTCTTGACACCAAGCTGGGACACTGGAACAACCTCTTCTTGAAGCAGCAGTTATGTATTCTTATCGCAACATAAAGGAAGAAGCCAAGCTAAGAGACATAACTGCATGCGCAAAAGCAAAAAAAAAACCCAAACCAAACCAAAAACAAAAAAAAGGTGATGGGGAGAAAAAGGTTCTATATATATTCAAAGTGTTCTCAAATATTCAAAAATATATGGCAAATATGAAGGCAGTAGTTCTAAATCTGGCGAGATCTTTGTTCACTGAGTACGTATTATAACAAGCTATTAAGTACTGTGGTAACAATCTTGAAAATGCTTTAAACTGCACAACTGCCACCAGCTTCAAAAGAACACAATAATGAAGGAAAAGGATAGAAATAAAAATTCAGAGAAACCCAGAAGGAGCAGAGACAAATTCAGTCACTGAGTGTGAGCAGCTAAAGGGTAAAAACGAAGAGGATACTCACCTACAAAGATCAGAAAAGATAAAAAACCACTGAAATTATTACAAACATACTTTATACAGAATCTAAGTCTGAATTTCTTTAAGAAAAAGAACCAAGGAGGAAAGCAAGAATAAAGGCAGAGGAAAGAGGAGGACGAGCTGTCCTACACAAAAAAAAGAGAGGGGATGTGTTATGAAAACCTTTGGAGTAAGGCAGAAGGGAAGCGGAAGGAATGAGAGCTTTCAGAGAGAGACGAAAGACAGAAACAACTAAAGATTGTTCTGGAAGAACAGAAGTTCTTTCCTGGAACTGAGATTTAAATATTTTTTTTTGTAATATTATTTCTGGATTTGTAATCAAGACCTTGCCCTTTAATTTTATTCACATTAAACTGTTTTTATTTTAAGCTTGCCTAGTGCTTAACAGGAATTTCTCATGCAGGCAGGCATAAGTCATCTTCAGTGAAAGAAATAAGTCAATTTAAACTACTTGTATAAATAGAGATACTGGCATGACAATAACTCCAGAGAAATACAAGAATCCCAGAAGTTGGCAAATATTAAACACTTACCTACAAAAAGGCCAGAAAAGTTAACAAAACATTTTTCACCATTGCTGAGGCACAAGTGTAAGAAACTTGAGCCTTTGCCTTTTCCTTTTACAAAACATGAAGGGAGAAAGAGATTTATAGGCAACAGATAGACACCTTCTGCAGCAGCCTGATGTCAAATAGTGGCCTAATTGTCTGAATGGCAAGAAATTTGAATTTCCTGACTTAGACCTCTCTGTCTAATTTCATATTTCTGACTGTGCACAGTGCTACTAATAATATTGAATGACAATGTTCAGGAGGGTTGTGCAACCATAGTGTGTAAGCACCATTCAAAACAAAGTCCAATTCGGAATATAAACTAGATCAGCAGACATAGACATATGTCTTATTCATGTAAATCAGATACTGGTTTGAGAGTGGGAAAATTGAGGAGTTTCATTCCAATGTCTTACTGAAGGAATTGTATATCTCAGTTACCAATGACCAGTACAAGGTGAAGTGCAAGGCAGTCTCTGTTACATAGACAGGGCACTCGCATGTAGACAGGCAGATAAAAGAGTTACCTGTTGAATCAAGATGTGCAACCTGGCTTCTGGAAAACAGCACGAGAGTTCAGTTTCCTGGAGCTATCACAGGAAAAGACCACCATTTTATCAGATAATTCAGTCCAACTGGACTGAATTCCCCCATCATAGACATCTGTGAGAGGACAAAGGAAAGAGTCTCCTGCCTGGGGACAGACCTACAAACAAGGAGCTACTGCAATACATCCAGAAAGATCTCATTAGATCTTTCATGAGCAGTGGTCTGTCCATTTCTAATGCAGTTGATAGTACTATAGCAATTTACATCAGTTGGATTTCTGACTCATTGCCTGTAAGTGCCTCATACTCAGTCAGGAAATGGTAACATTTTACTGTTACTGCTTTATCTATGCTCATGTACATGTTGCATCTCTCAGTTTAATTTGTTATTACTTGAAAAGGTTTTTTTAATTTGTAAGTTTTGTTCTGTGCTGAGCACGATTAGCTCAGATTAAATAGCTAACATAGCTATTGCCTAAGAAAGAAAAATTGCGAAATTATGGCCATGATGTATTTGTAAATTAAGACATCAAAAATCTTTTCATCACCATGAAACTGGAATGCCACATTAATGGAAGAAATCTTGACATGTACTGGCCTACATCTGCCTCTTCACACACTCAATAGCAAGAATATTTTCAAAAACCAGCATTGTGTCAGTAGATATTAGAATGCTTTCATGACTCTGGTGAAGATCACTGTGGGAATAGCTTTGGTGTAACAAGCTGGAGAGAGGCTGCTGTGATAAAGTACCATATCTGGATTTAAAGAGGGCCACCACAGAAAAAAGTTAATATGAATACCATATGAAACTCTTTAAGGAGACAGAAAAGAACTGAAGGAGTGCACACAGTGAGACCATATCAAGGACTTCACTACCTAACTGTTCAGAAAATTCCCCTCCAAAGTGCTGTGCCCTGCAGCAGGAAGTATTTAAATATCCAGGTACATCAATAGGAAGTGACCTAAGGGACGGAAATGAGATTACCATTGTCTGAAACTTGAAATATTTCCACTAAACAAAGTCAAAGAAGACCTTAGAGCCCACAATACAGGAAAAGTTGCGAAGTATTGCACGAGAAGTTACAAGATAAAAATATTAAAATATTTTGGCCCTTCCAGCTTAAAGGCAGATAATAGTAAAGAAACATAACATTTGGACTGTGTATGTGTGAAGTTATTAAAGATCCATCATTACAGAAAGAAGCAATACACAAAGCTAAAATTCAATGATCCAACCATCACCATAGCAGACCCTGTAATCTGGAGTCTACATGATCCACAACTTCACCCTGATTAAAGCTGCATTTTCACAGAAGACCTGCTGTGTGTTTAATAAAACATACAACCCTCCAACCACTTTTACTCATTTCATAGAAAAAATTTTTCAATTTTCCTGTCACTGCATTAGACTAACTCCTGTTAAAATGTCAGGACTGGTTGCCTATGTCCTGAAAATGGACCAAAACAGACCTGAATAAAACCATACTTCACACCTATATCCTTCAGTTGAAATTCAGTTTTTCTCTCATTCTTTCTGAGATTTTTTGTTAATGTCTTGCAATCCTATAAAACACCTATTGGATAAAACTGACCTCAGAGTACTTCCTTTGGTAATTCAGCACTAAACTTGTTCCCTCCCTATTCTCCACAACTCAAATGCCATTTTAGCATAACATTTCTCTTCTTCCATTCAGCCTTTTATGCGCAGTGGCAGGACCCTGTGATGTACCCTCCCCACTCCTGGGAGTTTCGCTTCTGGGACCCAGGCAGCAAGTGAGCACATTTGGTGATGTGGGGAGAGGGTCCCAGATGTCATGGGGTAGGCATGACCAGGGTTGACCCCTTGCCCAGGGGGAGCCACTTTCAGCTGTGGCTCTTACCTTGACCTCACCTGAGCTACAGCTCCTGCTGTCCTGCAGTGCAGTGCCTGGCCAGGGGTGCTGCTAAGCCAGGCAGAGAAGCAGGACAACATCCCAACCTGGTCTTGGCCCATCCCCTGGGAGGGTCTCAGATCTGCCTCAACACCATGGACTGGCCAAGTGATCTGAGCTCTCAGATGACTCTGGTGGCCATCCCCAGGCCTTTCCTGTTTCCTCTTCCAAGGGCTGTTGAATGGGGTCTGGCTGGTGAGGTCACCAATCTCTGATACCTCAGTTGCTTTAGTGAAATCTACTTAATTCTTTAGCCTTGACTATTCTCAAAGTGCTTCTGAAATCTCACTTCTGCAGCACCTTTTTTTTTCCCCCAATCAAGGAAAAAAAAGACCTTCCATTGAGTCCTACGGCTGCTAAATCTGACTGCACCTAATTCCTGTAGTGGTAGTCTTTCCTTTCTTCTTATTTTTTTATTTATATGCTAATAATGCCTAATGGATCTAACAATAAGCTTGCAAACATGTATGAAAGGAATGGTATTTGTGAATCCAGACTTGGCATGCACAGTACTTAGGCATCTGAACTATTAGTACAAGATTAATTGCCTGTGGGGCATGCTCGCTTCTTTCTTGACTACATGAAAATCAGTATGATAGTCTTAGACACAAATATCTAGAACATGTCAAGAGAAATCTTTTTCTTTCCTCAACACACCCAGTGATTTTGGTTTCAGCATAAGTCTTAAAAAAATACATAAAGTATTTGCCTTAAAAAAAAAAGAAAAGTATTTTTTCCTCACCTGTCATTACAAACTACCGAGTATTTTTTTTCCTGAACTAAGGCTCTGTTGCCTACAGATTAAATGGTCAGAGAACACTGACAATGAGATATCTCTTTACATAGCCAGGACCTCCTCATAAAAACTGCCGTAAGTAAGGAGATATACAGGTCTGCAGCTAAACTTAATGTCCATTGTAGCAGTCATGCCCACAATACACTGCATTGGTGTAAGACTTAGACAAATACTGCTGCTGTATCCTGTCTATCCATCAGCTGGACTCGCTATCCTTTGCATGGTTGCAGACATTTTAAGTGGAATGCTATATATGAGGAAACATAACAACAGGCTTCTAGGAGAGCCATAAAACTTTCACAAAATTTCACAATGGTAGTCAGGAAAGTGGCCAGAACACATAAATCATGATTTTGATCATAATTTCAAATCCTCTCATGGATAAGTAAGCATATGTTGTTGCAGAGTCCAGTTTTTTTCCATTTTTTTTCCTCAATTTTATTGAGAAAAAGGGAGTGGAAGAGATGCAAACATTCTTCTAGTTATGACTGAAGGCCTAATTGCTTGATTAAGGGAACACAAAAATAAATATTGGTGATGTTGAAAGACAGAAAGAAAACAAGTGGTGATCAAACATTTATGTCGATTATAACCTCAGAAATTTGTGTATGGTTATACAGTAAGATGTGTATCTAATATCTTCTTTTCAAATCTTGTGTATGAATTACAAAGGAAAAAAAGGTCATAAATTATGTTATGATATAGGACATTCAGATAACTCAAATGTAAAATGTCCCATTCGTTTTTCCTTTGGAGCAAAGCTATGTGTAGAATAAAAATCTTTCTTTTGCATTCAGTGAAACAGAACCTGAATGGAAGACTCTATTCTAGACAGGAAAAATAATATCGTTACAAAAAATATGGGGCACATAAACTGGAGCTGGGTTACACACACAACTGAAAGACTTGTTGTTTGTTGTTACATGATGATATTAGATCAATAACATGAAGGTAAAACTTGTATTACAATACAACAAGTGTGTACACACCAGAAGTATTGCAGTATTTCTTTTTTCAAATAGTGATCAGTAGAGATTACCTGTGGAAAAAAATGTAAGACTGAAGATTAAATATATCAAGCTAACTAAAAGGCTTAAATACCCTTTTTTGCTGGAGGGAATTTGCTATTGAAAAGCAGAGTGTGGCCTATAAATCTTCGTCAAAAAATAATCTTTGTTGTCTTACTGAAAAAACTTTTGTCCACAAAAGGTAACGATTGCTTGCACTTGTTTCAGAATACCACAACTGGAAATCTTTCATTACCACAACAGCAACTCTAATCCTTCCTATACAATAGATCTATGATCATTTTCTTTGCTTTGACAATATCCAGAAACGTATTTCTAGATATCAGCTGATTTTAATTAATATTATTAACCAGTAGTTTAATTCAATCATATTTTGACAATAATATCTTTTTGACATATGTAACAAAAAGATTATCAAAAGTTATTTGTCCCCAGGATAATTACAATCATTTTGCCTTTTAAAATCAAGATGTGGTTTCTTATTGTTTGTTGTTTTTAATTTCCCTCCAAGTGCTTTTCTATTTCAATAATAACTGTCATTCTAATTTTCTATAAACCTAAAAAAGAAAAAAACATCACTAAACATACACTAATTCTTTAAATAGCTGTTCAATGTCATAAATCCATTTAACTTTATACTACTGTAAACTGCTTAGGCTTGCTGATCATTTCATGCAGCAAGTGCCATGAAAACCTCAGTCTGTTTATGAATCCATCTGGCAATCATAACACTCAGATAAGCAAGACAAAAACAATAAGCAAATATCTCTCCAAAATTACTTCCTTTCTCCCGCCTCCTACAATCACTGCCTCTGTACATGTACTGTAGACAATAGCCATTTGACATCTTCACACCTTAAACTCTAATCAGCTTTGGGATATTATAAGCCTTGATGTTTTTTGCACAATAGATAAAATATTCTAAAAATGCAAACTCAAAACCATTTTGCTGTGTAATTACAACAGCTGTAATGAATGAAGACAAATGATAAGAAAAAGAGAAACAGGATCTCATTCACAACAAGATGGTTCCTAGGGAATATTAGTAATTTAAAAAGAAAGAAAAGAATGCACTTGAATTCTTATCCACTGAGCACAATTATGCATTCTATTTACTCAGTATGATTTCCTTTGTCTAAAAGACTGCCTAGAATTTATTATACAGGATTCCTCTGAAGACTAGCATCAGAAAGCACAAAGTAAAGCATTTTAGCAAAGCCCATACTGTCAATGTCAGTATAAACTGAAAAAATATTAAAGCAAGTACAAACAAAAATTTATCATCATCCTTATTACTGGGAAAGTAAATAAGAATGCACCCTTTAAAGATATACAAGGAAAAACCCAGTATAAATTGTTTAAGGTTTAAAGGAAGAAGATAAACTTGCATAATCCCATTTTAAACATATTTTGACTTGGGCAGGCTAGAAAATAAGCACCACTAGATGAAAGAGCTTTTACATTTTGCGAATTTTTTAAGTTTGTACTACATCAGTGGGTTATGCTCAACTGCTTTTAGAAATTGAGGTAAAGCACATTTCTCTATGTGGCTGACAATAAAATCCTTTCAAACAGAAAAATTGTTTCAAGAGGAAGTACCCTACTTTGCAGAAATAAGAGCACAACAAAGTTAGTGTCTATAACCCAGTGATGAGGGACTAATTTAATGTAGGTTAGTGACTGTGCAAACTGCCTAGGAAGTGGAAGGCCGTATCCAACCACTTCCTTTAAGTGGCAATAGGCTTAAATGCCTCTTTCATACATTACAAATAATAATTCTAACTTTCTGAGCTTTATGTTTTCTTCTTCTTTTTTTTTTCCACAATTAGAAACCCTGTACTCAGCTGAGATTGCTGAAAGTACTCTGTCACTATGCTAGCCCATAAATAGTTGACAGCAGCATACAATGCAGGAAATTAGCAGCAATACATTTTTATATCAGTTGGCAGAATGTGCCAACCACGTGCTCCTACAAAATAATATAGCCCCCACATTACTCATACTTTAGACATTTCAGAGAAGGACTGGGGCTGTGAGGTTTAATCTTTAAAAATCTCCTTAAAGTTAGAAACAGTTTTTACAATGTCCATTTGCTGTAAAAGAAATGTATATAAACTGCACACAATAGAACATTTTAGAGAAAGCAAAAATAGGCTGAACCCTATAGTAAAACCTTAAAAAGGAAGAAACACTTCTACTTCCTGTTAACTCTACAATGAAGGGAATTGTTAATTTCAACAAAATAAAAATTTGTTTAAAAAAATGACATTTGATGACACATAAAATGGTTTATATATCACTTATGAAATAAGAAAGCAAAAACTCTTTCACAAAGGAGGAGTAGAAATAATTATTCTTCCTTTCTCTGAAACATTTAGATCTGGACTAATAGTAATTATATTGTTAAGATTTCAATTACACTAATTTCTTTGTTTTACACATCTATGGATCTAAACAGTTATTTATATGTATTCTTTGCTTTACAAATATATATATTTCTATCCATCCATATGGTATGTTTTCTTTTTGCCAATAAAAAAGATTTTTACTGTAAAAAATAAACAAGTTCATTTACAATTAGATATTGCTGAAATACAATTAAAAATGTGTGCCAGCTGGAGACATCAGTTGCTTTGATTTTTAATAGTGTCTGGTAGCAAAGAACTTTCTTATTTGCTTTAGCTTTGTAATCTGTAATCCACACTTATTTTATAGCTAAGTAACTATGCTGGAGCTATTGAGGAATAGTTTTAATTATTTTTCTTGCTGTAACACTGAACAGTTGTAAACATGGATTTGGGACCTGTTGAATAAATACTATTTAAAGACATCGTAAAATTATTCCTTTCCAAGAGAATTCACAAAACAAGTCAGGAGATGGTTACAGCCAGTCAAGAGAGTACCAGACTAACAATTGCAATGCTGGTCAGTAAAACAGAAAATGATCATACGGATGCTTAAGAGAATATTTAATTGATACATTAGGAGAGTGATATTTGATATAGTATTCTGGATACCTGCATTAAAGACACAATATTTTTTTTCAGTGTTAGGGAAAATAATGTTTAATTCCAAATATAAACTGCTTGAGAGTCTGGATGTTTTCCTGTGCAAGGCTACATGCCAAAACTGTGTCTTACTTAGACAAAGTTTCAGTAAAGGAAGATCCAAGTTGAAGATGATGCCTTGGTTATTGACTGGACTGGACTGCTTTTGTCCATATGAAAAGAAAAAAGGAGGATGGGCTTCAGGGTGGGGGGAAGAAATTATTTCTAAACATATTGGCTTTTGGTGACATGCTTGTAACTGAGTGACAATATTGTAGTTCTTCCAATTTTTCAATGCAGGTTCTCATCACAGAGTGCCACAATCTGTTCTGTTGTAGCATGAAGGGAGTGAGGCAACTTGACTATTGGATTTTACATATATTTGAATGTATTCTACAATAGGTTACAAAGTCCTTGTTTTGTTTGCAATGTTCAAGAAGCATCAGATACTATTTTCACTTAACTGAAAACTGTAACTGCTTTGAACTTTGCTTTGTTTCTTTCATAAAAAGGAATGTGGACATGAAGTATTTGAGAGCAAATACTGTCTCAACAATTTCTACAATAAGGAAACAGAGCCCAAAGTATACATAAGCCCTTTAAACTTCTCAGAACCCATAATCTGATAATTTGTAATGGGATAGGTATTACAGATCTTCTCTCCTAAAGTGGAAGGAAGAAAATACCGGAGTAGATCCTTCTTGCTTCATATAGCTGGACTGATACTATGTTAAAATACATTTATATAAAATATACCTTAAAATTTAGTTACAACAACACAGATTGTTGCTGGTGTCAGATACCTTATCTATTCACTCAAGGCTTGAATAGAAAATTCTGTTAAAAGTTAAGTTTTCTAGCTTGTATTGAGGTCTCTTCTAGATAATTTCTTTCCTTTCAAAGATGTTAAACAGGATCTCTCACAGTAGTGACACAAAATGACAGATAAAAAACTTTAAGAACAAGCCAGAGCAAATTTTGAAGAGGAAACTTTTCTAGGAGGTGGGTTTACAGGCGAACTTACACTGCAGAACTCATTTCTGCAAAAACTGAATAGTGAGGGTGAAAACTGTCCCATTGGAAAGAGGTACAACACTCATGTATTTGACATAACTTTTCAAACAGTTGCTTTCAGATGAGTACATACCACTTTGGAACTGATCCATTCACTCAGGTACAAAATCCCATATCCTATGAACTAGATCTACTATTTGCCATAGGCAAGAAGAGAAGGAGAGATAGGAGAGTAAAGGACAGAAGAACAATACTGTATACTTCAGGTTATTTAAAGAGCACACTACCAGATATATGTAAGCCTTAAATGGGCAAAATTCTTGCTAACAAGGATTTCCAGCTTGCCCTTCACAAGATTTTTTTCCTAAATCTGTGGTGTTGGAATGTATAAGTATACTTAGCATCAAAAATTGATAAAGAATAATACAGCTTTGTATATTTTAAAGTCTAAGCTTTATCTTTTTGGGTTTTTGTGGCTATGACTATTCAGGAAGAAATCTAGTCTATTTAAAATTACTGTGTTTAAAACTAGCTCTCAGCTCTTCACACAGTACTTCACATTGGAAAGAAAATTCAATGATTGGTGAAAATGCAGATTTCTTTTATATAAACTTTGAAGCTGATCTAGCGAATATTCTCCTAATCTGCATCACAACCATTTCCAAACAGCAACTGAGATGTGAGGGATAACAACAAACAAAACATGATGGCCAGGAGAGTTGAAGAACTAAAAACTAGGACTACAAAGAGAACGAGGAAAATCCAGACAGAATTCAGTTCCATAGGTAGAATTTATTTTATTTGCATTATTGTTCTAACAGTACATTCAAGTCATTCAAAAGGGAGATAAAAGAAGGATTTTGTAGAGGAAGACAGAATTAAAATTACTTAACACTTGAGAATTTCCCCTCAGCAAATAAGGACTAAACCTGAAAGGTAGGATTAGACAGGGAAAGCAGAAAATGCAAAAGAAAGCAGTGCTTCTGAAAGTCAATAGCAGAACAGATATACTAATAACTTGGTGGATAAAACAAGAGATAAACATGACTGAGAAAAAAAAAAGAGAAAAAAAATAAAAATGCAACAGTGTGTCTGCAGGTATTACAAGAATTAGTAGAGTGTTCCTTTAGTGAAAGAATTAGTTACCATTACATTACAATTCTTAAAGTAAGTGAAATTGAATCATGCTCACAATAACTTCACAAAAGGTATAGCAAGACTCCACCGACAGCACTCTATAATGAACAATTTATTTAATTCCAGAGCTGTCTGACAGATCTGTGTCTACTGATACTCTTATCCAATAAAATCTAGTTACATTTCACCTTGAAACCTTTACTTGTGAGGCAGTCTGTGAGGTAACAACAAATAATAAGAAATCTTAGGGGAATTACAAAGTTTTACATCATTGAGAGAAGCAAAAAAAAAAAAGTGCAAAAGTAACCTAAACCAGTGAATATGCAAACACCCGCTAAGCTTTAGTGTAAAAACCAAGCAGCATGCTAGTGTTAAAACTGAACATATTCAACTGGTCCTGAACACAATTAAAAGGCCTCTTATTGTACAAAGCGTGGATGTTAGGAGGAAATGAGCAGAAAGCACTGAAAATAAACAACTGGAAAAGAAGGTGGTTTTGTTTTTTCTTTCCTACAGAATTCATCACTATTCAATGCAACTTAGATAAGCACTGCCAGCTGGAAGCTAATTACATTCAGCTGAAGCTAATTATTCAAAACCCCTTAATAAGAGGGGAAGCTATTGCTGTTAAGGACACACAAGTGTATTGAGCTGAAAAGATGATAAGATATCTTAAAGCTATATAGGTGTTGTCCTATGTTTGTTATTGTTATGTTGTTACTATGTTGTATTGTTATGTATTGTTACTATTCTTTCTCCTTCTGACTGTGCTGTTAAAACTATACTATTTCCAGAAGAATATAATAATAATAATAAAATCATAGGATTTCCTTATAGACTGAGATTTAGCGGTGATTTAACTAGTGACTTGAAATAGGGAGGTTAAAAGCAGATGATGCTTCCTCCAGCAGCTCTGGGCTTACCTCCTGCTCAGTTGCTGAAGCCCAGCCTGAGGACCCTGGGTCTCAACCCAGGCTGAGGGATGTGGCCTCTGCTTTCCTGTTCGCAGGTACAACTGGTAGCGAAGCTCAGCACATATTGCAGAGAATCACACAGACACACACGTGCAGGAGACTGACATGGCTGGGCACAATGACTGCTGCAGACAAGGCTTTGTCTTCAACAGCACTTGTACAGGGGACTCACATAAAACACAAGCACAGGCAGCCAAATCCCGCTCCCGCCACCCTTGGGCTGGCAGAGACAGGTGCACATGTCACTAGTGCACATGCACACACAACCCTCTCCAGGTTCACAAGCGTGTGGATTTCCTGAGTACTAGCACAGCACCTTTGCCTGCCCAGTGCCCCTGCCCACACCCCAGCCGCCTCACACATCCCATGGGTCCCCTACTTGCAGGCTGGTCCAGCGTGGTATTCGCTACTCACTCACTCCACTCATCCCACATACACTCAGCACTTGTGGGTGCCCCAGAGACCAGCGCGGACCCCATCCCCACCTGATACTTTGGTCTTAACCCAAGGTCCCCCTGCTCTACAGCTGGTCCAGGTAAAGGTTTGTGAGTGACTCCACAGGTGCATCTGGTCTGGGGAAGATAGAGGCACTTGGCACTTGAGCTGTATCCCATGGTCCAGCTTCAGCCCCTCACTCACCTTGCTCTTGCCAGTCCCTCCCGTAGCTGATTTTTGGGACATGTACGCTTTCCACCCTGTAGCTGGAAGCTAAAGTCTCCCACTAGCTCCAGCGGTCACTTGCTCTGTTTTTCTCCAAATCCTATGAGCTCATCACCCTTGCCGTTGTACAGAATTTATGTTTCCACTTTTTGGTAGCAGCAGGGCTGCAGGTCGGCCTCTGTGAGGAAAGGCTGGGGCTGTCCCGTGCCAGACGCAGCCAGTTCCAGCTGGTTCCAACTGGTTACAGCCAGCTCCAACTGACACACCCCAGGGCACAGATGAGAACTGCAGCTAAAAGATGGAGGCTCCTCTCAGAAAATGTATTTGGAAAAGACAGATTGTCTACCTAATATTCTAAAAATGTGTAAAAAAATACAGTTATAGCAGGAAAATGTGACTGGAGTGGCTCATTATGTCAGCCTGACGATTTTATAACTTGCATAGGTATTATGCAAGGTAGAAGGAAGAACACAAAGACAGTTGCAAAACCAAACACAAGCCACAGAAAATCTGCACACCCTCTAACAAATGAAAGACCTTTAATGTCGCTGGAAGTCTGCCTGGATGTTTGCAGAGAATATAGGCTTCGAAAGTCCTTTTGTGAAAGGTACCTGTCCTAAATAAGGAAAACAACTAAACACATTGCAACAACCCACACATCTTTGCTAGTCTGATGTGTGAGGAAAATGATTCTTGATATTAGATCTGAGGATCTAGGAAGATTTTAAAGAGTTAATCCTCTACACAATGCATAGTTTGAAACAATTTTTAAACAGACACATAAAACAAGAGTCTTCAGTGACTCTTCCCAATAGCTTTGTAAAAGTTCTGCTGTATCCTCTTTCAAGCCTTTCCGCCATCAGCTGTGCAGTGTGTTCTGTACTGCTTCATCTTGTATCTTATCACCGTTCCTATAGTCCTCTGATGTCGAGCAGTAGAAGGCTGTATTTTTAGAATAACTTTATGTAAAAGAGCATTGCTCTCCAAGAGCCCAGTTTCAGGACAGGGTTATGTTCAAAGCAATACAGGGATTTCCAAGAAAGGTGATCTGATGCCTGATCTTATCTAGGCCTCATAATTATTTTTCATGTCTGGAAACTGTAGCTTGCTTGAAATTGTAGTGCTGATTTCACAGTTTAGTAAAAAGGATATGCAAATTCTTGTAATAAAAGTTGCAGTAGAAATTGCCACATCCTCCTAGCCTGTTAAAATCTTCTGGAATAAAACGGGAGACAGAAGTCTATGTAAGTTGCATAAAGACCAAAGGGTTTATCTTAAATTGTCCTGAAAAAGTAATGATTAACGACAATAGTTGTCTCTGAGACCTTTATTATCAGAAATTCATAAAAGTAGAAAAGGTAATTGTATTATTAATTCAGTGATATGTTTTTACAGGTTTAAATTAAATTTCTGAAGACTTTTAATTAAAATGTAAGTTAAGCCTGCACTGAAACTCCTCTGAATTACCAAGAGTGCAAGGACCTGGCTTCGTCAGCAGCCAATTATGTCTGGACCACAGAGCCTTTTTAAAGAGGTAAGGGAAGTGAGGGACAATTTGACTTGAGAAAGCAAAGCCAGGCATAGGAAAAGCACTCTTACTATTAGTTAAATTTTAAATTTTTTACTCCATTACCATAAATTCTGAATATATTCACTAATGCTATCAACATTCAGAGACTGATTACTTGAGGCATGACAGTGGAGCTGTTTCAGCGTTACCTTGAAGATCTACCACCACAGCAATATGTGGTCCATCATATTCTCTTCTTGTATAGATTATGAATGTCCATACTACTTTCTTCCTCTGAAAAATTAAAAAATGAGGGAGCTTAAACATGTCAACTTAGTATAGACAATTATGTATTATGTCTGATAGTGTATGGAATGTTTCTGTCAGATATATTCATCAGGAGTATCTAAATGGAAATTATCAAAATTACATTAAGAAAAAAAATGGGGGACACCATAAATATACTCTCCTCTGCAAGAATTTTTATGTGGATAATATTGTGGCCTTATGAAATAAAATAGATTTCTTACCCTCCCTCCCTTCTTGACATAAAAATGATTTTAAGATTCCTTATCTTCTCTCACAAGTATCCTTGAGAATATGCAAGACAAAATGCATGGTGCTTGCTATCAGAGAGTCATTCATGTGTGTTATCAATCAGCTGTTTCAGTGCCTTGCAGTGTGGCAGTTAATAACTGTCCATAAATGTAGAGTCAGTAAATATAGGCATGAAATATGAAACTGCCTATAAATATGTAAATTGCCTCAAAAGTTTAAAAATGTTTGACACCAAGGATTTTTCAGTATAATGTTTCTGTTATTGCTCCTGCAGTTTAAAAGAACTGGTTTTCATCAGGGGTGTCACATAGTAATATGGTTTTGTTAAATCTGTAAAATAACCAGTTGCTTAAGTTAGGCATCTGAAACTTTAAACACAGAAAACAAATAGCAGTATACACAAAACCTTCCAGGGTCTACAAAACTAACAACATACTTCTTAAGTAAGAAGTGGGGAATTATGTATTAAAAAGTAAAATCCAGACGATTTTTAAATACTGATAAGTAGAATGCATCATGCTGATTCTCTGTACATCTCACCATGACATTGTCCTTCAGTCACTGCAAGAAATCCCATGTGCTCTGATGGTTTTGTCCTTGCATGTCTGCATTTACTGTGGAGAGATCACCTGCATGACTGACAATGAAGCCACAAAGTGTTCTAATGGAGAGATCTAATTTCTGAGATTAGAATGTTGTTGTTCATGATCATTTCAACAAGAATCTGTGCTGAAAATGTTGTTGTTTTATACTTTTGGTTATAGTCAGAAAAAGAGAATCTCTCGGTCTTCACTGAAATTTTGTGATAGTCCACTGAGAGATTCACACTAAAAGGTGGAATTCAATAACCAATCAGGTATATCACACTCTCCTTCTCCCAAGTACACCTCCACACTACTACACTAGGTTATTGTTTGTGCATCAGACAAAGATGTTTTTAACAATATTTCAAATCTGCATGTTTAAGAAAATAAGGAATTCTTGATTCTTTTTCCACCTCCAGACCACCTACATTGATGGACATCTCATTATTCCTTCCATTTCAGTTAAATTTACCATCTAGTCATAATACCCATATAAATTACAAGAACTGCCTCTGATGATTTCAAGACCATTTAAGGCTCTTCTTTGGTGTAGTGGCATTTAACTAATACAGGAAGCTGATGTTGCCAAGGTTGACCTTTTCTTGGTTGATATGAAAAAGCAGCAGAAGACCTGCTATTGAAAATCTTTTTAATAGCCAACAGTAGTAAGTATAACACAGGTATACAATAGATACATAAAATAGGAAAAAAGACCTTAGATTAATTATATATGAAAACAATTATTAATAACTGTGAAAATTCCTGGAAATATAAAAAATATTTTTTATGACATCAAAAAAGGTTTTACATATGTCCCGGGTTGAGGTAAAACAGAACTAACTTTCTGTTCAGTAAATTTACATCTTAGTCAGGCCTCTTCTAACTCTAGGGAATTAACAGTATATTGTAGAGAAAAATGTTTGTTCAGAGTGATAAGACCAATGTTTGTACCTCATGCCAAGAAACAGTATGCAGAGAGGCTCTTGCTTATACTTATTGCTATAACAACCAAGGTCAGGTCACTTTGTTATTTGCCCCGTTGCAGAATCAGAAATGGAAAAGCGTAGAGGGGTCCCACCTGTGGGGATGAGCAGACAGGACAGGTGAACCAAACCTGAACAACAAGGGTATTCCATTCCATCTGCCCCACGCTCAATATAAAAGGTGAGGCATCAAAGGGTCAGCCCTTTTTTCTTCAATGCCTGACGTCTGAAGAGGACTCTGTCTATTCATCTGCCTTTGATGCTAATCCATGTGTTCCTGACTCCAGAGCTGAAACCTAGTTCCCATCTTTCACTGAGTTCAGTATGGAACTTTCCCAATGCCTGCTGGTGACGTCATCCTGGGAGCTTGATACGATTTTATATATATATATAATCTATTTCATTATTTCCTGTGAAATTTTAATATTAATATTTCATTAAAGTAGTTTAGGTCATTCTAAACTCATAACTGTCTTTATCTGTCCCCCTTTTTCTCCTGGAGCGAGAAAGAGGGGGGAGAGCACCTGTCACCGTCATAGGCCAATTCGGCCTATATCATGACAATATGGATGGATGGAAGGAAGTGTCCAAACATGATGAACTCAATACATGTTGGTGAGATAAGTTTGCTACTCCTGTTCTATTCTATTTTTGGAGGAGACTTTCTGAAAGGGGAAGAGGGATCTTTGCTATCAGGGCTTATTGACAGAGCTTTGAACTAGGCTTGAAGGGCAGGGGGAGGGGTATGATATCAAGCTTGCCCGTGGCAAGCTGTCAGATGACACACTAAGGTTAGCGGGATGGGGTGCTAGCCAGGGCCCTCAGCCTGTTGCTCTGAGATGTGCTGGCTACACTGCAGAACAAGTCTTACAGAGATGAGCCAAGGGCTTCTGAGGTAATAGGACCCAAGAGGGAAACACCAGTTAAATAGCTCAAAGGAATTAAGGGGTGTTCATCTAAGGTGACATGGCTGACAGCCCAGCTGACATGCCTCTACACCAATGCACGCATCACGGGCAGCAAACAGGAGGAGCTGGAAGCCACCATGTTGCTAGAAAGCTACGACCTCATTGTTATTACTGAAACTTGGTGGCATGAATCCTATGACTGGAGTGCAGCTATTGATAGCTACAGGCTGTTCAGAGGTGAGAGACTAGATGGGGGTCTGAGCAACCTGGTCTAGTTGAAGATGCCCCTGATTATTGCAGGAGAGGTTGGAAGAGATGACCTTTAAAAGTCCCTTCCAAGCCAAACTATTCTAAACACTGAGTTTCTTAAAGAAAACAACCAGAAAGATAGGAAAACAAGCAATTTCAGAATGAAAAGAGAAAATCTCTGTTATTCAGATCTGAATTGTTCACTGCCTGCTGTTTGCTATTCCTCAAAAATGCTTCACTCTACTCTCATAGCCAGAAACATGGTGACTTAGTCAGCATCATAGCTGAGCGATTGCATAAACCCATAGATTTTAATAATAGATGATGCAAACTAACTATTAGCATAGAAATAATTCCTCTCAATGTCCATCTACATTTCTTATAATAATAGAAAAATCCATGAGAAAACAGTTAGCTTGAAAATCCATCATTTTAAATAGATGTGATATGTGATAAACAGCTCAAATAGAGAGAAAATACAAGATAGAATAAATTCAGGCTACTCACTACAGGGTTGTACAAAATGCTGCCTGGGGTGACTCTGTATAGAACAGTTAGCCTGTGGGTTTTGCTGGATCAGTTTTTTGGAGCAGACAACATCTGCCTTCTTAGTTCTTCAACTGTAGAGTGGCAATTCACAATCCCTTAGGCTCCCACAGATCTGGTTGTCTTCTCAAAGCTTTCCTTTTCCTAATATCATTCTTTTATATGTTCCTGCCTTCATGAGTGTTGCATACATAGAATAATGGTTTTCAGCCAAATATGAATGACAGCATCATTCATATTATCTATGGTCTCTTTGTATCTACTTCACTAGTGAATTAAAAGTACCTGAAGTAAAAACAGGCGAATTTACTTCAAAAAGTATTTAATATTCTGCAATCATACTATCACCTCTGAAAAACACTGCATTATTTCAGTAACCTCCACACTAAATAAAGTTTACTCAAGGTCATGGCCTTTAATGAGTTCCTTGGATATCCTTCAAGACTTATTGAATATACTGAAATATATGCCTTACTTACAAATGTAAATACTGTATTATAAAGTGGAATTCCTCATTTTAAATGATAAGGAAAGAAATTAATTAAGATAATCTTAACAATTTTTATAGTGCAACACTGAGTTTTTAGATTCTGCCACCTTTTCTATGATGTTAAAGATAAAAAAAAAACAGAAAATTGCATTTGGGAATACAGATAATCTTTTTAAATGTAGGGGCAATGTCTGAGGTAAAGAAGTCAATCTCTACATTAAAACAAGAATTTTAACTCATATTTTCATAAATATTTGACAGAAGGAAACTTTTACTATAAAGGTGATACTGTTCAGTGGAATAATAAATCTTTAATTCGTCACGAAATGTAGCTATAGTTTTATAGCTTATACTTCATAAATATTTGGTTGAGTTCTTGAAATGTCCAGAACTAAGCTCCACCTTGATATTTAAGTGCTATCTGGAAAAGCTATTTGTGTTCACAACTCTCCAGGCGTCTCAGAAAAACTCATAGATGTGATTTCTAGCTGTTAGAAATTAAGCAGACAATAAATTTATAATTCTAAGAGTTGGATTTCTGTCTATTAATGTTTCCCATGTTAACAGCCATCAGAAGTTTTGAATATCAGTCTGTACAACTGAGATGATCAGATGGAAATTAGATTACTGAATATGTAGAAATTACTTATTATTAATGTCAAAAATAATGATTGTCATCTGACCTCTGCAGAGATTATATTGAACCAAAATATACATGAATGCTGCAATGCTTAGTATCTCAGGCAGCCTTTTTTTTTTCTTCAAGGAAAACATAAGTTTTTTCTCCTCATATTTAGTTTTCATTTTCTGCTATCATATGATATTAGAATATTTTGCTACTAACTATTAGCAATAATCCAAATCTATCTGCTTAAATGTGCACTGTAAAATGTCATATTCTACTTTGTTGTCAAATGCCCCAAATGAAATTTTTCAGCCCATAACTTTAAACATATAATGTTGCCAAATACAGTTATTTTCTGCTACCAGCTTGTACAGTAAAAATTATCATCATCACTTCTTCCTCCAGGTATGCTGAATCTGTCCTAAAAATCAAATTCTGAACATTATCATCACTGAGATTAAAATTGACAATAGAGATGTCTCACAGGGGTAACTTTTCCTTGATATTATCAACATTTTGTACATTTTTCTTGTTTCTTATTTATTTTTTAGCAGTAGTCCTAATGAAGTATGTTTTTAAAAGTTTTAGAACTTTGTTGGTCCTACATAAGTTGCCATGTTAATCAGAACAAATAATACTTTCTGTAAATTTAAGGTCCTCCTTCCTTCCCTCCTTCCTTCCTTCCTTCCTTCCTTCCTTCCTTCCTTCCTTCCTTCCACAACTGAGTCATTACAGTAAACATGAAAACCCTCAGATGAAATATATGCTTGTAAGATATCTTTCTGATGGACATTTTTCTCTCATTTTTAAGAACACATGAAGGATAAGGAACTTCAGAATGTCTGTTTTCCTGGAATTTCCTAAGAAATGGCCCAATTAGGAAAATGCTGATAGAAGCTATGTCTGTGTCTATTCACAAAAGAGCTTTCAGACATGACCTTTCAAAGCTGTAGATGACTGAAATTGTTGGTGAAATGTATTCCTTGTTATTATTAATAAAGTGTTATTTAGAGCTCCATGAATAGATGAGTACGAGAGAAAAAAGCCCTAAGGAAAGATTCTAGACACATATAAATTAGTATATTTCTGTTGTCCTTAATGATATTAGGCCAATTTACAACAACTGAGGATCTGTTCAATGTTACATTAACATTAACTGACAATATTACATTTTAAAGTTTTATAAATTTAATACTGCTTCAGAGCTAAATTTTCTTCTTGTACACTAGCATGTTTCCTATGTTTTTTAAGACACAATAATTTTTATTCTAATTTCCAGACTTGTTCAATCCCAGAACATTTCTTACTATATATATATGTATTTTTAGTATGATAATGAAGCTGAGGGGCTTATTTTAGTTATGTTATCATGTGCTAGGTCTTTGTCATTTTCTTTCAGGGTAATGGTATTTTCATAACTAATTTACAATAGCAACTGTGAATCTGCATACATTTTAAAGACTGACTGGTTTGTAAGTGAATTCCTTAATATCTGAGAAAAAGCCAAAAAGCTTTTAAAGTATAAATCATTAATTTGGTTGATACGTTAGTGTCTACAGGGGCAAGATAATCTCTTTTTGATTGTTTTACAAATCATCACGGGAGAACTGCCTATGTGTTCAACAGTAGAATATTGCACAAGAGATTTTTGATATTGCTACAGAAGAAAAGAAAAGCAAATTGATGTATTTTTAAAATGACCAGACATAGAAAGAACAGATAATATCACTCTGAATATCAATAGTCTTACCTGTACATTTAAAAACATAAATAAAGGATAGCAATTTTATGTAGATTCACAGATTTAAAGTTTCCTGACACACCTATTTCCTGAGTAAGGGTTCACAACAGTAGTTTTAGTGTCTAGACCACACTCGGGAGACACTGTGAAATGCTATACTCTGAGGTTACCAAATAGAGTTCTAATGTTTACAGCATTTTGTGTAAATTATTGTTTCTTGCCTGTGGCTTTCAATCTTTGGAATGGTTTGGAGAACAATTGAAGCGTAATATATTTTTGAAAATGTTAGTAACAGTGTTAAAATTCAGAATATATATCTTATATTCAACCAACTATACCAATTGAGAAATAATAGTTTATAAACCTTTTGTCAGCGTAAATAAAAACATGTTTAATCAAAAGCAATTGTTGTGTTGTGTAGTTAAAAACATCACATAACCTTTCCTCAAGTTGTATTCTATATAAAAACCTGAGAATTTCAAATGTGACATGCTTTACATTCCTAAGCATCTTATCTTTCAAAACCTTTGTTCACACTGCATGCTATGCAATTCCTCCAATGTTTCTCTACTCTCAGAAGAACTAACAGGATAAATACGTAGATCAAAAAGGGGGCACACCATTCTCCAGAGAGCAATTAGTGATCATTTGCATAGTCTCTACAATTCAAACGTGAAAATAAAAGCCATGTATCCCAACTGGTTGAATTCTGCTCTATCACTTCCCAGAGGAAATGATAGCAAAACACAATTTCCCAGAAGAAGAGAATATTTATTTTGAACAGCTTCACATTTGAGGATATTGCTTCTAATGTTGTATACATACCTGCATTTCAGGGAAATCTGCAGTTTTCAGCACTTTATTAATGACAACAGACAAGTTTCCAATTGCATATGTTTTTAACCTTTCCATTTCCTTATTCTGTGTCAGTATCTTAGAAATTTACATATTTTTGGTTGCTGGTGTTCAGTTAATCACCACCCTGCTCATCCTATTAGAGCCATCCTCACAATAATCTCTGTTGCTTGACCCTATTCTTAATTTATGAGTAAACTTCTAATTCTCCTGGACAGTTTGTTATTTTCCCTCTCTCTACTTTCCTCTCCTTCCTCATCCCCCACTTCATCCCCTCCTCTACTGTTAAACCCTGTCTTAACCACGTTGGCTCAATGGATCTGCTGGGGATCTGTGGAATGGCTCCTGTTTGTGAGGGCACAGCCAGGACTGGGATCACCCATGGTGCCTGACTCCTCCGCCTTGCAGGGCAGCCTGGCCGCTGCTGCTGCCTAACCCTGAAATTATTCATACTTTACTAAAAAGATTTTGCATCTTAAGATTCCAGTTTAAAAAGCATCAGTATTAGTTAGGGAGTAGGAACATTTTTAGAAGATGAACCAATGAGTCTTATATTTCAAGCAAATTTATAAGAGTGTATGTTCTGGTATTTGCATATTTTGTGTTTAAAGACTCGACTCAACCTAAATCGTGCTGCGCAGGCAACAATTTTTATATATTTGCTTGAAATTGAGCTTCATTGTAAACTCAACTTTGAAATTCTGTCTCTTATGAATTGACATATTGAAGATGTAGTTTTCATAAGATTAATTATTTTTTCCAGTCCTTTGGAAATTTTAGATGATAACATCTGATATGCCATCTAGATCAGGTATTTGGGATATCTTTAAAAGGAATCTGAATTTTTAAATAGGAAGGTACACCTTAAATCCGATTTACTTCCAATTTACCGCAGAAGATACTAATCTGTAGTATTGCATGAATTCATTTTTAACAATACAAGATTTTTATGTGTGCTGTTTTTGGATGGGATAGAATTAATTTTCTTCATAGTAGCTAATACGGGACAATTGTTTGGATTTGTGCTGAAAACAGTGTTGAAAACACAGTGATGTTTTAGCTATTGCTGAGCAATGCTCTCACAGCATCAGGGTGTATTCTGCTTCTCACACCACCCCACCAGCGAGCAAGCTGGAAGTGCACAGGAAGTTATGAGTGCACACAGTTGGGACAGCTGACCCCAGCTGACCAAAGGGATATTTCAGACTGTGACATCATGCTCAGCATATAAAGCTGGGGGAAGAAGGAAGGGGGGCATGTTCAGAGTGATGGCACTTTGTCTTCCCAAGTAGCCATTACAGTATGTGATGGAGCTCTGCTTTCCTGGAGATGGCTGTACACCTGCCTGCCAATGGGAAGTAGTCAATGAATTCCTTATTTTGCTTGGCTTGTGTATTTGCTTTTGCTTTATCTGTTATCTGCCTTTATCTCAACCCATGCATTTTCTCACTTTTACCCTTCTGATTTTCAGCCCCAACTGACTGGTTTTGGGGAGGGGTGGGGGGAGCGAGCAAGCGGCTGCTTGGTGCTAAATTGTTGGCTGGGCTTAAGCCATGATCTCTGCAAGTGTGGTATATGTTAGAAAACTCAAACTCAATGTCAAGAAGCAGGGTTTGTAGCTTAGTCTATTCTGATAAAAGAAAAGTAATTTTAAAACCTGAAACAGACAGTGTCAGTTTAGAATAAACTTCCAGTTTTATTTTAAGTGTCCAGTTCATTGACAATTAAATAACTAGTCACTTGACCACAGATGCTCAGTGTTCATGTTTCCTGAACAAGATGCAATTAAAAGCTTACCATCTGTTATAAATCTTTGTCTCCATACAGCTTTCAACGCAAATGACACGCATCAGCATTCAAGCCTTAGCCTGTCTTTCATTCACCGTTGTCATGTTATCTAGACATTTCTTTACCAGGAATTTTCAAAAACTCCAAGAGTTTTTTTATTTGCTTTTTATTGGTTGGTTGGTTGGTTTGGGTTTGGGGTTTTTTTGCTACGGACAGAGGTTCAAAAGTTCTTAGAAATAGTTGTTTTGGAATATATCTCAGTTATTATCAAGCAGCATTGATAATCCCACTGTAGATTTGGCAGATTTGAGGACCAATAAGAATTTCATAGGAAAATACTGACTGGAGAGGATTTCAGAATGGTATAATAAATAAAAGTTCTTTGGATATGGGAGAGTGGAAGATGTTTTGTAAATAATTTTATTACACAAGTATTGCTTAGAGGTACAGAAAAGTTTGACGTTTGACGTTTATTTTCTAGAACTAAATTCCCAAATTTTTCTCCAAAATATTTATTTCTGTTTGAAATCACAATATGAACTTATATTAGCTCTCTGGAGTAAGAACCAGATTCTTTTGGTAAAGTCAAAGACATAAGAGACTCTAGTGTCATCCCATGGTGTCTGTAAGACTGGCAGATATCTCAGAGGATCTACAAGAGTTCAAAACCCTTCTGGGAAGGCAGCTCTAATGAGGAACTTCTGCTATGACACCCAAGTAGCACCAGGTGCCCATCCACAGAAAACTGAGTTATTTTGTATGTTGTACTTTCAGGGTAAGCACAACCCCTCTCTAGGGTTGATCTGACTATATGGTCTGGAACTCCATTGACTGTAATGGCTATTATAGTGTGATCTGCTCAGATTGGAGATTCATAAATTGTAACATCTAGAATGAGTAGACACTGTCATGTATTTTCCTTGGTGAACTTGAATAAAATTTATGATTATTTTTCCATGTTGACCAACAAATTTTAATATTCTTCAGAATCTAACAACTTCTTCCTGTAAGTGCAGGAAAAGCTTGAATTATTCTTTTGTTGGGAAATGGTTTGCAATTTTCTTCCTCCATACTCCCGTGTTATTTGCCTCCAAGAAGAGAGGGATAAGGCAATATAAGCCAAAGCCATAACAGCACTAGTATTAAATTGTGAAAGCCACTCCTTAAGAATAGTGTGTTCCTAGAATAGTACTTAATTATTGCAATTTAAATTTGAAAGAAACAAGACCAGCATAAGTAAAATGAACCAGAAATACATACCCACTCTGAATCTGAAGATGTGTCCATTTGTTAGTATTACTAAGCATACTAAGGCATCTTAGCTGTTTCAGAAGAAAATATTCTAATACAAAGGCATGACTGGATTGCAAAAAAAAAAAGGTTTTGAAACCTCAAGGCCTCAAGTCTACAAAACATTATTTGGGCTCCTGAATCATGGAGTAGAATCTCGAGTCTCTTATTGGAAGTGAAGTTTCTAAAACCACATTCCAAAGAGGATCCCAACTTCCCTGAGAAAGAGATGACTGTAGGGACTTTTCTTCATTGTCATCTTGAGGATGGGGCAGTGGCATGCCCAGAATAGTCCTTTACTGTTCATGAACATTGCTCATGGCACTTTGGTTATTCTGAGCATCCTCAGTTCTGCTGGCTGGACAAAAAGCAGTCCCAAATAGGCAATGGCTCTAGTCCTAAGACTATTATCACAGGCGAATGTACTATAAAGAATCATGTCCTATGGCAGAAAGATACAGAGTCGATGACCCAACAAATGTTTTCTTCCCCTAATTTCTTTACCTGGACAGTATATACAGTGAGCACGGAATGAGCACGGAATGTTTAGCTGTAATAAATCATTAGGAAGAAAAACATGAAGGTACAGCTCCACAAATACTGCTATGCATTTATGGATTTTCTAACATGCTGAGAAACCTTGATATATATGTACTCACACATATATACACTCCTCCCTCTCCCATCCCTTAGTACTTGATTTCCATAAAAATGCAACGAGACTGAATTTTTCTGAGAGCAATTCACCTCATTGGCATTTGAAGTTCTGGGAATTTTACTTTGTTAGAAATTTAATTCTGTACCTGGCTTAGAAAATAAAGCAGCAGTTGGACTTTTAAAATGAAAAAGACTGTTAGTGTGGAAGTAGGTTAGAAGGTTATTTTTCATGATTAGGTATTCAGCACACCAGGTCTTGCTTCATATCTCCTGAAGGTAGCATGCACAGTATAACTGCAGTTTTTTAAATAAAACCAAATTATAATTCTATAATTATTCACATTGAGATCAAATCTTGGAATGGAGCAATTTTTCTCTGTGTCATTTACTAAATTTGATAGCTAAGGTTTTTTCGGCCTTCCTCAAACCTCAGATATTATTCAAACATACGCTCTCAGTGCTTTGCCTGTAGCAGACATGTATAGTATACCCCTGGCTTTGGCAATTTAATTGTCAGAAATCTATTTTATTAGTCTATAAAGTCTAGACTTTAGGGGAAGTCTATTACTTCCCCTAAATACAAAACTTTATCTAGAGTACCATATGTAACCTTTTTAGTATGCTGTTAGTATACCCTATTAGTATTATTCGTAACAGTTGTAAACTTTAACCAAATTTCATTCTCAAGGTTTTCTCTGATGAGGTGTGACTTACATGACACAATAAATCACTAATTTATTTCTATACTGCTATTGATATATTTTTAAAGTGCATCTGCTTATATTTTTTTAGAAATTTTTTATTCAGTTGGAATAAATTTGCTCCTCTTCTATAGAAACTACCCTAAACACTGAAATGTGACTAAATTGGTCTAAATTATTCTTTGAGTTGTATGCAGAAAGCTTCAATGCTTTAACAAAAAATGTTTAATTTAAAATTGTTTTTCTTTTTAAAGAGCAATAATCTTGAAGAAGGAATATTAAAGTTGCCTAATTTTTTTTTCATGTGGTATTCTTCTGTCCAACTTAAACCTCATTCTTATTTCCACTTTTTAGTGAGTAAAATGGAAAGGACTTTGTGCAAGAGAATAACTAGGTAAGAGTACACTGCTAAAAGCATAATAGACACAAAAGTATTGCTAGAATATATATTTTCAGTACATAGCCTTTTTCTTAGAGTTAAGGGCTAGAGTGGCATAATGGATATTTAATCCCCCAAATTAACAAAGAACTCCCTAGCTGCAAACGAGCAGACAACAATTACCTTCTGGTTCTCCCCTGTAATAAGCCGTTCTTCTCCACTGAAGTAGTATTGTACCACACAAATGTAGAAATTCTTAGTCTAAGAATGTTTTATTGAACTCTCAGTTTCTGATCCCTTCTCCTCAAAAGTTCCATCTACTTTTAGTTGTTTGTTTTTTTAATTAAACTGTGGCCTACTGCAAATATACAATATTTGCATATACAAATATATAAAAACATGTGTGCGCATAAGATACATAAATGGTACTAGGAGCTAAATATTAGGTCTAAATCCATGTGTGCCTTACCTTTGGGCTATGAAGTTAGACCCCCATGTTAATGTAGAAAGCATTGTTTTCTTCTATCACAGTTTGCTTTCATATTTCAGCATACTGACTTTGTCATTATAGTTTCCTAATCTGTATAATTACCTTTGTTTACAATAGTTTTTCTTTTTTTCCAATTACTTTTTTTTCTGCTATATAGATTAATTTCTTTCATAATTTCTATCAGCAGTTCCTTTTAATTACTACAGATAAGTAATATGTTCCACTGAATTCTATTGGAAACTATAAATGTATAATTTTGGCTATTGCATGCTTATTTTATAATGAGGAAGAACAGAGATAAGAAAAAATTACACAATGCCTTATTAAAGGAAAAATATAGTGATGTTTATGGTATTTTGTTACAATGCAGATTATATAAAACAACTCAAGGTACAATCTCCTCTCTAGCTACTCTTTTTGAGTAGTCAAACTTTTAAATAACTTATAGACATGCCTCTAATGACACACAGTCCATATATGTAAAATATGTTTCTCAAGAGTCTTTTCGTTTCCATCTATTCCTTCTCAAGTGATCTGTAACTAGTTTGATTGTATTTATATAATCATCGTAGCTCACCAATCTCTGTCCTTTCTGTTATAGTTCATTTACTTCATGCCCAATTCTTTTCCTCACTTGCGTCTTCATTTCTGTTTCCTGACTTTTTAAATGCCTGATAAATGAATGCCTGTCTAATTGTATACAAAGTTTAGCAGTCCACTAATTCTGCTGACTGAGGATAGTACTGATGAAGAACTAAGCATGGGTGGTAGCAGTTCTTCAGGATTTCCCCAAATGTGTGGCAAATACAGGTTCTGAAATTATTTCATTCAAGAAGACAATTTCTGCAGTGAAAATTCATTTTCATTACTTTTTAATACTGCAGATGATGACCAAAAAGGCTGTAGAAAGGCAATCTAATAGTTCTCTTGTGAGGAAGACCTTTCATTTAGTCTTGCTTTTTTGTTTTTTTTGGAGAGTTTTTGTGTTTGTTTTGCTTTGGGGGGTTTTTTGGTGGTTTTGTTTTTTGTTTTGTTTTGTTGTTGTTTGTTGTTTCTTCTTCCTCTCCTAGACAGGCTTTTGCCGAAAGAAAGTAAAAAAGCATAGTGAAAAATGAGCTGTAGTGAAAAAAGAAACAAACTCCAAGAATGAGCAAAAATGAAAGCAACAATAGCTTTTCATAAAAGAACAAAAATACCAGACAGAAAAAATAAGATCAGTTAAAGCATGACTACAAAGAAAGAAAGTGTATTCCTATACATCATACAGGTGAAAACTACAGAGTTCTAGAGATTAAATGAAAACCAATTTAGATTAAGAAGTAGATTATACAGACACAGGAAAGAAATTTTAAGGAAGGAATTTTAAGTTAGAGTTTTTAAAATATTTTGGATACGCAAGCCTTAAGTGTTTCCTTTCAAATTTTTTCATTGCATATATTTCTTCTGGTAAAAGTCTAAAACCAGGATTTTTTTATTGAATCAATTTGGCTCTTAACGCCATGTCACATACATCTCATACACGCAGATGATTTATTTTCTCTCTAATCTGAGACCCTAAAGGATTACAGACTTCTGTATTAAACTTTAATCAGCTATTTCTATTCTTAGATTTTAAGGACTTTTTCTCTTATGCACAGTCACAAGCATCAAACACAAGGAAGTGTAAATAAAATAAAAAATGTTTTCAGGGTCATGTGACACTTTAATACGTAACCAGATGAAAAAAAGAACCAACACACCTCCCTGCTTTTTTCCCAAGAAAAGTCAAGGCATAGCGAAGATTGCATTTGAGTACTGATATTTTTTAACCTATGGCCATATCATCATCTGTCCATTCTGGCCAATGGGCTGAATCCTTAAATGAAGATTTAGCTGCATTGCAGGTGTTACTTTCTTATACAGTGGGACAGGTGTAACATCACTCCCAGTCTCAGAGAACTGAATTGAGCACAGTGTTGCCACCTTGCTAGTCATTATTTGTTCTTCGACATTGAACAAGTGATGAAAATGTAGACACAGCAAGTACGTTAGGGTGTAGCTTCAGGTCTGCTAACACATGCAATGAAATATTTAGTTAACACCTGAAGAGTCTGAGACAAAATGAAAGGATGCAGGGAAAGTTCTTCTCCAAAACATAAACTCCACTGACTTTCTGGCCTACAGTGAAACTTACCGTCTGGCCTGTATGGACATTCATCTACATGTGCCACCTTTCCTTCGGTGTTTCATTCTGACAAATTTGCAGAATGAGTTCATAGGAAGAAAGGCTTTCTTATGTATTTTTCCTATAGCCATCTTAACTTCCAGTAGGCTGGCATTTTTTAATTGGTTTGAAACACAGCCAGTGATGGTCAATATACTTTGATTTTACAGGGTTAACACTTTATACTGCACCTCCTGTGTTTAATGATTGCATGTGCTAAGTTTGAAAAGTACTTTATCATAATTAGCAGCTAGTGTCTCTGTCAGCAGTGGGAAGTCCATGTACCGGGATAATAGGGAGACTAATAAAAAAAAACAAAACTAAACGACTTCTTAGGAAAGAAGAATGAGTTGGGCACTACAGAAAAATGCATAGCTCATAATTGTTCTGCAACTGGACTGAATTAATTTTTTTATTAGAAGTCAGAAAACATTGCTTGAAGCAAATACTCTTGAAAGTACTGTTGCATAGCTATGATTAGATTCTTAGAAGTACCTAAGTTTAATTTTGTGACACTTCATATCTAACATTTTGGAAAATTCAGTTTATGATTCATGATCAGTGACATGGAAAAGCAGTCTGCAGTGACCACGCAACATTGTAATATACTTAGTATACTTTGAAACCACAGAAGACTATTATTACCCTAATCTGCACAAGATATTGGGTGGAATCTGTAGGGAAACAAGGAGATTATCCATGACAAAACATAGTTTATAAGTTTTTCTCCAGAAATATGCACATATGAAGTACAAGTTCAACATTGATTTCATATCTAAGCCCAGTAATTTGGGTTATTTGTATCAAGGCTGGAGCTACTTACTGATGCAATCACAAATACAATGGCAAAAGTTCCCTTTTTTTACACTTTGACCTCTTCATGCCATATTGACACTATTGTAGGGGCTTCTGACCTTTGTGTATATCCCTTATTAATTAATAATCACTATTTATTATCTCTGATTCTTAAAGAAAAAAGTAAATAACTGATTTTCATTTACGCTTAGATTTCAAGTAAATTTTACTGAGATCTACCTAGTTTAACACTGTAAACGATAGATAAATTTCAATTAAAAGAGCACTTAATCGCAAATACTAAAAGTAGATATGACATTTATTACAGCCATTAATAAATTACCTCAAATACTTCACATAAACTTAAATATGCTGAAATTTTGAGCCATAATTAGACATAAGAATGCAATTTATGACAAGGGTATGCCAAGTTAAAAAGTTTTCATTCAAACTAGCGGTACTCTCTTCTATCCTAAATCCAAAATGTCACTATAAATTAGTTACTGTTGCAACATAAAATAGAAGATTCTAGCTTCAGGTGAACCATTAAATATGCATCTTCCAACTTCAAAAAAGACATTTCAAAATGAAAAATTGTTGGCTCCAACTTTTTCAATTTCTATGTTGTATTAGGTGCCAGAAATGACTTTGGAAATGATAGCCTCTGGGTAAAGCAGAATGTATACAAACTGCTTCATTTTACATCTCAATAGTCTAAGTTGACTGCATTAATCAAATGGAGGCAGTCATCATGTAGTCAAACAGACACCTTCTAGCTGACCTTGCAGATTTTTGTTACTAATGGACTTAAGGTTTTCTGAAATTATGTTAATCCTTATCAAGAGTGATGCAGGTCATATTGTACAGCATTGCAAGTCTGCAACCCAGGTTGCAGAGTCAGGGGAAAAAAGAAAACAGCATCTCAAATTAAACACCTCTAGGTTTTACTACAGGCAGAAGATATTCCATTGATATTCTTTGTCTCATCACTCCTAGAATCAAAGCATATTTCTATTTTATTTCTTCTCCATCTCAGAAAACACCACCTGTAGCAAAGTAAGGAAATATGCACTGTTTTTATACCTGTCAGAATAAATGAATGGCATAAAATTAATATTTCAAGAAGCATTCAGTAGCTTACCTGTGTACACCCATGTATATTTATATTCTGTTTCCCATTGTTGATGAGATGAATAAACAATTTCCCTCTTCATTCTTGCTTTCTTGCCAAATACATGCTTTAATGCCTGAGTTCCCTAAATTTTTTGGGCCTGCCTTGGATTTGTTCTTTTTCCAGGCTTTCTGCTATGCATGTATCTACCTTCTATAACTTTGCCATCCACCAAATACTTTAATTCATTTTTTTTCTATAATTCTTTCTGTTTAGATTGCCTTTTTACATTTATTTCTTTTTTCTTGTGTCATAGTTCTCTATATCTAGTCTGACTTCACTTGACTTCATAATTCTCTTTCTTTCTATTGGTTATTGGATGAAAAAATCTTCCTTATAATTGTCTCTATTGTTAACATTTTATTTTTTTGTTCCCTTTGTTGCTATGTTTTCTGCTGCTTTCTTTTTTCTCTATGTACTTTTTTTGCTCCCACTTTAAGTTTTTTTCTTTTACTTTATTCTAGGTGTAGTATTATTTTAACAGCAATAAAACATTGCCATATTTTGCTCTGTTTCACATAAAACAAAAATACTTTAAGAATGCATTGCTTTCACAAGAGGAATGGTGGGCCTATTGGCAATATTATGCAATTTAAAAAAAAATACTGGTCAAAGAAAGTTATTAGAATAATCTAAGATACTCTGTGCTTTAATGCATTTGGTATCTTTTCGCTGTCATTGCTGCCAAGAAAACTACTTAAAACCAATAAACTTTAAAGGCTAATATATAGTCACAGTTTAGCTAGAGAATTTAAGAAATGTCCAGAAAACTTGGGTAACTCCTTAATATGTTTAAAAGTAGAAAATGAACCAGAATTTACTGTCCTTGTTGGTCTGCTTCAGAACTATAGTGACTTATGTTAGGATCCAGCTATGTGAATAGCGATATTTCTTTGTTAAGTTATCTGTTTTGACAGGTGTTCTGAAGGTCTATCTAATCCCTTTTCCTTATTAGTGGAATGTGGTATTTATGCTATGAAACCAATTTTCAAAAAGGTTGCCAAAGTTTTGCTTTTTTCTGTAACGTCTATCAACTGCTCCATTTTTGTTGACTAGAACCAAAGAGGAACCAGTTACAATAATATTCATTCCTTTATTTCATTTTATGTTCTTTACAAAACCCTAACTCATGTGTAGGTATGTGTCTTCTGTATCTGAAATTCTAGTTCCACTGAGATCAACTTAACATCAAAGAAGCTAAAATTATACCCACACACTTTGAAGAACATCACTCATACACTACTGCTGACAACACTTTCTAACGTATGCTTTTTATTTATGTGCATTGTTTTCTTATGATAATCTCTAAGATAAAACTCTGAAACATCATCAAGTCAATGAAAATAATCTGGTTTGGGTTGAGAAATAAATCAGATTCAAACTTTTGTGGGCATTTCTAAATTGTTTTGAAGTTTTCATGTACAAATTTTGTTTATAGTACAGTCAAGTACCAGAAAATTTCTAATTATACAATATAATTATAATTATATAACTATAATTGAGGTGCAGCCATTGCCCACGTGTGTGATCTTAATTTATTGCAAATAAAAAGTAAACCAGGGTATTTTAAGGGGCAGTGGAGATAACTGTATGCTAAAGTGTGCTAAAGCACGAGATTTCATTTCACATTGGCAGTAATCAAAGTGTGTTCACATGGTTAGCTACCATCACTCAGGGTGTGTTAATATAATTTGCCACAGAAAACTCTATCAGAATTCATGCAGAATTTTTTTTACATTGAAAATCTTCAAGTCTACCAAGAAGGAATCAGTCTCTTGCAAAAGAAAAAAAGAAAAAACAACAAATCAGAAAAAAATTACTTAAAGTTCTAACTGAGTATTAATCATTGTACATTACATGTACAATGTACATTGTACATTAATCTTGTACAACGCATTGTACACTCATTTCCTTGTGCACCCATACTCCACCCTATTACATTTATTAGTCACAGAGAGGAAAGACAAAAAAAGCTTATTTTTAATCATATGAACTGTTCTGCAGAATACATTGAAGAAACTGATACATGAAAGTAAACGTTCTTATTGCTTGTCAGGATTAGATCTTGGTCATGGTATGGTAGATATTTTGGTGCGTCTCTGTGTGAATAAGTTCAAGTAAAATAACACATATGTATTTTGCATATTTCTAAATTTGCTGTTTAGAAAATGTCCAAATATTTTGTTTTATCCAGGATAGCTTTATTTAATCCCATCATGAATACACAAATAGTGCACGAATATGCACGAATGGGGCTCAACTCAACAGTATTTAACCCACAAACTCATCTCTCATTTCCCTGTGGAAAGAAATTACCTTATGAAGCACTTAAGGTAATTTCCTTGCCATGGTACATCAATTCTGACCTTTTTCCTATATCCATTCCCAAAGTATATGAGAGACTCCTAAGCACATACGGCTCCTTCAAGACACACCATAATTTTATCTTTTAACTATTAATTCAGTTGATTCCAGTGAATATTCATACTCTGAAGTCTTACATTTCTACCTTCAAACTTTTATAGCATTTTGAACTTTATGAAGAGGACTCACTTAAAAAGATAAAGTTAAATGCATGCAACAGGCAAGCAAAGAATACTGCTTTCATTTGAAATATGGAAATAACAGGTTATGTCAGTATAAAATACATTATAATTTAATAGAAACAAGAATCTGGATCTAACACACCTAACATACCACATAAAGAAATTAAGATTTTCTATGCTTTCTGTGGGGTACAGTGTTTTGTTTGTTTCCCCTACCCATTTGCACCACTACTGCTCATGGTTGCCTTTTCCCAACTTGTATGCTCCAATTGATGAGTCCCTCCGGTCTATAGGCTTTGGTACTCTTCCACCATAGCTACAACACCTGAACTCACTACTTCTATTCCTCAAGAAATTGTCTTAACAGCAAAGTTATGAGCTACCATCAGAAGGGATGGAAAAAGGGAGCACTCTTTATGCCCCTTAGTAAAATATGGATCCAGAGAGAGACAGGTTCTGTAATTTCATGGCAAGTGGAAATTATTCTGTGAAGGAAGGCGATGACAAGCATTTTCTTCCTAAATGATTTCTACTTTGTTTCCAGTACCCACTTAGTGTAAAATTCCCAACCAGCTTTAGGAGCAGAGCCCAACAGCCTCTCACCCTGCCTGGCCAATGCTGATGGCCAGGGTACAGTCTCCCTTCCCTCACGTTGGCACCCATTGGCCCTCCTTGCTCAGCTGCACAACAGGAGAGTCCTGCTAGACTGGGTCTTTCTGAGCACAGAAAAGGGAGGGGTAGCTGATTAACTAGGACTTCAATTAATTTACTTAAGAAATTAATCTGAGTTACAGAAGCTTTTGACAAGTGCTGTATTAGCAAAGCCCTCTAGTGGAGGTGCAGTTTAAGCTAGTAGCATTTCTTTCCCCCTTTGACCACTTAATGCTGCCAAACAGCATCAGAAAGATTCATCAGTTTTAATTGAATCAACATGGATAAGACTTTTTTCCCCCCACATTTATAACAGTGAATTTTGACAGTGAACACTTCACACTTAAGGAACTTGGGTTTTAGACAGAAAATATGAATTGTTATGATCATATGCAAATAGAAGAGGGCTGAAAAAATGAGAAGTTGGGGGAGGGAAGCTTGTTTTCTCAAATAAAAAGACTAGCTTATATTTTTATTATATTGTAAAATGACCTACAAGAAAGAGTTTTTCACTATCAGAGCTCTCAAATTTACATACTAAATATAAAAGAGGGTCTAAGCCTGAAGCAGCTACTTTCAACACAGTTCCTAAAGATCCATCAACTGCTTGTGTGTCTTTGCCCAGTATATCTGCGACCCTAAATACTGTTTTTCATTCTTGAAACTGCTGCCTCTAGGAAGGTTTTTTGCAACTTACTAATAACCTCTGCATAATGAATTACTAAACACGTGTACTGCTTCTGTGCATTGTAATATAATATAGTAATTTAAGAACAATGCACAAAAAGTTAATGCTTTAATTCTTTTAAGAGATAAACAGCAGTTCTGGAGCAGATAGCTTTTTTGTTTAATGTTAGCTGTTCCCATTTGAAACCTTGTTAAGGCACTGTGGGAATGCAGCAAGGCACTTCTCCACGTACTTGCCAACACCAGTGCCTTAAGGTACAACTGGTTTTGGTTGTCAGGTGTCAGGAGATGTTTTTCTGCATCATCTCACATAGTTACTTGCTGACTTCAGTTCTAGCAGTGTTTTACATTTAACATCCACAATTTGTCATTTCTATTATTATTTAGGGTTTTCCCTCCCCTATCCTGAAGTTTGGTATACAGCTAAACAAGTAAACATTTAACTGAGAAGGGAGAAAAGATTCACTGTCCAAATATATATTGAAAAAATATAGACATATATTTCCCCAGAGAAAACTACTTCAGAGAAAAATAATAGAAGTCACTTCTATTAAAAGAGTACCACATTATGCATCCATGCAGTGTACTGAAGGATTAGGTTGGTACCATGTATTTCCTTTAATAAAGATTAGTCCTGATCTGCAACTACCTTCTACATTTCAGAAATAGTGATAGATTCTGTTAATAGTAACATTTTAGAGTATTATATACAGAGTCTTACCTTAGCCATCGCACTTCCTAAAGTGGTATAACAGAGCACACTTGGGGAGCAGCAAAACACTGCAAGGGAAGAGGAGTCAGGAGTGACAAGGCTGGCAGGGCAGTGACCCCACCAACAAGGGACACCATCCCACAGTAAGTGTGCAGTAAGGTGTTCTGGGGGCAGCAATCAGCCAACAGTCCCGTGATTGCCAGCCATGATCATGAAGGTCTGAAATCAGGCCGGGAAGCTAAGTCAGGAAGGCCAAGTCAGGGACAGCAAGGTGTGATGCTGGGCAGTGGCACAGCTGCAATAAAACTCACACAAAGATCTAGGGCACAGGCCTGAACTTTAATACAGCTTCCAAGGAATGGAGACACAGACCTCACAGCTCCTTCTCACAGCTTACCTGTTTTCACAGCAGTCTGATCCCAAGTTGCACAGCTAAGAAAAATCAGAGCTGATCTTGAATACAGGAATCCAAGCACCCAAGGAGAGGAGGAAGATGTTACAAAGCCTCTTGGTCCATTCAGGGCCTTGACATGGTCTCCTGACTGTGCAATCTGTTTAGTGATGTAAATTATTGTTTTGGAAAAATATATATGTAGTCTTAGTATCAGGACAAGTGTTGGCAGAGTGAGTTTACTGGGGCATGGAAATGACCCAGAAATGAAATTAACTTAATGAATACACATAACAAATATTTAGAGACTTAGATGCTCAAAATTTGTTTTCTGTGTAACAATATTTCTAGGAGAGGTGATTTGTAAAGAAATTATGATTGCCAAAAGCAAATGAAATATTTGTGTTTTAGTACTGATTTGTCTCCATTTCTGTCATAATTGAGTCTCCCAAAAGATGAACACGTTCTTTGTGACAGCATACTAGTACCAGTGAAAAATGTTATCTTATACCTTATGAACAAAAAACATAAGCACAGGAAGACTTACTTGCTAAGTGAGGGAAAAGAGATCAGGGACAAAGGCAGACACAGTCTAGTCCCTTGTCTCAGGCACTGTGAGCCCTGCAGGACTCCCTGGAGTTAGCAGCACCAACAATTAACTCACCGCACTTTTTTTCAGAAAATACCATCTATTATTATATCAGGGAAATAAAAAGTTTCTTTGTTTGACCTCTTTATTCCCTTCTCGAATTCCTATATTTCCAGTGTGGGGGCAATTAGGCAAGGATTCAAATAATCAGACATATACAGCTGCAGTGAAGTTATTCACCTAGATACCTAGACAAAACCAAGCATTCCTCACCAGAGCTATTTGCCACAAGCTATTGATGATGTCCAGAACAGGTCAAGCCATCATGCCCTTACTATGCCTATTCCTGTCTGTTGACTTTGAAGAATCTAGTGTGGATGTAGATCTCTAAAGTTAGCAGGTAAATGTCATGGTGAGTATCTCCATTTATTTCTGTGCCACTCAGAAACACAGGGCAGAAAATATGTAAGACCATAAAAACTGCAATTAGTTTTAACAGAGCTGTACTTTTAAAACAGTTCACAAAAATTTGAGACCAGATTGTGTGAGGTACTTGGCAAGCTGGGTGCTTGGGTTTTATGAAAATACAGATTCTTTTTAATTGCTGAAGCAAAAGATAATTTCTTCTGAAAATCTGGTCTGTAGTCTATGTGCATATTGATAGAGTCATTTTAACCTTGATGTGCAAACTTAAGCAGTAGAAATGACTGGATGAAATTCTATATTGCTGTTCTCACTATTTTCATAGATTTTTGGTCCAAAGAGGACAATTTATGACCTACCAATTTTTGCTTTATGCATAATGCTAAGAAATTAATCCAATAATTTTTATATTGATCCCATAAATTCCATTTGAGCTATAGCATATCTTTTAGTTATGCTTTACAATGCTCCAGCAGTACCAATGATTTCAATATAAAAGCAAGGCAGATAATACTCAAACATGAATTACAGTGACTTAGGAGCCTGAGAAACTGCCGTAGAACAGATAGAATTCAAAAGACTGTTTTATACCAAAGGAAGAAGACCCATTCAATTTAAGGGAATCTGCAATAATTTATTGACTGAATATGAAAAGGGAAAGAATCTTTTATTATTGGTTTAGGGGTTATTAACATTATGAAGAGAGAGGGGACACATTTCTCTTACAGGAGTGTTACATTTGTGATCAGAATTTTACTGTCATGTAAATGAGAAAAGCAACAGGCCTCTTTTTATGCAATAGAGGCCCAATCCTGACCCATAGAGTTAATGGCATTTTGCTGCTGTGTTCTGGGGCACATAGGGCAGTTCTTAATTAAAAATCCATATAAGCACATATTATACTCTTGGAAAGGTTCAGTCATTCATCTGAAAATATTAGACCTTGTTCATAGCTCCAGCTTGGAGGAGCTGTCATAGGGTTACAAAGGTTATTATAACACAAATGCCACCTTCTGTAACATTTTTAGATTTGCAATGAAACTGCTAGTTAAATCAGCTGCAAAAGGAGAGGAGAGACCCATTAATGAGTACAGAGGTCATGCTGCCATCCTGCCAGGGCACATGTCAACGATTTAGCAATTACAGCAGAAACAGTAGTTCAGAGCAGGTGGACAATTTTTATATTAGAGAAACTGATGGACTGAGGCATAAATGAATTTTGGGCCTGGGAAATCTCAAAATTCTTGTAAAGAGAAATGATCCTGAAAATTTTACACTGAACTTTAATGAGAGATACTTCCACTCGTAACTTGTGAAGAATTTTTGCTAAGTGGTACAGCAGAAGGCTGCAATATTCAGGTAACACTGAAAGAAATCAATGGGAAAATAGTAAGAACTTTAATTTTTTTTCCAAATAAACCCAGTTAGTTATAAATCCTCACTACATTCACTATGTTCTACTTTTATTGTTATGGCCTATATGGATAATAGATATGACAGCTTTCATAAAACATATGGTAGGAATATGCAAAGGTTTAGAGGCATCAACACGTTTTTAAAAATTAGACCTCCCAGTGGGCAATATCACTAAATTGTACTATACAGGATACTTTGATAGAACTGACCTTTATGTCCCACTCCACCACCAGTCTTACTTCCAAAGTTATGGTTCACATACTGTTCACATTGGTCCAGAATGCAAATCTGTGAATTTTTCATTGTCACAAAGTAACCAGTATTGTATATTTCCCTGGAGATTTTTGAGACTTCTTTGATTACCTTAACCTCTCCCTCTTCATCTTGTAGTTATAATTGAAGGCCTAAAAGCCTTGCATAAGCTAGCTTCAAACTACCCTTCTAACCAATATCATCTCATGTGAATATTTAAAAACCAAAACTAACCAAATTTCTATTCTTTCTGCTCAGACTCAGTTGCTGGAGCTATCGATCTTTGTCTTACGTTATATACAAATATCAAAATATCTTATGTGAGCAAATCAGAGGTAGAAAGGTACAAAAAGAGATATTGCAGTGAAATTAAAGTTGAGTATAAATCCTTGAAATGATCAGTGATAACAGGGTTATTGTAATAATACTCAACTAAAAGAACTCTGGAAGGCTGAAATTAAGATGGGCAGGTTTAGGAGAAGCCTGGAGAGTTTAAGAGATGGAAATCTTCAATTGGAGATCCCAAAGCCATCCCGGTTCTTCATTGCAGTCTCACTCCGTATAGCCATGTAATGAATACTGGTAAATAATAGAGCTTTTAATGTCAGATTTGAGTCTTTTTTTCATTTTGTTCATTTGGTAGACATTTAGTTAGAGGCTGGGTGGAAAGTAGAATCCATTTTTTCCAAGAAAAAAAATCTAGATCTTGATATTTGTTTTCATTTTCTGAAAAATAAGTAGAGATCTCAGCATCTTTTATCTTAAAAAAAAAATAAAAATCACAAGCCTTTAATATTGTGGAAGAAAGATAGCTATGAGGTGTTTAACACATTTAAAAATTGCTGTTTGTAATGTCTTACTATTCCTAGTCCATGTTCCTTAATTAAATTTCTGAGGTGAAAAGAATACATTTTGATGTAAGGATCCACCTAGATATAGAGGATCCAGATTTTCACCTCTCATACACTTTATGTAAAGTAGGAAATTTAAGGTATGTTTTCTATACCTATCTCAGCTACAGAAGTAGGCTTTCTCACTCAGTGAATAATTGCCTGCCTCAAGTGACAAAGATCCAAGAAAAAGGTGCTACTCCGGTTGAGTCATAGTGCATAGCTAATATAAATCTCTTTCAAGCCAGCTCACATTCAGAAAAGGACTAAATATTAAAACAAATTTCCATGCTTGATACTGATCTTAGATCTACTTTTTCAAAAGGTTGGCCTGGTAACATGTTCATGTATAAAGTGCTTGTCAGCTGTGTCAGTGCTCTGTCACCAAGACAGAGCCATAGTTCAAAGCTTCCTGCTTTTCAAGAGAAACAGAAATCAAAGATAGCAGAGTCAAATCCAAGGATATTGAAATAATTCAGAATGAGAGCAGTCTCTAAAAAATCCACTATTGCTTGCAGCTGAGAGAAGAATAAATAAGTGTATCCATGCATAGGCTAAGAGAACAGCTGCTATTACCAGCAAATTAGGATGTTAAAACACAAAACAATGCAAACATTGATTTAAAGCAAGACTAAAGCAGTGGAATGTGAGTCCCAAAGCAGGCTTATGTTCATTAGGGATTCACTTTGCTTTACTTTTCTGCTATTAAGGAACTGATATATCAGGTATGAGAAGATAGCTCATATGCCAGCTAGATATGAAAAGGGTAAGTTCTGCAGGGATGTTTGCCAGAAAAGAGTAAATGAAGCTGAGTATTGTTGAACTGCAGAGATCATAAGGACAAGTGTTGTTTATTGGTTTATTTATCTGATTATAGCTGGCAAGAGAGAAATCAATATAGTTAGTCAGGGATAAATTGCAGTCTTGTTACCTAGTACAACTTGAGCAGCTTGTGCAGAGATAATTAGCACAACCTGTTTTAACTAAATTAGTGTTTAAAAGTGAAAGGAGATAGAACTAATTTTCTCATCTATTACTATATGTCATGGTAGCATATGAAGAGAAACCTTGCTAACTTGAATAGATGTTGCAGTTCTTATTTATTTTTTAAAAATATGTACAGTTCTTGTTGTGTATGTGCATGTGTATATATAAACAAACATTGGAATGCATTGCCAACCAAAAAAAAAAAGAAAATGTGATTAAAACCAAATATTTTCTCCGTCATTATTTGTATATATATACTCAGCCAAAGGAATAAGGTTGTTTTGACAAATTTATTTAAACTTTTTTTTTTTTTAATTGAATGTTGAAAAGACATTTTATTCTAGCTAGGAACAGAAATTGTACAATATCCCAGAAAATGGGCTTCTGTTCATCAGCAGACATGAAGAAACACTGTGGACTAATAGGTTACAAGAGGAGACTGGCTGTTACTGTGAAGGAGAATCAGGGTCAAAGCAGACATTTCATGTGCGTTTTCATGAGGTAAAATGATCCTTCATGATCAAAAGACTTGTAGTCATACTAGAAAAGCCTCAAAGTAGAAAATAATTCATTCAGGGTCTCATGCACAGGAAAAGAGGAGATGTCCTTCATCTTAGCCAGCCCCTAGAGCTGAAATGACATTATAGATCTTTTCTAATTAAACTTTGCTGGTCCTAAGAGAATTCCTGGAAGATTTGTTGTATAAATATAGTGCAATGTGATATAAACAACAACAACAACAAAATTTTAACATTACATTGGGATGATGGATGTTTATATTTTTGTTGCCTTGGAATTTTTTTTGATTGCTTCAATTTTCAGAAAGAGATATAAAAAAAGACAGAATTTCCTTTGTATCCACACATGACAAAAGAATCAAGGAGAAGAATCTCAAAAATCAGTTGACAAAGGTATGGGAGATGTATAAAAGAGCAAGAAAAAGCTGAAAGAAAGTTTTAAACTGGAAACAGTGTTTCATCTTCTAATAAACTAAATAAGAGCTGCTGCTTTGGAGCTTTTTTTTGTGCTTCAGTAACTTGTCGTCCTGAGCTAGATAACTTTGGCCAACTTCATTCACTTGCAATTTATTTTCGTTCATTGTTTATCAGCATTCTATCTGAAAACCAAGTGTCTCCAAAAATGATTAATCACACTTCTCCGAAGAATCCTAAAGATACTGTCTACCTGAAACTGTGACATCTGGTTGGAAAAAAATTCTTAAGGGAAAGGCTTCTCATGAAAATGGAAAGCTAATTCAGATGGCAGTATAAATATTTCTGACATCACATTTGGAAGGGCTCTGAATGATACAGAAGAACTGGAACTTACTGTGAGCTATCTTAATAGGTAGGTTTTTCCAAATATTCAAAAAACTTTGATTTAGAAAGAACAGATGAAGAAATAATTAACTACCAATTTGTGAGCTTGGTACAATTTTTGTTAGAGACATTGAAAATTTTCAAAAACTATTTATAGTTCTTGAAATAAAACTGTAATCGGGAGTAGTTAATAATGTAAAATTTGCATTAGCAATGTGCAAAAATAATCCAGGGGTAGTCAAAGGGGAATTATAATTCTCCATATTTTTTTAGAAAGGATACACTGCTGTGAATATTAAGAAATCATTGAAAAAGCCTCACTCAGTCATATCTCAGGATTACAAGAAAATCTCTTCATATTACGCTTTCTTGAATAAAATGAAGGGAATAGGCAGAACGCCTTGTTTCATAATGCAACTGACAGTATCTTGAGGACATCATTTTAGTAAACTGATCTGCTACAAGTGGAAGATTACATTCAAATTCACAAAGAATTGTAGTGACTTTTAGCGACGAACAGCTCATAAAGATGTCATTTTTAAATCTGAGGAAATAATTATTAAATAAAAAATAATGTGTTCTTTATTACATTATATTTTGTTGAAGGTTAAACAACTTGCACTATATATTGCTAGGTATGAACACTTTTTTCCATGGATATAAGTATTTCTAAGTATTGTTGAAATAAATCTATCTTTATAAATATCACTCAGGGATTTTATTTTCCTAGGATTTTTCTCATATCCTCATTGCTGTATTAGGTTTATAATTTTTAAATATTTTGGGCACCAGAAGTTGTAACAGAAATGTTAATACTTTTATTACATTTTGTAATGACTCTTACTGTATGAGAACAATTAATACCATACCTGTGTCTATGTTAATGGAATTGGATTGCTATCCCAGCCCTCAAGTCTTATACTCTACATGTCTAATAGAATACATTCTCTTTTGCAAGCTCATTACTTTTTTGATACAGAAAAACCCAGGCAGAGTTCTTATCTTACACGTGGCACTTTGCACTGTGTCAGTGTAAGACACCCAAAATGATCCGAGTTAGTCACTCAGCTATGCTGGTTCTGCACTGATGAATAAGGAATGTGATATCTTTTTTATAATATCCAGTGATTCTGTTATTCTGTTAGTATCTTCATTCTTCTGTTTCATATGACTTAGAATAACAGAAATGACATAATTTTGTAGAATTTGTATAATCAGACCACTTTTTAAATGACCTATTAATGTAAAGATTATAATATGAACTGTGGCACTGCATCATACTTTCCATTTAAAATGATGCTTAGAGGCTGACCTGTGACAATGTGAAACTTGAATGCCATATGGAAAAGAATATGTTTATCCTAATTTTTAACTTCAAAATGTTATTATGATCACTACTGCTGTCTTTTTACAGAACCTATGAAGTAAGAAGCCAAGGAAGACATTCCTTTTAAAGTCTTTGCAAGAGTATGGAAAGTATGTAACCAGGGTGCTCCTCTGTGGCACAGAAATACTGAGCAATATGCTAATTAAGAAATGCATATTTAAATATGGGTGAAGATGAAGCAACCAACTACTTTTTTTTTTAATTAGTGCTAGGGGGATACAGTGGTACCTACATAAAATACGCAATTCTGTTGCCATTAAAATCAGTGACTAGATTTTTTTTTTCTAGTCAATGGGAACAGGATAGTAAATAGCTGCATACAAAATAGAAAATTTAAATACTAATATAATCATAGTGAGTTGTCTGATTTACCACTTCATGGAGGATGTAAGGGACAGGCATTACTCATCATTACAGATATATGAAGCACAGACTTGTAAAAACTTACATGATCAGAAGCATCAGGCTTTTGTCAAATAAAAAGTTATTTTTCTACCCAAAAGAAGAGCCCTGTAATATGTTTCCCTGGTTAAAACAAACAAGAAAACAAACAAACAGGATGCATCTAGATTTCTCTTCTCTCTGACTGCGATTTCATCTGGAAGAAAAATGTGACAGCAAAAGGCAGAGTCTGATCAAAAAATACAGTGCCATATAAAATGTCAATGGCAGGAACCACTCTTCATCTTAAATGGATGAGTACATAGATAAAAATGGCTACTACTATTCAACAATGTCTTTTCTAGGGATGTTCATGGGTTTTTTGCAGCTTACCACTTGCAGATGCCTTTTCTTATTCAAAGATGATTTTTTTTTTTCCAGAATTTCAGAAACTTCTGACATGAGTCCACCCAAATAAAATCAACTTCTATAGTCTGAAATTATAGGAATTAGTGAGGGGGAGAATAGTCCCTAAGTGACAAAATATTTCTCATTTCATATTGTTATCCTTGTTTCCAACTTCAGACTATGAAATGGGATGAATATCACTAAATTTATTTAAAAATATTTTTCATCTTCCTTAGGGCTGATCTTTATGAGTACAGTATGTTTTCTGCAATTAATATTTAGAGTGAAGTTAATGGCCCTTTAAAGAATCAGATACAGGCTCTTGGCAGGAATTATCACAGTGCACGGCATTTATTCAGTGTGAGGGTACTGAAAAAAAGTAAAAGCATGAAATGGAGGGATTATCTCTTTCCCTTTCAAAACACTAAGCATATAAAAAGTGTCAAGCAGCAACATCTACCAATTTACAGCAGAGGAAATGTTACATACTTACCTACTCAAGATTCAAAGATGGAAAACCCAATTGGATTCTCAGCAATGGGATGCTGGAAAAGATGATAATTTCAGCAAATAGTAAAATTACATACTGGTACCCTAAATTCTAACTGCAGTGGAGAGAAGAATTAAGTCTACAGTCTAAATCAACTGCAGATAATGATCACAGGATAGCTTCAGTAAAAATACCATTTACTTTAAAAATAACAGCTTCTGCCTGTTGTATTAGTACACAAAAAGGGAAGAAACTTCCCACAGAAATGGATTCGTTCAGTTAATTTTTTTCCCTTGCAGCTATTACAATATGCTTATCAGGGGAGAGGTCATTAGTGTTTTTTCTTTTTTATGATTGCTTGGTAAATACTATCCTGCGGCAATTCCAATGTGAGCAATAAAAGATATTAGCCATGATGTTAGAAATTCATAGGCTAAATGGACAAAAAGCAAGAGATCAATAAGAAATCCAGAAAATGACACTAATTGGTAGTTTGGTTTTAACGGGACTGTGACAGCTTTCCTTATAATAATTTAGAGCCATAGAATCATAGAATCATAGAATGATTAGAGTTGGAAGGCACCTTAGAGATCATGGAGTTCCAACGCCCTGCCATGGGCAGCAACACCTCCACTAGAGCAGGTTGCTCAAAGCCACATCCAGCCTGGCCTTAAACACTTCCAGGGATGGGGATTTAGGTATTATATGCCTCCATGAAAAGAAAATATTCAGGAGGATTAACAGTGAGGAACACTTGGAGTTCCCTTCCTTTGTATTGTTTCAGTTCATATAACAGGTACAGTGGATGAGCTGGAGCTTATTGTGAGTTCTTGCCCTACAGATGTAAAAAACTTCCAAAATTTTGGAGCAGTATGGGGAAGATACAGAGATTACATGGGAAAAGAAATAAAAAGGCTGTATCAGTATTGTTATACAAAACAGGAACAAAGAATAATTTGGAAAGGTGACAAGAATCTTTGAGACAGAGTCATAATAAAAAATGATGCAGTCTCAAAAAACATATGCAGATATGTAACAGTGAATAGATTTTTTTTCAGGCTGAAGTAAATATGAATTTTTTATTTCTTATCACCTACTTTTTCTCTTTTTACAAATGTTAAATATCATCATAGAAAAATCTTATGCAATTTAGATTATTTTCTAGATTTTAAAATTAATTCTCTTTTACATTCACTGAAAGCCTTTAATACTTTAATATGAATAATTTTTAAACTAGATCTAGCTTCCAAACCATTGTGAGTATTTGTGATCAATGAAGTCTGAATTGCTTTTGTTGAATACATGGTCACAGTTCACATGTGTGTCCTCACTGTAAAGTTCGTAGAATGAAATTTCTTTTGTACAATTGGGTACATATTCAGATTTCTGTTCCTTTGAACTTTCTTGAATTTGCCTATTCAAACATACATGCAAAAACTGAGACAAAAAAAAAAAAGATTGTGGAATATATTTCCTTGTAAGCATATCATCAAGGAAAACATAAAAATTTTAAATACTGATATTTTATACTGAAGATCTCAAACTAAAGGAAATTATTTATGATGATTCATTTCTCATAATATTATTACATTGTGCATTTCTTAAAATCTCTGATACCATTTTTCAATAGAAAAAAAAAAGGAGTGTAATTTAGCACAAATTTCAATAGATTTTAAGGAATAATTTCTGTGCTAATCTGTAAATAGATTAAGGTTTACAAAAGCCACTGATTATATCTGTTTTAGTAAATAGTGTGTTGCAACAGAAGTTGGTCTGAAGAATGAAAAAGTTGGTGTTGAGCAGCTGACAACCTAAATACACTTCAGCATCATTTACTTCCAATCAGCTCTAGTCTTATTCTACAGATGCAGTGCTAGTTCCTGTTGGAGCACATTAGGTGCCCTACTGGAGTGCATCTCACAGTTAAAATTAATCTGAAAGAAATCCAGTCTGTGTGCTCTGAAACAATTTTATGATGCATATCAAAGTATGATCACTGGGGCTGATGGAAGATTTGCTTTGAAACACATATGATTTAAACTAAAACTTTAATAAACTGCCTCACCACGTGTCTTGTAGAATAAGCAATGGATGACTTTTCATAATAAATCCTGTAAACTGTAGTCTGCATTGTGGTCTATGCAGAACATGCATCGTTAAACTAGTAAGAAAAACTATTTTTACTTATTTTAATGATAGTTAATCAGAAATAAATCCAGAAGATATCATAAGGCACATGCCAAAGCAAAGAGAAATTTTGAACGCAGCCTGTACTTCAGTGTGACACTTTCCTCAAATACTTAGTTGGTCAGAGTCCGTAAGTGCAAACCAGAATTTTTTAACAAATGCAAGCAATATTTTCCTTAACCATGTCATCAAAACCAGCAGCCTTTTGTCCACAAAAAAGTAGGAAAACAAATCAACCTGAAGTAGATACCTTTCATAGAAAATTGAAACTCAGATGCTTGAAATTTAACAAAGTTATAAGCAACAGGAAGTAGGATCACAAAATATCAGAATATTTCAATTGTTAATCCTTACTAGCACAGATTTTATTCTTCATTTTCATTTAGACAAAAGAAGCAAAATTTCATGTATATATCTAAAGCTTCTGGCCCAGTGTATGTATATGTGCAGCTATCGCTCTCAGGAAAGTATCTAGACGTGATGGAGAAGGGTAGAAGGCTGCACACATTATATACTATTCCTTCTAACATAGAATCATCTAGGTTGGAAGAGACCCTTGGGATCATCGAGTCCAACCATCTACCCTGCTCTACGAAGTCCTCCCTACATCATATCCCTCAGCACCGCATCTAAACGGCTCTTAAACACATCCAGGGATGGTGACTCAACCACCTCCCTGGGTAGCCTATTCCAATGCCCGATCAACATGGCACAAAATGTGTACTGCACCACACAAACCAAGGCACGTTCCTTTTCTTTTCTCTGTCAGTAAATCCATGGGTTTTTTTGAAGCATCACTAGCATGCAAACAAGTCCTTCTAATGTGAATATTATCATAAATCCTACTAAAATATAAATGAACATAACCAAAGAAAAACAAACTGGAAACCCCCTTATCATACTTTGACATGTTTTCAGAAGTAAAAATGTTTCGCACAACCTTGCTACTCTTAAAATAGTGTTTATACCTGAAACTCACTCTCATCATCATTTTAAATGTGTTTTCCAGTTGAAACAGAATGGCTTACATGTTCTTCTGCTCCAATGATTTGCATTTCTCACTTAGAAAAAAATTAATATATGGAAAAGTGAAGGACACTGTTAAGAGACAAATTTTGGGCAGGCTTTTATTGCTCCAAGTGTTCACATAGTTCTCCCAATGTATTTCAGTCCTCACATACAAATTTTGCAGCTCTGGTCTTGACTTATCAAGCAGAAGCTGCCAATGGTATTGTTATTCCAATCTGCAAAGCCTAAATGAACATACAATTTTAGTTTTAAATTATTACAGTGTATTTCAGTTTTAAATGAAGATTGATTTGTAGACTTATCTGTGGCATTAATTTGTCTCTCTAATTAGACTGTGTCTTCTCACAAGTCACCATTGCTGATTATTTTATGCTAGAAACAAATATAGATAAAAGCAACACCAAATCTTTTCTTTTAGTTTCTAAAATATATCAAGCATTTAGTGGGAAACTGCTTCTGACACTTGAAAACATCAATTAAATTCATGCAGAAACAAACAAGTTTATAAAAATATAAAAAGTCCTTCTGAGCTTCTTTAAAATTTGAAACAACAAATGTTGCAAAAAAATTTTCATTTTTAATCATGTATATATTTTTCATGAAAAATGACTTTTTCATTTTAATATTATATGAAATTATAGTTTCAACTTTGACTAGCAATGGAAAGTTCAGAACTACGGGCAGTAAGGACAACTTTGTAATATTTCTAATCCAATGAAAAGCTAATGACACAAATCTTGGCAGAAAACCTGTTCTCTTGTAATTTTACAGGTGAATTTTCCTGAGTCAGGAGGTTCAAATATATGAGAAGAAAATCCACAGTTCTGAGTTTTTATTTGAAACCAGCTATCTCCTTCCTTGCAGGACTTTGAAGGCTTGACTACGGATAACAGCCACAAATGTATTGTCTTAATCTTACTTCATATCACACATAAATGGCAATATTGAGTGTTATAACTGCAAATTAAAACAAACCACCTGTCTAAAAGCAGTGATTCTCCAGACTTGGAGACAGCATTTGGTAAAGTTTGTAGCTGCAGTCTATTGAGAGACATGAAATATCTTTGAGAAGTATTTGTCGTACATGGCAGACAATAGCTGCTATATTGTAGAATGGAAAAGAATTAAATAAAACATTAAAGGAAGAACAAAATTTATTCCACGGTTTGGAATGCATATAAAAAGGCATTTAATTTCTTTGTTATTAGTGTTAAGTAAAGAATATCATGTTCTAGCTATTTGTGGATTTGTACATAGACATACTGTATTTTCTCTGCCAACTGTATCCTGAATTTATTCTCTTCATGAGCAGGTGCCTCTTATTGGAAATATTGTAAAAGTGAGAATTTTTCTTAAGTGGATCATCTTGTATATGACTAAATGTATGAATTTCTAGATGAGTAAAAATTGAAAAATATAGTTATTCTTTTAAAATAGAAAAAAACAGTTTTCCATTTGTACTCTGAACATTTTGAAATTTGGATTATTTAAACCCAGAAAACTGGGTAGGAATTTAAAATAATTTAGAATTAAAACATCAGACATTCATTTTAAAAATGTCAGCATGAAGTATTTTAACAATTTTCCTCTGGCAAACAATTAATTGATATCTGTAAAAAATCAGCAAAATACCAGGAAAAAAAATATTCAGTTGTTGGGTTTGTTTTTTTTTTAAATTGGTTTCAGTAGCAGGAAGCAGATGGATGGAGAAATCTGGATTAGTGTATTTTTTCCTTTGTTGTCCTAAAGTCTAAGGAAATAATATAAGCACAACCTGTATGCGTGAGTATTCAGTTACATGTACTTCTATCCTTAAAAAACTGCAATTCTCTATCAAAAATCTCTATCAAATTCATCAAAGATGCCTGAAAGAAATGAAAGTTATAAAAGTTTTGTGAAAACAAGCAGCCAGATAGAGAAGAGCATTGCTTTACTGCAACCTTGAAAGAAAGGCTGCTAAGCAAGCACAAGGCAGAGTAAACACCAAAGAATTCACAGAAAGGCAGTTCTCATAAGTTTGACTGTTGATAGATGTATATTTGTTCCTATGATAATTTTTGCAATTTTTAACCACACATTATACTAAAAAGAAAATCACAAACATGAACAATATGGATAAAATAAGGAGAAACAAAACAAAATAAAATATTTGTATTACTTTTTGTAGTTATGCTCTAAATATTTGTTGCTTATCTTGGATAAACTTTGCCGTTTTGTGATTTCACAATGAAAATCTCATTTTTACTATAGTTCCCAGAATTTCCTTCAGACGTATGTATTTCTCAAGTTTGGAATCTCTGGCATGAAAACTATTTAATAACCAACGTAATTTTTCTCTGAAAGAACCATAAACAGTTAACATTTCCTGGATTACCCTATACTACATTGTGTAGCTTTTTGCTATTTTATGGTATCAGGAATCAGAGCATCTATTACATCTACAGCCATGACAAGTGTAGGTATATTGGTGCAGTTACGATAAGCTGAGTGTGGTAAGGCATATTGTGGGCCGGATGTGTCAGTCTTGACAGTTATCATTGTTGCATTCAGAAACATTGGTTAGAAAAGATTTTAGAGACATTTTGGATGTAGAGATAAAACAGCTGAGCCACACCCAGCTTTAATTTATACCACCTGAAAAATTAAGCATTTAGCTCCACCAGTAGCCTAACTTCCCAAGGTAGGATATATATTTAATGAACACTTTATATTATTTAATCTATATTATTTAACCTACAATTCTAAAAATCTAATATCTACAAATATAACATTTAAATTTTTTATAATATTTAATTTTCTCTGAAAATTTAAAAAAGCAGTTATATAGGTTTTGGTCTCCTACTGGCTGACATGGTTTGGACATGGTTTGTTCTTGAACATGATGGTTTTCTTCCCCATCTTGGCCCACTAACACTAGCATTGATAGAATGTGATTGATGTAGAAAAACAGTATATATTTTTGAAAACATGTTGAAAAGCAAGTTTTAATGTGTAAATTTAGGCAGTGGCAGATTTTTTTTCCTTTTTTTCCTTTTTTTTAAATGAATCCATTATATGAAAGTTCTCTAGTTTCTAAACGAGTCACTACTAACCATAAATATTTCAAGGAAAGGAGTCCGTGGGTTAATGCAAAAGTTTTGGGGCTTAGGATTTATTTGATCCACTAATACCTGGTGAATAGGACTACCTACTGAATAAAATGGCTTCCAAGTTTTGAAAGTCTTTTTAACAGCTTAAAAGGAGCTTTTGGTTAATATATTAAAATGAAAAGACTGAATATCAATATGTTTATTTTACTAATATGAACAATTTTTGTTGTAGACTGGAAGACTTCAAGCTAGCAAACTAGAATTTTGCAATGCAAATACCCAAGCCACCTAGATATTTGCTGTTATTGCTGAAGCTGTTTTTGTCCAACAACATGTTCATTATCATCAAACAAACATGAGGAGGCATTAGGACTGTCCATTTAAGTCATCTGGGTATTAGTTTCCAGGATCTGTGTGTTCTTCAGGGGTCTAAAGCAGTAATTATTTATTATTTGTTGCCACTTAAGAAAGAAAAAAAAAAGCCTAACACCTGTTTAAAGTTTAAAAATGCTATTAGGAACAACTCGTCTGCATTGCTTTGAACTTTACCAAACAAGGTTAAGTTAAGAAACACAAATATTCAAGTGTTTGGTTGAATAGCTTACCAATGACATAACAAAATTAGACTTCTAAGACCTGCCCCTATTCCCATGTTATCATCTCCTCTAAAACTGGAGCTTTTTTTCTAAAGATACCCTTAATAATAATCTCTTCTAAATTAAATGGTATTAAATAGTAAAATGGAATTATGTCTTAATTTATATTAATTTTGTGTCATGCTTTGAGGGCATTTTGTAAATTATGTAAAAATGCAATATTTATATAGAATAAGAATGCTGATTTAGGAGAAATAAAGTTAGCATATTCTGAATGTTACCAGTGATTACTGACACTGTTTTCTTTCATTTTTATGGTATTAAAACTGTTTTCAATGTTTAGCATGATAGTTGATAAAACAATAGAATGCTAGTAGCTCCAGAGGAATTCTGATATTTTGATTTCCCATATAAAATAGTTGTTCTTATTTAACTGAACCTAGTAAAACAACGCATTCTGATTTAAATAATCTGGACTTCTTAGTTGTTTGTGGGTTGTTTTTTTTTTTTAATTAAAGAACGTATTCTTATGTAACAAACATCCAGCAGCTACTCCCAGTGAAAAATTTACTTTCGTGATTTCAGCTGGTAAAATAATATTGTCATAATTGCAGCATCTCTAGTATCTCAGCTCTGGTCTCTGATCTCTGACAATGATATATAAAAGCTAGTCTAAGAGAAAGATATTTACTGCATAGAAAATTACTTAAGAATTAAAATGTCTATCAAATAAATATTTAATGTTGATTAAAAAGTCATGCAACCTTTTATTATTAGAATACTAATTATTTGTAAACTAAAAATTTGAATTTAGAATTTAGTATTATGTTAAAAAAATGGAAATGCATAGGTAAGAAGCCACATGACCTTAATGTACCGAGCTCTCTACAAAACTCTCTACACAGTTCTGATACCATTGGGAACACTTGCTTTCCTCAGACAATTTGCATTTCTGACACTCTCTTCAATCATTGTCCTCATCAAGTCGAAATATAGTATATGACAGATGCCTTTGTCTTCTTCTCCCTGAGTTCTTGAATGCTACAGCATATACTGACTGTTTGACATGTCTGTCTAAAATTATTTAGATAGGCTCTCGGGCCAAAACTGCTCCGTTTACATGGTTTAAATCAAAACAGGATGGAAGCAGTTTATTGATTCTCTAACATCATGTGATTACCCAGCAACCTATAACTCTAAAACTATACGTTCAGTATCAGTATCACTAATACATCAGACGAGACACAGTATTAAACACCTGCGCGTTCTTAAACGTCCTTTTTTAAAGCTAACCCCCTTCCAACAGGCAGCCACAGGCACCCGCGCCCCCCATCCCCTCCTGGCTGTGCGGATGCCCTCCGCACCCCCAGAGGGTGGCTCCGGGCAGAGGCGGTGGCTCCGGGCTCCAGGGCCGCTCCCCACCGCGCCGCCCCGCGCTGGGCCAGCCCCGGCGGNATGTCTGTCTAAAATTATTTAGATAGGCTCTCGGGCCAAAACTGCTCCGTTTACATGGTTTAAATCAAAACAGGATGGAAGCAGTTTATTGATTCTCTAACATCATGTGATTACCCAGCAACCTATAACTCTAAAACTATACGTTCAGTATCAGTATCACTAATACATCAGACGAGACACAGTATTATACACCTGCGCGTTCTTAAACGTCCTTTTTTAAAGCTAACCCCAAAGACTTCCAACAGGCAGCCACAGGCACCCGCGCCCCCCATCCCCTCCCGGCTGTGCGGCTGCCCTCCGCACCCCCAGGCAGAGGCGGTGGCTCCGGGCTCCAGGGCCGCTCCCCACCGCGCCGCCCCGCGCTGGGCCAGCCCCGGCGGTAGCGGGCGCGCAGCGGGGCGGGTCCGCGCCCGCGGGGGGGCAGCGCCCGGGGGAGCAGCGCCGGCCGGCCCTCCCGCAGCAGGCAGCAGCCAGCCGCCTGCCCGACCCCTTCCATTCCGCCCCCCAGGGGTCTCTGCCCCGTTGCAGATCGCCATGTTCTTTTCATACTGCTTAGCAGAGAGACTCCCTCGTTTCAGATTTTCTTGCTAATCCCTTGGCAACCATTTAATCCAGACGGCGTTTGTGGTACCCCTCCTCTTCAGCGTTAGTTCTGGGGCAAACACCATCCCAAAACACGGGGTTTAGGGTGCTTCATTCACACACACTGACTCGCAACCCAATCTTTTTATCCAGGCCATTTCACCAAGGCATATGGGCTCCCCCACAGGTCGAATGCTGACAAATACTCCTATTGCTGAGTGACTGATCATTAACTCCTCACAAAAACGACCAGGAGCAGGAAGATAGGTCCTCATGACACACTGGTACTTACATTTCTGCTTCTCATAATGCTCACTGCTCTCTATATAGTCTCCTCTTCTTTTGTTGAATATTTACCTTTTTGAATACCGTCTTTCAAGATGCCTCCTAATACAGTAAATTCATGGGTAGAAAATAAGGATTTCATGCCTCATAACTGATTGGCTAAACAATAATCCTAATCCAATGTCAGTTTTCTTTCACACCAAACGCTCTGTTCTACTTCTCACGGACTCTATCAAAGGTACTCATGAATATCCTCAAGCTGTCTTTTCTATGCTTTGGATTTGTTATGGTATTAGATGAACCTCAAACTCACCATCTGATGTTGGAATGGGATCCAATTTGCTTTACCCTTTTACTGAATTAGGACATAAGAGCTCAAAGAAATGGTAATATGGTCAATTTAGCCTTCAGGATTTCTTCATCCCCTGGGAAAGTGAATTTCTTTGGTACCTCCTTTTAGCCTGAAAGTTCACTGGACATTCTGAAATAGAAGAGAACCCTTTCTTCTGTAGTGGAAGGCATGAAATAGAGCTGAGATGGTTATAAACAGTTTCCCCATATTTCCATGGGAGTTAATTATTTAATCTTACCAGAGTGGATATCTCCCTAAGGCCCTTAAAGTCTCTCTGCAGAAATATCTTTATTCAGACAAAATTGTTGCCTAATTTCAGGTTATGTTTTGACAAAGATCAGTTAACATAAGCCATATTTTTTAGTATATTTGCTCTTTGCTGATTGAAGACCCTTCCTATACTGTATGTTCTAGTCATGTGTAGCTCCATCTCAGCTCCTGCTGACTGCAGTGGGAAACAGCCTCTTGTTAAGTTTAAGCTTCTGTTAAAAGTACAACTAAAACTGTTTCTATTGCACAAAGATACTGGTACACATAAACTGGTGTCAGTCCCACAGCGCAATCTGATGCCAACTGTTAATTTAACAGCCAGTGCTTTGTCTATTTTCTTGCACTTTCAAGACTCAGGACATATGGCAATACTGAGATAGTTAGAAACATTGCAGTACGTTTTAGGGAAAGCGAGGTGCTTCACTTTGTAAAAAATTAATTTCTTCCCCAGCACGAGAATACCTTTGTTTCCGCACCCAATGACAGCAAGGGTTTTATTAGTGATGACTTGAAGATATGTAGTATGAAACCAGACTTAAAAGTCGGTGTAGGAAGAGGAGTGTACAGCATCTCACATAATGTTTCTGAGTGCTGAAGTATAGAATAATCATGGGTTCTGTTTTAGTATAAGTCAGAGAAAGTGGGTAAGCCTCCCTAGCTTGTTAAGGAAATATTGTCTTAACATTACACAATATGGGACACTTTAAATTTGGGATTCTCTTATTTCTCCTACAGGGAGTGTATTGACGCTATAATTTGCAGAAAACCTTTTTCCAGTACGTTTAAATTTTGATCTACATTTGAAGAGCAGCACAACCTTCTCTTAGTGCCTACTTTATCATGCTATTTGTCACACTGTGCAGCTTGTAGCAGTCTGATGGTCCATTCGTATTCCTCCTTTAACCCTGGAGTGACTCCGATTGTCATTCAGGGACAGAGGTGATATTCAAGTCATTTTCCAAGTGTATGTGTCTCCCATCCATCATATTTTCTGGGTACATTTATGGAGCTTTGTTTTGTGTCTCTTCTACTCTCTCTCTGATCCTCACTTTTCCCTTACTGTACATAGTTTCTCTTTACTCTTCTACTGTGCTTACTTATCTTTCTGCAGACTGAATGGTGATATTGACATTCAATTGGTATTGGAAAAATAAAATTTATGCCTAATGTATAGTTATCCTATGATGTGTCAATGTTACCATCTAATAGATTTATCTTCAGAAATGTGTGGAAGCTATTTTTAGTAAGTGAGAACAGAGACCCACTGTCAAAGGGTTCCGTTAACATCTTAAATGATGTCCAGTTAAAAACAAATAAACTCTAATATGCAGTACATAAACAAAGATAAAAACAATCTAGCTAAAATATGAAAAGTAGTCTTTATGATGATCATTGCTGTGACTTACATGACAAATGAGCCAGATTGAGAAAACAAATGTTCGGAAGGGTTAAATCTGTGGAGCCAGCTGTTTTACAAACTGTCCTCATCCCTGTCTTAATAGTGAGCTGTGAAACCATGTTTCTTTTCCAGACCTCAGTTCCACTGGTTAAATGAGTTGCACAGTATTTGATTACAGAGTATAATCAACGTGTTGCAAAACTGAGTGAATAATTCATAATGTGTCATTTATCTGACAAATTTTGCCTCTGTTTCTGTTTGCCAGTTGTCAGTGAGCAGATTATTATGTTCTCAAATGCATCCCTTATTTGAATTTATTTGCTGAATAATGTCCGGAAATTATTCTTATTCTGTGCCTCATCCACAGGCAGTTTGTTATGAGTGTTCAGCACTGGAAGATGCAGTTAGTTTTCTTTATTGGGTGTATGGATCATGCAATGTTCCTCTGTTTCCTGAATAGATGATGCCTACTACAAAATGAAACTACAATATCAAAATTCTACATTAATTTTCTACCAGTATATACCCAAAATTCTTGGGTAAAAGCCAGCATGCCCCACTAGAAAAAAACTCCAGGCACAATGTAAGAACAGAAGCATGGTCCATTCCTTCACAGACCACCTAGAGTCACATATGTCCTGTCAAGGAGATTTGAATGTACTGAATCTTTGAGTAGTGAGCATGGTGTGGAAAGAAAATCCAGCTATTGGGGAATTCATCCTCTCAGTTCTCTTCTGAAATTAATCTGGGTTAATTAATTAAATTTCTGCTCAGAAAAGAGAACTATTTCAGTCTCTTCATCTTTTGCCCTATGAACAGATAACTCTCAAGTGGGTGGCTGCATTCTGTGAGAATCTGCTTGTAGAAAGGGATTAATCCATACCCTGTAAAAGCAGCCAAAGCATTAGGCCGTACTGTTAGAGAGAATACTTTCTTTCTTGTCTCCCAGTTCTTTATTTCTGGTTGTGTAGTAGCCCCGTTTCTATAAAAGACCTTCTCACTCTCCTTGACTTCCTCCCAGAATGCTCTAGAGACTCTACTAACCTTTCAGGTTTTCTCTTCGGATTTGCCATATGGATGGCAAAACAGTTCTTCAAAGCATAAGGATCTTGCTGTGTCACTGAATATTTCTGGGTGATTATAGCTACCCAGCAAGCATCCAGCTCAGTGGGATTGAGCCCAGTGAAGCTAGCTTTCTACAAAGTTCTGGGGTACAAAGTTCTGGGCATTTCTGGAGTGCAAGACTTAATGTGTGAAATTAATGAGCCTTATTTGGTGTCTTAGAGGAAGGTACTTACAAAAAAATTAAGTCAAAGATTTGATTAAAAACGTAACTGGGCATTTCTGAAAGTAAACCTTTTATCCATATTTACATTTCTGTAAGGACTTTCGTAATTGCATTGTCTTGCATGAAAATATTCACTATAGGAATGAAATTCCTGCGCCATATTTTTTATTATTATTTCTATGTATATCTCAGCAGACAAGTCCAGTTCTGCAGACTTACACGTTTGGTTAAATCTAAGAATTAATAATACTAATAATTAATAATAATTTAAAAAAAAAGCTTTAAGAATAACTATAGCAGAATTGGACATTATTGTGATGCATTTAAGATGCTTTTAATGTTTTTGAGTTACATCATGAGCTTTGGCTGCCGCCTTCACATATTGCAAAATCTGGGGACTTCCATGGTCTGGGATCGGATACTGCTCTGAAACTTGTGACTGACATCTATATAGCAGCACAGATCCAAAGCCTAAGTTTTTACAGTTCTGAAAGATAAACAGAAATAATTTACAAGTCTGCATGGAACAGCTTCAAGAGAGAATGAGGCCTCAATTCTGTTGCCTCAGCCTGTTGTATGTACTTCACCACAGAGATCCACAACTTTCTTTTGTAAAAAAATATGTCATTCTTTTAAAGAGTCATCACTAGGAGCTGCTGTAGAAGTATGCCCTTTCTCACAGAGCCTGTGCCCTCTCAATTTTCCATTACTGTACCTACAACTCATCCATAACTGTCTGTTCTGTCAGTATCTTAATCAATCAAATCAATCAATCAGTGAACAAATCTTGTACCTTGCTTTACATGAACACACTTAATCTTGTTTTGTGTGAACATTATCAATGACCCTCTGGCCCCAAGTGAGGCTTATAAGCCATTACAATAAACTGGCTTATGCCACTGCTTTATAAATTAAATAATTTTTTGAGCATATAATTCTTAGCAGAATTTGATTTTATTTATATTTGTCTATAGGAAGTGATATATTTTACCTGACCTAAAATTAATCTTTCAACAATATTCAGCTTTAGAAGACTTAATTCCCAGGATTATTTGTGACCATTTTGGATAGTGACACCATAAACAAATCTCATATTACCAGCTTCGAATGTCCTTTGTGTTGGAACATTCTTCCTTTTATATTCTTTGCTTTGCTAATTTGTACCACAACCTGTTCTCACAGTTCCTCAGCTCAAAATTACTGATAGCCAGCAAAAGTCCTAGAAGAGCTCCACTTTGTCATTGCATTGATAGCAGAGTAGTTTAAATACGGCTTGTCAGGGATTATCAGGAATAAATTACTACTTTGGAACATCATTCCATTTAAATGTAATTTGAATCACATTCTACTTCTGGAAATTCCGTCTTTTTCCTAAAATGAGTAAAATTCTGGAAGACAATATCCATTACTTGAATTTTATTTCAGCTCAAAACAAAGCTGCAGGCAGATTAAGAAAAGTTCAGAAAGTGCAGTTCTGAGGCCTTGCAAATTCAATATTGGTACAAGCAATGGCAACTTTGCAGGGCTACAAGGTTATAGCATGGGCACCAGGTGAAGACCAAGGCATTTCCCCTAATCTTCAAAGTGTGACCATGTAGACCTGGAATGTCTATTAGCATTGCTAGTAACAGGTCACAAGCTTTGTACTGAGTTTGCCAGGACAAAGCTTGCCAGGCTTGTGCTTTCTGAACTTTTCTTGACCTGCTTCTAGCTTTGATTTTCTTGGTTTAACTGCAACAGCAGTTTCTTTAATTAAACAGATGTCAAAGGCTAATTTGTTTTGCCTGTGTTTATCTTTGTGTGGTATTGTCACAATTTTAGACAGACAGTAGTAACAAGCAGATATTCTATGTAGAATGAGATAGTCTCAAATCTAAATACCATTTTGTTGAGGTATACATGTCTGGTATGGCAAAAGCAGCCTGAGGACAGGAGGCACAGTATATGCGGGAGATCAGGCATGGGATGATAAGAAATGAGGCACAGGGTTGATACTGGAGACCCCACAGCAATAAAGAACTGGAGTAGGACAAAGGTTGTTCTAGAGGTAACAAAGATATGTAAAAAATGCTGTTTATAGTAAGTTTGAATATAACATGGAGCTTCATACCAAAATAAAAAGAGTAAAGGTTTAAAGGAGTGTTAGCAACCATATAAAAACTACCTGGAGTGGTTCTCTGAAGTACGAATTAAAAAACATTGACATGAACATTGTATTCCTTTTGCTGAAGGACTCCAGAAGCTGACAATACACCATAACTTACTCCTGCCACCACTGCCACCACCACCATCACCACCAGATTGAAGCTATCACTTTTAGGGTTCTCAAAGAATTATATTTGGGTTAAGAGTGTAAAAAAAAGACAGAGGCTGAAATGGTTAACTTTGGTAACAAAGCAAGAGCTACTTCCTAGAAGTACCACAAGTAAAAAAATGGAAAAGTAAAACTGAAAGGTTAAAAAGATACTAGTTCATTCTTTACAATAGTTTCCTAGAAAAAAATAAATTTCAAGGGCAAACCATAAAATACTTCTGTCACAGTGATCATAATCACTTAAATAGCATCTTTGTGCCCTGGTAGATATACACATGATATGAGGGTTCTATTTCCAAGGTATGAAGTGTACAGAAATTAATATTTAGAGTGATTAACTCTGTCACAGTTCCTAGCCTTATGTGATCACAAAAAAATTAGAGGAGATTTCTCCAGACACCAGATAGGGCTTTTACTAGTTTTAGGATGTGGAGTTTAAAGTGGCTGGTAAGAGATAACTGAGGTTCAGGTCCATTTTACTTGTAAGACTCAACATTGACAGCAAAGAGGAAAATGCTTATGAATAGCTGATTTTTTTACATCGCAGACAATGGAAACACAATTTTTAGAAATAATATTCCTCAGTTTACTTTAATATCAGCATGGAACAAATTTGATCTTCATTTCTATAGCACATAACTTTGCGGGGCTCCATTCCTTGACTGTGATATTTTAATATCACTATGGTGAAAATAATAATTCAGCACAAGAGCAGTCCATGCTCTAATAACTTGTGTTTTTGGAATACCACTATGTAGAGTTTCTCAATAAATTAGCACAGACAATTAAGAACAGGTGTTTTGAAAGGATCTTGTTAGTTGTCCAAGATACCAGAATTTATGAACAGAATGCTTTCCTCTCCCTAGGAGAGGAAATATCCAAAATGCTTTCCCACTAATGATAAGTAACTGATATAACAACAATTGACAGGTCACAACTTGCTCCTTCACCCTAATTCAAAGCTGTAGATTTCATAAAGTTATAAATGTGTTTAAATGTGCAAAAATGCAATAGGAAATTCCTGGTTTAAAGAACCTGCTACCTTCACCTGAACATTCAAAATATGAAGGAGATGAGCTTTTAAAGTGCATCTCTTGAGCCATACTGATAAATGATATTCTTAAAAAGTCTAGCCAAAACATATTTTTAAAATGTAGTCATTTTATTTCTCACACAAGATTGCATGGTACTTCATAATTCAAAAGCATTTTTATAAATGTTTTAGCACACAAAAATGACCTTCTTAAAAGGAATGCTAGCACTGTATTCACAAAAAGAGAAATAATAAGGTAAAATACAATTAGTTTTAGTAAAGAAGGAATGCAAGTGAAAAAAAATGTCCATAAATACTGCAAAACCACATTATATTATATGTATAGTCATTTAAGTACTTCGGAGCATTACGTAGCAATGATTAAAAACTATTTTTCTCTAACAGTTTTAACAACTAATATCAGATGGAGTGATTGATAGAACACCAAATTTTAGGCAATCCTGAAAGAATCTCCAAAAAACTTTATTTTATTAGTACTTAAGTTTTAAGATTTGATTCTCTCTGTCATAATACTTTTAATTATTTTCATTACGCAAAAGAATATTAAGGAAATAAAGATCTCCAAATAATATTTCTTAGGAAGATAGGCAAACCCTTCTTTTACAAATCTAATTATATTCATATTTATACATTATAAATAATTTTATAAGAACAAGAAACTTCATTAATTTTTTTCTGAGACGTGGCTAAAAAGGAACTGGCCTAAAATAATTTCGAAAGGATCCAATTTACTACCCCCAATTTTTAATTTCTTTAGAAGATATTGATTTTAGTGTTTCATGTTGATAAGGTCAAAAATATCTCCTGACACCTTCACAATGTTTCAGAAGAGCTTTAAGAGACTGAATTTTGAAGGTTTTCAGGTATGAACTCTATCTTCTAAACTGCTTTCTTGAAGGATCACCAGAAGCTGAGGAAACACTGTCTTCTGGAAGGAGATACAAACCTGTCTACCTGGTCTAATACATCCTGGTGCTTACAAACCTCTGAGTAGCTTGGTATCACTCTAGGATTCTTCTCACTTCTGAACAGCATTCAGAAAGGCTTTTGAGAAGTCCTACTGGTGAACAAGCTTCAACAAGCTTCTGATGTCTGCCAGCTAAGGAGAGCTGTGTCTGTTGTCTGCATGGTTCTGACAATAGTTTAAAGTAGGACTTGACTCTAAAGTAAAAATTTAGTGTTAATATTTGTCTATCATTCTGTACAAGCTTGGTGTCACACCGTCACCAGTTGTTCCATTCGAACTGCAAGAAAAGCAGAGTAAGTAAAATGGGATGATTTCGCCATATACCAAAATGTATTTTTACTTTATTTTAATGCTCAAACCTGTGGCTTTCCATTGGGAGAATAATTTTTAAAAAGTTATTTCTCTTTCTTGAGAATATATTTGGCAATAAAGTGCCTTTGTGGGGTACTTGGGTTTAGGCATATCATACAATGTTTCTTGGTATTATAAGGTAGTAATCTTTGAGACCTCTGTGAAGAAAACACCAAGGAGTCTAAAAGAGCATGAAATTCAGCTGGCTAACTAATATTCATTAAAGAAACTTTCTGTATATGATGTACATATCTACATATGTATTTGTCTTTATGTATGTGTTTGAGCACATTTATAATTGTTTCTTTTCATGTTTTGACCATGAGGGAAAGCTAACTGATAATGATACATCCTCCAGAAATGGTTTTCCTCTATACACTTTTCCAATAGTTAATCTGAGTTTAAATGAGAGTTTGGGATGCTTGCTAACATGGGATAATATTCAATATCAATCAAGAGTTTGTAATATTCAATACACACTCAGCACTCAATATGAATTAAGACTTAGCTTCCGTGAGTTTAGAATCTCATACAGAAAAGCAATGGGCTATAGTCTTCTGCTCTCTGATTCCCTTACAGATCATTAGATATTATGAAAGTCAACATCTTGACAAGGGAAACTGGACAAAATCCTAGCATAGACATCTGAGCTTACAAATTATTAAAATAATTAGATTTTTAAAATTATGATTTAATAATGTTTGTCTTTACTATCCTATTCTTCCACTGTAAAAAATGAGAATGACATTTGCTGCTTTTTTTTTTTCCTGATATCAGTTTGATCTTTTTCTTGCATTCACTTTAATATGTGACTGAATCCTTAGGGCTACAGAGGTGCCTCATGCAGAATTCTAATATTTACATGCCTGCATTTATATTTCCAGTAGAGAGCAGTAAGTAGCCATCTTTTAAATTTAAACAGAAAGTCTTCAACACAGTAGGAGAAATTAAAACTTTTCAATCAGAAAGCAGCCTTCTTCATGGATTTCACAGATTTCATGGATTTGACAGAGTTGGAAGGGTCCTCTAGAGATCATCTAGTCCAACTCCCCTGCCAAAGCCGGATTGCCTAGAGCACATCACTCAGGACTGCATCAAGGAGGGTCTTGAAAATCTCCACAGGAGACTCCACGAGCTCTCTCGGCAGCCTGTTCCAGTGCCCTGTCACCCTCACTGTAAAGAAGTTCTTCCTCATATTTGAGTGGAATTTCATATGTTCTAGCTTGTGCCCGTTGCCCCTCGTCCTATTGCTGGAAACCACTGAAAAGAGTCCGGCTCCATCATCCTTCAACCCACCCTTTAGGAACTTGTAAACATAGATGAGGTGTCCCCTCAGTATTCTCTTCTTGAGGCTAAAGAGCCCCAGCTCTTTGAGCCTTTCCTCATAAGGGAGGTGCTCTAATCCCCTAATCATTTTGGTTGCCCTACATTGGACTCTCTCTCTTGAACTGGGGAGCCCAGAACTGGACGCAGTATTCCAGTTGTGGCCTCACCAGTGCAGAGTAGAGGGGGAGAATGACCTCCCTCAACCTGCTGGCCACGCTTCTCCTTGTGCAGCCCAGGATTCCATTGGCCCTCTTGGCAACAAGGGCACATTGCTGGCTCATGGAGTCTGCCACCCACCAGGACTCCCAGATCCTTTTCCTCAGTAGTACTTTCCAGAAGATCCACCCATAACCTATATTTGTGCCTGAGGTTCTTCCTCCCCAGGCGCAGGACCTTACATTTGCCCTTGTTGAACCTTATTAGGTTCTTCTCTGCCCAGCTCTCCAGCCTGTCCAGGTCACGCTGGATGGCAGCACAGCCCTCTGGAGTGTCGGCCAACCTTCCCAGTTTGGTATCGTCAACAAACTTGCTGAGGATACACTCTGTCCCCTCATCCAAGTCATTGATGGGTATGTTGAACAGGACTGGGTCAAGTATTGACCCCTGGGGGACATCACTGGTTACAGGCCTCCAACTTGACCGTGCTCCATTAATGACAACCCTCTGAGTTCTGTCACACAGCCAGGACTCAATCCACCTCACTGCCCCCACTGCCCTGCTTCTTCAAAGCAACTGGCTGAGAACACAGTTTAAGATACACAAACCCTCCACTAAATAGCATGTTAAAATGTATACTCTTTTGTCTTAACAATTCCTCACATTTATAAGTAATCTATCACAGTAGCTGCTGAATATCTGCCATTTAGAATCTGTTTTATAATGTAGTGAAAATGTGTCTTTTTTACACCTACTTTTCACCAACCTTCTCTTCTTGCATCATAATCACATTGCCATCATTAGATTCCACTACATTATGTGCTTCATTGCATTTCACAGTTCCAAACCATACACAGTATTCAAATATTCTGAACAACCCCATGTACAAAGGTATGTTTTTCTTCCACATGCCATCTGATATTTTCATAAGAAATACAAAGCCAACATATAAAGTCTAGGTCTTGATCAGAACCTCTGTACAATCTTTCTAGTCAAACTTTTAGGCAGATATATCTCTGCATATAAAATTCTGTGTTGTTTCCTTAGACAGCAAATTAATATTTTAATATTCAGTTAAACAATCTGATATTGAATAGTTTAGAAATTCAAAGATTCTCTAAGTATTTGCATATATGCCTGCTACAATTTGATAAAATAAGTTATATTTTATATACTAAGAAACTAAGAAATACTAAGAATAATACTAAGAATACTAAGAATAATACTAATTTTATATACTAAGAATACTAAGAAATTTAAGTATCAAAATGACAGAAGTATTTGTGAATAACTGATATTTCAGCACAGCCAAGTCCAAGACTGGAGAAAAATCCATTAAAATCCCTCAGAATTAGACATATAGTAGTTCGAAAGCATGGGGAAAATCACAAAAATTGGTTCTGCATTTTACTAGTGGTTTCCGTAGATACTCCAAAAGCAATATTGCCACCTTTTGGTTAGATTCCTTAGTGTTTACAACACTCATTAAAGTTGTTGGAGACCTAACACAGCTAAGGTCTGGTTTGGGTTCATTTCTATAACTCCTGTCTCACAAAAAATGTAAACAGTTTCAAAATATTTAGTTAGTGGATAACAGGAAACCACAAGTATGTCTTTCAAGCAGAAAGTATTTAGAATGACAGATTTCGTGCTTGTCAATGAACTTAATTCTTTCAAAATAAATACATGTTCACCTCTGGACTTAAAAGGGAATTATTTAAAGTTCCTTCTTGGAGAGTTTTGATAAGAGCGTGATGTAAAATTTTAATAGGTTTTGTTGAAGAAGTGGTTTTCAAAATGGCATGTTTATTCTCATCTTATCATGTTTTCTAGTAGAAAATTTATCTATCTTTTTTTTCTGGATTTTATTTTTATGTTTTTTATTTTGCTGATATAAAATTTAACTGAACATGACTTTCCTCTTAAGGCACATGTTTCTTTATGGTTTTTGTTGTTAGAACAGTAACTCTAAAGGTGTTTTAAAGAGTTTTTCATTTCTTATTATGGAAGCTTTTTTTAATCCTGACTGTAAAAAGATCAGTCAGTGCAATATAAAAGATAAAATGGTTTAATAATGTTTTTATTTTATAATCTTTAGTACTACTTTTAAGCTGAATAACCATTCATTATAAAGAACTAGGCAATATTTCTCAATTGAAAAAGACAAGTGATATAAAAGGCCAGTGTGGCTTGCTACAGACAGTTCTTTATGAATCAGTAATTTCTTCACAACCATGTTTCTACTGGGCCATCACAGAGGAATCTGTTTAACTGTATTGCAGTTTAATCAGACGTAGCATCTGTCAAACATGCCTGATTTAACTCTAACAACTAGAGTTGTTGCTAGACTACATATCAGGATACAGGTTGACCAGTTAACAACAAAATAAAGTCCAAATAGTACTGTATACTGGCAATAAACACGAAGATATGGAGAGAGTTGTAATGTCTGAAAACACAGAGCTATTTAGAAAAGTACAAAGTTTTTGTTATTTTGACAATAAAAAAGTCAGACTACTAGCTAAACTTTATGCTAATACCATTAGTCTAGTGTCTGAAGGGAAGGATGTTTCCTCTTGCATGGCTTGTTGAGACCATACAAACAAGACATGGGGAAAGTGGGAAGCTGAGCCTGAGTTGACTGTTCTGTAAGCATTAAACTAGCAGTGTTAGCTCAAGAATAAGCTTGCTATTTTGAATGCCTTTTTATTTTCTATTTTTGATTAAAAAAAGAAATATATCTGAGAAACCTATTAAAAAGATACATGGTTAGACAGAAGAATTCTGCAAAAAAAATTATTTTTTTCAATATTGTTCTGGGAGCCTCCCAGTGTCTCTGTGTTTGTTAGACCAAGAGTTGTTCTGTATATGTGAACCTTTCTGCATCCACTGAAGCATTTGCATACATCATCTTCTTTTTTTCATGTTTTGTTAACGAACTATGGAAATAAATAGGTACATGGGAATTTATCTGGAATGGTAATGCAGAAAATTTCAATTTTCTGTGAAACTGGGATATAATTATAACGTCTCAAAAAAGACAGCTGACTATCAGATTCTGCCAATAGACCTTAACCCTGACTGTGACTGACCACCTCCAGAGGGGAGATCTTTTTTTTAAGTATTCAAGAGCATTTAGGCATTGGCTTCTCTGCTTGTATTACCACACAAGGATGCCAATTAATGTCATTTGCAATGTGGATTCTTGTCCATTAGAAATGGGACTGAACTCTGTAAATCATTTCACACAGACCATTGAATAGCTGTCAGAAGGTAATACTTTCTGTCAGTACTGATCTGCTACAGATGTGAAGAAGTGACCTAGAGGTACAATGCTCTATCTTATTACCAGCTATATGGGCCGTCCATCCTATTTAACTTTAATTATTTACTTTTGTATTGTACATGTTTCTCTTTGTTCAGGAAGAAATGCCCTTCAGTCTTCAGCAATGCTTAAAGACAACTGAGATAATGTATTTTTAAATGTAATATTGGGCATGTATGTTAGGGGAAAGAAAGCTAAGTCAAGCATTCTTTTCCATATATAAATATAAGGTACCAATTTTCTCTTTTATTCTTTGTTTCTTTCTGCTTTCTTTTTTTTTTCCATTCTCAAAATACAAGAAATCTTTCCTGATAGCACCTAAGAGGATGAGACCATTTGACTGGGGCTGTTGTAGCTCAGGATTATGATATTATTTGAAGGGAGACATTGAGATCTTGATCTTCTGGTGTAATATGCTAGGAAAACAAGAACAAAAGTGTGGGTAGTGTGTGTGAAAATGTCTGGGATAAGATGGCTAATTCTAGTCACAGTGCTTGCAAATAATGAGCTCATTCCTCACCTATTACCATTGTAGCAATGTTAATAGGTGTTTCAGTACTTCAGCATCTCAGAACAAATCCTACCCGTTTTAAGCATCTGTAAATCTCCTTTTGCTAGTTAAAACTCTGCTGAGTGTTGATTAAAACTCTAAAAGACAGAGAGACAGAGAAGGAGCAAGCGAGAAGGGGAGAGGGGAGATGGGGAAGAGAGAGCTTGTAAACCAAATTTGACATAAACTTGGGCAAATGTGTTAGGCTTTGAATTGCATTGCATTGATGTACTTTGAATTGACTACATTAGAATTGGAGTGGGTTAATCTCTACTTAAATGGTAAATATTGCAGCAATGTTAAACTGGAGGTTGATTTCTTGGAGGTCAGCTCAGCAAAGACTGTTTTATGCATAGGTTTTAGATAGGATAGAGGAGTTCATCTGGGATTACTCTCCTGGTCATACATACGTAACTTCTGCCTACATGTCTCTTTGGAGTAACTGGTACACTCATCTTTCATCTTTCTTATGGCCTTCAGAGTTGTTCCCAGAAACACTAGGGGGACACATATACAATATAGTTCCAAATCCTGTATTAAGAATGGCAAGGATCCTTGGATCATCTTAATTTGCATTGACCACAGGACTTGGAGGAATATATGCTTTCAAAAAGTCTTTCGGTTTCTCCAAACCAAGAATTATGCACTTATCCAGGGCCTAAGGAGCCAGGAGCAGGATTTAGGTATGCGAACAGGATGTTGTAAGTTTCTCACATTAAACACAAACATCAAGAGTTTAGGGCTACCTTGTAATTTCTTGTAAAATGTTTTTGATGCCAATGATATTAACATAATGAATAAATAATCATCATCATCATCATCATTTATCAAAGCAGGTGTTCCTTCTGTCATATATTTCAGTCTTTCCTTGTGATCATTTCTGTTAAATGATTCCTATTTTTGCAAAGTGAAAAAGGATGCAAGCGTAATTAGCTTGTACTAATGAAACACTAGTTGTGTCACCATAACCATGAAGGCATGTCTAAAACATCTTTGAAGAAAAACAGGAGACTATAGCAAAAGTACAAGCAGATACTTTGAAAGAAAAAGCACAGGGTTATTTGAGACCACAAGGGTATAAACAAAAATTGCAAATGGGTAATTGTTAATAAATGCAAATTTGAAACCTGAGTAAGGTCCATATTTGGTGATAATTTAAACATGTAAAGAATTGTGGCACAGCCTATTGCAGATAGCTGTGATTGATAGCACAGCTAGAATAATCTTTAGATTGCATATAGAACAACAAAAAAATCAAACTAAATGCAGTTATGCCTCTTTTCTTCAGAAATGTATGCAAAACTGTTTAAATAACCTGTACTGATACTAAGCTATTACTTTGTTATTTTGAAAGGGAAATGTACCTCTATTTCTTGTACTGATGCTGGTACCCCACCTCTGAGACTCAGTTGTAATTGGCATATGACTCAATCTATGTCACGCCCTTACAGAAAGAATATCTTCATCAGGCTTTTAGGCAGACTTCATTGTCTTTGACAATGGAGGAAAGTAAACCAGACAAATGGAGCCCGGTCAAAGCCATTATTCTGTTTTAATTTTATTTTCCATATCTAAAAAGTACATCTTTATCTATTTACATAGCCATGAATATTTATTTGTTTAATATACACATAAATATATTGTATTTATAACAGAAATACAGAACAGAAAAAATTAGTCAAATCTGTTGCTGTGGCTTAACAAGTTATTGAATAAGTCATCTGCTATATGCACATTTTTCAGCCTGTAGCAAGAGAAAATAATGTGACTTTGCTTTCCAATAAGCCTTTTGTTATTTGATATTTAGCAGTGTTTCTTGATTTACATATACAGCACACCAAGAAAATACAGACAGGTATTAAAAGCTGCTAAGCAATAATAATTTTAGAAGTATCTGAGTCCTATCTTACATTTAGATAGTATAATTAAAATTTACCATTTCAGAAAGAAATAGGGTTGTTATAAGCACAAGCATAGTTAAATTTTATTTGTGCTCTTTTTCAAGTATAGACAGAAACATAGAGAATGTAAACTCATCTATTTTGGTTTTGCATAAGATATAAGTGTTGGGTTTTTTGGTTTTTTAAGATTCCTACTGAATTTTATGAGACCTTTAAATGTCAAAGTACATCTATGAACTAACAAAAAAAAAAAAATCCTCTTTCTACAAGTCCTCCAAATCTGGCTTTCCTACAATTTGACCATCTGTTTGTGCTGGACCTGGATTCCTGTGATACTGGCAATGGCCAGTATTGTCTCAGGTGGTGAATGGAAGAGAAGAAATGGTGACATATGGTAGTAGGATGCTTAATGCAGCCGAGCAAAAACAAATTGTACTACATAAAAGCAATTACAGTTTATTTTTTATGCACTGAACATACAGAATGGCATTTTAAAGATCTTAGAGACTTACATTTTTTAAGGATGTAGTAAAAATTAGTTAAATGTCTTTAGGCTAAAACCAGATAAAATAATTTTACAGTCTGCATTCTGAGTTGGGGGAGTGAGACAAGTGTTTATGATACCAGTTTAGATAATGAACTTATGTCTAACAAAGACTGTAAAAAGTTTCCCTTACTTGTCAACAGAGGTATCTCAAAAAGGATATTTAGAACACCTAAATCAATTTACAGGTGCCTTTTTTATGTGATTTAAAATGCCATTCACGTCTTTAAAATAGAGAACTGGAAAATTAATGTTAAATATTCTTATCTTCTCACAAGAAGTTCCAGTTGGTTTTAAATCTGTACTTTTTGGCTATCCACACTTCTTGGGAACAGGATATGGAAACAGGCTTTTCAAACAGCTAAAATGGTCAGCTAGTACAGTGAAACTGCATGTCCTAAAAGCTGCCAAGTTCTGCATAGCAATGCAGGTCAAGAACATCTCTTTGTGGTGGAACACTGTGCTTTGTTCTACTCAAGATAAATTGCCTTTCTTTGTATGAATCTTCATTCTAATACTCCATCAGTCAAAAGAAACACTATCCAGAGACTGATGTAGCCATTTACTTTTGTATATTCTACAATCTAAATTATGTGCAGAAGTCACACACCTTGCCAGGCAGGGAAAAAAAAAAAAAAATAAAGGAGAAAAGCAATTCATGTACAAAGCAAAGGAAAAGCAAAACACTCCTCCCCCCCACTTCCCCCAGGCCCCACATTAAAACCATGGAAAAAAGATCTGTCCACGGTACAATCTCTTTTCCATAAACAACCTCTGAAAAAGGTTAATATGCTTAATGCATAAGTGCTGTAACTAACACATGATTATGGTTTCCACTGAATATATTTTGTGTAGTGTTGCACATTTATATTTTCTGAAGAAATGACCCTATGGATACAACAGATACCAATACCTACAACATTTAAGGGTTGGGTTTAGGGCTCAGTACAATGAAGTGGAATGACATTTAATTACTGATGTGCAGCCATTCAGTTCAGCTAATTATGATCCCTGGAGTTTAGTCATCATATGTAATTAACTTTTACTTTCATAAAAGCTTAATGTGCTGCAAAAGCAGCAATGGCTGTGAATGTTACACTTCAGGATTACTGACAGAATTCAAAATGAATTCTAAAAGACAATTTTTCTCACTAAGTGTTAATATAGCCATCTGCTCTTAAACAATGCAAATTTGTTTTAATAGGAGCACAGATATCATTATCTATGATTTTTTTTTTTTAATTCCATGGTCACAGTTATCAAACTATAAGCAAGCGGGAGAATAATTCAGCAATGGACAAGCAATCATAATCTATTCAAATAAAGCTAGCAAAAAGGCTGATGAACAATATTGAAAGGCCAGCTGGGTTTTCCTTTGTTTTGTTTTGTGGTTTTTTTTTAAAGAAAGAACATATTTCAAACCGTTGCAATTACCAAAACTTAATTTGTTTTTTATTTCTAGAGTGTTTTAGTAGTAACTATGAAATATAAAGGTCCATATACAGCTATTTACCAAACATAATGGCTTTGTAGAAAGCAGATTCACTGCCTTATGTATGTTTAGTCAGCTTTTACTGACCTTTGTTACATAGTAGGGAAAATAGCTCAAAGCTCTTAAATAAAGTCAGAGAACTGTATCCAGTTACAGCAAAATCTTGAGTTATGCTTAGCAAGCCAATTACAGTACCTCTCTATGATACAATACAGACAAGTGCAGGGATATGCTAATTAGCTCTAAGTAGATGACCGGGGTACCAAAACACTGTCACAGGTTGCTGAAACTTTTTAATCAAGCTAAAACAATCCATTTCTAAATAGAGTTACGTTACCTATTAACAGCATGCTATCACATGTACACCAAACAAGTGTATGCAGTATAACCCTGGAAAACTCAAAACACATACCCATACTCTTCATGTACAATATTTGTGAAGGTTACTGCTGAACAAGAAACTGATTTTAACAATGTTGATGGCTCTGGCAGAGCTCACACTTAGGCAGGAAAGGCAGGAGGCACTTGGCCCCAAGGCAGGTGCTAAAACTAGCTCAGCCCAGCTTTGGCCAAGGTGAGCCCAGGCCAGCACTGAGACTGTACTCTCAGGACAAGAATACAGATTGTTATACAAAAAATAGCAAAATAATTTTTACTAGGCTACAATGTAGTAGCTACATTACCTCACTGTGTGAGGAATTGTAGAGTAGCAGACAGGCTAGCTCTAAGCAAAGAAAAAACATATAAAGAAGGTAGTAATAAAAATAATATACTTTTATGAACCTTTAATAAGCCATAGAACACCTTGTACAAATGCAAGCGAACATCAGTTAGGCCAAAGACGAGCAGGAGTTGCCAATGGCAGCAATATGATGGAAATGAATATAGTTGAAAAGTTTCTGAAGCAACAGCACAGAAAATCAAGATAATTCAAGAAATATCAGGATAACAGGGTTAGACTAAAGTTAGGTCTCATATACCCAAAAAAATGTTCCACATATTTGTGTTGTTGCAGATTTGTGTTAGAGATGAACTAAAATTCTATTGAGAATAAACTAAAATGCTCTTTTAAGATGTTTTCTCTTTTGTAGCAGAATCTCCCTCATGTTGAAATTCCTATTTGTAGATGCAATGGAGAAATATAACTGAAAATTGGGCAAGGTTTCCTGCTATCCTGGCTACATCATAGAATTTCTTTTAAAAAGTAAGAACTTACATATTTTCCATAATAGATTTCCTTTCCCTGTAAAGTTAATATTATACTGCATACACATGCATTTATTTAAAACTTTATTCCATTATTTTGAATTCATTTTTATAGCCTGTGTGGAATTATTTTGATAGAATTAATTAAAACTCAATGTTTGTATATTGGTTTTGTGTCATCAGAGCAAGTCTTTCAAACACTTTCTAGAAGGCAGAATATGTCAGTCAGTTGGCTTGAAACTTATACCACAAAACATCTAACTCAAAATTAGGGACACAATTTTAATGTGAACATAAATAAATATCAGAAGAAGCTTCCAGTATCCTCCATGTCTCCATAGTGATTTTCCATGTCTGGATTACTGTGGAGAATTACAGTTGTTTTTTATAATATTACCTCCATCAGCCAAATTACATATTGTTTTGTTCTTGTTAAATCCTAAAGTATCAGGTTCAGTACAGCTATATACTGACAAGAATAGATGGCCTTCATGAAGTAGGAAATCAAATCAAATCATTCTTGTTTCCCTCTAGTCATAAGTGCAGAGAATCTGTGCAACTATGATTTGGCCCTTGAAAAGACTCAGTAAATATTTTGTTTCTCTCATGTTTCATGTTGCAAGATCTTACTAGAATTCAGTAGTCAGTCACCAGCAATCATGTAGTTTTACTGTTGCCAACCTCAAGTACAGAGAAGTTCAAATGTGGGTTTTCATGGCTAGCATGCTCTAATTTCAGACACAGGTAGGCTTAGTCAGTACACATTTCAATTAATGTTTTGTTTGCATTGATGAGGGGACTTTTGCTTCTTTGATCCCTGACAATCAAATATTGCATTCCAAATGAGTATATGGTATATCTCATCTAAAGTCAATTGTAATATTTCAAATCATGTATGTGCTGATATTTGCTTCAGCTTGTTGAAAATTATTTTTCTTATATACCAATGTAATTCTAATAATGACCTTCTTAAATTGTGTAAAGTTGTTCAAGGATAGATGTATCTGATCCTCAGAGAAATGGACTGTTATTCTTCATCCTGCAGTGTACACAGATCAATTCATGCCACCTTTTTTGTGCTTCCTTATTCCTTCACAAGTGTTATGTCCAATTCACTATTGTATTGAAATAATTCTCAGGATTCTACTTTTTAGGATTTACACTCTTCCACCAAATGTAGTGTTTCGTCTAAACTTATCCCAAGTGTATTGATCTGCATTTTCCAAGGGGAATGTCATAAGCTTCCATTTTTTCCTAAAGCCAATTTAAATAATTATTTCTTTGTACAACTTCTCGCTTGCATGAGCATTTATAACTCCTTCCCATCTTGAATTCTTTATTAAACTGCTCGTTATTCCAAGATTCTGAGTGGCAATGTTAGTTTATTCATGACATTAGTTTGGAATAGTGGCTGTGGCTACTAAGATGAGCCTCTGTTTCTCATCTCATTGCAGAGATGAGGTAAAACTGGGGCACACATCCATATTAAAACTCTGAAGCACTCCCGAGCCTCTTAGTTGTGTGGCAGGTTTACCACTGTAAGTTTTAGGTTTAAAACCTGAATTCCGTTTAGCATCAGTTGAATCTTAACATCTATCAATCCCACTCTAAATTGCTAGTTTATCTATTTTGATTGGTTATATGACATCATCAATGGTGATGTTGACCATATTCTGATGTCCCTTAGCTCGGTCAGTTTGATGAGCTTCAGTGGACCTTAAAGACATTAAACCTGAGGAAACTCTCTAAACATGCTCAAATACAGTATTCATATAGCAACTGTACAAGACAGAAGATATTCCTTTCTATTCCAGTCACTACCATTCGATATCCTGTTATTCTCATATAGAACAGTGTACCGACTAGTGCAAGACTTGGTACTGCTTTCTCATCACATTCTCTAAATAAAATATAGTGGCTTGTTTAGTTTCTGCTTTATTAAATGAATTGTTAAATAATATGCTTAATAGCTCTCTTAATACAGTATGAGAAATGGAAATAATGTTGAGTAATTCTAGAATTATCACTGGGAAGTGGCCCTTCAGTATTTCTCTCTGTTATGTCAATCACTACAGTAATAAAACAAATTCTGAACTGTCTTTATTTTCTCTGTTGTTCAATATCTATCTCCCATATGATATTTAATATCCTTAATGGCTTAGACCTTCCACCCATAATATATGTCCTCCGACTCTTTCTAACTTTTCCATGGGTGTTATTGATATTCTGTAGTCTTCTTTATGATTACGGAATTCTATTTTCTGTATTTTCTCTAATATTTACCAAATGACACTTTTTTTTTTTTTAAATTCAGGATTAAGTCTTAGGCACTTAACAGGACTATGCTTTGAAAAGAGGAAAAATATAAGACAAAGATAATTTGGGGTGATTTTCTTAACTTCTACCATTTTAAACATAAATATCTGTCTACCTGCCTGGGCCAGAATTGATCATATTTCAGGCCATCAGATATGCTTACTATCTTTCTGCACCACATTGCTACAGCTATGCATTGTTTGTATGTGTACAGTCTTATTTACAGGCTCTTCTTCTGTGTCCCCAGAGGTGTCTAAAGTCTTAAATGACAAAATTTGAGGTCACACTTTATTGAACAAATCTCCATTAATTACCTCCAGTAGACCACTTGCATCAGCAGCCATCAACAGTCTAATGAGCTAAGTTATATTGAAAGGTCCCATGCAAATGCAAAGGAGAAAAGTTCGGGCTAATTTATTACCTTTACTAATTAAAAGTGATTGTTTTTCCTTAGTCTCAAATAAAGCCAATATCTTAATACAAAGATATTCTACTTTAACTAAACTGCGAGATTAGAAAGAATAGTCTCTATCACTTCCTACAACAGCATTTTAAATTAAACTTGATGGACGAAGTGTACAGAACTCTTTTATCTAACCAAACCTGTTAGTCAGGGTGTCGAAGTGTATAAATGAATGCTAACACTAGTACAGAAATGATAGGACTTGAAGAGTGACAGTATTATGCAAATTGTATTTTTAAAAAGCCTATATTTTTTTATTTGGTGAGTACCATGTTCAAATGAAGTCAGTCCTAGGCATTTGTACTGGATCTGGAGGGGATGGAATTAACTTTCCCCGTAGCAGCCCTTACAGTGTTGTGCTTTGTATTTGTGGGTAGAACATCGTTGAAAACAGATTGGTGTTTTGGGTACCACTGAGCATTCCTCACACAATATCAAGGTTGTCGAGCCAGCCTCCCTCCTCCCTCAAAGGCCAGTAGGGTGGGTGTGGGCAAGAGTTTGGGATGGAACATAGCCAGGGCAGCTGTCCCAAACTGACCATAGGGATATTCCGTACCATATGACATCATGCTCAGCAATAAAAACTAAGTGAAAGCCAGAGGGGAGGATTCATTATTAAGGCATTTGTCTTCTGAAGCAATCGTTATGTGTACTGAGATCCTACTTCCCAGGTAGTGGCTGGACTTCCCCTGCTGATGGAAAGTAGAAAATAATTCTTATTTTTCTCCTCTTCCACGGACAGCCTTTGTTTTTATTTATTAAACTGCCTTTATCTCGATCCATGAGTTTTCAGTCTTATTTTCTCCCCTGTCCCTCTGAGAAGGGGGGTTGAGAGAGTGGTTTGATGTGCACCTGGCAGCCAGCCATGATAAAGCCACAGCATTTCATAAGCACAACCTTCCCTGTTGACCAGATATTAAACTGATTACATGGATATTTCTGTATTGGCAATACCATCTGTCCAGTAAGGTGTAAAACCAAATACATAAGGAAATGTGATCTTTAGACATCCAAAGGAAGATCAGTGAGAGCAAAATTCTTCATTCTGGCGAAAATCCATCCCAGGCAATTAAGTCTGAACTGCTTAAATTCCCCCTATTATTTTAACTGCATATAAAATTCTACTTTAGATCCCATCTGCAACATTACTGTTTATTAAGGGGCAAACACTTTATTTTACCCAGTGGCAACTGGAATGATAAAGAAACCTACCATATCATAATGCTATAACTTAATTAATGAATATTAAAATCTTGAATAAGTTGAAATGAGCACACTAGTTAGAAGCACAACATATTCTCAATGGCCCTGAAGAGCATTGACTAAAATCTCTTTTTATGTGGATAACAGTTAATTACTTTCAATCTTTCAATCCATACGATGCTGTTCAGGAGCCAGCCAATATGGTGATAGCAACCTCATACTAAGTTACCCCTGCAGGAGCAGCCCTCAGGGGCAGACTGGCCCCTGCTCCATACAGAAACTTGTGAGGGCAGCCTCACAAGGTGGAGATCCTGAGCTCACATCACCCTCTGGGCTTGAGCACTCAGTCCATCCTAGCACAATTACAAGCAACCTGAAAGGCGGGTTGCTCCTCTGTATACAGAAGAGGTGGGTGGAACAACCAAGTAACCTACTTCTGGGTGCCTCAGAGGAGCACAGGTCTTAGGATAAGACACTTATATCATATGCATTGCAGTGAGATTTACACAACCTTTACTTGCAAACACAGATAAGTTAAAACTTCTTAGTCCTGTATTTGGCTGTACACTAACTTTGACCATGGGAAAATAGATACTGCCTTATTTACTAGCAAAGGGAAGAGCATGCCATCCCATTATTATTTCTTCCCACAGAGGTTTCATTGCAAAAGATAGATGGATGTCTACTTTGCAAAGGAATACTTATTCCCTCCTCAAGGTATTTCTATAACAGAAAAAAGTCTGTGATACTTTGAATCATCACCTATATCTCAACATATATAGATTCCAACTAGATAAAAAAGAATATATGAATATGTGTTTGCCTTAGAAATCATTCAGATTTCCAACATTTGGTGTATTTGGACTTTATTTATCTTTAGCTCAATTTCAGCAAAAAGCAAGAAGACACAATGAAGGTGGTGGAACATGGAAATATGTTGCCCAGAGGGGCTGTGAAATCTTCATCCTGAAAGAACTTCAAGACCCAACTGGACATGGTCCGGGGCAACTTCCTCTAGCTGACCCTACTCTGAAATTAAGCAGGCTTTGACTGAACCACCTCCTGAAGTCCTGGCCAACATCAGTAATTCTGTGATGTAGGTAAGGCATGACTGGGGCCAAGATTTGAGCTTGCGTCCAAGTTCCAGTTCCTTAGTAATCTTAGTGGCCTTTTGTTGGAACTGAATGGACACTGGAGGCGTGAGCACAGCACCAGAAAAAAAAAAAAAAAAAAAGGAATATGCCAGAAGGGTTTGTGTATCGTTGGTATCATTGTGTATCATAGGAGAAAAACTGCCAGGAAAACTTCAAAGTTGGGTATGAGGAGAGAAGACCCCAGGCTGCTGAAGGAGCTAGCTAGTAAGGTCCCCTGGGAATTGGGGGTCTATGAATGCTGGTTAAATTTTAAGAGCCATCTCTTAAGAGTGCAGGAGCAGGGAATTCCAAAGGCAGAAAAAGTCTAACACAGGGCTCTGGGCATCCCAGGGTCTATCATCGGTTTTGAAGACAGAGGTGAAAGTGGCTTTAAATGTCTCTGCTTTGTCTACATCCCTATTTGTGAAGTGACTGACCTCATCAAGCAATGGACCAATATCATCTCTGATTTCAAAAAGCTCATTTTGTCATCCTTCACAGTACTGGTCAGCTTGAGCTCTAACTGGGCTTCAGCTTCACGAATTTTCTTCCCTACAGTGGCAAACTGTAGTCCTCCTGTGTTGCTTGTCTTTGCTTCCAACGTCCATACACTTTTCCACCTAAGTTCTAGAAGATCCCTGCTCAGCCAAGTTGGCCTTCTGCCCCACTTGCTTGACTTCTGACACAAAACTTTTGATAGATAATCCCTGTGGACTTCCCAGGAGCCTACTAGAGTATGATGGATTGTCAGCTAGTCTGCTGGAATGGAAACAGACTAATATACTTGCTTGTCACTAGGAGGTATTACTCATGACACCACTATCAGACAGGCAAGTCCAAGGGAGAGGGCAGATGGTGTCTATTCTGATCTTGCAAAGCTATAAAGACACCTGCAATGTCAAAATGAAGGTACTTCTTTGAAAGTTAGATGCAGCCACATATACTCATATGTTAGAATGATTGGCAGAGAAATGTCTTAATCAAATGATGAGACCATATTTGAAAATTTTAATTCTTTTAACATTGTTCAGGTACAATCAGATTTCTAAGATTTCCAATTGTTGATTATCCATTAACCTATGGAGGTCAGAGGCTAGCAATCATATCAAGGTCACTTACCAACTAGCTTGGTTTTATGAAATGCAAATGAACTCTGCATTTCAGTTTCTTATTTATAAATGAAACAGTAAAATATTTATAAACTTGCGTACAATCTAAAATAAAAATGTAGAATTGAAGCTGAAATGTGGCCTGTCAGTGATTAATACTAGACAAGATAAGTACAGGAAAGCAAGTTTCAGTGACAGCAAAGGTTATAGGCCTGGTTTTGCATACTGCCAGCTTCTGATCATAAATAAAATGGAACGTTTTTTTTTGCCCACAAATCTTAGTGAAAAGCTAGTTCCCATTCTTGGGAATCAGTTCTGCTTAAAGAATCAATAATTGGAGAGCACAGACAGGTCTCTTCCTATCTAACGTTGGCCATCTAAACAGCCACTGGTTGCTATTCATTTAGTGAAGCATTATTTTCCAGTGCTCTTCAGGATTCCATACAGTACCTGTAGGGCTGGCAGATATGAAGCACAATAAAAGCCTATAGACAATCCATACCTTTTTGAAGAGAGAGCTGTAGGTCTGCAAGAATATCTGGGTACATATCAAAAACTATTACATTTCTCTACCAGGGCAATCAAATACCTGAGGTTGGGATTCAATGTGATATTAAGACATTTAGATGCATGTGTCTAGATATGAGTATTCAGAGACATGTTAGAGGTTTAAGCTTCCATTTATAGTCAATAGAAATCTAACCAAGGGAGTTTAGAGAGCTATTTAGCTGGCCACCTGGCAGATGTTGACTGTAAAGTGTGTTGAATCTGTCTCTGCACCCATGGAATGCACTGACCACTGGTGGGGGCTTGGACATCTGTAGGCAATTAAATTTAGAAGATTTAATTCTGCACTCAACTCGACCTCTAAGCTTTAATTAATTTTAACTTCCAGAGGTAGGTATGTACCTAGAAACACTAACTATCACAGAATAGGAAAATATTCTGTCATGATAAATATACACTGACAGCTGAAAGGTTAACTGGTGTCATGGACTTCACTCTAAAAGACTTCAGTACAAAACTAGACAAGAATAATTAACCTGGAACCGAATAAGTAAAGGGAGAGAGATTAATTCGATCTTTACTGTCATGCTGCCCAGTCATGCTCCAATGTTGAGGGGAGCTACATTTTGGCTAAAATATATCATCTTAGCAAGAGGGTTTGGGTAGGTATATCAACTTAATAACAAAGTTTCATACATTATCCCCAATTCAAGAAAATAACTTCAAGGAATGTCATCAGGAAAAGAATTTGCTATATGCAACATGTCAGCTGTGCCTTCCTCCATTTATAGTCTTTGAAAAAACCATATTTACTATGTCTCCTAAAATTTCAGTGTTTATTGCCAAGAAAAATAACATGAAACAGTATCTGCACACCTTCATTATATTTTTGAAATAAATATGAGCTTTCTCTGCATACACTCCAGCCAGTGAAAGTAGATGAACTTGCCCTAATCCTCAAGTGATTTCTTCATGGTAGTAATTCGTGATGGAAAGAACATTGGCTCACTTTTATGCTAACATCTCAACATTTTGACTAGCAATTTAAGAATAGTTCATGTCCAGCCATCTTTGAACGAAGATATGATTACGAAGATTTGCCTAGAAAAGAAAACACAACTATACACTCACTGTAGCAAAAGAAACTCATAATTTGCTACATACTGCTTTTTAATTTGAAACTTTTTATACCAAGGATGTATCTTTGTAAATCTCATAGTTTGGAGACTTGCTTTACCCATTCTTTTCCCTCAGTGACAAGCAGCAGCCAACATAGGTGTCTGGATTATATAAAAAGAAGAACTTTGCAAGAAGTTGTATTTGCATTTCCTAAATAAGTACAGGGCTTAACCCTACCCTTCAGGCTCACACCAATGATAACATTTAACATAGAGTTTACCTGGGCAATATTTATTTCCAGAGGTCTCTGTGTATGTGCAAAATCTCTGTAAAATGGAAGTTTAGAGCTTTAATTTCTAGCAAAGCCTATTTCACATTGAATGTCAAAAACAATTCCAAGGCTGTTTACTTAACATTGATTATTGTGCTGTACTTCCTTTATGCAATCTAAAAGTTGTATTTAAGCTTCACATATGCAAAGATACATAAATCACTGTTTTTACAAGAACAAATTAATGTTAGTGAACATTTATCTGGAGTGGGTGGATTTTGTCAATACTAGAACTTTTAGATGAGGATTTCTAGAATTGTGGTCATCCAGGTGACAGAAGCTGTCTGGGTGTCATGGAAATAGATAAAAGTTAACACATTTTTGTCAGACACTTGAAAACATTCAGCAACCCTATGTGCTTTTTGGCTGATTTTCTGTAGCCCAGTGGATAATGATGAAACTCTTCTCTCTCAAAGGGAACTTTTAGGACTAAGGATTCTTCACGAGACAATGAATTTGTTAAAATAAACTTGTGTGGAAATAAGGGGGTTTCTACAGAACTTTACAATAAATTTCATTTTCTTTAATTTAAACATAAATTGATGGAGTAAATTTGTTTTATTGAAGACATTACCAAACATTCATTTCCTCGGTTCAATTTCATTCTAAACTAGCAAGCACTTAACACTGTCAGCCCCTTGTGCTTTTAACTGAATAAAGGTCAGATAATCAGACATCTGAAAGGACAGCTCATTTATCATCCTTTGATAAATGTGTCAGTAGCTAATCTTTAGCAGTGGATGATAACACCACACAATGAAAAGTTAATGGATTCAAAGCACTGAATTTACCACAACAAGGATGTAATGACTCTGTAAAGCAGAAAGTTCAATTTTATTCCATATTTTATATGAAATTATTTTTGTGGGTGAAGCATTAATTACCACAAACTAAACATTATTCTGATAAATTGTGTTCCACAAAGGTCAAGACTGAGCTTGAGAAGAAATCATAATTATAGAATTATAGAACTGATTGAGTATTATTTCAACAATTGTAGGATTTCTATCCCATCAAGCTAATAGATGAAGCCTCACCAGTTTAAAAATTGTTATTAAATGTTTCTTGCTCCAAGTTCACATATACCATTTTATAGCACATATGTTGATTTGTACCTCATTTATTATTAATCTAAAATAAAAACTAGTTTAGTCACCCTAGACCTACAGCTGAGGTTGAGAGTATAGGTATCTGCCTTAGGTCTTATCTTGTCAGACCTATACAGGTGTTTCTGATATTTTAAGGCATCTCAAATGACTGGACACATCTGTTTAGAAGATTATTTATTTTCACAAAATATCAGGATTTTTTTTTTTAATAATTTTTTGGTATTATCTAATCTTGTAAGTATTGTAGAACATAAGAAAGAGTAGTGCTGAAGATAGGGTAAAAAGAGAAATGATATACAAGAGTTATTAGATTAATGTATTCCTTGAAATTATTCCAGAAGAGGAATGTCTACTGTAAGTTTGTATTACTTAAGGATCACAGCAGACGGGTCTCTATCTCCTTTGTCTTCACCTTCTCCCTCCCTCCACAACTCTGTGATGAGCAGATATGGTCGATTATTTTTTGTTAGAACTCAGATGATGGCAATTATGCTTAAAACTATGAAAGTTTATTGGCCTACTGTTTAGGCTGGAAGGCCTTTGAAACCAGAGCCAGAGCAGATGCAGAAGACCTTCAAGTAAGTATTTTGTATTCCCTTGGATTCTATTGGGATTTACAAGTTTTGGGAAGGTTCCATGCAGGACATGGGAGATGATAGAGAAAATATCCTACATTTCAGTGATAAAAAACACACTAAGAGAAGTCTGAAAAAAACTGACAAGGTAATTTACTACTTCACAGTAACGTTTTTCCACAAAATGGAACAATCCAGATCTAAGGGTTTTATATCCTGGGTTACAGCATGCACAAATTAAATATGGATTTGTTACTTCAGATAGGAAAAGAAAAAGAAAATACATGTTTTATTAATTAGGTCCTGAATTAGGTTTATTTAATTAATTTTAAAGAAGTTTCAAGTAGCAATGTATTTACTTTATAAAGCAGTTTTGTAAGAAAATAATTCACAAAGGAGAAAAAAATGTGGCTAGATTTCATATCTAAAGTTTTAAATATCCTAATAACCACTCATCTAATTTTCAAGTATATGTTGCATCCTAATAGTTCATAAATGTATTGAGGAAATCAGAAATATTATCTCCTTGCAGTATAATTTTGCAGGTATTATTGTTATAACAGCAAGTAAAGTAGATTTACTGCATGGCTTGTATTAGTTCTGCAAACTTAATTATGATATTCAAGTCAAACATGAGAAAAGGAACTTTTTTAACAGGAAAAAAAAATGTTCAAGAAAAAGAAGAAAAGATTATGATTTATCATAATTTTTTTCTGCTGGGTAGTGTAACTCAAATCTTTGAACTGTGTAGAAAAGCAGACTCAATCAAAGTCACTGATATGAATGATAAAAAATATTTTCTTAGAATTGCATGCTGTTATCATTCAAGGGTCAACTTTTCAAACAGTTCACCATAGCAGCTGGTAGTCATAATAACAAAGTTCTGTATTTTAGACTAAACATTTGTATGAGAATTTGTCCCTAATATCTGAAGCTACTCATTAAGATTAAGTGGACAGCATGGGATTAAAGAAATAATAATATGATAAAAAACTAGTAAATAATTTGCAATCATGCATATCATGTATATAACTCTTCACAAGGTATTTGAAGTGCAAAACAAAATGTTTATGTAATGGATTTTTCGTCTTTTGTGAGTATTGTGCATTTGAACTTAATTTTTAATCTCTATCACAATTAATTAATTAATTAGGCAATTTTCTTATAAATTGTTCTTAGATAATAAGTTAAGAATATGTCATTGAATAGTTTTGTGTTATACTGACGGAGTATGAATTCTGAGTATTTTCCTTATGATCCAACCTGCTTATAATATAATGACATATGAAATTTACAATATCTGTTTTCATCAATTGATAAAAATAAGATTTCTGTTCTCTTACTATCAAATCGACATTGAATATGTGACTCACACAAAATTAACTGAAGCACTTAAAACTCTTGATGATAAAAATATTAAAGAATCAAAACAAATCAAAACATTGTGTTTTCAATACAGAAAACACAAAAATAATTTAAATTAATTAAAATTTATGTACTTCAGTGTTTTTGCTTCCTGTATGGATTATATGAAAGTCCACATAGTAGTGAGAGATTGTGCTAGGAAAACTCCTACAAAATGAAGAAAGCTTTTTCACACTTGAAGTGGAACCAGACAGAACAGCTTTAGTGGGACTACTCTGAAACCAGTCAAGGCAATTCACTATGAACAGTAGATAAAGAAGTTTTTGATATTGAAAAGTTGGCAAAAAATCTTTAGAGAAGGTATGTTTTAAGAAACAAAAGTTTCTGAAGCTAACCATAAATTTTCTGAGCATATACATTTTAAACAAAGAGTCAGAAATTTTAGAAAACATATTCCTGGGTTCAGCTGCAGTGCTGGGTGCTTCGAAGTTTTATTGCTATTCTACTACACAGTTGTCATACCCCACACAGGAAGTCTATTAAAGCTTACAAAGGTGACAGTTTCTCATAAAAAGTATAGAGATATGTTTCAGTAACTACTGCATGATTCTGACTACGTGCATCACATGAAATCCAAGCAGATTCTATCAGTTTAATCAAACGTTTTATCAAAACTTTTAAATATATTATTATTGTTGCCCTACAAGGAATTACTTTAATTGTGCTTTAAGATACAGTTCTGCAAAATATCCAGGAGGGCTTTACTGCTGATTGGTCTAATCTGGTAAGTCCTTCAGAAAGTTCAAGACATTATGCATCTACCAATGTATAACATTCTACCAAGCCAGAATGCATTAGAATCTCAGTCTTTCACTAGTGTATATCACTGATCATCTATAAAGCAGGAATAAAAGGAAAGAGAAAAAAGAGACAGAAAAGCAGAGGGGTAATTTCTTCACATCTTCCTTGAAATTTATTTAAAAGAAAAATAAATTATCTCCGTAGCAAATTTATCTTCATCCCTAGGTGTTGAATTGCATGTGTCTACTGTGACAATGCTTCCCCTAGACAGCAATGGGAGAATCAGGTTTTTTTAGATTGTCTGAACATTACAGATTTATCTTGGAGAAGTAAGGAGTGAGGTCAGGAGAATTGCCACCTTGGACTTCCGGAGGGCAGACTTTGGTCCGTTTACAAGACTGGTTGACAGAGTCCCTTGAGAGGCAGTACTGAAAGGCAAAGAAGACCAGGAAGACTGGATATTCTTCAAGAAGGAAATCCTAAAGGCGCAGGAGCAGGCTGCCCCCATGTGCCAAAAGACGAGCCACAGGGAAGAAGACAGGCCAGGCTGAACAGAGGGCTTTGTTTGGACCTCAGGGACAAAAACAGTTTATGATTGTTGGAAGAAGGGGCAGGCAACACAGAAAGATTACAAGGATGTTGTGAGGTTGTGCAGGGAAAAAACTATAAGGGCCAAAGACCAACTAGATCTTAATCTGGATACTGCCATAAAAGACAATAAAAATTGTTTCTAGAAATAAATGAACAACCAAAGGAGGGCTAAGGAAAATCTCCACCCTTTATTGGATATGGCAGGAGACACAGTGACAAAGGATGAAGAAAAGTTTGAGGTACTTACTGCTGCCTTTACCTTAGTCTTTCATAGTAAGAGCAATTGCTCTCCAGGTACCCAAGCCCCTGAGCTAGAAGACAGGGACAGGGAGCAGAATGAAGCCCCCGTAATCCAAGTGGAAATGGTGAGGGACCTGCTATGCCACTTAGACATGCACAAGTCTATGGGGCCAGAATGGACCCACCCAAGGGTACTGAGGAAGCTGGCGGAAGTGTTCATCAAGCTCCTTTCCATCATTTATAAGCAGTCCTGGCTAACTGGGGAAGTACCAGTTGACTGGAGGTTAGCAAATGTGGTGCCTATCTACCAGAAGGGCCACAAGCAGGATCCGGGGAATTACAGGCCTGTCAGTCTGACTTCAGTGCCAGGAAAGGTTAGGCAGCAGATCATCTTTAGCGTCATCATGCACCATTTGTTGGCTGCACCCTGGCTTTTATACAAACCCCTCCCCACCTAGCACCAGCCAAAAGAATGCTTGACTCCCCCTAATCAGAGATCAAGTTATTTAGAGGTTTTCCAGACCCCTAACAAATTTCCTAGAAGCTTGGGAAGATCTCAAAGAAGAGAAACAGAAAGTTTATCACAGAAACCGCTGTGCAAATGGCTGCTTCTGTTAGCTGCATTCTCATTTCATTGAGGTGCATCTCCTATTATCCATCTATGTTACCCACCTCTCCTGTTACCCATCTATGGTTAGAAGAGCCTATTCTGGTAAAAGATGTATTCTTGCCTAAAGTTTGATTGTAGCTTAGGGTTTGATAGAAAACCACTTGAAATGTCCAAATCCTTAACTTACCTGAATCTCACCCCTACCTCTCCCAAAAGCCTGAAGAGTTAGTCATGGATAGTTAGACATGGCAGTGACTAAATTAAGTGTTTAAATCAGGTTGATTGGGTTCCACCCTATTTGTGGAACTAATTTAAATAAATCAAAATGAGAAGGATGTTTGTCACCCAGAGCATTATGCAGGCTTTTTATGTTTATTATTCTCTGATACATGGGAGTTCTATAGACTTCTGTATCTCTTGAAAATATCCCTTTATGAAAGGACATTGCAAGATAAGGTAAGCAGAAAAGTTCTGATTCCTCCGTGATGAAGGAAGCATAGAACTGATGTTGCTCCTTTCTTGGATATATCACAGGAGAAGCTGTTGCATGGTAAGAAAGCAACACTTCCTATCACAATGTCTTTTCTTGAAAGAATAATTATGGCAGATAAGCTGCTATTTAGTGTGGTTTCGATGTAGTTTATACATGGATTAACATGGGTTCTGCAAAGAAATGGAAAACACACACAGGTGTGTTGGGATTTCCACAGAACGGCTAGAGGAATGCAGGCTGCAATCTCTGGCAGGACTTAAAGCCTAAAACCATACACAATGTGACACAGAAGCTTTACTAGTGAAGTCCAGTCACCACCAGAATTTCAACTGAGTAAAGAATAGGTTTTCATCCATTGAACTCCTGGGCTTTGGTGTTCATAATTCCTTTATGCTGTATGTTTTGATTCCTCAATACTTTTTTGAGTCTAAATCTAAGGACTGCATTTCTATTCTGGGCTGTTAAGGAATAAATATGGATTCCAGAAGTTTCTAGCTTGTTTTTTCATGGCTTTTGCTACTGCATTTCCATTAGTAAGGATGAAAGAAGAAAGGACATACAAAAAGTGATGACTAAACCTTTTCGCTATAATTTTGTCACATTTGATACAGATGTTAAAGATATGATAATTTCACTTGAGGAGCATTTTGTTTGTTTTTGACTTTGTCAGCAAGTTTTAGCATTGTTATAATTTATATATAATTTAAGCAGGATGTCAGTTGTAGCAAAATTATTTACCTCAAACATTTTATATGTCACTTTGTGCTGTGCCTAAATATTCTACATTTCAGAAACCTATTGGTATGCTTGTAGTTGCTCATATAAAGTCCTTCTTATCCTCCAAATATGTCTCGCACTTCACTGCTGATAACCAGGATAATTGCCGTTGTCAGCCTTAATTTTTTTTTTATTTTTTTTTGGGTCAGTTGTTGGGCTATTTAACCATTTAACAGAACTGGAAAATACTTTGTTGAGTATAGATTTCTTTTACAATGCACTTTTTCTTCTAATGTTTAACGAACAGAATCTATTTATCCCTATTGTGATTAATTTCATAAAGAGAAATTCAAGTTGAGAACCTAACACAAGCAGATTTAAATCAGAAACTACAGATACCCCTAACTGTCCATCACTAGATCTATATAGATATACTTAGTCCTTCCTTAGTTTAATAGCACAGATATTTTGGTAATTAATTAATTAATTTAACCCACTAACCCATTAGTGATAACCACTAATTTTTGAGCTTCCATGTTCAGACTAAGACACATTTAAAAACATGGAAGATTGAGGAAACTCAAATCTACAGGTTGCAGCCAACCCAGAATATGCTAATTAGAAGTGTATTTGGAAAATGCTAATTGTGACATATAGGAGAATCTATAGTAAAGCCACTCAGGAGTTGGTCTGCTGGTCCATGAAAATTTTATTCACTATGTACAGAGAGTACATAGAAGTTTAGGGAACATAGGTCTTAATGACTCAAAGGCACTTTGATCAGGAGGAGAAGTGCTCTGCCTCTTTTTTTCTGGCAGAACAAAACCAGACATAAACAGACATAAAACACTGATATAGTAGGAATATGCAGTCTATATTTGCCTTCAATTTTAAATAAACTAACCTTTTCATTATTTCTTCTATCATATTCCTATTAACTCTTAAATACCACATAGATATATTTTCTAAATGTGAAGTTTATAAAAGTTTACGAACATACCAATAAATAGCTTTTACATTACAAACTGTCTTATCAGTAATGAAGACAATTCCAAAGAACACATACCTTTCACAACAGAGTGATATGTTGCAAAATGAAGAAAAGTTATTTTGCATTCTCTTAGTTGTAGCCAAAAAGAGGTTTTGAAGCACACCTCATACCTTGTGCTGTGGATAAAATCTATTATGCGAGCAGTCACCTGTGAAGAGTTTCTACAAAATTTGGTGAAGGGCATTTATCATTCTTCAATTAAAATGTCAAATCTAATTAGACTTTCCCTCAACACACTGTGTCTTATCACAGTGGTACAATGAGAGAGACTTTCCCTTGAATTACTAAAAAGCAAAGAGGGTATTTGTGAAACTTCCGTGAGAAGCAGGGGTGCCTTTCTGTAGGATTTTTCAAGTGCAAGGGAGTTAATCCATCAGCTGCTTACAGCCCATAAGGTATCTATGGATTTGATACTGTACCTGGATGAAGGAGATGTTCTTTCTCATAAGCCTCCAGACCAAATTGTTCTATGATTAGGAGAGACGTGTCCAAGACTCACATGTTGTTTTGATAATGACTGACATCATATATTGGCTGTTTGGCAGAGTGGAGATTTCACTATTCATTTTTTGGTACTTGGTTTTAATCTGATGTGACAGAACTTAACAAAGCCGAACACTAAATGATGAAGAAGATGTTGTTTCAAAATAAAGGTTTCATGCAACACCATCCTGATTTTTCAAGACAGGCAGTCCAGCTTGCAGATCTGACTTACAGAAAACAGTGGAAAGCAAAAATGTTAAATATTGTTAAAAGTAACCTAAACATTTTCAGACAAACACAAGTATTTAAAAAACTTAGAAGGAATATTTCATAAAATCTGCCACTGATAGCTATGAGAAATATACTAAAAGGTACGAAATCAGTAAATATTTTCTTCTCACTGGTTTCCTAAAAAACTAGCCATGTCACATGCGGACATGTGAGTAATGTAGTCCAATGATCTGAAGGCATGGATCAGCATCCTAACTAATAACACTCTGTAGGCTGATCAAATTGTATCTGGACATAAATGGAATTATTCATCAACATAAACTGAATTAAAATTCAAATGCTTTTAATATAAGAAGCAAGCCAGAGTAGTTATAGAGTTGTAACTACTCTGGTTTTCTCGTTTTTTCCAATTTCCAATCAGTCCAAATACAATAATTGGGTTTTGTTCTTTTTTTTTTTTCTTTTGTCATTGTTAGAGACAGTGTTCTATCTTTGTTGGGTTTTTTTTCCACATTGAGTCTCCTGTTAATATCTATAAATTATTATAAATTGTCAGAATCCAGTACGGTCTGGCCAGCTTCTTTTAGATATTCCACACAAAGAGAGTTTAACATCAAATTTGCTTATTTGTAAATATTTGATATCACATGGGACTTCGATTTTGCAGAATGATATGACAATATAATGAAATCACAGCACCAGCAAAATATAAAGATTGCAATGTACACAATACAGACATAGTTCCTGCTGTCTCTTTAAGCTCACCATCATGGTGCTGGGTGTCCTAAGCATCCAGGAAGGCACAAGTGAGTTAAAGCCAGTTCAAGCCCACTGCTTTCTTCAAACTTCATTTTATTGGTTTTTCAATTTTTATGAGAGTCACATATACACTTTCCCATGCAGGTCTGTCTGGCTGGGCAATATACTTTCTATTGACTATTTTAGGGAAGGCCATTTACATAACTGCTTGACACAGTCAACCAATACAGCCATTTATCTAAAGCAAAAGCTACTCCATGGTGGTCCCCTTTATTTTGTGCTTCCTTTTTAATAGCTGTGGTCATTATATTCTTTTCTGAAATTCATGAGCACATCGTCCTTGATATGGTATTGAGTTTATGTGTTCAAGTTTTGGTAGTGGTGGGCTGTGAGGAGGGACTGGGGCTGCCCCCTGCTGGAAAAAGCTGGTTCCAAATTTCTCCAATAGACCCACCACAAGACACAGCTGAGCCTACCAGGCAAACTGGTGGTGCCTTTGTGATAATATATTTTAGAAAGGGTGAAAAGTGCTGTACAGCAGTTGAGAGAGTGAGGAGTGAGGAAAAAAAGTGAGAGAAACAATGCTACAGGCACCAAAGTTGGTGTACAAGGAGCTGGGGGAGGTGCTCCAGGTGCCAGAGCAGATTCTCCTGTAGCCTGTGGAGAAAAAACAGGCCTGTGGAAAAAACTCCCTGTGCAGCAGGGAGGTTGTCTTTCCTGCAGTCTGTGGAGAGAACTCCATGTGCAGCAGGGAGGTTGTCCTCTCTGCAGCCCATGGAGGACCATGCTGGAGCAGATATCCACCTTGCAGCCTTTAAGGAAGCTGGAAACTGTGGAGATGATGGGAATTGCTGAGTGATGTCCCTGTCTTTATCTCAACCCACTTGCTTTTCCATCATATTTTTGCCCCCTGTTCTGTTGAGGAGGGGGAGTGAGAAAGCAGTTTGGTGGCCATGTGGTAGCCAGCCAAGCTTAACCCAGCACACCTATTTTCTCTGAGCCTTCTTCCACTGTAGGGATTCATTGATTGTTCACACAATTGAAATGGAAATTGATATCCCTGCCATGATGTTCCACAAAATTTTTGTCTGTAACTAGAAAATTGTTTGGCAGTGACTGTTCCTTTTCTGTTAATAGTACTGTTTCTCTAGAAAATGCTCATAAAGAGATACAGTAGGTAGCAAAGCACAGATCTCATAAACTCTCCTGCTCAGCAATAGTTGGTTCTGTCATAGGTGAGAGAGAATCAAATGTCAAAGAGGGAAGAATTGGCAAGAACACCTTCTGTGTGGTAACAGGGTAAACTGTTTCTTCACATTCATAATTTTATGACAAGCTCATAGTCACCAAAAATATTAACTATATGTCAGAAAGTTAATGCTAATTCTGCACACATTAAGTATGCACATCAGTTGGGAGCCTTCAGCGTGCTAACTCAAAAAGCAAGATACCGTATGTGGGAAAATGCAGGAAATGAGCAAAGTATCTAAATTCTCAGCAAAATCATTCTCCTCTACTCCTTCCCCTTCATCAAAGTTAAGATGCTTTCAAGTTAAATTTCCACTTCTGGTGAAGTATGATCTTGAATTGCAAGTACATCTATTCTGCTGCTAACTGTTTCAGCTCCCGATTCCGTTTACATTTACAGCTCAGAACCTTAGTTGGGAGTTGCTAAAATTTCAATGTACTTTATTACATTAAAAAAGCTGGGGTTCTGCTTAGCAATAAATCTTAGAAATTATTCATTTTCAGGGGTGTTACATCTCTATGTCCTGATTATATTTTATAGATGTTATCTACTAAAAGATTCTCAGCTAATTGCTTAGAAACAGTACTAACATTTACATTTTTGATAGCTTTGAATAGATGAAATACCAATTTCCATTAGTGAATACGTACACAGCAGAAGACACATGGAATTTTCAGTCAACAATTCAGATAATGATCACAACAATCATCAGTTCCTAAAAGGCACATAAATTATTTTAAAATACAAGCACTTTTAAAACATTTTAGAATAAAAATATTTTAACTTATAAAACAAATAGCAAAGTTCCATCAAATGTATGCAACTTCAGTTGAATTTATTTGAAACTGTGTCAGAGCATATGACTATTCCAAACTGGGTCAGGTGTAAATAAGTAATTTTTGAGCTAAGTTTTGATGTTTAAAACTGTATCAATGGCTATTTCCATGTCAAAAGTGTTTGTGCATCTGTCTTAGCACATTTCCTTGACTCATGTACTCATGCAAATACATATATGTAGACATATGCAGATACTGATGATTTCCTTTCCCTTCAGTCCTCTTTGTAAGTTTTAGAAGTTCATTGATAATTTAGACCCTAATGAAAAAATAATGGACAAATATTAGTGCTAACATCAAAATGCACTGCCTGTTTTTGGTGATATTACTGTGTTCATCAAAGGCCATTATATTTTGGTTTGGTCTCATAAAGTGTTTTTTTCCTAAAAATAAAATGAAAGATATTCATACGCAAATTTCATTCATAGAGAGTTGAAGAGTTAATAATTGCCTTTAGCATTAGCCAGCATCAGTTCAATCATATCTGCAAATGACTTTCGGAAACTGGCTGAGAAGTACCAAGAAGATACCTTAAAATGTCATCCCCCAAATGACCTATTGTTCTTGTTCTAATAGATCTTCTTGTCTTTCTGTAAGTATACACCACAGAAGTTTAGTATATCTGTAAGGCCCTTTATTTAATTTCGTTTTCATGCAAGCAGCTTCAATTTCATTATATTCTTTCCCTTTCATTTTTCAGCCTTTCAATAGAGCTTTTTCTTCATTCACTACTTCAATGCACATTTCTGGCATGTAGTGTAGTAGTTATCCTCTATAACAAAACATCTGAAAAACACAAACAAACAAACCCAAATAATAATCAATACCATCACCCTCAAGAAAAAAAAAAATACTGTTAAGAAGGCAAATTATTAATAACCTCTCCAGAGAGAAGTATTAGGGGTGTTTCACAGAGAATCAATTTACCCAAACTGGATTTTCACCAGCAAAATTGGATTAATACCCTTATTCTTATACAAATGTCTTGGGTTGTCTTAATGAACATTAGCTGTCAGGGCATTGATATCCATTTCTAAAGTAATTTCTGTCTTTCAAACACAGTTGTCATTTTGGTAAAACATGATCCTACTACTTGCTGGGAAAGCAAGTAATTGTTTTTGTAATACGCAGACAAATCGGTTTGGTGTTAATCAAGAAAAGAACATTTCTCTGCAGAGAAGCTGACACAGATTTTAAAATCCTGTCTTCACCAGTCCTTATGGCCAAACTGTATTGTACAGAAATATTGTCACGTCCTTTAGAAATTTAGATCAAACTAAGACCTGTATACTTGTAGATAAAAAGTTACAAGAGAAAAGAAAGATGATGTGCAACTTATTTAAGTGGGATTTTATTAAACCACGTAACTCTTCTAACAACAATCAAAGTAATGCAATAGTGTACTAATTACAGCAAGTAGGGGTAATAGCTTTACTTACTGTGAGCTTCCCGAATGTTTCCAAGAATAGGGCCCTTTTTCTACCTGTCTTATTACTTAACTAAAATTAGCTAAACTGTAATCATCTGAACAGTCATCTTCTAAATGTTATATATGCTTTGTTTTAAAAAAAGTATTAAAAAAATCAAGCCCAAATAGGCTAGGCATTTGTCTGAAAGAGGCTGAAGGTTTATATCTGGGGTTTCATCCATGTTAAAGAAATCGAGAAACTTCTTAAAGCTCTTCATGTCTTCTGCTTTGAATTGTGGAGATGAAATTTTTCAGAAAACATGGATTTTTGCCATGTTTGTGAAAAAAAAAAAAAAAAAAACACACAACAGAGTTTAGCCAAATTATAGATCTTAAAAAAATTGGAATTCATACATATTCAACTGAAAAGCAGAATTATACAGCTCCATTCCCTAAACTCTCCATCTGCACTGAGCATGTTCTGGCCAGGTCTCAACAGATATTCATGCATCATGGTAGCTCTATGTATAAGAATTATAAGCAATGTCCTCTGGACAACAACTCTATATTTGCAGCCACACAGCAAGAGAAAGTGGACAGAAGAGAAGAGGGTGCAAGCTGTCCTAGTTGAATTTCATCAAGATAAAAAATATTTTTGGAGCTAGTTGTCTAGACAAAGGTTAGGAGGGGTATAAGTTGTTCAGTTTCAAGGAAAACACTTAACATGGTGTAAACTGACACAGTGAAAAAAAAGAATGTCAGAAGGACTCTGGTATATAACTTAAGCAGAGTGGTTCGGGAATCTGTGATTAGAAATGAAGGGAAATTAGAGGCGTCTGGAAAGGTTAGACAAATATGTGTGTTCTGGTAAGAAACCATAGCATTGTTGTAGACCTTAAGCTATCTATGCAAAATAAAAGGATTAATATGGTGGAAAAAAAGAAACAAGATTAGATGTAGAGTCCAGAAATGAAGATTTTTGTTTAAAAGCATTTGAGTATTAATGGAAAAACACAAGTGAAGGTCAGAAGGCAACAAGGGAGCCTGGCTGAATGAAGAACTGTGAGGAGAGGAAGTGGAATTTAATGGGCAAGCTGTTAGCAGGATAGTTTTCAGCAGCATGCAGAGGTTTTATCCAGCAAGGAAAGAGATTAATAATGTGAGGAGGTATGTATGATAGCTTTTGTTGATTGGAAGTTTATGTACATTCTAGCACTTAAGCATAGCAATAATAAGTACAACTACAGATAAATAACATTCAACTATGGGACAAAATAACAAATAATAACTGGCAATCATGGATTCATGGATATAAGATAATGATGAGAATGGCAGTAGAAAATATAATCATGGCAATCTTATAAATAATTAGATCATGTCAATGGTAGTGGATAACTGCTACAAACTCAAGATCATTCTTTCATTAAAATATTAGCGGAACCCATGTTATGGGTATGCCGGGCACACTCAGTCACCAACTCCTGAGTTCTCCCAACACACTTAAAGTAACAAGACCCCTATCTTGATCCTTAGGGTTCACATCCATGGTAAAGGGGAACCAGCAGCATCCTTTTGGAGTGTCAAGGTGACTTGGAGAAGGCACTTGCCTCCACAGCAGTTGACTCTCAGTCACTGACGCTTGCAGTGCTGGTCCTCCTTACATCAAAAGTTTAGTAGTCTTTTGAGTTGCCTTTTATCCCCTCAGAAGACTAGTCATGTTATTCTTTTCTTTACTTCCCCAGTTTTGCAAACTGTTACTTTTGCTGGGTTTGTTTCTCAGTCTGTAGATAACTGATTGCTGTGCCCTTGGTCATCACATCCTCATCCTGAGAATGATCCTCTAGGGAATCAGTTCCTCAAAACTAATCAGAAATAACCATTACCACAATCTAAAACTTAAGTTTAATAAATATTTCAGTTAATACTTACCTATGCATACCAAATACATTTGTATTAGCAAATGCCACACCAGGGCATGTGACTTCAATCATTGCCTTTTCCCTGTATGGTAGCTAGCCACATGCTAAGGTGCATCAGATCAGCAGTTCCCTTCTCCCACAATAGCAATATATATTAAAGCTTATTTTCCCATCCAGGCTCAGCAACTCCCTTCCCTTGATGTAGATTTCAAGCTTTTTTGGCATTCTTTTTGCACATATACATGCAAAATAGAGATTGGGCACTAGGAACAAAGGAAATATTAGTGTGTAGTACTGACTAGCTTAGGAAAATGGATCTTTGATGAGAAAATCTCCTAGTTGTGTTGTGGAATTCATAATCGCTATGTGACACTAGTCTTGTAAAGTTACCCTTTACAAAAAAGATGAAAACTTCCTGGAACTGCAAAAAAAATCCTGTTATTCATATGACAGAAGGCTGTGAGCTGAATATATTTAGGATTGATAGAGAGTTTGTAACAGGAGTATTAAAACTGTCTTTCAAACAATCATCTGCAAATAAAATATTATGAAAATATTACTTAAAAATACATTTTGTTAAACTAATGAATTTTGGCTAGCTTTTTCCAGTGACAGCTGGTGACTCTTTAAAAATAAAAATGAAAAAATGGCCAAACAACTTCCCCATAATCTTTTGACAGTTTTACAAGTTTTCAGCATCTCATTTGGGGTTTTCTTTTCTTCTTTGTTTCCATTCTCTTAGTGTACACTGTGTATTCTCCAGTACTGTAAAGTTTACTTGAAGTGGTAACTCACACACTTATGCTTTATTATTCTGTATACACATGCTCTTCTGTTTTTCTCAATACTTATGTATCAGTGAAATGCCTTGTTTTATCTGGATTGTACCAATCCAGAATTTCTAATTCTGATCAGAAATCAGCATTTCTAATACTTCTGACTAGAATTCGTACTGACTCTGAGAGAATTGTAAATAACCTGTGAAGCAATTAATAATGTACCCCATGTTGGGGTAATGAATGTAGAAGACGAGGCATTTTGGGGTTCGATGATTAATATAATCTGACTCAAAAAGAACCTGAATTCTCTGCCTCAGGGAGAAAGAAGCCTCTCAACATATGTGAAGACTGAACTCAGAATTCAGATGGGATGCAGAGCAGCTTATACCCTAGTGCCTAGGACATGCCGCCAAGGAAAACCAGACAGTAATAATTGGAACACTTAGAAACATGTTTACAAGAAATGACTCCATGCATCAAGAGAATATTCTGTTCTTTGATTTTAAGTCCAGTGGTGGAACTAAATCAAAATGCTTGCACTGTGTCCCTGCTGAAAATGAACAGATGGCCTCATTTTCTTGTGCCATGAGTAATATTTTTTTTTAACATATACTTCAACAGCAAACCTCCATCCCCTTCTCCCCCTGAAAAAAAAAAATAATCTGGGAGATAAAAAGAAAAAGAAAAGACTGTAAAACAGGAATGACAGTGAAAGTCTATGAAATCTTAATGGGTTTGCTTCTTAGCCGATGCATTGTTTGGCTATAAATCACCACTTTTTATTATAAGATCAGTGTAGTAACCATATATCACATTTACTGTGAATAATGTCTGGAAAATAAATATGCATTTGAAATCATATCCTATTCTCTGGCACACAGACCACCACCTTATCGTTGCCCATCATTACAAAATATAACTAAACTATAAGATGATGTAGTTGTGCAATAAATGTTACACTCTGTAGCAGCACCAAAGTCAGGCATCATTTCTCCATGTGTTTATGCTTTCTACCTTGTCCTTGTTTAGATTTCTTTCCTCTCTTTTCAACTCTTTCATCCTTTCAATATCCTATTATTATCATACATGGGGAACCTAATTTTCTCCAACTTTCCTCATTACTTTTCCAGTTCTTGTTCTGCTCTTTCGTCTTCTTTGTACTAAGACATTTGTATGAGGGTTTCTTGATTTTGTAAATGTTTTTTTATAGCTATTTTACTGTCTTGTACCAAAAAGATAACTTGGTGATATTCCTCAGAGATTTTTGCTCAATGTCAAACATTTTTGCAAATCCAGTGAGAACCAGAATTTTAAATTTGTTCAAGCATCTGTGATGAAATTAATGTCTGATCCAAACAAGAACCGTCTCATCAAAGTACGAAGTGCCGGGAAAGTATGGACTGAGGTATCTTCCACCAAGTTAACATCTGAAACTTACAGGTTATAAAATCACACTTCCTGCTTTGCATAAAGAACTTCTGGGTGAATTTTCTGACTACTGACTTACTGATTAGAAAGATAATATTTTAAAAGAAAAATCTGACTTGGAAGTATCTTGAGGAGAAGTTCACTAGTTCACTAGTGATAAAATTTCCACTGTATTTCACTCCACAGAAATCATACTTGTTGATCTTTTAGTTAGTGCAGTTGATGTGCAATTAAGGAGACATAATAGTAGGCTAGGCTGTGAGTAACCTTCCCTCCTTTTGGAATTTTGTTAGCATTGTATGAATGACTTAATCTTCATGCACTCTGGTTTATGCCTAGGATACTATAGGCATATTATTAATTCAAAGTTTCATAGACTTTTATGCCAGAAAAGGATATTGATGATCTAATGTGACCCACTGTGCACTCCAGGCACAGTTCATTTAACTAATGCATATCTTGCTCAAAGACATTCAAACTGCACTCCAGCTTTTAAAGATTTCTGTGTTTCTTTAATTCCAAAGGAAAAACATTTTCTGCATTAACATGTGTAAATTCTTCATAACTGGAATCTTAGTTTTTGACTTCAACACAGAATGTGTTGTATATTGCAGCCTTGCCCCCCACCCTCTCCTAAAAATCCAAAACCTGAACCAGCAGTTTGGGGTACTCACTTGGCAAGAGTGGCTACTGCTGCAAATCATAGTAATTCAGTTTGTGGTATTCCTTAAGAAGGATTGAAACAGCCAAACAATAACTTAAATGGCATGGCATGTCTGTGTCATGAATTGTTCTCATTGTTCCCCATTTTCAGATACTTCATTTTCCAATATCAATCAAGAATTAATATCCATGAAAAAATCCTCATTACTTTCATTCATTTATAGAAATGTGATAGTGTACATTTAAATAATGCATGCACACTCAAGCAGCTTTAAGTATGTCAGGAGCCATCAGAACCTTGCCATACCAGGAGTTGATAATGAACTCTATCATGTTTTGTTTATCCATCTTTCTGGTCATACTGTAAAAGATGCGATAAAAAAACAGCTGTACTAGTTGCATTGCTTCTGTGTTGGTTCCCTTCCTTCTGAGTCATTACAATAACCATGCCCTCACCAGATGTATCACACAGATTGAGTGGATGGGTCAGCTTGTAAAACAAAACTAAAACTCAGACAGTTGCTCCGGTCAGGTGGAGAAAACAAATTTCCCATATTTATCACACTCACCTCAGGGAAAAACTCTGGAAATAAACAAACAAGCTTCAGAGTCCAAGTGATTATCCATACCTTCCTAAAATGTGCAAGGATCTAAGCTGGCAAAAAGCCATCATTCCTTATTATTGTCCTAGTTTTCAACAATTTTAATATATTTGTCCATGTCCCAATTTCCAGAGTGCTAAACCACTACATTCCAATAGAGCTGAAGCTAGAAACAGCAACCTTTCTTCAGCTGCACAAAGTTGCTTAATTGTCCCCTTTTAATTTCAGCAAAAGAATGGTGAAAAGACAGAGACAAATGATTCAGCAGTTACAGAAAGAAGATAAAAATTTCTCCCTTTCAGCTATTTCCTGTTTACTTAAACACTTATTTTACCCAAACCAGAAAAGTCCAGAACTGTCAAATTAATGGAATCATAGAAAGGAAGACGCAAAGAGGTTCCTCAGGCAACAGAATTTTGTATCTCAAACTGCTGGGCAGTGCTGACAGTGTCAGTTATCTAGAGGCTAAGATTCGGATCAAGAAAAGTCCTTAGGCACTGAGTATTGTATTGTCTCATCAATAATGCTCTGGTTCATCTCACCTAACACCAGGTATTCCCTACCTCAGCTGTTCATAAGCAAGAGTACTACTGGCCATGTTGTGTGCTTTATTGCTGATGGTCACAGAAGTGTTAGACACAGAAAGAACCACAGGAAGGTAGTACGTAGTATTATCTAGGGATGAAGTTGTAATTTGTGCTCTTTCATTTACTACCATACCTACATTTAAATAATAGGAAATATAATAAAAGAGAATTAGTTCCATTGATGGCATTTGGTATTGTTCTAAGCTTGTGTGCAGAGTTTTTGAATTAATTGTCCTGTCAGCAAGGATCCAAAAGAAAAATCTAGGATTCCAGCTGCATTTTTCAACTGAATATTTTCATAAATGTTAAATGAAAAAATGCATACTGTTATATCATTGATGCTAGAAAATGAGACACTTCAGAACTCTTAGTGTTAGATTGTCCACAGATTTTATTTATTTATATATTTATTTGAAGAGTTTTCTAATCTTAAATTCTTTGTGCCTTGGGCATTCATCTAGAGTCCTGATATTGTGAGCCTTCAGGCTTACCTACAGTTACTGTGATGATGGTTTTTAAATGTCCATATGGTAGCTTAAAGTTTTCTGCTGACTCATAGTCACAGCTGATAAACGCTAATGTACCCTGTCACCTCAGCTATTTGGACTCATCCGTCATCTCTGGTCTCTTGTGTTGTCCGATACCTCAAGATGCTTGTTGCCATTCTGTCTGTAAGACTGGTTGTGGAGTCATTCTGTCTGTAAGAGAGGTCATGGAGTCCCCTTCTCTGGAGATTTTCAAGACCCGCTTTGATGCAGTCCTGAGTAATGTGCTCCGGGCAATCCTGTTTAGCAGGGGAGTTGGACCTGATGATCTCTAGAGGTCCCCTCCAACTCTGTCAAATCTGTGAATCTGTGACTGACTGCAGCAAAGGAGGATGTTTGTGAACATTTACCTTTATGTGAATTTTCACTTACAAACAACTCTAGGGACAATTAGTGTATTTTCTCAGTGTTAGTTATGTATATAGTGCCTTATCAGAACCATCAAGCCTAAAAACAAAAATCACCTTGCATATTAATATCCTTAGATGATCTTCTTAGATGACACCTCCTTTTAGTACTTTTGCAACACTTTGAAAATTTACTGCTGATTTTTGAGACATTCAGTCTAGAAAAGGAAATAATATTGTGATTTAAGTGACTATCAAGAACAACAGTGACTGAATAGTTAAAGCAAGGTATTCATAATCAGTTTGTGGTTTGAACTATATTCAACTGCTCACACAAACAATTTCTCGATTCACTTCATATAAACAACTCATTGGTAACAATTGAACTCTGTTGTGAATAATTTGCAAATAACAAAAAAAAATGCCAAGCGTTTAAAATAAATTATTCCTAAAACATTATCTGTCCAAATCTCTTAGTTGCATCCTCTTTCTTGTATTATCCAAGAGACACCATAGACTTTTTGCCTTCTGTCTAAACAGACTGTAGTGAAGTATTAGGGAATCTGGCAGGCCAAAAAAATTTTCAAGTTTTAGCAAATGTTAAAAGTAACTCTTTTTGATGGATGCTTTTAAAACTCCCTTATTGCATATTCATAATATTACGATTTTTAAAAGTGTGTACATTCTTACACAACACATAGGACCCCTGGGTGACCACTTTTAAAAGAAGAGATCAATTATCTATCCATCTCACAAAATCACAGAATTGTAGGAGTTGGAAGGGACCTCTGGAGATCATTTACTCCAAGCCCCCGGCCAAAGCAGGATCACCTAGAGCAGGCTGCACAGGAATGCATCTGGGTGGGTTTTGACTATCTCCACCTCCATGCATTTTCCAAAGCCCATAAATCTGTTTTCTACTGTTTTGATTTCAAGGTGAGGACTTCCTAATTTTTCCTCTCTCTTCCTGAGTGTTCTTGGTCTTCTACGTTTAATTTATATTTCCCACATGCACTTTTCTCGTTTCTCTCTTATTCAGTTCAACAACACCTTTGTTTTAGCCACTCTTGATATGATTTCTGGACACAAACTGTTTTCACTTTTTCTGTCTTTATGCTTCACCTGCTAAGATATTTCAGGTGCCTTCCCTCTCTCCTTTGCAGATATTCATTACAATTTTTAAATTCATAACATGTGGTTAATGTTGATTAACAACTGAGATATAAGTATTTGAAAAAGATCTAATAATACAATTCAGTTTGCAGCACCACTTCTAATACAATGCCTGATGGATTCCTATGGGCTACAAAACCAGTGTGAGTATAAATCAGCATCTGACTAAAAGGTAATTAAAATAAACTTCTTTCTAATCAAATCCATAACATTATTTTTAAACAGATTGTACAAAGCATCTTCTAACATTTTTTTCTCTCTCTAATTTAAAGATTACAGTCTTCAATAGTTTGTTATTATTAGTATACTGTAGTTCAACTATTATCAATAGAGAGGCATGAGGAAAATGGAGAAGGAAAGTATTCTTCTCAAACCAGAGGAGAAATATTTGAAAGCATATTAGAAATATTGCAACACTCTAAAAATTTCTGTGTGATCAGCAAAAAGCTCTTATTCAAAAAAATTGGAGGAGTTTTTCTCACCACAATTTTGTAACTAGTTTGATTGTTTAAAACATTTGGTAAATTGCAATGTTTTTCCATTAAAGGTTATAATATTTTGTGAATTCATATTTTGTTCTGTTTTTATTTCTTCACAAACACTCTTCTCCAATTTACTTATTGTAGAATTTCTTGACATGAAAATAAAGCATTAAACACTTTCAAACATCTCCAGGGAAAACTTTGCTCTACTTGAGTTTAGCCATGTTATCCATCAATCACTCAATCAACCTTTATTTTATGTACAGTAACACATTGGAGAATGAATCTCAAAGTGCCATGCATAATAGCTGTTAGTTAACAAGAGAAAGCTTATCTCAGCTGATGAATTTTCACCTTTGTTTTACATCTACTAAAAGAGTTTCTAATAACCTCAGGGACTAAGTTTTATTGCTGCAGGGCATATGCTTGAAGTCTTAGCCTCTGTGTTTTGTGCCGCTGCATTCATGATCACTATGGAATAAAATGAACTTGGGTTTAAAATAAAATAATAGCATCCATGGCTGAATTTTTATGCTATCTAGCAGAAGAGTGACTAATTACATTTTTGGGACTTAAGAACTTACCACAGCCACTGGCTAGGAAAACTGTTATAAGCAGATCAAAGCTATGTTACTGAATCAGTATCCACACAGCAAAAATTAGTTGTAAATACATTCTTTGCAGCTAACACACAGATGAGGAATACACCTGAGGGATGCCGTAAGGTTCTTATGCAAAACTGAAATTGTCCCGCTAGCTAGATAATTGGTACATGGCAAACGCTGCTCCTGACTCCACAAAACATCAAGAGACACCTGAAGAAGCTCCCTCTGGGACTTTTCACCTGCACTTTTCCATTAAAAAAACCATTTTGTGTCAAAGCAAATCGTGGTAGTAATTTTCCCTATACCTAAAGCATTGTACTGATAACAATAATTTGTAAAACCCCATACATACTTTTTCCATCTTTTTCAGCTTAATACAGAATTTCAGGCTCCCTGCATCAAGAGTTTGATGTTTTTTCTGGTTAATGTATAGACAGAAGAACAGAAGCCAGTGGATACAAAATGGTAAATGCACCTGAAAAGTTTGATGAATATCTGAGAGCTTCAGAATTTCTCCTGAAGTGTACGCATTCTATATTGTTTGTTAGAAGGAAAGAAGCAGCAGCAAACTAACCAAAATCACTGTAATGTAAACAGGCATTAGCTTTGTTGCCCTTCTCTGAACACTCTCCGCTACCTCAGTGTCCCTCCGGCAGTGAGGGGCACAGAACTGAACGCAGTATTAGAGGTGCAGCCTCACCAGTGCTGAGTACAAGGGAGCAATCACTTCCCTAGTCCTGCTGGCAACACTACTTTGATACAAATAAGGGTGTTATTGGACACTCTGCTGGCTTATATTCAGCTGGCTGTTGACCAGCACCACCACGTCCCTTTCTGCTGGCCAGCTTGCCAGCCACTCTTCCTCAAGCCTGTAGCACTGCATGGGGTTGTTGTGATCCAAGTGCGGGGCCTGGCACTTGACCTTTTTGAACATCATACCATTGATCCAGCTTGTCCTCTGTAAAGCCTTCCTACCCTCCAGCAGTTCAAGACTCACATCCAACTTTGTGTTGTCTGCAAACTTACCCAGGGTGCACTTGATCCCCTCATCCAGATGTTTGATACAGACATTAAACAAAACTGGTCCCAATACTGAGCCCTGGGGAGCACCACTTGTGTCTGGCCGTCAACTGGATTGAACTCCATTCCTCACCACTCTTTGGGCCCAGCCCTCCAGCCAGTTTTTTACCCAGTGAAGAGTACAGCCATCCAGACCATAAGCAGCCAGTTAGTCCTGGAGAACGCTCTGGGAAAAAGGGTCAAAGGCTTTACTAAAGTTCAGATAAATATAATTCACAGCCTTTCCCTCCTCTACCAAGCAGGTCACCTTGTCACAGAAGGAGATAAATTTAGCCAAGTAGGGCCTGCCTTTCATAAACCTATGCTGACTGGGCCTCATTGCCTGGTTGTCCTGTATGTGCTGTGTGGTGGTGCTCAAGACGATCTCCTCTTCAACGTTCTCTGGCTCTGAGGTCAGACTGGCAGGCTTTTAATTCCCCAGATCCTCCTTGAAGGAAAACCTTGAGAATGTTTCCTCAAATATTTCAAGTAATAGTATAAAACTTAAAAAAAATTTGGAGTGTTAGGAGGCAAGCATAATGGCACAGAAAAAAGAAGGTTTATGTCTCAAAAGAGAACTACAGAATATAGATAATAGAATGGTTAGAGTTGGAAGGGACTTTAAGATCACCTAGTTCCAATCCCCCTGCCATGGGCAGAGACACCTCCCACTAGAGCAGGTTACTCAAAGCCCTATCCAGCCTGGCCTTGAACACTTCCAGGGATGTGGCATCCACAACTTCCCTGGGCAACATGTTCCAGAGCCTCACCACCTTCACAGTAAACAATTTCTTTCTGGCATCTAATCTAAATCTCCCCTCTTCCAATTTAAAACCATTAGTTAAAGCTATAGAAGTTATTTGACCTTCAGCCCTTTAAATGGCTAGTGAGTTTTGTGACACTGAAACTGCTTCACCAAAGTGGGAACCTGAGTTCATAACTGAAAGACGAGAAAAAATTCTAGTAATTCTACTCAGAGCAGCAATCTGGAGGAATGGACCTATCCATGGGAACTCAGCACATTTTTGATGATATTTTTGTCTCCATATTTACACATTTTTTTCCCCCGTGACAAAATATTACTATGTATTTACTGCAGCAATTTACTGAGAATTTGAATAAACATCGCCAGGAACTACATTTGTTTAAGGGTTGTAGCTTTTCATAACATATTCAGTCCTCAGAAAGAATCACTATGACAATACAAATTAATCTCCATATTTTTTAAAAGCTTTAATGCTTACTAGCACATGTCAATTAACAGGCAGAGAGTTTATAATAACTGGCACTTAACACTGTATTATGAATCAGGGTGTTCGCTGTTAATGGAACATAATGGATTGTAATTCTGCACTTTAATATTACCTGCCAAAGCACGCCTCTGTCACCTTCCTTTCCATCTTTCCAACCAATTACATAATATTTGACAACGATAAGTTGACAAATGATAATATTTCACATGCTGTTTCATTAGCTTTAGAAATGCAGTGGCTACGGAATATTTTTAGGGCTTTGCAAAAGTCCTATAGTCTTCACATAAATTATCAACATATGATTTTACATTTTTCCTAGGTGAATGCTTATTTTCATTATGAATTTTTACTCAGGGTAATAGTAGAAATATTCTACACATTCTGATTATTAAATATGTTGAGAACAGCCACTAGATAAGTGATATTTACACAGACATTCTTGTCAATTCTCACACCAAAGTGCCAAGAAATTTGGGGTTGTGTCTTCTGTTGTCAAAACTCTGGAACTCTACTCAGGTGTAAATAAGCAATAGACACAAATCTTGAAAGCACTGGGACCAAGGTTAACTGATCTCTGCTAATAATTACTATTTCTTGTGTGATAGTTCTGAAGTTTGGACAAAAAAACCTGCCCATAGGAACCATTGTACCTGATGCCTAAGGAAGAACACATAATAAAGTAAGCGCCCAGCAAATAATAATAACAACCAGCTGAGGCTTTGTGCCTGTCATTTTCTGCTGGGGATTAACTTGGGTCAGTTATATATCAGGGGAAAAAAAGACAGAAGAAAAAGAAAGAATATTTGCACTTTTTGTAGCATAGACATGCACTGTATTTGTTTAACTGCACAGGTAATAGCAGTGTTTCTTTTCAAGCCAATTCTAATTAAAGTTTGAATCAATCTCTGTGCCATTCCTAGCAGTAAACTTTAAACTAGGTTTGGTTTTTTGATTTGAAAACAGTGAAAAAATTATCTTCCTAGGTTTATTTTTTTTTATTCCTGTTGCACTGAAGTGCTAATATATTGAATAAAAAAAGGCTCACTGCCATTCACTACTAATCTAATTATGGAAACTGTAATCTTCCTGTATGACAACATATAACAGATAAACAGAAATCAATTTATCTTCCTGCAGGTAACTCATAGGAATTATAAATAAAAAAAAAAACCCCGCCCAGATACTGGAGCATGAATACATATTGTTTTCATGAAACCAGTGCAAAGAAAAATTCCTCCTCCCAAAATAATTACGAACACTAATTTAATTTGAAATAAAAACAGATACTGAAAAGTAAGTCTTATTACAAGCCAAGAGGGAAGGAAAACATGTGAAGTTTATGCTTATGAGTTTATCTTAAACTCACAAAAAATAAAATTGTCTATACAGCTCATCAGACCCAGTAAGGTTATCCTCAGTTTCTTCAACAAACAGGGTTCCTATTTCTGGAGATGTCAGTTTTATTATTGAATAGCACAGAGCAGAAGAATTGCATGTACGATTACTTCAATTTGTTGTGATTCTGTGCTTCCTTTGAAGCTTTTTTGGCACACAAATAAAATATTTAACAGAGAATAGATGTAACACATTGAGAAAATTTCAGAATATTTTTAATATTAGGAATTTCTATTGAAGGAATAAGTACTTTTCTTCTACCAAAAGTTTTTAATAGCTGCATTACTGTAGTTCCCAGTATACTGAACTTCAGAGTGTCTACTAGTAACAGAGCACCTGTAACTAACAAATCTTATCTACTCCTAAACTTCTAGGAACAACAAAAAATCACCAAATTCTCTGAGTCTTGCCTAGGTCCTTGAAAGTATATTTATGCCGTGAAAAATGCAGGACACATCTTTTTATAATGGCAAATTGAGAAAATAATTAAAATAATTAGAAAAGGACTGTTGTTACAGCTAGCTTCATCTGTTGAGTACATGGTGCCAACAAATGGATAAAACACTGGCAGAAAATGTTACACTTGCAACTTTTATCCTTTATGTTGAAAATTAAACTCTGGATAACACTAAGATGTAGATTCCTAGATGCATACACTAATGTTCAGATGGTACATACTTACACCCATACAGACTGGATGAATGAAAAAAAAAAAAAGAATACTAGATAAATACTATTATCCTCTTGGCATTTTTAATTTTGGTTTGATTTTGTAATTATTTAAAAAAACAAAAAAAACAACCAAACAAAAAAACCCCCACCAAAACACAAAACAAGCCCAAGTAGATAATTGTTTCCATTTAGCCATTCTGAGGTTGTTTAAATTCAGAACGGTAAGCAATGGTATTTGTAAGTTAACCATCCCTCAAGGTCCTAAGCATTAGAAATGATGTATGTGTATATCCTGGTTAACATGGTTGTCCATCACATCTCATACCCCTGAAGTATGCAATGGTTGATTTCCTTGTGCATTATGAAATGTGCTTGGAATTCTGTTTCTTAAAATCAGTGTGCTTAATGGAATTATCATGGTTTGATTCCTCTTCATGGTTCCTCTTACATTCCCCTGTGCTTTTGTGCCACAACAGAATAAAAGCATTCAACAGCAGACAACCGGCACCAGGATGTGTTGTTTGCATAATTGTCATGGCTCAGGGAGGTTGATGTCATATCTTTAATTTTTCACTTCCTAGCTGTCTCTTGTTCCCTTTATTTCCAGAGCACTGTGTATGTTTTCAAATACAACAAAATCTCTAATTGTAAACATAACTCAATATCCTCTTGTATAAAATGCAATGCAAAATAATGTGTAGTGTCTTGTTATGCAGCTACCATGAGAAGAATTAGAAACTAATTGTAAACCGTGTGTGTGCATGCACGTATATGAATTTAAATAATGAATTACATTAAGGGTAAAAACAAAGCTCTCAGAGATTATTTGCTATTCTTTCAATGTTGAATATCTTCTTATTTAGTGAATAATACAGTTAATTCCTTCAACTTTCTTCAGAAAAGGCAAGCAACCTTTGAGCTTGTCAGAAAGTCATATGTAAAACCCAAGTTTGATACTTTACAATAAATACTGATTTTAAGTCAGTGGAAGAACTCCAATTCAGACCTCAGAATTGCTCATAAGAATAAATATGTCTAATTACAGGATACAAAATCCCATTCTGAAAATACCTAGGATTAAAATGAATTATTTTTATTCCATGCATGGTGTTATAAATATCCACCCATATGTTTTGTCTTTAGTTTATCCTTTGCTGAATATAAGAACCAATCAATTTATTTATTATCAACCTTTCCATTATAGCTAAAACAGTGTCTGCAATTTATTAGAAATTACACTTTTTTCCCCAAGACAAAGCCTTGCTAAGCAAATGAATGTGGCAGTGGTAGTTATAAGCATGAAATTTCCACCGAAGTTTTAGATACATAAACATCTAATTATTTCAAAAAAAGCCTGATGCCACTCATTCTTAGACAGTTGTCAAAATTTTTAATTATTTTTAGCTTTGGCTTTGTTATCCATTCACCAATTATCCTTTAAGTTTTCCTTGATTTCTGCTTGTAAAACCACATTAGAATCTCATTTTTTTGTATGTTCAAAATAATGAATGAGTTAAATTTTTTTTTGTGCTTGTTTAGGCACCACAAATCACATCTTTCCAAAATTATTTTGAAAGGAAACAAATTTTATTCTCCTATGTAGTGACTGTAAATGGAGTTATGGATCCCTGAGTTATTGTGATGCATTTGAAAATAGTAATTAGTATCTGTCCCTTTCTAGATCTACTGTGAAGGTGAAAACAGCAATAGGAGATCTGCCTAGGGAGCACTCAATTAGTAAATCTTCTTAGCGTAATAGCATGATAGATTAAAAAGTATCAGGGACAGAAAAAATGTATTCCCTAGATACTTAAAAAAAATTAATACAAAGCTAAGGGAACAGAAATGCCGTATTGTCCAAGCATAAGGCATTATGAGAAGGATTAGGAAATTAACCCATTTTTCCTAAAATATAATTGGAATTTAAAAGGACTATTTCATCGAAGTCTACCAGAGAAATCTGATAGACTGACAAGTATTCAGCTAAAAAAAAAATTAAATTTACTTGGATTAAAAAAAAAATATGCAAAAAACCAAAAGCCTTTTCAGACAAAATTGTGTACACAGAAACACAGAGAGATGTGTGTCAGAATCTAGAGAAAATAAAATAGCCAAGAAACAAAGTCCACTGTTTCTTTGCCATGTGTATTCTTAAAAGTCTAGTTTTAAGAGAACTGGGCAAGAACAGCAACAATTTTAAAAGAATGTGGGCAGCATAGCAATAAGTGTCCTACTTTGTTCTTCTTTGCTAAGGACTGCAGCCTGTTACACATTTATAAGTTCTTTATGCCTTTTTTCCAGAAGTCCCAAATAGATAGATCAAAATAGCAGCTACATTTTTAGAGAAAAAAAAAAAAAGGTGGTGTGTTGTTTTTTTTTAAAGACATAAAGTGGTACTGCAGGGTACTGTAAGGATAAAGGATTTTTCTGGCATTTGTCCTACAAGCTTGGATGATAAACCTAACTGTAAGATAAAACTCTCTTCCTCCTACTGTGCCAAAATTAAGGAAATGGTCAGACTGTTGAATCTGGGAGGCAGCAACTAGTGCGTGAGGTAAGATACTACATCATATTTTTTGCCTCCTAGCTGAGGCTACTGGATCAGTGCTAGTTAAAAGTTTAATGTAACCTGCTCAACTCTGTCCTTTAAAGGCCAGAGAGCCACTCAGGCTCTCAGGCATGAGTCTTGCTTGGAAAGCACTGCCTGAAAGCCTGTCCTTCCTAGCTAATATAATCCTCTACTTGTTAGTGTTCTCCTATTTCGCTATACAATGTAGTTTCATAATAGGTGCTGAAGCGATGGATTCACTTTGCATTGGAATGAAGAAAACCCAATGCTCACACAGTCAAGCACTGCTTAAAGATAGTATAACATCTCTTTCTTACCTCTTCCGTTCATTTCCTTCTGTCACACTCAATTTCCAAAAGTCCTTCCCTACATGACATTTTTTTTTTTAAAATTGACAAATTTTTAAAAGAAAAATGAATAAACTAGACAAAAGCTTGGTTAAAACCAGAACTACTAATAATGCAGTCTTAGATCACTCATGACAAAGGAAACCAGACTATCACACCAAAACAAATCCTTGCTGCAAACATACTGTTAGAAAACATGATGCCATCAGTTACTGGGTGGTGTTCTCTTCCATTTATTTTAACATGCTTTTTCATTATTTTCTAGTTACATTTATTACAAATCCTCCATTGTTTAGATAAGCTATTTATTACTTTGCTCATAGAACTCGTAACAACAACAGTCTTCCTAATTCAGATGAGTAAAATGTAAAAAGTTGGTATGCTTTTGGGATGATCTGTGATTATTCTAACAACCCTCTCCAAAACCTCACTCACTTTGCAAGTTAAATATTTATGTGTATTATATCAAGACATGGGTAGTTCCTGTCATTTCAAGGGAACTTCAATGTTGCTTTGTTCTGTGTCCATCAATATTCGTCCTCCATTCTCCACAGTCTGACTACCACCATCACCTTATCAGACATCTTGACAGTGTAATTGAAAATGAGTATCAGTAAGAAGGGTAATGTGTCAAGGAAAGCTGTATTTCATCTGACTCTTTTTTTACAACCTTTCCTTTAAAAGGTCATACTTGTACAATCAGATGGAACAAGCATGTTCATCTGTTTCAACAACCCTGACAGATGTTTCTAAGCTCTTTCCTTGAAAACTGAAACTATTCCCTTGCCCAATATAACCTTCAATGATTTGTTTCCTTTTGAGATCAGTAGTAACACCATGTTTTTAATTTAAAACTTGTCGTCTCATGACCAGATGGCATGCAGAGATTAACATTACTTATCAGTTTCTGATCAACAAAAATGTATGTAGAAAACCATCCTGAATGTAATTGTTCTACAGATCATATAGTGTGTGATTTTTTTGTCTAAATTGATCAATTTGGCCAAGCTGTTTGAAGTAATTTAAGTCTTGTTTTATTTTATAAAAACAAAGGATCTAAATCCAGGAAAGTTTCATTGCTTTTTCATTTATAACTTCAGCAATAAAAATTTTCAGTATCACAGTGACCAACAGCAAGTTCCTACATGGAGTGGATTTTTTTTTTAATTTCAGAAATAGTGTGAAAACTGAATATTCTTTTACTCATCTTTTTCTCCAGAATGCTCATTCTCCAGATGAGCTATTTTTTTCAGTGAATTTTAGAATTTCTGTTTTCATTTCTATGTTTTTGAATATTCATTCTTCAATTATATGAATTGTCACTATTGTAGTAATTTTTATTTGTCATTTCTGCACCTCCCTTCTGCATAAATTTCTTTTCCAATGTTAGATGTTCATGTATATTCAAATTTATGATAACATAATTGGTTTTGTTTGTCATGCCAAGAAATGGACACCTAACACAATAAAGGCAAACTTTTCATATTCAAGTTAGCTTGCATAACTGCTTGCACAACTGCTTCTGGTGTCATAACTAAAGAAAATTATTTAAAGAAACTGAACTATCATCAACAAGTCAACAACAGTTGACCCCAAATCTACTGAAAGATGCTGAAATAATTATTTGCTAAATGTGGTAAAACCAAAAAAAAAATACTCTGAACATTCAAGTTATATCCTGATTGCCCTCTCTTCGGAGCTTTCTGCTATAGGTGATATCTGTGACAACCTTCTGCAAATACCCCATGTTCTCTGTTTTACTTTTCAAGTTTATTTCTAATTACAATATTATTGAAGAAAATCCACTGAAAATTATTTCTTTATGTTCTACATATTTTTTCAGTCTCCACTTAAAGGTAAATGTCAAAAACTTACTACCCTATAGGAAAGTTTAAGACAGAAAATAAGAACTAATAATGCATTCAAAATAAGTGCTAAAAATTTGGGGAAGAAAATCTAAACACGGAGTAACACAGATTTCATTTTTTTAGACAGCTTGCTGTTGAGATGAGGCCAAAACATCAGCCTGGGAGTTCACCCGTCAGTTCCTAATTTCTATTCTCTACCTTTCTCTTTCTCTTTCTCTCCCTTTCTCTTCAGTTTTTCATGTTTCATAACTATATAGATTCTCAGTGAAACTGAAATTTACTTGACTACGGCAGAAAATTCCATTTGGATTTCCTTGGATCCTTTATCAGCCAGCGAGGCAGGTATTATTAATATACACGTTTTGTCACCTGTTTCTCTCCTACTCTGTTGTATATGCTATGCTATCTGCCAGTTTTCTTCTAGGTATTATTCTTCCAGGATAAAAAAAAAACAATCCCAAATTCTGTCACTGTTTCATTTTCCTCCCAAACTATATAACTTTCTCTTTGTAACTCTTTTCATTACGACTCTTCAATAGCATAAGAGAAGTATATTTTACTGATACTGTTGCTTTGCAATGAAAAGCACCTTCTATACTTAACCAAGTCTGTATACTGCACATTTAATGTTTTTGCCAACTGTTAAAGCAAAACATTGTCAGCTGTGGAGAAAAACCTCAAAGGTGGCAGCAGTAATTATATGAGAGGGATACGTGAGACATATGAAGAAGGTAGAAATTATTTTATTTTCGGTGTTTCCTACATCATTTTAAAAAACAGAGAATTGAAAGGGAGTCATCTATCGCAGTGCATGAAACAGTTATCAGAGAGTATATGGAGAAAGAAGTATCATATTGATAATGGAAAAACAGCAAACAGTTGAATTTCATAATAACTATGACCTAGCAATGAGCTGCATAGATGCTGACTTTTCTACTTCTCTGACAATTCATAACTGTAATGTTTTCTCCATCTAATTGTAGGAATCCAGATGCTCAGGGCTCTTTGCAGGGCGAACACTTTTATTTGGAATGGCAGTAGCCTAGCAGTAAAGGAAAGAAAGGAAGGTGAGACAAGGGTCTAATTTTGTCCTGGTGAGTGATAGTAATGGCCACTAGGAATGAGACTCATTATCAAATCTCAGTGCAGAAAACATACAGAAGACCTCTGATATGAAGAAAACACTTATGGAATTACTGAATTACTGTCTAGTTACTGACTTAGGTAATAAAAGTTCTATAGTACTGCCTATTTTAAGAGATTAAGACTTCTGTTTTTAAAGAAATAAAATTTAAACCTGCTGATTTTCAGAAATACAAAAGATAAGTGATCTGGATAATCACTATCTTGTAATGCTTAAGTTAAATCAGAGAACAAAGTATTCAAAGGCAAACAAACATGAGGCTATTGACACAGTCATAAATTTATTTGGTTACATTTTAGACATTTCAGTGTGCATGTGAAGAAAGTAATGCCTTCTCTCTGCAAAGAGAAGATGAGCTAAGGAAGCTTCTGTCTGCATTGTCACATGCTGTATTGGCATTTCAGTAACATAACAGATCCAACTGTCCTCTGTCCTTGAAGTGTGAGAGACTCTAACAGATACAGTATGTTAAAAGAAATAGGCAAGGATGTCTGACTTCATATCATATTGGTTTCCCAATTAACTGAACCAGAAAATAGAAAACTATTCCCCAACCATGACAGTTGTCTCACTCCTATCTCAACTGTGGCAGGTGAAGAGGAAGAAGGGATGAAACTAATTAAAAGGAAATCAAAACGTCTATGAACCTTCATTAAATGAGTAGTAGGAGACGGGAGAAAGTGTTGGAGCACAGAGACAGTGAAGAAATTTTTTAATATATATCTTCTCTTTTTGTTGCCTAGAAGAGATCTTTTCCTTGGTCATGATGCTTGTATTACCTAAAGCATAGAAGAAATTTGATGCAGTAGAGGAACCAAAGGATAAACCAATCTCTATGCTACAGAGATGTTTTCTCCCACATAAGACCAGAAATGATTCCATCTTTAAAACAGGGATATGTAAGCTGTTTAAAAAGGAGATCTTCCCGGCAGATAGACTGGAGCTCTAATGGCTTTTGAGATATATGAGGAGCTCTGGTGCTGGAATGAAAAATGTCTTGATTGATCAAAACATTAAAAAAATTGTTGCAGAGAAGACTTTTATTTGAACTCAGACTAGACTGGAGCTAATCGGTTTATCTTTCCACTCCTAACTACTCTGGTTTTCATATATCCATATCAATGGCAACACTTCTGAAATTGTTCTTCTTGGTTTAATGAAGAAAATAAACTCTGATTAACAAAAATAAACTAAATACTCAGAAGTGCTTTGTGAGTAATTGAGTTGATCTTGGAAGTCCCATTACAAAGCAAGAAAGATTTGTTAGAATGAAATGTTGATTACCTTAGTGATTGTGGTGGGTTGACTCTGACTGGATAGTAAGTGCCCACCAAAGCCACTCTATCACTCCCATCTTCAGCCAGACAAGGGAAGAGAAAATATAATGAAAGGCTCATGAGTCAAGATAAAGACAGGGAAATCACTCACCAATTACCATCATAGACAAAACAGACTCCATATGGGGAAAATTAATTTAATTTATTATCAATTCAATCAGAATAGGGTAATGGGAAATAAAAACTAAATCTTAAAATACTTTCCCCCCATCCCTCCCTTATTCCTGAGCTCAATTTCACTCCTTATTTTCTCTACCTCCTCCACAGGGGGGTAGGGAATGGGGGTTGCGGTCAGTTCATCACTCGCCTCTGCTGCTCCTTCCTCCTCAGGGGGGAGGACTTCTAAATCTCTTCCCCTGCTCCAGCATGGAGTCCCTCCCATGGGAGACAGTCCTCCATGAACTTCTCCAATGTGAGCCTTCCATGGGGAGCAGTCCTACAGAAACCCACACAGGGCCACAAGTCCTGCCAGAAAACCTGCTGCAGCGTGGGCTCCTCTTTCAACAGCACCACAGGTCCTGGCATTCATCTGCTTCAGCATGGGTTCTCCACGGGGTCACAGGCTCCTTTGGGTATCCACCTGCTCTAGTGTGGGAATGTCCTTGGGCTGCAGGTGGATGGATATCTGTTCTACCGGTAACCTTCATGGGCTGCAGGGCGTCAGCCTGCCTCGCCATCGTCTTCACCATGGGCTGCAGGGGAATCTCTGCTCTGGTGCCTGAAGCACCTTCTCCTCCTCCTTCTGCATTGACCTTGGCATCTGCAGAATTATTTCTCTCACTCCTCTCTCCTGATTGCTGTTGGGTAATGTAGGGTTTCTTTCTTTAAATATCACAGAGGTGCTATCACCACCACTGATTGACTTGGCCTTGTCCAGTGGCAGGTCCATCTTGGAACCAGCTGGCATTGGCTCTGTCAGACAAAAGGGAAGCTTCTAGCAGTTTCTCACAGAAGCCACTCTAGTAGCCTCCCTGCTACCAAAACCTTGCCATACAAAGGCAATACAGTCGTTCCTCACAATTTGTTTTTTTCTGACCTAATAAACTATACACTAGTTCCACAGAGAAACACATCCAGTCATCAGTTTGGTTGGCCTAGAAGTCCTGTCATTGCATTGTGACTTTCTCTTGTGAATGTTGTGGCCCTGTATTATGCAGAAATTCAGAACTGATAAGCAGAAATAGTCTTTTTGTTGCTTTAAAGAAGTTTATGAATATGATTCATGTATAAAACACTTGGCTCGGGGATTTAAATGTTCCTAATTCACTTAATAAGCCAAATCCTTCTGTGGAAAACTTGCACCCATTCACCTATAATATCCTGAAGTATAATGACATGTCTTTCTCATAATGGAGTTTTAAATCTTCAAATTAGGTATGTCATAGCAAAATGGTCTATCCGCAGCTGGTGCAGTCTGGGTTTTGTAGAGGCTTGAAGTGATAAAGATTTTTTCCCCAACTCTGTCCTTTCTGCTGGTTGGGTCAGAATGCTTTTATGATAGTGCTGAAATAACTGGGAATAGTGTTCATCAAGGAGAACAAAATACATACAACCTGTAAAGCTACAGTTCTAGCTCTGCCAAAGGGTCTTTAATTTTCAGTCTCCTCAATGAGCTTTTAAACAGGAAATCCAGCACAGTATGCTAAAAATAGAAATGAGCAGTTCTTGTTAATTGTTTTTCACCTGAAAGATGTTAAGCATTCTTAGCTTTTTTGGGCATCTCTGCTGTTTCTATTTCATTCCAGAAATTACAAGCAAGAAAATATCCCGTACTAAGATTAAATGTAACAATAAATCTGTGCCAACTTCATAAACCAAGTTTTCCTTCAGGGTTTATTTATTTAGTTATTATTTCTCTTTATCAATAAGCAGCATCTGTCCCCTTAAATTTCCTGACTGCAGTGCTGCCTCAACACACTAAATATAATTTTCAGTGCCTCTGAACATATGATAGAAGCAGCTTTTAAGCAACGACTATAGAGGGTATCGGGATCTGCAGACCTCAAACAATCCTGTCAGTGACTGGTGTTTTATAGAGTTCCTGCCACTTAGATTTCACTATGTCATCAGAAAAGGCTTTCCTCCCTGTGGAGAAAAGGTTCTTTGATAAGAATCAAAATTCAGGGGTGGAACAGGAGAAGCAGAAGCAGAATACTAAAAGAGTGTCTTAAGCCAGCTTTTCCTTGGTCATTTATATGAATGATACTACTGGAAAAGTTGAATCACAGTAGCTGTAATACTGTTGTATATAAGGGCAACAAACCAACCACTTAGTTCTTTTAAGCATTTGTGAAAGACTCCAAAGACCAAGGTATTGCAGTTCTTGTCTCACAAAATTTCTTCTTCACTATTTTATATGTTCATATTTCAGATTATTATCCTGAAACAATGAATCATAGATTGGAATCCCTTACTTTTTAAGAATGTTATTTGAAAAGGTAGGTGCAAAGTGTTGTCAGTGTTATCAGTACCAACTGACACAAGGAAGGTAGTGATCTTTCAATGGCAAGAAATACTTATTTTAGCAAGCAGTAACAGTCATTTGCTTGCTAGGATGGCCTATAATGTAGTTTTCTGCACCTTGGAACAGCGAATGCTAATATTATGACAAGAAATTGAATTCTGAATTCATACTATGTACAGGATCATAGGAAAAAAAACCTGAAAAAATCAATATTGCATTGCCCAAAGGCACTGATGAATAAGTTACATCTGCTAGAAGTAGGTGAAAAAAAAAAAAATAAAAAAGAGATTTTACAGAGTAACATCAGTGCTTATTAGTTTACCCGATTGAATTTCTGGGTCTGAGAACATGACTATGGGCAGGAGTGAGATACCTGAAAACCTGTGGGGGAAAAAGAATAGAATGGAAAAGCAAGCCAAAATAGATTTTCAAAGTTAAGGCAATAAGGCTTTGAAATTTCAAATATAAAAAAGGAAAACAGAAAAGGGCCTAAGAAATTTTCCTTTTAGTCAGTGAAATAGGTAAATAACTTGAATGCATTAAGGCAGTAAGTATACTACTCATCAATGAAAACCTAGCATGAACATAATGCAACATTTAAACAAGTTTTAAATGCTAGTACAATTCAGTATAAAGCAAACTGCTGCCAGCATTAATTTAGAGTCAATTTACTGCATATTTCTTTGCCTACTTTAACTTGTGAAATATAGGCAAAGAATGTTCATATTTAATATTAAAATGTGTGAGGAGAATATGTTTTTAATGTGAATTTGGAAAAGCTCATACTTGTTTTAGGTCATAACAATTTTTTTTTATATTTTCAATAAAAATAAGTTACAGATTTTTTTTTTCTATTTTACTATGGTTTTAAAGTAATGTTTTGGAGCCTGGACCAAAAAAAATGTATTTAGGTGACTAAACAGTACTTTCATAGCAGTTAAAGATCTATGTTACAAACAATGAAAAAAAAAACATGTACTATTCAGCAGTTAAACTACTTTTGAACTTGAAAGATACTTTGATTTTTTATGTGAAAATTCAAATTTAGAGTCTTTACATAGGGCTCTACTATACTATGCAGCTATAAATATAGCTCCTATTTCCACTATAATTGGACCTAGGAATCCAGAGTAGCGTCTCAGCACTCTGAAGGTCCTAATTTGTTAGGTGCATGTAGACTACACTGCACATATGTGGATATCTTTGGGTTTTCCTCAGGATCGAATAACTACTTTTATTCAAAGACACAATTGGAAGTACATCTTCTTTATATGGTTGTTATATATTATTTACTTATATTACTGTATATTTGGGGTAAATCACTAAGCATATAGGTAAGAGTTCTGGGTTGTAGACCATCTAATGAAAGAATTTAGAACTACACTACCTATTGCCATAGAAAAAGTTTACCATACCTGAGCAAGGCTGCTCCAGGGCATCTTTCCCTACTCCCTTAAGGCTGCAATGTTTGCCAATAAAATGTAGGAACTGTGAGGGCAGAAATAACAGAAAGCTAGAGACTGCTGTAATACAAGAATCTTCTTTTTGTTCCAAGGACTGTTTCCTTTATCTCTATGACTATTTCATGTCTAATGAGTAAATCAATCTCTAGAACAGAGAGTAGCACCCAGCACATTCACTGTATGTTCCATTTCTTTATACAGTTATGTACACAGTCAGTTTCATTTTCAGCTAGGTAGGATTCATACATGTTAAGGTAGAAATTTGTTTTGCAATTCTACTGCCAAACAAGTTACTATCTGTGGTCAATTGGAAAGAAGTAGGTACTTCTAAGACTCTGTTCATCTGAACCCAAAGAAGACATATAAGATACTTCAAACTAACCCTTCAGGTGTCCATTTGTAACTCCGTTTACTAAATAGGAATTCTAGACGATTAGCCACATCCAGCTCTCTATGCCTAAAATAACTTCTAAAATTAGGTGAGATGGAATCCACCCCTTTGAACCAGTTTTGCTCATCACTAGTGTGATGATGTGAAAAGGTATTCTGATTTCAGGCTCAACTCTAATTGTTGGTTTTATAAAGAGGTAGGTTTCAACCTCACTTATCTGGAAAACAACAACAACAAAAAGAAAACACCCAAATCCCAGGCATCAATTATGTAAGGGCTGAGCATCAAAAATCAGGAAGAAAGATGTAACCCATATTTATTTTTTTAAAAGAATAAGTCAAGAACTGTCTGGGTCATGTTGGTTGCTGCTCCAGGAGTCTCGTCATTGCCCTGTACATAGTGATTAACCACAAACATATATGCATATTGTAGACTAACCTTAAACAAATTCCTGCACAGTACACAGAGGTTTTCAGAGGTTTTCTTCAGTCTCCATTTCATGGTTTTCTTTCTTTTTTCTTTTTTCTTTTTTTTTTCTGTTGTTTTATCAAACGCATTCTTGAACAGTACAGAAACTGGAAATCTATCTCTCAAGGCAGTTAGCACTTTGGTGACCATACAAGTAAAATGTATAAACTACAGGTCTGTTTTCTAGGATTTCATCATTGACTTTCAGCATTTTTAAAGTGTCTGTTGATTTAGTCAATCTGCAGTTAGTTTATTGTGGAAAATATTGGAAAACCCGAGCAAGCAAACATGCTGTTCAAATTCTATTTTTCCACTAAATAAATATGAAAATGGAGGTCACAGAGTTCAATACTGTAATAAAAACAGAGATTTGCACTTCAGGAGTTTTGTGAAAGTCATATGTAATACTAAATACTAAATAAAAGGAAATTATAAAATGTATAAGGGAAACAGGAAAGAAAAAAATATCCAGACAGTTAATAATTTGTTTCTGTATCATTAAAACTTAGTAATAACTTTGTAAATTATTGGAGTCTAGATTAGGTAAACACTAAAACTTTACAGATCTGAAAAAAAAAACCCTCACAAACAAACCCTCTTCAGTCTTCAGATGGCTGGAATAATAGAACTGTGAAAGTGAAAGTCTGGAATGAAGTGATAATGAAACATAGCTTGAGAGCACTTTAGCTCTTTCAGGATCTCCTCCATACATCAAGAAAACTTCAAAACCACACTGAAATTATGGAAATATTGATTAATATACTGAATTAGTCAATAACTGTTATTAAAATAATAAAGTGGTAATGTTATTGTTTTCTAAAACTATTTTACATCCCAAAATGGATTAAATGGGCAATGGACCTCATTGCCCTTTACAACTACCTGAAAGGAGGTTGTAGAGAGGTGGGTGTTGGCCTCTTCTCCCAAGGGAATAATGACAGGATCAGAGGAAATGGTCTGAAGTTGCGGCAGGGGAGGTTTAGATTAAATATTAGGAAGAATAACTTTACTGAGAGAGTGGTCAGGCACTGGAACAGCCTGCCCAGGGAGGTGGTGGAGTCACCATCCCTGGAAGTATTTAAGAAACATGTAGACGTGGCACTTCAGGGCATGCTCTAACACCCAAGATTGTCGGTTTTTGTCTGTCTGTGGATGGGTGTGGGGGGGTGTGGGTGTTGTTTTTTTGTTTGGTTGGTTTTGGTGTGGTTATTTTTGGGGTTTTTTTCTTTGGTGGTTGGACTCGATGATCTCAAAGGTCCCTTTCAACCATGAATATTCTGTGATTCTGTGAAATTAATGTAGTGTCTTGCAATGAAATGAAATCAGAGTGGTCTTAAACCACTCTCACTCTAAATCACTCATATATGAAATGAGAATATTTACCCTTAGCCATGTGGGCATTTCTATGTAGAGATATTTAAATTTGTCCAGTGATTTCTTTTCCTTCTGGAACATTTTTATATATAATGAATCATTGATAAGAAATGTTTCCAGCACGAAAGTGATTTAAATTAATGAGTTGTCTTTTCCTGAGGGTTTGCTTTCTATCTAGTTGAGAAGACATTCCAGAGGAATTTTGCTTGTATTTTGGTTGTATTATGTATTGTATTAATGAGACAATTGGCAGCTTGTCAGATCACATGGACCTGAATACTGGAATGTATTGATATAATCATAAAGAAGCTGCTGAAATATCTTCAGGTGGACTAAAAGGCACTGTCCCTCACTGGATCTGTATGTGCGGAATGGCAAAACCCTGAAAACTGAAATGCTTCAGAAGTCTTCAGTAGTTTGCCATTCTGAGAACATAGAAGGAACATGAGGAATCCTGTGAAAACCTAATGTTATTTGGGTATTTTGTCCTCTATCATTTAGTGTCTGTAATTGGAAACAGGTTTTAGATTACTCAGAATTCTGTCTCTAATGTGCTATTACATAGTGAAAATCAGGCCACTTTGAGTTGATGCCAGCCAAGACACTAAGAGTAGACCCTATCAAAATGCTTAACTCATCCAAAACCTCTGGTCTAAATCCCAAAGACCTGTGAATGTTGCTAAAAGAAAGGGGGGAAAAAAACCACCAAAGCTACTGACCCAGAACTTATCAAGCATAACAGTACTGGTTCCTTAACAGTATTGCACTAAGTAACCAACATCAGGCATCAATACAGAGCTAATCATCATGCAGATAAAATGAAGTATGTGTACTGGGTTGAGCGAAACAGGACTACCTTTTCTTCTAATGCTTGGGAAAACTGCACTTCCAGACGACTCTGGTGTCTGAATTCATGAAAATATTTACTTTATAGCCAACTAGGCTATGTGGGATTCAAGGTCGTAGTGTTTTGGAGCCTTGCCAGGTGCAGGGATGAGGAGGAGCAAGGCCTGGGCATTTGGCCCAGCCTGGCCAACCGGATTACTTCATACCATGAACGTCATATTCAATATAAATTAGAAAAGTTTGCTGCATAGCTCTCTCTCCCTTGATGGTGGTGGTCCAGACAACTCCTTGACCTGGTGCCAGACCCCTGAGGGCTTCCTTTTCTCCCAAAGCTGTTGCACTTGCAGTGTCCCACATTTGTTGCCCCTAATGGGAGTGCACAGCTTCCTACTGATATAATTGGCTGAATATAATTCTTGTATATCTTATATTAGTATCGGGATTAATATTGGTTCTTTAGTATTATTGTTAATTATTTAGTCTTAGTCTATTAATTTTATTTATATTTCAACCCTTGTTTTTCTTTGTGTTCCCCAGTTTCCCTTTCCAGGAGGATAGGGGTCATTGTCTAAACAACAATAAAATTGTTATCAATTTTCTCAAACCGTAGCAGTATGCCTTTTCAAAATAGTATATAAGCAATTAATTAGCAATGAAGTACCATTGAAAATTTCAGAGCTTTGGATGTTTTCTAAGATACAGTGACATTCTTGGCAATTGGTAGAGCAGCATGATATTTAAATTTAAATTCTTAAGATCCTTTATTTTGATATTCTTAAATGTTTTAAGACTTAAGGAAACTGCAATAGATGTCAAGTTCATTAAGCTAAATCTTGAATAAGTTTCAGATATTTTTATAAGTGAAAATTTTGTTGCACCTGCATGTGGGAGCCTTAGCATAAAGGGTGGCAGAGAAACTCAGTGTCAAAAGACCACCCCTCCAAGCAGAGCTCTTATTTTACTATTTACTGCTGATAAAAAGCTGCATTATTACAGATACAGTAAATTGATGTATTTAGTATGTCACTTTGCTTTTAGGCAGAATGGATCTACTATAGCTTATTTTCTATTCTTTACAAAGTAAGTCAGGCTGGTTTTGTTCTGTGTCACCTTTAGCTGTTGAAATTAAGAGTGTTTTTTTTTCTTTGTTGGTTTTTGGTTTGGTTTGTTGTTTTTTGGGTTTTTTTTGTTGGCTTGTTGGTTTTTTTTTCCTGAATTTCTTTGCCTGACATTATTTAATTAGATTCTTTTTGCCTTAATTTTTTTTTTGCCTGTGTTAGGCTTAAAGCCTTAGCTTATAATATTATTTATAAAAATATTTACAAAAATGAAAATGAAATTAGCATAATAAAATCCTCTCTAGCATTGCCTAAACAGCTTTCCAAGTTGTTCTTGAGATCAGGAAAAGTCACCTTCATCTGAGTTGCAGAGCGCTGAACACATGACTTGGACTTTGAGATATTGCTATGTCTATATAAAGTTTACATCTAGGAAGTCTACATTACTCCAAGGTGAAGCTATTCTCTCTCTAGCAACAACTGGTTACCAAAAAAAAAAAAAATCAATGAAATTATCTCCTCCCTAGACCAGCTTCATTCACTTTTGCATACTTTGAAAACAGAAGTCACAACAGGTTTTATTCAGGAGTTACTTTAGAAGAGCACTGGAGTCAGTGTCAGTCATTGCAGTGGGGTAATGGCACACTGTCAAGTACCTTAGCTCCTCTCATGTCCTTCTGTCACTAGAACCCAACTTAGTTGTGGGCCCCAGTTCCCAGGTCATCCACATGCTTTGTATATTAATCTTCTCAGGTTTTTCTTCCTGTAACAAAGGCTTTTGTAATTCTGGGAATAATTCCATCAGAAAGCTTTCCCTATGATCGATATGGATGAAACAACACTAGTTTGACTACTTCCATCTTATACGGTCCTTCAAGATCATCCAAGCAGCTGTTGAATACTGGAAAACTCCCAAGCAACCTCAGCCCAGGTCTCAGGTAGCCAACAGGCACATCACAATATAATGCACAAGGGTGGTCTGTGACAGAGTTCTCATTATGTTAGGCACCGTAAACAGAAAAAAGCCACAGCTATAGTGATATCTAAGCATCACAGACGTAGTGCCCTATGGGTGTGGCTGGTCTACTCCAGAAATGGAAGACTATGGTAGATAGAAATCTATTCTTTGACATTTGGTCTGGAGTTGAAAGACCATTCCCTTGGACATATAACTTTGTCCAAGGAGATGTAAATAAACAGCTCTGATGACCAAGCAGTACACAATGGATTCCAGTTGTCCAAATCTGAAGAGCGTATTCTATCACATCTCTCTGTAGATATTTAGTAAGTTTCTTCTATATCAAGTTTTAGTCTTCTATGTACACTTTTAAAATGGTTAATTAAATCTTCAGTAATCTCAAAGTGTCCTTTAACACTTTTATACATCCTACATATTCAGTTCATGCTAAATATTCATCCATTTGTATAAAAGAATATTTACATATAAATAAAAATATATGTTCACAAATATAATAAAATTATATTTTACATGTTGTCACTGGACAATATTGGAGCTCTATGATGCATTCCTTGACTACTCCTTTTGATGGAGTATGGATTTTCTGCTCAATAGCTGCCTGTAAATCACAAAGTCCCAATTACTTAAGTTATACAGTTAAAATAATTACCCTGCATATTCTTTAGACCTGTATAACATTCCTTAATTCTGCATACACACTAGTAGCAGATAAAAAATCACCACTGAATTTCCACAAACCAGTGTGTGTCTTGCTGGTTTTGTATTTCAAGTTTTTCTTCCACTTCCCAAACTCTGATTTTGACATTTGTCATACCTTCCCATTTGCATAGCATCAGATTTCCATTTAATTTTGAAAAGATGAAAACACCACCCAGTACTTTTAACTGCTTAACAGTTAAATGGAATAGACTCACCTTGATTTAACAACCTTTTGACTTTATCTTCAAAATTCACCAACAAACCTTACTGTTTACCCTAAATTTTGCTGGAATTGTAAGTTCAAACTGTTATCTCTGTGGAATTCAATTCAAATAACATGCCCTAGAAAGGTGTGGAGTAATTTCCTCCACTGAGACCCCCCCCTCAGAAAATGTAATTTTAATCATTATCTCCAGACTTGCCGCTAGCTCTTTTTAATGATTCATTCTTTACAAAGATCAGAGACTTCATACTTCTTTTAAAGTTATGGGTTTTTAACCTAAATTAACAATTAAAAATTTCATACTACACTCTCAAAGTTTCTCCACAGTAGTAAATAAGCTAGACTTATAACTCTTACGATGATTTAAAACCAATGCTATTTTACTGTCTTCTTTACTACAAAGTCTGTGGAAGAAATGAAGAATATCCACAAAATTCACATTTCAGGAGATATACTGGAAAGGTTAGTACCATGGGAACAGTTTGCCTTAGGTGTTTGTTTTGAGACATTAGGAAAAGCTTTGATTTATTACATACAATTATTATATACATATCATCAGAATTATTTTTTTTTCTCATTGACCTCTGTTAAGAGTTCTGAGTAAAAAAAATCTTGAAGAGAATCGTATCTTTCCTGATATGGAACTCACCCATCTCCTGTGGAAACCGTGGAGTTCCAAGGAGTTTATGAAAAGGGTTTTCCCATGACACCACCAATTTTAGTTCTAAGTCTACCAACTTGTAATTTAAGAATGAATATTTAAGGAAAATTGGTTCTGTATATAAGAATAAGAATATGTCAGGTTTTCAGAATAAATGCTTTCTTTCTCCTCTACCTTTGTATTTCATACTAGTGATGTCCAGGTTAAA